>CM060954.1:91616939-92324439 GCA_030765055.1 Mantis religiosa | reverse complement strand
CTCTCTCTCTCTACCCACCATGATTTACTTTTATACAGCTGATACAGATTGTACTTAAAAGATTTATTTCTTTATCTCCATCATGTTGATCACAATAAACCTTTGCAAAAATAGTTTCATTACACATATGTTATAGCATTCAAAGGAAACAAATCAACTGTCTGATGTCTGAAAGCTATTCAGTATATCTGGCTTAGAAATACCATACTCATTCTATGATTCAAACCAATAACAGACACCAAAAATAACTGGTGCCACAGAGAAAGTTATTTGAAATCAATGGAATTTTTAAAGAGATCTACATATTTTGTGAAGAACGTTTTTGTCCATTGTTTAACCTTCACCTTTTATACAAAATTATGCAAAATACGTTCTAACTGAAGAGGACTTCACAGCACATTCTCAGAAAATTCAAGATATACATTTAATCTGATATATAATTATCTTAAATACATTTTGGAAAGAATGAAAAAAAGTTTTGTGTAAAGGGTAGTTTGGGCGGCAGAGGAATTGTCTTGAAAATCTTTATATAGCACCATTACAAAATACCAAATTTGGTATTTGTCAGACATTTTGAATTTGCTCTCTCTCTTTCTCTCTCTCTCTCTCACATGCACAAATATACACATGTTTTTCTAAAAAAAATAACTGGGTTTTTACGGGAACTCAAAACATGTATTTCTGATAAAATTTCAATTTCACATTTTAGGGTGGAATTTTAGGTTTCTTCTACTTATAGCAATTATGTAATAGAGAAAGTATGCTACGCTTTAAAGAAATTACATTTTTTAAAGTTTTTTCGCTATCTCTTATGATTTGTCTTCTTCTTTAACTGCTTTCTTATATCACTACATGGTGTCAGGGTATTCTTGTTCCTCTTAACCCTTATGCCTGTAGGCAGTGGGTTGAGGAACAGAATCTCTGGGTCGTGAGAGAGAGAATCCAGGATGGGTGATCAGCCTCATGCCTGGTATGAGAGTAAGAGAAGTGGATGACAGAATGAGGGTGAGATGAAATGATAGGAAAGATGATGGAACAATTGGTGGAATGCTGGTGGGGGAAACCGAAAGACTTGGAGAAAACCTGCCCCAGCACTTTGTTGTCCACCACAAATCTTACTTTGCAGTCACCTGGAATTGAATCTGGTGAGAGTCGAGTGATCTATCCACTCAACTATGGCACAGTCCCTTATGATTTATCACTATACAAAATTATAAAAGCTTCATTAAGAAGAAACAGGACTTTGTATTCCATTTCCAGAAAATGACATATATATATATATATATATATATATATATATATATATATATATTTATGTAAACAAAACATGTATCAAAGTATTTTAATAAAAATCACCATTCAGTCAAAAAAAAATAATAATAAAAAAATGAAATAAAAAAGAAAAAAGAAAAAAAAATTAATTAATTAATTAATATTTTTTTAGGCATAATGGACAGTTTAACATTTTTTGAAATCTCTTTGTTTAATGTTTGAAATACCAAGTTTGGTTATTATCTGGCATCTCGTTTTTGGCATACATACACATGTATGTGTGTTTGGAGGAATTTAGTAACAGTGACGTCAAAATTAATATAAAAATTATTTGTGGTTGGTTTATTGACACTCGTCACTTTTTCATATATTTATGAGAGACTAGTTTCAAAGGCCCTGGCCTCCATTTTCTTCAGTTGGGAAGAGATTGAAAATGGAGGCCAGGGCCTTTGAAACTAGTCTCTCATAAATATATGAAAAAGTAAGTGACGAGTGTCAATAAACCAACCACAAATAATTTTTATATTATATACACATGTATGCTTTCCCATTACCCATCTGTCCTTCTATAGATACACCATTTCCTAAAAATGTTTTTTAAATGCAGGGATTCTTAAAAACCTGTAACTCTATTGCAATTTTCATATCAAATTTTGGGTTCATTGCAATACTTTCTCTGCCTACTAGTTGGGCAGTAGAGAAAGTAAAATTTACCCATTCATCTACAAACTATCTTGCAAAAACTTATTCTTTATTCTACTTTATGTTAAATATCTGCAGCAACAACAACAGCAACAACAACAACAACAACAACAACAACAACAACAAAAAAGTATTACACATTTTCTTGTAGTTAAAACAGGGACAGAGAAGTTTCAATTGAATATTTTAAGAAGTATTTAATTTGATTCAATTCAATTTTATTAGTCCTTTTAATTCAGATACTGTGTATGGTAAAATGATATACAATATGTCAAAAGTAATTATTTCACATATGATTATATGATTACATATCAAAGTTTATTTGCAATAAATACTTGCACAATATAATTAATATTAACATCTCAGATAAATCATTAAATAATTTAAGATATTAAAAGAAGAAATATGCTAAATAAGTCAATTACCCATAAGGCTATTTATTACACCTCAAATGTTCATCAAAAGTACAGAAAGTGTTCATGCAAAAAATCTTTATATTGTATTTCAGTTTGTTAAAATTTGTAAAATCTGTAATAATCTATAATATATACATAGATATGATATATTTTGAAAGATTAAATGCATATTTTCAGCAGAATAATGCGACTATGCGTACTGCTGGGGCATCTATAACAGAGCTCCGCTGTATCATTGGCAATAAAATTATAAGATTGGCCATAGCCAACTATATATATATATATATATATATATATATTATATGAGTACAAAGCTCCATTTTCACATGGTAGAGTTCTAATACAGGTCAGGTGAACATTTTGATTATATCTTGTAAAATGTTAATGAAGATTTCCATTATTTTAAAATTACATCAATTTTTCTTTACAAATAAATCTATTTCCAGTGCACAGCACTTTGTATATAAGACAAAAGAAAAATTCTGAGTAGTAGAAAAGTATAAAGTATAAAGCATACCAATTAAAAAAAAAAAAAAAAAAATCGTAGAAATAATAAATATCACACAAAAAAGTTTGCCATAAATTTTTTAATTTTTTAGTAAGCTCTCATAATTTACCAGTTATAAAAAATAAATAATATTATTTATGCTTCTTTGTGATATCACCACCTTTGTGATAAGCACTTTCTTCTCAACAATCATAGTTTTAGTATTACATTTTTGCCTCCTTGTTTCATAATACTCAAAATGTTTGTAAATTTCATATGCAAATTATTCAAATCACTATAAAAATATATTAAAAATATTTGCTTGGTTCTTAAAAAAAATAACTACCAATAAGTTCTGCAAATATGTTTTCCTCCTGTAGAGAAGCTAGGATCCTTGGTGTTTCATTTAGTTGCTCCAAAACACGTACAAATATAATCTTGCTAATACTCAAGCAGATATATGTTTCCAAGACAGTGTGTATAAAAGTAAAAGTTAGTTATTGTATTCCATACATCTTTCACTTAAGACATTTAGAACAAATTCTAAGAGTGAGTTGGTACATAGCTTTCATTTGATTATATTCCTTTTAATGAACTTGTCATTCATGAAGGAATAAAGCATAGTTATAAATAAGCAATACCTCACCTGACCAATTGCTTCAATAAATGAATCCCGTAATTTCTCTTCTCGCTCTATATCCTTATCTGCGGTGGAATCTAAAGCACTCACACCAGCAGAAATCAGTGATACCATATCTGAAGCATAACAAAAATTATAACTATCAGAAGGTAAGTACACCCTACACAATTTTAATTCTGCACAATTATTACAAACTGTGACATTGAATTTTTCAGTTTGACTCTATCTATCCAAAACCTTAACCTATATATGGTTGGTGTGAAGGAATGAATGATTTCCATTAATTAACTTAAATATTAAGACTTTAATGATGAAGCTTAGGACTAAAATACTTACAATAGTAAGTCACCACAAATGGTGCATCTCGAATACAAGAACCCCTAGTGGTTTACCGGGAAAATATGAGTCAATTGGAGAATTTAATGTCATGATGGCACACTGGCTATGGTAGCTCCTTGGGTGAGAGCAACTGGATAGAAACCAGGAGATGTGGTTCAAATCCCGGCCGTGGCATTAAATTTCTCAATTTGATTTTATGTATCCAAAACCTTAGCCTATACACGGCTAGTGTGAAGGAATGATTAATTTCCATCTATTAACTCAAATAATGTGGCATCTTTTTCTACAATGATAAAAGTAAATGTTTCTGAATTTGTTTTTGTAAAATTTCTTTGTTACATTGTGCTAATGCAAAACCAAAAGCACAAGAGAAAGAAAGAGCAAGAGAATGGGGAAAGAGTGAGAGAGAAGGCATGTTACACTAATTTTTCATCTTTACTAACTGAACAAGCTAGGACAATGTTTTCATTCTTCACACAAACCCATGACAGTAGATTTACCAGCATATAACAGAACTCCCACAGAACAACATTTTGATACATCAGTGGCGCAGATATGATCTTGGCAATTAAAGGAATCTTTAACAAACAAAATATTTGTTCTTTCTTTTTCATGTTGGTAGATTTATTGGCATGTAAAATAATTCTTCTGAAACAAACTTTTTGGCACCTTCATGATGTTGTAAGGATCCTGACAATTGCTACTGTCACCCAATTATCGGAAGGCACGACCAACTGACAGCTGGGTAGGGAACAGGAGGCATTTAGGCCACGCCTACCCATTTATCTTGTGGTGCCAACCGAGGGGATGGTTAGGGAAGTATCACATACCGTCTCTTTCCTCTCCCCCTGACTTCTGGAACAAACAGGATGATTCACTGAGCCGCGTAACTTCCAGACACAGCGATCTGCATATATAAGGGATGCAGTGGACGAGTCAGTTCAGTTCTTGGCGAGCAGCCGTGAAGAGCGCAGTGCTAGCAAACGGACTGGAAGACTGCATATGTGTATCAGAGGAGTTGTACGTAATTGTGAGTGTAGAGTGGACCTGTGACAGACGAACTGGTGAATTGTAATTGTGTGCGCTATGTAATTCTATGTAATCGGCAAGTGTTACAACTGTAATTCGGTGGAAATAAAGAACATTTTGAGTTTGTGCAATTGGACTTTAAATTTCACGAACCCACAAAGTCACACTACTAATGTAAAAAGTTTAAAAATATGATTCTGAATTTGTCTTTTAGAATAATGTGTGAAGGCACTAAACCAGAAAGCTGAATCACATCTGAAAAATTCAACACCACAGCCAGAACTAAAATCGCGTGTTTCTATGCCAAAGATCAGTGGCACAAACACTATACATGACACTAATTTTTCAACTCTTATTTAACTTCCCAATGGTTATTTTCATTTGACTATAAACTCACCCATATGATGTATATGTCCAAACATTCCTGTAATGCACTTCCTGGCTGCACTTCTGATCAAACTAGCAAACTAGCAACCTAAATGTTGTGTGCTTTCTCATGCATAAATGTTCATGCAGAATGTTCCAGACTATTGATATCTGACTTAACCATCATCACTGTCATCATTTTTTATAAAAATATATTATCTGAAAAATACAAATTTAGGAAGAAGCAAGAAGTGTTGTATGCTATATGCACTTACCTGACATTTTACCAGAAATTTCAAGTATTTCTAGCAGGTCACCTTCAGGGCCTCCTATTAATTCTTCGACACGGTCTTCAACATTTTCAGTAAAACTTTCCACCTGCCAATAAGCAGAAACTATTATATGCAAATGAAATTACAGAAAAAATTCTTAAGTTTATAAAAACATTTTGCATTTTACGAAATATCTAATAAGCAGACATTATTAGGGAGAAGACTGTTTCAATATGGTCCTCAACATTTTGCACAAAGCCTTTCATGTCATAAAATAAACAATATTTAATGTAAAATATTAATATAACTATATACTTATTTTAAGTATATTAAGAAATAATAGAATGACATACATAGTGGTCAGTTAGCATTCACATTTTTGTCAAACTACTTTAAAATGGAAGCAAACAAAAGGATATCCTCCCATTTCCTGTGCAACAATACAGCTCTCTAGTTCTTAATGTTAAATCCTTTATTCAAGAAACTACGTTATTAATTGCAAGGACTTCAAGAAGTGCCTTCTAAAAGACAGGAGCCACACATCTTAAGATATTAAATGAAGAAAAGCACAATAGGTCATAACTGGTTGCAGTGCCTGGAGCACTTATTCATATATTATGAATCACCAGTTTAAGGGTCTTTGCCCAAAATGTGAATGTATGTGGTGAATCAAGTGTTTGTCTACCCTCCCTTGAGATCAATGGATAATGAAATGTAACACATGGAGGCAAAGAATGAAATAAACAGATATTGGACTGCCTCGATCTGATCATGTCAAGAAGCTTAATTTTTGTCATGTGTGCTACTGAATCACATTAAACTAAGTTTGTGAAAGTCATAAAAGAATGGTTTATGCAAAAACAGAATTTGTTAATTTATTTCATCTTAAAATATACCAGTCATAAGAGATAAATTCATAATGCAAATGAAATGAACACTTGAACTGCTTCATGAAAAACTTACTTAATGAGTACGTTTCAAAGACAATGCTGCCTACGTAAGCAGATTCTTACTCTCCGATTTGCTGATGCCCTTCATGGACTTCCTGTTTGATGAACATTGCAGTAAATTGTCTTCAGTAGGGATTTTCATATACATTAGTTTTGATTTATGCTTTAGTATGTAAAACTTTTCCCAAATTTATAGTTCTGCTGGTCATATGGTCATGATTTTATGGTTTCTTAATATTTAATAGGTCTCTCCCCTCAAAAAGTAGTATAAGTAGTAAGCTTTGGTGTTTGTTTGTTTTTATACCACTTCACTTTTTAATTTTTGATGGATTAGTTTTGGGAGCAGTAGCTTCCATTTCAAACCTCAAAAGTCCAACTTTTGTATTTGGTTGCAGTTGCCAGCACTCTTCTCTCTGGTGGTGGAACAAATACATTTCTTTACTAAATTGTAGAGTGGTGTTTTTTTTTTTTTTATTTTTTTATTTTTTTTTTTTTAATGATTAGTGATGGAAATATTAAGGTTTTACCTGCACTGTGAGTTTATTGTGGCCTGTCATGCTTTTTAATCATTTTGGATTTGGTTCTAGGTTACAACTTTCTTCCAATAGTGAAATGCTACAACTGACTTGCCTTTTTCTTTCAATTTGATGCTTGAAAATGTTCTTTGGTTTTAATTTTTAGGTATTGTTTGCCCCCAGTAGAACTTTTCACAATCTTACAGTTTATTTGGCATGTTCCAGATCTATTGATTGGTGGAATTTTGTCCTTGTTTTCGAATTCAACAGTGTTATTAACTGAATATCAGTATCTGTTTATTAGTACAGGTGATATACTGTTCTCCAAAGAGTGAGTGAGTGTGTGGTGTTTTAGGGCCCGTCGACAACAAGGTCATTTGGGCCGTTCTCCAAAGATTTAAATTTGCTAAATGTTTTTGGATGGTAGGTAAATCATCTGAATGTGCTGTTGTTTGTTTTTCTGTGATGAATGTTTGCCTCTTTAAAGGTTTTCTTTAGGTCAACATTTTTAATCATCTTGAATAGTAGACTTTTGTTGTATCCATTTTCTTCTGCTAAATGAAGTATGGCCTTATGTTCCTTATAGTATTCTATTTTATCTATTGGTATGTTAACTAGTAACAGTTTTAGCCCTAACACCATACAACAGAAGATCAACAAGCACATAAAAATTAAAACTGTCAGGAAGACTAATACATCAACATTTTAAAAAGAAAATTTACAATACAAGAAATTCACATATCATCCTTGGATAGACCAAAGATTTAAGAAAATATTCAGAAAGCACATCATTCTAGCATTTAAAAACAGGCAGAGTATACAAAACTTATTCTGCACATCCTTAAAAGACAGAATGCCTCTCACTCAAGAGATCAGGTACTTAGATAAATTGTGCAGACTGTAAACAAATACACAAAGACAAGACAAAAATAACCTTAAAAAGTAGACAAAAAGAACACTTACAGTGCATCAAATGCAGACAAAAACTCAGCAATACCTGCACACTTTTGGAACAACCATCATGATGCTATAGCAGAAATAAGCTACTCAGAATAGGAAGTTACCCAACTCAACTCCCAGTTGAGAAAAATCTCTACATTATATAAAACAAGGATTGAATTATGAACTTAGCGCTCCTTTAATGAACCAGCTAAGCAGGTTCATATTACCACCACAAAGACCTCCACCATCAATACAACACAAGATGACACGACTAGTTAGCTAGGATGGGGCGAAAGTTCCCAAAATTAATTTAAAAGTAAATGAGGTAGTGTAAACATAACCAGTCTTCAATTAGTGTTCATCATCTTATTCTCTGAACTACTTATAGCTTCCTTGTACTAGTGTTCTGATTTGAAGTTCTGCCTCTACTTTGGTAATTCTCTCTCCACCAGCCTAACAAGCAGAAGTTTCTAGCTGAATTTCGCCAAGAAGGGAGAGTACTGCATGCATGCATCCTGTCCTTCCCCTACTGCAGTGAACAGAGAAACGTGATGGGGGTAGGAGGGAGAGTATCCAAAATAAATACGGTTTAAAACCAGTATAATTTGTTAATTTCATAATCCTTACTGTGTAACTAGTTATAGCACAGTCAAAACACAGTATTTAATGAATTGGTATTACCTAATCATTTATATATGTAATGCATGTTAGGCTGAAAGCTCTTGCACATTTACTGTTCTTTAGAACAAAGATTCTAACTTGGGGGTTGGCATTATATTTGTAATAGTTTCTAGCTTTTCAGAAAACTAGCAGGTTAAAAATGGATTTGTTAGAAGTTATTTTATAATACATCTGGCTGTAAATGCAAATTCTGACTCAGTATGACTGCTTTCAGTTCAGACTGTGCATATAAGCAATAAAGAGAGTACTTTGATAATGCACATATAATCCCTTGAATCCACTGCTTTTAAGACTAGAAGTATAGTCCTCATTAAAAAGTACTTCCATTTCCTTTCCACAGTCAAGAATCAGTCAGTCATCAGTTCAGTAGGCAGATGACACTAGTGTCACAGCCAGTAATGCTACAAGTACAGCATTAGAAAAGAACATAAATGAAATATCCACTAAAATACTACAATACTTCACAGCAGTAAACCTAAGTATAAACCCAACAAAATGTGAAATGATAACATTTGGAAATAAAAAAAAACACTTAGCGCTCCTCTATATCTATACATTGATAATCACTCTGTAAATAGCTCCAATGAAGTACAGCTATTAAGCATCACACAATGGGCATCAATCTATTAGGCATCATACTGGACAAAACATCTCTTACTCTACATATAGACAAACTGTCAATAAAAATTAGTAAAAATATATTTCTACTAAAATGTTTAATGAAATATGTTAGGATAATTTACTGCTCACTTATCCACTCACTTATTTCATTTGGAAATATGTGGTAGCACTTAAAAATCAAACTTAAATAGAATCTTCGTACTACAGAGCGACCAGTAAGATATTTATAAAACCTGAAAAGAATGCATTCATACAGGCAAACATTCAGAGAGCAAAAGATTATGACACTACCAGGACTTTATATTTATAGAACCATCTTATATATAATAAAATTCAAATTCCTAATTCAAACAAATTCAGACATCCACAATCACAACACCAGAAATAAAAATAAGTTTGCTGTGCTATGCACAGACTTACCCTATTTGGAAAACTGCCAAGTTATGCTGGTGCAAAATTATACAACAAACTGCCAGCTGAAGTTAAAAATTGTGAAAGTTATAAAAGATTTAAATCTTCTCTAAAAACGTATTTAATTGAAAATGTGTTTTATTCATTAGATGAATTTCTAAACAAATGATATGTTAATGACTCTGTGTGCGTGTGTAGGCGCGCGTGTGTGTGTGTGTGTGTGTGGGTGGGTGTGTGTGTGTGGGTGGGTGTGTGTGGGTGTGTGTGGGTGTGTGTGGGTGTGGGGGTGTGTGTGGGTGTGTGGGTGCGTGCGTGCGTGGGTGTGTGTGTGTGTGTGTGTGTGTGTGTGTGTGTGTGTGTGTCTATTATATAAGTATTAAGTTAGTAATACGTATTAAAGTGTATTGTACATATTTGTAGGTATATATTCCATGACGACTCATCTGTAGATAAGATCATTATCATCATCATGCCCACCTCAGTAGCGTAGATGGTAGTGTTTCTGCCTCACATTCAAGAGGTCCCGAGTTCGAATCTCAGTCAGCGTGAGTTACCTGGATAAGGTTTATTCCAGGGTTTTCCCTTATCCTTAAAGACAAATGTCGGGTAGCTCTAAGTTCCATGGATTCTGGACACATTTGAGCATCATTTCACCCATTTCACTCACCGTCCAATATGACTTAACATTGGAGGACGTAAAATTACAAAAAAAAAAAAAAAAAAAAAAAAAAAAACATCATTATTAAGAATCACACTATGGAATTTTCACTTTACAAATCAACATGTTGGCAATTAGACCACAGAGACAAACTTCCTTTTTATAAAAATAAATGTGCATTATTAATAATAATCTCTGTTAATGTATTATTATTTTTAAATTAACTCTTTGGTAGCCATAAGGGATAGTTTGAAAATACATTTCTTTTTAAATAACCTGAAAATGAACTTGTTGCAGTAAAATTGCTAACTATGAAAAACTGGAGTTGGAATCAATTGAACACTCATAAGGTTTCACTTACTATATATATATATATTTCCAATATGATGTAGTAACAGCTTTAAAAAGCATGCTTTTGTTACATATGTATGTTAAGTGAAATCCTTATGAGTAGCTCCATTTCAGTCAATTTTATCATCCACAAAATAAGAAATCTTATTCACAAACAGAAAACAATATAGGCAAAAAAGAAGCAGTATTCCTTTATTCTTAAGTAGTCTTGGCTGAAACTGATTGACAATATTATCACTTCATTATCTTAAAGAATACGGTACCATGCTGTGATTGGCAAAAATAGGGTAATCAGCCAATGTAGTTCGGATGATTGAGCACTATATCTTGCATTATTATTAAAATCATTAAACCTTATATCAGAAGGCCAGATTTTTTTCCTTTGGATAGCATTCTATAAGTTTATTGCTTGTCCCCACAGAGCTATAAAAAAATCTGACGTGCTACACTCATAAGACTTTCTCTACTCTTGTAAACAATTCTTACAAATGCTTATTCCTCTATCTACTTCTTGTTAATCAAGATAAACACTTTCTTATTCCTAATTTTCTTGTAGGTGCAAGGAAAATATGGAAATGCAGTGAGTGGGCTTTAAGCAATAGTCAACTCTTTAAAGAGCTGGTCGCTACATTTCATTTGTCAGAAAAAATCTTAAACATGTAACATTTTAATCAAAATTTTTGAAAACTTTCTAATTAAAGGGTAGTCTGAGTTGGGGAGGGTTCTTTTGAAAACTTTGTGTTGCATCCTTGGAATATGCTGAATTTAAATACAAAGTTTGGTTAAATTTAATTCATATATTAGTAATAATATATAAACTATTAGTAATAATAAATTACCCTTTAAATTTAATTTATTACAACAACACTGTTTTCAACACTTCCAAGAAAGGGACAAAGTTTGGTATTTAACTGACTTTTCTTTTTTGACTTATGCTGTTCACACACACACGCACGCACGCACACACACACATGCAACAAGCACACATGCACACTTGCAGACACGCACACATGCGCGCACGCTTGATACTGCATCAGCATCATACACTTTACCAAGATATTTATAACTGAGCACTAGAACTCCCATGCGCCCGATTAAACAGTATCTATGACACAATAGCATCTTTCAGATCTTTATTTTTTATTCTGCTAAGATCTTTATTCTTTATTATGCTTCTGTTCTTTCCATGTAAACCACAAATACATGGAATATCTATTATAGACAAGGTCATGTAGAGCATAATGAGAGAAAGAACTGTGTAACTGCAACTGATTATCACTCTAACGTAACCATAGATTCAGAGTGGAAAAACCAACAGAGACACTTCCTAGTACCCATGATAGTTACTAATATTATCTATCATAATTGTATAAATGATTTTACCTCTGCAGATGCAATTCCATAGAAATTGTGAGATAATCCATAATGGTCTATCACAGCAAATGATAAATAAACCTTATAACCACGGTCAGGTTTACCAGCCATCAGCACTACATTATGTCTGCTTGGGTGGAAGGTGTATGATATTAATATTCCTGAAAATATCAATAAATACTTTATACCTAAAACAGGCAATTGAATTTGTTTAATCCTAAACAGTAACTTTTATGAGACGTTTTCACAATACATTCTTTCAGATGTAGGTAATAAAGATTATCATTATTTTTCCATGATCTTCTTCTGCTTTAACTTGGCTAGTTATATCACTATTGTGGTGTTAGGGGATTCTTGGTCCTCTATCCCTTATTCCATTAGGCATCGGTTTGAGGAATTGCAACAAATTGATCGGGTAGAGAAATACAGGATGGATGATCAACCCGATGCCTTGAATGACAGAGAAGTAGATGAACGGAATGAGGGCAAAGTGGATGAAAGGAAAGATGATAATGGAGCAACTGGTGGAATGATGGCTGGGGAAACCAGAGATTCCAGAGAAAACCTGCACCAGCACCGTGTTGTCCGCCACAAATCTCACATGCGGTTGCCTGAGATCAAACCCAGGCTGCCTTGGTAAGAGTCAAGCTGTCTAACCACTGGGCCATGATGCAACCATTTTTCCATGATCTTTGTTAATAATTCTTGTAATTAACTGCTGGAAATTATCTTTGTTTTTTTTTTCTAAATATTTAAAGGAACATTATGCACCATACACTGCAAAAAGCAAAAATAGATCTGACCACCCTGTGGCTGAGTGATCAGTGTCCTGATTTTCCAATCCAGAGTGCCCAAACTTATTCCTGACTGGGGTAGGAGAATTCTTTTAAATTAGGTAATACTCTTTTTGATAGATAGAGTCAACATGAAAAATTCAATGCCATGGGTGGGATTTGAACCACGGATCTCCTGGTTTCCGTCCAGTTGCTCTTAACCTTTCAGCTACCATGGCCAACGTGCCGTCCTGACATTAAATTCTCCAGTTGACTCGTATATTTCCCCGGTAGACCACTAGGGGCTCTCGCATCCGAGATAATGTCAGGACGGTACGTTGGCCATGGTAGCTCAAAGGTTAAGAGCGACTGGACGGAAACCAGGAGATCCGTGGTTCAAATCCCACCCATGGCATTGAATTTTTCATGTTGACTCTATCTATCAAAAACCTTAGCCTATATACGGCTAGTGTGGGGAAATGATTAATTTCCATCAATTAACTAAAATAGGTAATACTCTACTTTCCATAGAGTCAAAGTATGAAAGTGGGAGTTAAAGTGAGCATGTTTCAGAGAGAAAATTAATAAAAGTAGCAATGAAAAATATCCATTTCAGCAAGTTATAAACATAAGCAGATGTTTGAAAGTAATGAGTCGGTAATTCAAACACAAACATCACTTAAATTACCCTTACTCGGACATGTTTCGGAGAACGTTTTGTCCCCATCCTCAGCAGTTAACCGACTCATTACTTTATCACTGCTTCTAACCTTTTGCTTCAAATAATAATAATCAGATGTTTTTAAGTCAAAGCTCCCAAAGAAAGGATAGAAATGAACTCTGAAATGAAACCAACTTTTTTGTGGTATTAAAAAGGTATAACATTTACAAGCAAATACAGATTATTAATTGCAATAAATGTCATATAACCAGGGCTTCTTTTCAGCCAGAATGCACCATAACACGTTCCAGTAAACTTTTACAAACTCCGGTGAAATTTAAAATAGAAGTTACCGCCCATACTGAGTGCAAGAGTTTGCATTCTGTCACCATCGTTGATACAGAAGAAATTCTGTAATATACTATGTTTAATGCTGCCATCTTCCATTCGTTACCCTAAAACTGCTTACAGGCACCTATCGTACCATTTCCATTCCTTAAAGCTAGTAGGCTTAGAGAATGCCGGCTATACATGAGCAAATGGCAATGCAAGGATAAAACAAGCAGGCTGTGGTAAGATGCAGTCCTCTTCTGTGCCTTTGCTTGATTATAGTGCAATACTGTTATTTTCCGAGTGTAGAGTCTGATAAGTTAGCAGCCAAACTCAGGAATAGAGTGATGTTGTCAATATGCACAACACATGTTTAGTATCATTAAAAGGAACAAATCAGATACTAAACGTAAGATATGTAGTATAACGTATGAATATTTAACACTTTTAAGCCCATGTTTTTGTAGTACAACATGACTGAGTGAGACAGTTCAAGTAAACCTTTTTACAGGAAAAAACACTGCATATAAGTATACTTCTTTTACAAATAGCACAGACAGTTTCAAAGTCTTTGCACTATAAATAGATTTCACAATGGGGGTCAGCAATTAGTTTTATCAAAAAGTTACATGAACTTTTAAAACATCATGATACTAGCTTTGAGCTTGTTATTGATATTGATATTGATTTTTCAACAATATTATTTAAAATTACTTCATGTATTCAAGTCTCATGACATAAAAGGTATTTATAATCATAGGGGTAAAGAGAATTATTTACATATGTTTTAATCTAGTGATATAGAAGCTTAGAGGAAGAAAGTGATTCATGAAAACTAGTTACAAGTTTGTAGACAGAAGAAGAAATAAAAATGGTCAATAGACAGAGCTGATTCAAGTTGTCATCAAACAGATTTTTAATTATAAGAGGAGCATAATCAGAGTAAAGCAGAATGGAGCCTAGATAGATCTACTCTTTTATTAGGAGATTAGTAATAACAACTGTAGTAAAAGAACACAATTGGAAATTTTTATCTTTATGATTGATAAATGTAAATTGTGAGTAATATGGGACACCTAAAAATGACCAGCATGTAAAAGTGACTGTGATATGTAACTGATTGGAGATTAAATTTAAAGGGAGTCAATTAATGACACTAAACAACACTTACTTTTAAATTTTTCCAGAACATGTTTCAGAGACTTTGCCTCCATCCTCAACCAGCACTCGACTGGTTCTCATTGGTGTAGTTGATGATATTTTGTCATAGGTCTCCTCTGGTGGCGGTTCAAGGAACTTGCTGAACAAATTTTTCTGGGGGATGTCGAAATTGAATACTTTGTTCCTATTTTTTGAAATAAAGATTTGTTCCCATGTGGATAGTTCTTGTTTTCCTCATGTATGTTTTAGTAGTGTTGGTTCTGGATTTATGTTGTGGTTTTTTTCCCAAAAATGCGTGGCAACTGCTGATTTTTCTAATTGTTTATATTTTATGTTTCTAAAGTGTTCCTTTGCTCTTGTTTCTACATTTCTTTTGGTTTTTCCAATATAAATTTGACTACAGTCACTGCATTCAATTTGGTATATACCAGATTTTTTGTTAGATGGAATGGCATCTTTGATGTTTGAGCAAATGAGGTTTTTTAAGGAGAAATGGTTGACTGGTGCTAGTTGAATGTTTTGTTTTTTGAAGACTTTTTTGAATTTATCAAAGGCCCATGGATGGTAAGTGAATTTTTTGAAAATCTTATCAGTTTCTGTAGCTGAGAGGGTTGTGGTTTCCTTTAATAGCTTCTTCTTTTTTGCTAAGTTCACTTTTTTGTCTACTAATGATTTGGGAAAGTCATTTATTGTGCTATTTCAATAGTTTTGTTGTATTCTGTTTTGTATTCTTCTGCTGTGAGCTGATCTGTACATGAGTGCATTAGAAATAAGGATCACCAAAGGTTTCCCTTGGATGTTCAAACTCTGGCAACCATATGTAGATGACATCTTTGTTGGCCGATCTGTACTCATGTACAGATCGGCCAACAAAGATGTGCATCTGTACATCAGGCAAGTAGTACAGAAAGTAAAAATGAAATCTAATTTATTTAATGTTCAATCATCATTATTATCTTGATGCCTACATTATCTTCTAATATTGAACTTAATGCCATAGAAAACAAAATAAAGGATGCATGTACATATACTACCAAACTTCAATATTATATAAATCCTTAACAATATTCATAATATTCTATTTATTACACTGGCAAACTCTGTATATCTCATAATTTTTCTAAAACAGCTTGGAGCATTAACAAATAAAGATACAAAGCAGAAATCATAAAAACATAAGCCTAAATAAAAATTGTTAAGTCACCTTTTCCAAACCTTGTTCTTCTAATAGTTTAATAGCTGCAGTCAGGTACTTGAACTATGGACACAATATAGTTCTGTCTGCAAATTATGTATTTTCTCCGGTAACAGAAGTTGCTGTACCTTGGAAATTGCACCTGTGTCAGCTGGATCCAAATAAAGCACAAACCCTTTTATTTTGTCAAAATTCTCACATAAGATAGCAGCAGATCAGATCCAAGATCCCCATGAGTAATGACTGGAAAATTTGGAAGGGCAGGCCAGTGGTTTCCTTGTAGACCACAACATGATTCAGAGCTTTCAGCAGAATATTCTTCAGGGCAGAGATGAACTGTTTTGTGATGTCGTATTCATTCCTTATGGATTCACAAACCCTGTGAAGGGCATGAACCAAGCATGTCACATGCATCAACTTAGGAAATAATGGCTTCAATTGGTTAACAGCTGAAAACATGTATGGAGCCCAGTCTATAATCACAAGAAGTTTTTCAAACTCGATACCAGCAGGCCAGAGTTTTTGACAGAAGTCCATAATTGATTGCATTACTGTACTGGCATTGGCTTTCTCAGCTCATTTATTTTTAACAACATGAGCTTAACATTCTCCCCTGCTAAGAGAAAAACTAAAATGTTCCAAACATATCATTACATTGAGTCTATGGTTTCATCTACAATGATTCTCACATCACAATCAGACACTTTCTCCTTGATTCATTGTATGGTTTCTTGGTAAACAGGCCCCATGTAATTTTTTCTCATTCGACATTGACATCTTTGTGTATTTTTCATGAAACCGCTTGAAGGCTGGAAGGTTAACCTTACTGAGAGGAATTCCTGCTCGTGTAAGAGCTGCACACAAGTCAATGTTGATTTTTTTTAAATTTTGTCTTTTTGAAGAATTCTGTTGAAGCACATTTTGTAGTAGAGACTGCCATGATTTGTTTTCCTGAAGAGTCTTGTTCATTTGATGCTTAGAGCTGGAAATGTGCTGTTTGATGAGATCCTGCTGGTGTTTTTCATCTAACGAATTTTCTGCAGCAAATAGTACATCGAATAACAGTTCTGTATATGAAATCTTGCTTAAATTCCTGAGGCAAAAGAATAAGTCCAGCACTAGACATCTTTAGCATGGTAAAATCTAGTAATACACTCATTTAGTAATGTAACAAAGGACAAACACCAGTCCACTTGCTAACTTAAAGTGGTTGTTACACAACTCATTTACTTGCTGTCCACATTCTTATATAACACCGCGACAATTACCAGAATGTCCTCATTCATGCTGGAACTGCAGTCTCAGTGATTACTAGTAGCTTCAAGTAGAATCCAGAGTCAATTCTTGGAACTACAAGTAGTCGGTTACTGCTGTCTCTACATCACCTTGGAATCCGCGCAAACAGATGATGTCACAGTAACGAACTCACATTTATGAAAAGTAGGCTACTGATTCTGGTGAAATTAAAAGCATAGGATGCATTATCAGTCCCATGTTATTTATGGAAGCAAGTGGAGAAAAGAATAAAATATAGACATAATATTAAGTTTGCTTAAAAACTTACTTTTATCATGGTTGTCAGGATCGTCTGTTTGGTAGAGTTCATATTGCAAAGGAAAACCATCATAAGTTAATGGATATCCTTGACATGTCAAATTGAATTTAGTAATACCAGTAGTTCCTCTCTGAGGATTCAATTCACAAGTGGCATTTGATAGTTGTAGAGGTGGAGGTGTAGATAAAGCAAAGACTGCCATTCCACGCAAACCACCTGTGTATTGGAAAAGGTATAAACACTATTAGTATAAGCACTTTTAGTAGAATTAAAACTATGAAAGTATTAAAATTTGATAACTGATAATCAGTGATGAGAAGGAGGGAGATGTGGGCAATAATTAGAACAGGTTTTCGGAGCAGAAAAATTTCTGGGAAACAATATATAAAAGCATGGTCACTAACTAACGAATTTCCACCTGCAGGGGAATATTTATTTTTTCATTTCTTTCTTTCTTTCTTTTTTTACAATTTACGTCCTCCAACCTTAAGTCATGTCGGACGATGAATGAATTGGGTGAAATGATGCTCAAATGAGTCCGGGGTCCATGGAGCTTAGAGTTACCAGACATTCGTCTATTAGGATAAGCGAAAACCCCGGAAAAAACCTTATTCAGGTAAGTCACACTGACCGAGATTCGAACTTGGAACCTCTTGAATGTGAGGCAGACACGCTACCATCTACGCTACCGAGGCGGGCTTTATTTTTTCACATCAGCAATGCTAGTTGTTTCTAAGCCATGGACGCATAGTGACGACTGGTGCAGACAAACTCTCAGCGGTAGCAAGAAGAAATTCGGACGTGCGAGAAAATATCTTACAACTTCAAGAAGTGTTTGTTTAATATTCCAGTGATAAAAATTTAAATTTATGGTTAAATTAAGACAGATTATTAAAATAATTCCATCACTTGTACATAACCTTTTTGTTGTTGTTGTAATTTATATCCTCCAACATCAAATCATATTGGACGATGAATGAAATGGGTGATATGATGCTCAAATGAGCCCAGGGTCCATAGAGCTTTAGAGTTACCCGACATTCGTCTTTAAGGAAAGGGAAAACCCTGGAAAAACCTTGTACAGGTAACTCACCCTGACCGAGATTCAAGCTCCGGACCTCTTGAACGTGAGGCAGACACGCTAATACTTAACTTTATCTTAACCATCCTCAAAATCAGCTGATAGGTCTTGGCAGTGTCTTTGCTTTTTTTGTTTGGTTGTCTGTGGTGACATGATGAACTTTCATTGTGGAAGTTTCATCTACAGTACTGCTGCTTATTGCTAACAGAAGTGTAAATATCTAGGACAATAATGAGGAAATGAGTGTTGGCGAGTCAACGAAGATTCAAACGTGCTAAATGCGAGCTACTGCAAATAAAATATGAAAAGACTTACATTATGCTAAGAGCTGAATATAAAAAAAAATGATCTTAAATGCAAAATTCACCAGCGGGAAAACATTCTGTACAGAACAAGTCAATCCATGGGGCATTGTGTATAAATATACACGGAATTCAAAAAGCTTAAATAATACTTTAACAACGTTGCAAACTGAAAATGGGTACACTGCTAATGCAATAGAAACTGCAAATGTATTAGCAAGCAAATTTTTCCCAGATGATACTGAAGATGATGACCACCAAAGGAGGATCCGACATGAGGTGGAAACTGAACCTGATACATCGGATGACTTTCCATTTACTTATCCTGAGGTGGAACGAATAATATTAAAACAAAATGACCGTAAAGCTCCAGGACATGATGCTTTTAGTGCCAATATAATCAAACATGTGCATTATGTACATCCAACTCTCATAAGTAACATTTACAATAAATGTCTAGAATTAGGTGTGTTCCCAAATCAGTGGAAAATTTCAGTTGTGAAAATTATACCCAAAACTCATGTAAATAATAAAAAGACTGCTGCTGCTGCTTACAGACCAATAAGCCTGCTACCCCTGCTAGGCAAATGCCTAGAAAAACTTGTAATTGATCGTGTAACGTATCATTTACTAAAACATGGCTCAATTAGTGATCTTCAGTTTGGTTTCATGGCTCAAAAATCAACTGAAATGGCAATATATAAGGTGGTAGACTGGATGAAAAATGTATACCTAAATAAACAATCTGGTGTTTTAGTCTCTTTAGATGTAACTGGTGCTTTTGATCATGCTTGGTGGCCCAAGATTTTACATCAATTGAAAACTAAAAAATGCCCAAAAAATATTTACAATTTAATCGTGAATTATTTTAGAGATCGCAAATCCTTGCTTACTGTAAGTGGAGAAACCATCACAAAGAAAGTTACACGCGGCTGCCCCCAAGGATCTGCATGTAGTCCAGGTTTTTGGGTTATACTGTATGATGATCTGTTACAGCAACAACTGCCGTCAGATTGTAGTATTTTTGCTTATGCAGATGATGCTTTACTACTTGTTAAATCAAATGACGCTAAAATCCTTGAAGAAAGAACTAATGAAGCACTTAAAATAATACACTCATGGGGAATTAAAAATAAACTTATGTTTAATCCCTACAAAACCTTGGCGATGATTGTTACCAGAAGAAGAAAAATGGAGCCCATTACTCTTACCATGAATAACGTCAACTTGAAGGTGGTATCTACGGTAAAATACCTTGGCACTATACTGGATTGTAAATTAACATTCTGATCACACTTTCATTACATTGCTGAAAGAGCCAGCAAGCTCCTTGGTGCGCTCGCAACAACAAGACCAACCTGGGGTCTGAATTCTAGTATTCTTAAAATTATATATCAAGGTGCTATAGTGTCCCTAATTTTGTATGGTGTATCTGCATTCCAGGATGTTCTTAATAAAAAATGGGCAGTTAAAAAACTTGCACAAATTCAAAGGGGATTCCTCCTTCGCATAATTCGAGGATATCGTACAATCTCCACTGATGCAGCTCAGATTATAGCTAACATCGAACCTTTGGCTCTCACTGGTTTATCAACAGCAACTATTATGAATTTAAGACATGAACGTGAATGTGCGTCTTATCTGTCTCACTTAAAACTACAAATCCCGGAGCATCCTACCACAGCAGGACACCCATCAACTTTTGTAACCTGTTTAAAGGAAATATGTCATTTTCATGATTATTACATATATACAGATGGTTTGCGTTACCAATTTGAAGATAATATATCTGCAGTAGGATGTGCTTTTGTTGTTTATGAAAACCAAATAGAACTAACTCACTCCATGTTTAAATTGTCACCTGAATGTTCTGTATTCCAGTCGGAGCTCTTAGCAATTAAAGAAGCTATAAAATGGTGTACTGTTAATGGGAACAGTGCCCGTATTCTTAGTGATTCACAATCAGCTCTACTCGCTATTAATGATAAATACACTTAAATTCATTAGCACATGAAATCAGAACCTTGCTTCAAAACCATCCAGGACATATTTGCATGGGATGGGTTAAAGGACACAGTGGAATTTTAGGTAACCAGAGAGCTGATTGCTTGGCTAAGAAGGCTGCAGAATCCAATCTTCCTGTGACATACTCTTTATGTCCTATTTCTACTGTAAGGAGAATAATACATCAACATATTCTTGAAGAATGGAACCAACAATGGCTAACAACTCCAAATGGAAGTTGAACAAAAACATTATTTTTCCCTAGTGTATATGACAGAGGAAAATGTGAAACTCTTGTACCAAATTTTGTTTTGACACAATTTTTAAGTGGACATGGTAAATTTGGTGAATACTTATCACGTTTTCACTTAACATCTAACCCCAAGTGCATGTGTGGTGAAGAATTTCAAATTGTGGTTCATCTCCTTTTCTGTTGTCCCATTTTCTGGAGAGAAAGACAAGAATTAATATTCAAGCTAGACTCTCTAGGAACTGAATTTTCTGCTCCGCTCACATCTTTGCTAATGAAGCCACAACAGTATAAGTACTTCATGATGTTTATAAACTCAGTGTTTAAACGTCTGAAATAGTTTAAATTAATATGCATCAGATTATAACATATTTTCTTCCTTCTAGTATTTAAAATATTTTTGTTAAAATTGTGTATTTTTATGTATCAACACTAACCCTAATATACCACTTTCATGATGTTTATAAACTCAGTGTTTGAACTTCTGAAATAGTTTAAATTAATATGCATCAGATTGTAACATATTTTCTTCCTTCTAGTATTTAAAATATTTTTTGTTAAAATTGTGTATTTTTATGTATCAACTATAACCCTAATATACCACTGTGTAAAATAGGGTTCATAAATCTGGATTAAAAAAAAAATAAAAAAATAAAAATATCTAGGACAATCAACATAGTAGATGAGTTGTCTGAAAAGGTACTAATGGTACCTACAGATCATCATGAAGGAAGTTTAATAAAAAGCTGTGATGCACTCTCAGCATACAATAATGCAACAACTTAACACTGAAGTTGCTTCAATGGCTTTAAAAACGTATTCTGAAAGTTGAATGGTTAATAAGTAATAAAATATCATATACAAACCTGTATTTAGGTAAATGCACCCATGGGCCTCAAAGAAAATAGCATTCCTGCTTAATGAAGTTTAGATGTTTATGTGGAAAGTATAAGTTTATAAAACTTAATGCAAAAATAGATCAAAACTACATGAAATATATTGTGGAGTATTAAAATAAACAGACTAAATTTAAATAAATATAATTGAACATTGTTCTAAGATATATCTGATAACTATTTTCCAACATATGTAAAATCAATATAAAACTATAACTGCAGTTTTAAAGATTGCTACTACCTATAAACAATTAAACCTATCACATTCAAATTATAAGCTAATTACTGTTTTAAATATAGCTCTGGTAATATCTATGGTTATTGTTGAAGATAATCATAAGCACCAGCAGTGAGTGAAGTTGCCATTACACAGGGTGTTATTGAACTACACTGAAATAATTTCAGCAATTGTAGACGTGACTAATATACGCAAGTTGAGATAGGCAATGTATGATCTGCAGCTAAGCATAATGCAGTTAATTGTGTTAAACCTAATTGGTATTTGCTGCTGATAAGTTTGTATTAAACAAGGTGAGTGAAATTACTGGAAAACTAGTTTGTAAACAAACTGCCATGCTATCCACGGCTGACTAGCCTCTGTCAGTCAGCAAATGGTGTTCCCACCAGTGAAAGGCTCACTCATTTACATAAAGTGCTTTATACTGATAGTGAAATATGGAAATGCTTGTGATATGTTTAGTCCTAATTATTGTGTTGGCTATCATCTTGTTCCAAGCTTGTGTTGGGGAAAAGAAGAACTTCTTCAATCTGATGCACAGGAACTTATATGTTTAGCACATAAGGAAAGAAACTACCAAATAACCAACCAACAAGAACAGCACCTCAACTAATTTAAAAAGCAGCTATTTGTAGTACAATTTATAGGTTATATAAATCGCATTTGTTGCCAAATTACAGTATGCAAGTTTTAAAAGATGCAGATATTTTCAGTGGAAGTAGGTGAACTTTAAAAAGAATGTAATAAATAGAAAGCAGTTAACCGAAATTGAATATGTAGTAAATGGTTCGAAGGAGATTAAAGCTGCTCGCTCTAGTGTAAAAAACATTAAATATGGAGTTCCGCAGGGCTTGGTATTGGGTCCCTTATTGTTCCTATTGTATATTAATGACCTGGCCAAAAACAACCAATGCATTAATACTAAATTTACTCTGTTTGCTGATGATACCAGTGTTCTCATTTCTGGGAAAAACAAACAAGAACTCAAAGCAAACGTTGATGGGGTAACAGACTATGTTTCAAATTGGTTTAAAGACAATAAACTTATTATTAATAAGAGCAAAAGCATCGCTGTAGGTTTCCATCATAAAGTCAACAAAAATGTAAGTTTCCCTAATATATGCTTAGAGAATGAATCAGTAACTACTACAGATAAAATTAAATTTCTTGGAGTTTGGGTAGATAGTAATCTAGATTGGGGAACTCATATTGATGCTTTATCCAAAAAACTATGTCAAACTTGTTTTGCACTATATACTTTAAAATCATCAGTCAATCTTGATGTGCTTAAAATAGCCTATTTTGCCTACTTTCACTCGCAGTTATCCTATGGCATAATATTCTGGGGAAAGACGAGCTATACGAAAAGAATGTTTATAATACAAAAAAGGGCCATACGTTTAATGATGAATCTTTCCAGTACCACAAGTTGTAGACCTTATTTCAGATCATTGAATATTCTGTCAGTTCCATCTATATATCTCTATGAGGTGCTGGTGATCGCTCATAAACAGTTAAATATTTTTGTCACAAACGCTGAAATACATAGTCACAACACTAGAGGTAAATCACATCTTCATGTTACAGGGCATAAGAGAACCCTATATGAAAAAAGTATACACTGTAACTGTATTAAATTGTACAACAAACTTCCTCAATATTTCAAAGAATTACCAAATTTAACAATATTTAAAAGGAAATTAAAGAAGTATCTAATACAAAGATGTTTTTATTCAGTAAATGAATACCTTGATGAACAGTGAATCAATTTTGTTAGACATATGTATTATATATATTGCAATCTTTAATCTTTTTAGTAACTGCAAAATGTTGATATTGTTTCTTTAAATATTGAACAAATTAGTTTAAGTTTCTAAAATAAAATAGAAAGTAAAAAATGTTCTATAAGGAAACATACTTAAGTATTGTTTATCCGATCATGTGTTTACTGTTAATCTGTAATGTAAAATTGTATTGACGAAGCCGATATTTCTGTAATTGGAAATCTTATGGTGAATAAATTTGATTTGATTTGATTTGATTTGTATGAAATACTTGGTAGCCCATTATCTACTTCAATGAAACCTAGGTGAATGTCATTTAGTCAAAAAGGAAAATATGGATTTTTGAAATTAACAAATTGGAACAGCCTTTGCACATGCTCTGCTTATTTTGAAAGGTGGAACATCTAGTGCATTTGTTGCTAATAGACTGCTAGAATTTAAATCGTAATACCATGAGAAAATGGACAGGGATGTATTCAAGCAACAGTTTACTAACCAGATCCTGCTTAACATTCTAGAACATAGTATTATTATAGTGGATAATGGCCCCCTATCATTTCATTTAAATAAATAAATCTACAGTTTTTAATTTACTAAAGAAAGTAATGCAAGAACGGCTGCAAAATTAGGAAACTGACAATGACCAATAAGCAACAAAACTGGAGTTGTGCGACATAATTAAGAGAAAGGAAGATAAGTTCAAAAGATATGCAAGACTCCATAGCTGAATTAAATGTTCATAATATAGTTGACTTATTTCTGTATCATTGTGATATGAACGTTACCAAGCAAATATGAACACAAATCAAAGCAGACATGACGAAACACAGTGTGACATCCAAAGAAGATGTAAGTTAGATCTTCCACAATGCAGCACTAAAACTTATTCCAGAAAATTGGAAGACTGCTTATGAAAATAGAATTGAATAGAAGGAATGTACTGGGGAAAATTAATTGATCGTCATAAATTTAGAAGAAAATGACTCTGAATTGGATGATGAGTTTGAAGACAGTGGGTGTAATCCAGAATCCATTGACAATGGAGCTAAGGCTATTGATAGTTTGCTGGGATCCTCCAAGAAACCCCTAATGGACGATATATCGATACTACTGCCATCTACCACAGTCTTTAATGCACTGTGCTTTGAAGTGTTAGAGGAATAGACAAAATAACCACAAAGAGTCAATTGCAAAGTTGGATGGAACTGATGGGTTACCTACAATAGTGCAGATAGTAGTGCGTGTGTGCACTCACTCACTCACTCACTCACTCACTCGACCGCCTTGGTAGCGTGGTGGTAGCATGTCTGCCTCACGTTCTAGAGGTCCCGAGTTCGAATCTCAGTCAGGGTGAGTTACCTGGATAAGGTTTTTTTCGGGGTTTCCCTTATCCTGTAAGACGAATGTCGGGTAACTTTAAACTCCATGGACTCCGGACTCATTTGAGCATCATTTCATTCATTCCATTCATCGTCCGATATGACTCAACGTTGGAGGATGTAAATTACAAAAAAAAAAAAAAAAAAAAAAAAAAAAAAAAAAAAAAAAAACTCACTCACTCTCTAATTCCCATGTTTCAAGGTAAACCAGGCAAACTGTAAGATATTCAAAAGAAGGGGAAACAAAGCCATAACAATGAAAACTTGTATACTTTGATTTAACCACTGTAATCTTCAAACATTCCATTTAAACAAAATGTAAAGTTTGAAGATAGAGCATAGCTACCTATGCTAATTTTTTCAACTTGTGCAGCCTTTTACATCCTAATGAGTTCACCTTCAATCAGTTTACCTGTACAAATCAATAGATTACAATCCTTTATATTATTATTTACTTACCAACTACAATAAATCTGTAATGTTCATCAGCTTGCAAAACATTTGGATTAATAATAAGTTTATCTGAGCTATCTCCTAATTGAGTTGTTTGCAAACTTAAATTCAGTTGTGGAACTGCTGTCCATTTGTAAAATCCAGCTGCATCTGCTCCTTGACATTCATGCAGGCAAACAACACTCAAGTATATTGTATCTTGAATATTGATAGTACTTCCATTATTACAGTTCTTCACACAGCTATCAAAAATAACATACAAAATGTGTTATTTATTTGAAGCTACAGAAGCAGCATTTAAACATATGCATGAGCTAGAAAAGAAAAGATGTTTATTTTCCATGTAGCTGGAAAATCTAGAATACAGCACAATATGGATAAAACTGCTGAAGAAAGGCAGGTGTGACAAATGTCAGGTAACTCTAAGCTCCATGGACCCCACGCTCATTTGAGCATCTTTTCATTTATTTCATTCATCATCTGACATGACAACGTTGGAGGACGTAAATTAAAAAAAAAAAAAGATTGGCTGTAACAATGTATTGTACTTAAAAGAAGTTACAACTGTTACATAACTGAGTCTCTGGCAATGAAGAACAGAGAACAGAAAACTCAGAGCAGAAAAATTTAAATCTATACCCATTAAATACATTATAATGAACTATACATGCTTCCAATATGGTTGTACTAGTTTTCTTGATACTCTGTATCTTCTACTAATATTGATTTTACCTCTTATTCTTTCCATATGTTTGCACTTCTCACACTGCAGCATTACTCCTATCAATTATCTCAAACATCTCTCCCTTCATTCCCACATAATTTACATACTCCTGGTTCACTTGCGCTTGGGTCTTAAAGAAACAGTCTCATCCATGTCATACCTTCTCTGCCCTGCATATTACAGTTGTCAGCATACCTTCTTTATCCCCATTCTCCTTTTAGGATTCTATAGAACCTTAATATTTTATCTTCTATACTACTCCATATCTCTTCTGTGTGCCTTTTATTCCTTTTTAATTTCTATTATTCCTTTCCTCCTTGTTTTTCCTATTTATAATAATGCCACATCCCTAGTACTGCTCTTGAAAGTCCTAATAATTCTCAGCAAAAATGTAAAAATAAGGTCTATTCTATTATTATTTCTGATAATTCACATATATCTGTGGCACGTAACACTTTTTCCTCTGTCAAAGTTTTATATACTCTTTACATCCGTTTTGCTGAAATTTTTAATTAATAGTTCTATGTTCTTAATCCTGTAAAGGCAATCTTGTCTTTTGTCATTATCTTCCTGGCATGAGTCTTCCAAACTTCACTTCTGCAAAATGGAGCTCCTAAATATTTAAATTCTTTGACCACCTCAACTTCTATACCCCCACATACAATTCATCTTTTCTTAACATTGCCTTGTGTTTGTATTAAAACTTAAACTTCACTCACATCATTTATTAAAAACAGGAACGTTTTCGGGACTGTCCCAGCTCCATCATCAGATGGAAGATAGTGATCAGTTACCAATTTGCTAATTGTGGGGCTGGTATGGTCCCAAAGACTTTCCCATTTTTAATAGTTGATAAGAGTTTTAATAAAATATACTCAATAAGTCTTTTAGAGAGTTGTTAGCTTGGAAATTAAGGAAAATAGAAGCGAAAGTTTTATAAACAAAATAAGTTTATAAAGACGTAAATTTCTGTATAAAATGAGCCACTAATCAGCTGAAGTTTTAAATATTAATATAATATGATTCAATAAGTCTTTTAATATGAAATTAGCTTCACTTTTAAAACACTTTTAATTATAGCAATTTCAATAACAACTCTGTTTTGGAATGTTGAACACTTTTCAAAATAAAAAATAAAAAAATTACCATCCCCTTTTTTTTTATCCAAATAGATTAGTAAATCTTCCCCTCAGCCAGCAAGAATATCAAAAAGAATACCATTCAAATCTTAAAAACTGCAATTAAAAATGGATATGGAAAAAACCTTGTAGATAAAAAACTAAAATCATTCAAACTTCAAAAGAGATTAGAATAGATCACAGCTCTCACACCAATAAAACAAGAAATTAGATTTTCTAAATTTGCTTACCACCCCTGGGCCACAAAAAAGTTCCAAAAAATATTCAAGAAATACAATATAACATTGGCACCTAAAAACAATTACAACATTAAAAACCTACTTAACAGTAATAATACTGATAAGATAAAACCAGAAGAAAAGTCAGGCATTTACAAGATTAAGTGTAAAGACTGTGAAAAAATTTACATAGGGAGGACAAAAAGAAACATAGGCACTGGAAAGAAGGAACACTTCAGGCACTTAAGATACAAAAATATTGATAAGTCTGCAATAGCAGCTCATTTCTGGTCTGAAAATCATGAAATTGAAGATAGCACCGAATTACTAAAATACGTACAAAAACATAGTGAACTCGTCATATGGGAGAGAATATACATAGAAAAACATAAAAACCAACTAATGAACTTTGAAATCCCATCAAAAGAGAATCCCACATTTAAAAATCCTTTCATGGAAGTGTTGAAAACAGTGTTATTGTATAAATTAAATTAATTGGGAGTCGATTAATGACACTAAACAACACTTACTTTTAAATTTTCCCGGAACTAGTTTCAGAGGCCTTCCCTCTATCTTCAGCCGGACATCGACTGGTTCTCATTGGTGTAGCTGGCAATATTTTGTCATCGGTCTCTTCTGGTGGCAGTTCGAGGAACTTGCTGAACAAATCTTTCTGGGGGATGTCGAAATTGAATACTTTGTTCCTATTTTTTGAAATAAAGATTTGTTCCCATGTGGACAGTTCTTCTTTTCCTGTTGTATGTTTTAGTAATTTTGGTTCTGGATTTATGTTGTGGTTTTTTTCTCAAAAATGCTTGGCAACTGCTGATTTTTCTAATTGTTTGTATTTTATGTTTCTAAAGTGTTCCTTTGCTCTTGTTTCTAAATTTCTTTTGGTTTTTCCAATATAAATTTGACTACAGTCACTGCATTCAATTTGATATATACCAGATTTTTTGTTAGATGGAATGGCATCTTTGATGTTTGAGCAAATTAGGTTTTTTAAGGAGTAATGGTTCACTGGAGCTAGTTGAATGTTTTGTTTTTTGAAGACTTTTTTGAATTTATCAAAGGCCCATGGATGGTAAGTGAATTTTTAAAGATCATTTTAGTTTCTGTAGCTGAGAGGGTTGTGGTTTCCTTTAGTAGTTTCTTCTTATTTGCTAAGTTCACTTTTTTGTTTACTAGTGATTTGGGAAAGACATTTTTCTGTGCTATTTCAATAATTTTGTTGTATTCTATTTTGTATTCTTCTGCTGTGAGAGGGATGTTGACCAGTCTGTGTGCTAAACTAACCAAATTATGCATAGAACAGAATTTCTTCCAGTTTCAAACAAAATATTTCCATCAAACTTCTGGTTTAGCAATGGGCAACCCCTTATCACCCTTCCTGGCCGATCTGTACATGAGTGCACTAGAAATAAGGATCACTAAAGGTTTCCCATGGATGTTCAACTCTGGCCAAGATATGTAGATGACATATTTGCCATAGTGCCAAAAAAACACATCAGTGATGCACTAAAACTTTTAAATATTCAAGAAAAAAGCATCAAGTTCACTGTAGAAGTTGAAAAAGACGAGTATTTACCATTTTTAGATCTAAAAATAATCAGAAATAAAAACAGAATAAACTTTGGCATTTACAGAAAACCAACACAGACAGACAACTACATAAAAGCTAATGGCTACAATCCAAGATCCAACAAACAGGCAATTTTTAATAGTTTAGCACACAGACTGGTCAACATCCCTCTCACAGCAGAAGAATACAAAATAGAATACAACAAAATTATTGAAATAGCACAGAAAAATGACTTTCCCAAATCACTAGTAGACAAAAAAGTGAACTTAGCAAATAAGAAGAAACTACTAAAGGAAACCACAACCCTCTCAGCTACAGAAACTAAAATGATCTTCAAAAAATTCACTTACCATCCATGGGCCTTTGATAAATTCAAAAAAGTCTTCAAAAAACAAAACATTCAACTAGCTCCAGTGAACCATTACTCCTTAAAAAACCTAATTTGCTCAAACATCAAAGATGCCATTCCATCTAACAAAAAATCTGGTATATATCAAATTGAATGCAGTGACTGTAGTCAAATTTATATTGGAAAAACCAAAAGAAATTTAGAAACAAGAGCAAAGGAACACTTTAGGAACATAAAATACAAACAATTAGAAAAATCAGCAGTTGCCACGCATTTTTGGGAAAAAAACCACAACATAAATCCAGAACCAAAATTACTAAAACATACAACAGGAAAAGAAGAACTGTCCACATGGGAACAAATCTTTATTTCAAAAAATAGGAACAAAGTATTCAATTTCGACATCCCCCAGAAAGATTTGTTCAGCAAGTTCCTCGAACCGCCACCAGAAGAGACCGATGACAAAATATTGCCAGCTACACCAATGAGAACCAGTCGATGTCCGGCTGAAGATAGAGGGAAGGCCTCTGAAACTAGTTCCGGGAAAATTTAAAAGTAAGTGTTGTTAAGTGTCATTAATCGACTCCCAATTAATTTAATCCCACTTTTAAGTTCATCACTAAATCAACAGATGGCAGCAGCAACTCCAGAATTACCCACACCACTCGATCAAGCTTTAGTCGCATAAGAGCCGACGATGCAAACAATGGTTTGCGAAACATGTCCTCAAAATAGGTACATAAGTGAAGCCGATGTGTAATAAATACGACTCATCTATAAATTAATAATCATATCTTTGTTTTACAGCAAGGCCATGGGCTCTGTGGATGCATGCTCTGCATGCTGCAGTGCTGACAAACCCTGCATATATGCAGTACATAACCTTGACATAAAACAAGATAGTATTTATGAATTACCTACTGTTTTTAATATGAATATATCTAAGGTCTATTCTAAAACTGTTTGGAATTCTGAGAATTTTCTTTCTTCCTGAATCCATTCTCTTAGCCTGTCATTATTCCTGAGTAGATTTTATCTAGTACAGATACTAAACTTATCCTCCTATAGTTTTCCGGCTTATTTATTCCTCCCTTCCTTTTAGTATATTGGCACTACCATGCTCGCTTTTCACATCTTCAGAATGTCATCACTATCTTTTACTTTGTTGACACATTCATCATTATATGTAAACCACTTTGTATCTTCCCATTTTTTCCCCAAATTCTTTTGGTGTTCCATCAAGCTCTGCTGCCTAGGCTTTCTTCACCTTTACCAAATTTTGGTGCAAATCATTTATTATAATTTTTCCAATTTCTTGTTTGTCAACTCACTTTGTCCTATCCCTTCATTATCTCCCTCATAGCTTACTATCCCAAACCAGCATCCTGGAATATTCTAGTCATTCTTTTGTGCAACTTCATTCTTTGCCACTCCTCCCATATTTATATTTCTTACTAATTTACATAGTTTCTTCCTCTCCTTGCTTCTTATTGCTTCTCTAGCCTTACTCTTTTCATTCTTTCCATTCCTCTCTTTTTGTCTCCATTTAATATTAATATTTCCATTTAGTGATTATGAAATTTCTCCTATGTTGATATTGTTATAAGTCCCATTTTAACTTAATACATTTCATGTATTTCATGTATTACATTACTAGTCATCACAATAGATAAGGAGGTACCGACATGCAAGCATGAGGCTCTTAGGAGTTGCTAACCTAACGAGCTCATAGCAGCAACTCTCTGCACTAGCAGGAGACTTTTGCCCTTTAGGCATTGATTGGCTGTTTATTATTTATTATAATGTATTTAAAGATGTATTGGATAGTAATAGGCAATGTCCCCTGATGTTGGCAAAGGAACATCAAAAGTCTAGCCTACCGAAGACTGAAAATACATTCACAGAGAACATGTCTTGCTTTCTCTCTCCTCATTACAGAAATGGCAAACTTTAATATGGCTTTCTTAACATAGAGCTTGCTAAAATTCAATTAGTTATACAAAAGAATGTATCGCACTTAAGTTACTGAAGATTAGCAAAATATCTAAAAGCTACTAACATCCCATTTTAAATTTTAAGTTAACCCTTCCTCTGGACACACAGGAATTCTTTTCAGTGGCACTATTATGAAAGTCTCTACTCCGCAACAAATGTGGAAGAAGCCAACAGTGATCAGTGCATCATATTGTGACTTTGTGGGTTCAGAGAATTAAAAGTCTGGTTTGCAGAAATTTAAAATGCTCTTTATTTCAAGTAAAACACGTTTTGTACAGCCCTGAGAGCAGCTGAATGATGCAACATACACCAACGCAATCTCTCATTACTTCACCACACGTAAACAGCGAAAGAATGCACTTGCGGTACAGTTCAAATGTCTACATCCTGCACAACTGCAACTTGCCATCTCCGACTAGCCGTGGCACTTTTATAACTCCACTCATTGTTCTAGAACTCACTAGATCACTTGAAAGCTGCCAAAGTTTCACGACCTTTCATGACACAGCGAGAAATTCCAGACTATCTCTGTCTCTTTCTCTCTCGGCAAGCGTTCAGCATTCGCGCACGTGTGGGCGTGGCTTGGGGTACTATCTGTCTCTTTCTTTCCTGCCAACTGGCTTGTCGCAACTCCAATGAAATAACGCGATCGGTGACAATATTGTATTGTAATATTGTATGAGTCAAATGTTAGATTTAGAAATGTATGTATCCTATTATATACATAGAATTAACAATGCAAATCATGTGCAGTATGTACAAGATAAATTCTTAACTTATGATTTGCTATATCCTTCATATGTTTTATAATACAGACTAGAAATAAATAAAATTGAATTAGACAACCGCATTTTTAAAATATTAATGATTTTATCATATGCAACTGTAAATAAATCATATTGAATTAGATACCTACTGAATGGCAAGATGAGTAATTTGATCATCTATAACAACAACTGTTTGTGTAAAAGATGAAGGACCAGGAATATAATACGAAGGCTTCCCTTTAGCACCAGCCCAGTTTGGATCCACACTTACATTGACAGAGAATGTATAAGCTCCTATGTTAAGAAGATTATTTTTTATGTTAACCACACTACCTGAAAGAGAGATAAGCCTAAATGAAAAGAGAATTGGTATGAATAAATTACATTAATGTATATGTATAATATTATGACTAAATGAAAAAACAAGAAATTCTGAATTCACTTATTTTCATCACCAAAATTGTTACACATACAGTTACTTTCTTTCACCTTTTGAAACATACATACCTGTAGGATGCTTTATAGTAGGCATTTGTTGCTGCTATGACAATTTTAGAGGACCTATTATAGGGCATAGGAAATGCAACAGAGGAAGCAGTGATAATTACATCACATTAATCCTATGCAATTAGATAAGATGTAGTGGGTCAAGAGCTTTTAAATTACAAAGAGATCACCATTAACTGGCCAACTAGGATTAGATTCATTGCTCTCCTCTAGCCATAGATTAATGACACATATAAAGCATTGTATCTATGATCTGAGAGGAATCAGTGCTGGCAATGGTAGGCACATGAATTTGCACTGTATAAATAATTTTGTAATGTGTGCAATATACAGCACAGAAATTGTCCTTAATTCCATATTCCTTTTAAATCTTCATATTTCTTAAAAATAAGGTTCCAAAGTTTTAGGTCTTCCTACAGTTTCTGTATATTGTGACTTTGTGGGTTCGTAGAATTAATAGTCCAATTTGCTGAAATTCAAAATGTTCTTTATTTGTGTAGAAACACACTTTGTAACAGCAGAATTACATCACATATCACAATCTACAACACCAAGGTCAATGACAATAACAAACAGTGTTCTGACTACATCTGTTTACCTCAGCTCTCGTTACAACACTTCACAGTTGTTTACTCTCCTGTTTACGACTGACTCTTGGCAAGTCGTCGCCTTCTTAAATACCTCATTGATAAATTCGAGACTGTTCCAGAACAATAAAGAAACTGAATATTCTATCACCTTCCTGGTGGCATAGGTAGGCGTTAAAAATATGCAATAATTTTAAATATCTAACTGTAGTAGCTCTGTATGATAATCTTTTGAAGAATTACTTACCGATTAACCATATGTTTAACATATAACAATTCATGGCAATGCAAAACATGCACATACCTTTAATATTTAAAAACTGAAGTCATGGGTGGCTCATTTAGTTAGGTAATGGCTTCTGATCCCACAATAACAGGTTCAGACCAAACCCAGACCGATGGCTTTTAAGTGTGCTTAAAGGCCACAGCCCCATGTCAATGGATTTTCTGGCATGTAAAATAACTCCTGCAGGACAAAATTCTGGTATACCAGTGGTGTTGATATGATCCTCATAATGGTTAGCATCGTTAGACAAAAAGAAACAAAACAAAGGAATTTCAGAGACATCACCTCGTGACCAGCTCTTAAATGATGTGTGACTATTGCATATGCCTACTATTCCCATTGTATCTATAAGGAAATTTGTAATAAAATCATTTCTATAAGCTTTTATCTAAATTAACATGAATTAAACAAAAGAATGAGTCGAGATTTAACTGTATTGGAACACCACAGTGAAGCGAAAAATTATTAAATTTTAGATGAGTCGTATTTTTTACACATCTGCTTCACTTTCGTACCTATTTTGAGGACATGTTTCGCAAATCATCGTTTGCATCTACGGCTCTTATGCGACTGAAGCTAGATCCAGCGGTGTGGGTAATTCTGGGTTTGTTGCTGCCATTTGTTGGTACGAAAGTGAAGCAGATGTGTAAAAAATACGACTCATCTAAAATTTAATAAAAGAATGAGTGTTTTAAGTATAGCGGTTGTACAAGAATGAGTAGATAAATGTCATGCATGTACACGTCAGGTTTTTATTTTAAAAACTATGATAGAAATATTTGAGCAGAAAAAGGGGAAGGATATACATACTATTCTTTGCATATATTAAAAAAGCATTTGGTATCATTATTAGAGATGCACTCTAGATTAAGCTGACAGAAAAATGAAGTTGGTGCTACCATCATGTACTGCCATTTGTTGCATGTCATTAAAATAAATTTGGTACTGATAAGTTAGTTTGGATCTGTTAGATATTTCAGTTAGTCTTTCCTGTTTTGGCTCAAATGGAAAAATGCAGTACCATTCAGAGATTCATCTTTTACTTTCGAATGAGGAAATTTGCAAGGAGATGAAAGCAAAATGGGATAGTATCTATGAGGACCTTTCATCATTTATGGCAACAGATATTGGTTCAATGACTTTAAATGTAGCCTAGCACATATTTTTGATGAAAAATATCAAGGATACCCGGCAGATGTGATTATCAGGACAGACCTTGTTAAAGTCCACAATATGATTCTTGCTGATTGTCAAACAAAAGTGTGCAAAATGGCAGAAACCTTAGGTGTGTTAATGGGAATGGCAATTTATATTTTTCATGATAAGTTGGTGATAAAAAAGTTTTTGGCCCAATGGGTGCTGATTTGCTCAAATAAGACAACAGGTGGATTTGGCTTTCAACTTCGAAAATGTAGTTGGAGCCATTTAAGTGAAATCTGAAGGACTTTTTCCATGAGTTGCTACAGTCGATGAGACCTGTATTCATCATTATACTCTGGAAAGCAAGCAATAATAATCAAAACAATGGATTGCTTCTGGTAAATTGTTCCAAAGAAGGCAAAGACAGTCCCAGGGACTGGAAAAGTGATAGAGGCAATCTTATGGGGTCAGAAGCTCATCATACTCACTGGCTTTTTGGAGAAAAAAAAAAACATGATTTCTGGACAGTACTGCAGTAACTTATTGGTTTAATTCAACAAGTAATTGAAGAAGACATGGCCCCATTCAAGGCAAAGAAGCAAGTACTGTTTCACTACAACAAAGCACCTACCATTCATCTGCTGTTGTCACCACCAACCTGCATGAACTGCTTTATGAATCATTGCCATATCCTCTTTATTCACATGACCTGCTTCCTGAGATTTCTTCTTGTTCCAAAACATGAAAAAACATCTTGGGGGAACAAATTTTTAGGTCAAATCATTGAGACAAAGGCATATTTTGCATAGCTTGACAATCCCTACTTTTGAAGGGGTTAAAAAATGGCAGGAATGTTTCAAAAGGTGTACATGCTTAAAAGGGAGCTAGTGAAAAATAAGAAATTTGTATTTGAAAAAATGTGCATCTTTATTCGTAACACAGGTATTCATTGAATCACTCTCATATGTTTAATGCATATTTTTTTAAGTCAGTCCAATATTATTTAATTAGGATTATAAGTGATACACTAAACAAAATTAGTAAGAAAAATAATTGCTGCCCATTAATAAAAACCAAAGACATTCCAAGGTTATTTTTTTGCAGCAGCTGCTGCAATAACAACCCAAGTTCATCTAAAGCACTAGAACTGATGGAAAGCTATTTGAGAGTATGGAGTTCTAAAAGTAAATAAAAAAAATCATTTGATGGATAGAGTCAACATGAAAAATTCAATGCCATGGTTCAAATCCCGGCCATGGCATTGAATTTTTCATGTTGACTCTATCCATCAAATATCTTAGCCTATATACGGCTAGTGTGGAGAAATGATTAATTTCCATCAATTAACTAAAATAATAAGAGTTAAATGATGAAGCCTGGGACTTAAGTACTTACAATAGTAAGTCGCCACAAACAGTGTATCTCGGATGCGAGAGCCCCTAGTGGTCTACCGGGGAAATATACGAGTCAACTGGAGAATTTAATGTCAGGAAGGCACGTTGGCCATGGTAGCTCAAAGGTTAAGAGCAACTGGACGGAAACCAGTAGATCCGTGGTTCAAATCCCGGCCATGGCATTGAATTTTTCATGTTGACTCTATCCATCAAATATCTTAGCCTATATACGGCTAGTGTGGAGAAATGATTAATTTCCATCAATTAACTAAAATAATAAGAGTTAAATGATGAAGCCTGGGACTTAAGTACTTACAATAGTAAGTCGCCACAAACAGTGTATCTCGGATGCGAGAGCCCCTAGTGGTCTACCGGGGAAATATACGAGTCAACTGGAGAATTTAATGTCAGGAAGGCACGTTGGCCATGGTAGCTCAAAGGTTAAGAGCAACTGGACGGAAACCAGTAGATCCGTGGTTCAAATCCCGGCCATGGCATTGAATTTTTCATGTTGACTCTATCCATCAAATATCTTAGCCTATATACGGCTAGTGTGGAGAAATGATTAATTTCCATCAATTAACTAAAATAAAAAAAATCATGCTCTGCAAAGAAGGTAGCATACTTAATACAGATAAATGATCAGAAGGTAGTAAAACTGAAACAGTACAGAATTTGTATTACTTTAATACAGATAAATGATCAGAAGGTAGTAAAACTGAAACAGTACAGAATTTGTATTACTTAAGCATAAAACTAAATTATAATGGAACATGGATAGAGCAGAAAAAAAAAGCACATATGAATAGGGAAAACTAACTTTGAGTAGAGTGAGCAGTAATCCAAAGAGAGTATCAGATTTGAATATCAAGTGGCTTGAGAGTTTATACAACTATAGTGGAATAAAAAATGAGATATGGATAGAAATATGGAGTCAGAGAAAGAATGGAAAAATATTTATTGATTCATTCAGACAGCTCATTCTGAGAATTTATATTATATTGCCTAGAGCAGCCCCAAATGAAGATGCTTTAGCTTAACTGGGAAATGTTGAGAGAAAATGCTTAGTGGTAAAATACACAAAATATTGGATTAAAATGTTATCATTGGAGGTAGGAAACATTGTTAAGAGAAAGCAAGATAGCTAATCTAAATAAATAAGCTCATTTAAGATATTGAAACAGCTACATAGCAGTGTACTCCATAATTAGAAAAGGAACAGCAAATAAAGTTAAATTAAAAGTCCTGTAAAGTACAGGAATTACTCGTAAACTTAAAAAGATAAAAATACTTTAAAATACTATTGAAATTTTGAAGAGTAATGGGGGGAAGAAAAGTAAATTGATAACTATAATAAAACTGAAAGGGATTAGGTTAGATAGACATGTGTTCCGTGAGTTCACTAGTAGCCACAAAAACCTGTTCACATTGGATATGTCAAAGAAGTGTACAGTTTAATACTATACATACTTGAATAGTGAACTTAAAAGACATATTATATACAGGCAATATGAAAAACAAGGTAGGAATAATTATATATGATACAAAATCAACCACTCCTCTCCAGTTAGAAGACTAGCAAACATGTATATACAAATACAATTTTGTAGTTTCATTTATTTTTTAAATTAACTTTTTCTTGGCTTTCGCCAATATGACTCAATACTTTATATTGGATTTGCAATGAATAGCATTCATTAACAGTTCTTCAATACACATACATTAATATAGCATTTGAGCAGGCAACAAAGGTAAATTGGCAATAATTTGTCCTTAGAACAGCTAGATGCTACTTACAGAGCTACATAAGCACTTTCAGGATAACTGTCATTTAGATAATCTTGTACAAAATAAAATAATTTTGATGCACACTAGCAGCAATTTTAAAAGCACTTAAATTGTCAACTTTTCCTTTAAAATCATTAGGAAGAGCATTAAATATTTTGATGATTTCGTAATACCTTTCTGGAAGCAAGAAAGTTCAATGCTGGGGTCATGTTTTGTCTAGTGATGCCCATTATGCAGAAACAAAGTAACTTCCGGTGTATAATGGAAATTTCATGATGCTAAGTATAGAAAAGAAAAATTGTTAACTACACTTTAAATATCCAGAATCATATCAGTACTGTTTGTGAGGCAGAATTTCATCCTGAAAAAGCTTTTTTACATACCAGTGAATCTATTAACATGAAGCCATCAGTTTGAAGCAATATTAAAAACTATCACAATGGGCTGCACTTGAACCCACAATCTTGGGATCAATGAGCGATGAAGTATGGAGAGAAATAAATGAACAAGAAGTAGGATAATTTAGAGATAAAAAGTTATAGTTTTAGAAACCTCTGAAATAGCGGGGTAATGTTTTTGAAAAGCTTTGGCAACTATGCAGGGAAAATATGAAAAATGGAGGAAAATTTATTAGGACAAAGGACTTCAGATACAAGTGAGTACTGAAGTACAAAGTATATGTGAAAAGGAGAGAGATATATTGAATAACCAGAATAGTTATAGAAGAACAAAAATATCATTATACAGAAATAACTAGAATATAGAATGTATAAGGTCCTGATATCAAACAACTCCATATTTAGTAGTATCCATCAATCTATTTTTATGTAAATATGAAATTTGAAAACCATTCAAATTTAACCCATTAGTAAATGAATTACTTTGTTTTAAATTTTCACTTGATATTTACAGTATTTTATTTCCAAGCAACTAATAAAACAAAATTAAATGTAAAAATAATCACACACTTCTCAATTTTGAAAATATATACAACTGAAAAGTAGCAAGATTAATTGTTGAACATAAAAGATACATTAGACACAAAACAAATACTTCATTGTAGTTACAAGACTGGTAATGTATAAGCACAAATACATTTGGAATTTTATTTTTTAAACTTTCGCTTGGCTTTTGTGAGTACATCCCAACATTTTGTTATATTAGATTAGCAATGGATAGATCTATTGTCAGTCCTTCAACACATACCAGTAAAAAAATGCTTCTCTTTCATGGTTTGCTTTGTTATACATGTAAAACCAACTTTATTTTAGTCAGCATAAACATGTATACAACACAAGAGGAAACGAAAATGTTGTTGTTGTTGTCGTCGTTGTTTTCAAATGCTAGGCTTTGGCAATGAAGCCATTAGCTCTCTTGATCTCCAATATTTCTGTGTAGTGGGTCCGGCAGGTAGGGCTTCACAAGTTAGAAGATGTTCTTCAGTCATTTCCTTTTCTTTGTTGCACAGAGAACAATTTGGACTTGTATAAATTCCTATTCTGTGTAAGTGTTTGGCCAAATAATCATGTTCCGTAAGTAATCTAAAATTTGCTACTGCAGCTTTACGTGGGATTTCTGGAATAATTTCTGGATTTTTAATTAAAATGTTCCATTTTTTATCTTTGGCTTTGTTAGATATTGATTGGCTTTGTTTGTTTTCATATTTGCTTTTGATTAATCCTTTTATGGATGTAAAGGGTAAGTTTTTACTTTTGTTCTGAATTAAATTTGCACCTTTTTTGCAAGAAAATCAGCTGATTCATTTCCAGCAATTCCACAATGTGCAGATATCCACTGTAATATAATTGTTTTCTGTAGTTTTTGAAGTTGTTGGATCATTTTGTGACATTCTTTAATTTGCATTGACCTCATTTTATATGAACTTATTGCATATAATGCTGCTTTAGAATCAGAAAGTATGACAGCATTTTTGAATTTATCTATTCTGTATAGAAGGTGTTGGAGTGAAATATGAATAGCCCTTACTTCTGCATCAAAATTTGTTGTCGAAGTTAGATCCAGCTGTGTAGATATGTAACCATTCTTCAGGTGGGTATCTATTGTTCACAGTTTCTAATGCTAGAGCTTTTAGTACAGGTTTGGAAGTTTCAGATTTTGGAACTATTTGTTCTAATTCTAATTGAATGTTAATTGGTTCAAAAGTCAATGAGTTTTCTGTGATTAAAATGTTTTCTTTAGAATTAGAGAGATTCAGGTCTGTTTTTAATTCCATAACTTTGTGTAGGAAACTTGTTTGTGTTTTCATCTTGATTGGTTGTAATAGTCTTTTTTCCCATTTTGTTGTTTAAAACCGCAACATTTTTTCATTTTGTATTAGTGCCTGCTCCTCTAAAGTTAGATGTATTGGATAGCTCCAAGTTAAGGCTTGCATTGCCGTGATTGGAGTTGATTTTGCTGCACCAGTTATTAGTCGCAGGGCCTGATTTTGGCATATTTCTAGGTGACTTATGTTAGAACTGTTTGCTGTAATTATTACCTCTGCATTATAAAGAAGTATTGGCTTGATGAATATTTTGTATGTGGTGTTCAGTGTCTCCTGATTACTACCCCACTTGACTCCAGCTAATCTTTTCAAAATTGAATTTTTTTTTGTTGATTTGTTTACTACTGCTTCAATATGATGTCTCCAAGATAATTTTGAATCAAAAATTGTTCCTAAATATTTTGTTTCATATGTTTGTTTCAGATTTGTTTTCTTGAACTGCAGATTTAGTAGGGATTTTCTTTTTTAAGCTAAATATTTGGAATGTTGTTTTATCGGTATTTATTTTCATCAAATTGTTGTCAGTCCACTTTTCCAAAAGTATCAGAGCCTTTTCCATTGAAGTTTTGGATTTCTCTATTTGTGGGAAAGATGTCCACATGATCATGTCATCTGCAAAAAGGGCTGTCTCTTTGCTCTTTATAACAAGTACAATAGTCAACCACTACAACTTGCACTAATCGAGTACCAGCTGATGATAAGAGTAAAAGCTCTTGAAACATGTCCTGTGAATAAACAGTGTGAGTGAAGCAATGTGTCAATATCTTCTCAATTCACTTTTGTGCTAAGTACAATAGTATACACAATTGAAAACTTGTTTAAGATCATAGTTCAGCTTAAAATAAATAAAGACAATCAATACAATTACAAGTAATAACAGTTAAAGTGCTAAAGTAATACATAAAGATGATTGTAATACAAATACATTGATAAAAAGTTATTGTAGGTCAATTACAATATCATTATCATTCAGAAATTCTTCCACGCCATAGTAAGCTTTTGATTTAAGAAAATTAGTTAATACATATTAATTTTTAGATGAGTCGTATTTATTACACATCTGCTTCACTTTCGTACCTATTTAGAGGACATGTTTCGCAAATCATCGTTTGCATCTTCTGCTCTTATGTGACTGAAGCTTGATCCAGTGGTGTGGGCAATTCTGGAGTTGCTGCTGCCATCTGTTGATTTAGTGATGAACTTAAATGTGAGATTCTCTTCTGGCAGGATTTCAAAGTTCATTAGTTGGTTTTTATGTTTTTCTATGTATATTCTCTCCCATATGACGAGTTCACTATGTTTTTGTATGTATTTTAGTAATTCTGTGCTATCTTCAATTTCATGATTTTCAGACCAGAAATGAGCTGGAGGGAGGACAAAAAGAAACATAGGCACTAGAAAGAAAGAACACTTCAGGCACTTAAGATACAAAAATATTGATAAGTCCGCAATAGCAGCTCATTTCTGGTCTGAAAATCATGAAATTGAAGATAGCACAGAATTACTAAAATACATACAAAAACATAGTGAACTCGTCATATGGGAGAGAATATACATAGAAAAACATAAAAACCAACTAATGAACTTTGAAATCCCGACAGAAGAGAATCCCACATTTAAGTTCATCACTAAATCAACAGATGGCATCAGCAACTCCAGAATTGCCCACACCACTGGATCAAGCTTCAGTCACATAAGAGCAGAAGATGCAAACGATGATTTGCGAAACATGTCCTCTAAATAGGTACGAAAGTGAAGCAGATGTGTAATAAATACGACTCATCTAAAAATTAATAATTATTTCGCTTCACTGTGGTGTTCCAATACAGTTAAATCTCGATAGTTAATATATGTTTAAACTTAGGTAATGGAGTAATATTTCTAAAATTTATTGGTAATTTATTGAATAATTTACTGCCAATATAATCAATCTTTCTTTCATATAATTTTAATCTATGTGATTGAGTTATCCAGTTCTGTATTCCTCTAGTGTTTTAGTTATGAATAGCTGAATATTGAGGCAAGGACCTATTTCGTATATACAATATGGATTTTCATATAAAGATTCTGTGTTTGATACAGTCGAGGGAAGATCATTGATGTAGATGTTGAACAAGGTTGTACTCAGTACTGGACCTTGTGGTAGGCCCATTTTTATTTGTCGGAATTTGGATGTACTATCATTGTATTCTGTAGAACAGAAACATTGAGAGAGAAATTGAATGATCCAATTTAACATGTTATCTTGGATGCCTAGTTTTGAAAGTTTCTCAAGAAGTTTATGCTTTCATACTGAATCGTATGCTTTTTCAAAATCAATGAAAACTAATAGTGTATCTTGATTTTTGTTGAAAGATTCTTTGACATCTTGGGGTAGTTGAATTGTATTTTCTTTAGTAGGTAAGTGTTGTCTGAATCCTGTTTGAGTAGTTGTTAATATGTTATTACTTTCTAAGAACCAATTTAGTCTTGCTGAAATCATACATTCTGCTACAAAAGTGAATTGAGAAGATATTGACACATTGCTTCACTCACACTGTTTATTCACAGGACATGTTTCAAGAGCTCTTGCTCCTATCATCAGCTGATACTCGACTAGTGCAAGTTCGAACTTGCAGTGTGAGTGAAGCAATGTGTCAATATCTTCTCGATTCACTTTTGTAGTAATTCGTGCTTCACTGTCCCTACGCTTCTTCCAAGTTTATACTTTGAATACATTCTGCTGTTTTTGCAATGACACTTGTTAAGGAAATTGGTCTGTAATTATTTATTTTGTCAGGTTCTTTATCTTTTTTTTAGAATAGGAATAATAATTGCTTTTTTCCACTCTGTAGGTACAGTAGAGGTCCATGATATATTAAATAATTTCAGTAGTACCTTTCTTCCCTTTGGTCCTAGGTGTTTCAGAAATTCAGCATGTATTTTATCTGGTCTAGGAGACTTTTTATCTTTCAATTCATGGATGGCAATGGATGGCATAATTTAGTCCCTTATGGTGAATTCTTTGCTGAATACATCAGTTGTTTGTTCTGGGCGCTTTTTAAATTTTTTGAGATCTTTTTTAATCTGCCTTTGTTTTCTTTTTGCTTCAGAAGAAAGTTTATGCTGAGAGCTCTTAATACTTATTAAAAGCTTCACAGATAGAGTAATTTGAAGTAAATGTTTTCCCATTTAGTTTGAGTGGTTCTTTCCTTGTTTCTTTCTGACAATTAATTTTACTTATATATCTGTATACTTATTTTGCATCTTTTCTATAATCAGCTTTTTCAATAAATTCACTGAAAGCTTTTTTTTTTTGGCCATATGAATTTCTTTTTTACATTTTGCTGCCTTTCTTCGCCATTCCTGTGTATCTGTTGGGTTATTGAACAAGTCTGCTTTTTTCCTTGCTATGTCCCTTTCTTCTTTTAACTTTGATAGCTCTGTATTCCAAAAGGGTTTGTAATTTTTAGTTTTTCCTCTTGGGATCCATTTTTTTTTCTGCTTCAAGAATTATATTTGTTATTGTTTTATTGAGTTTATCTACAGATGCTTCATGTTAAGCGGGGCAAAGATTTTGTTCAGTTTCCTCAGTAAATTTTGTCCAATTTGCTTTTCTAAAATTCCAAGAGTATTTCAACTTTGGCCTGCTAATATTTTGTTTGTCATGAAGTATTATGGATGCAGGAAAGGAAAATGTAAAATACCCAGTACATAGACTCCCATTGCTGGAAAATGTTCATAACAGGTGGGAATAAAAATAATAAACTGCCACAATTATTCAGAGATATTCAAAATCAAAATAAGTTAAAAAAAATCTGTAAAAAACCTATTAAAGCAATTCCTTTCTTGGAAGTGTTGAAAACAGTGTTGTTATGATAAATTAAATTTAAAGGGAGTCGATTAATGACACTAAACAACACTTACTTTTTGAAACATGTTTCAGAGACTTTGCCTCTATCCTCAGCTGGCCATCGACTGGTTCTCATTGGTGTAGTTGAAGATATTCTCCTCTGGTGGCGGTTCAAAGAACTTGCTGAACAAATCTTTCTGGGGGATGTTGAAATTGAATACTTTGTTCCTATTTTTTGAAATGAAGATTTGTTCCCATGTGGATAGTTCTTGTTTTCCTGATGTATGTTTTAGTAGTTTTGGTTCTGGATTTATGTTGTGGTTTTTTTCCCAAAAATGTGTGGCAACTGCTGATTTTTCTAATTCTTTATATTTTATGTTTCTAAAGTGGTCCTTTGCTCTTGTTTCTAAATTTCTTTTGGTTTTTCCAATATAAATTTGATTACAGTCACTGCATTCAATTTGATATATACCAGATTTTTTGTTAGATGGAATGGCATCTTTGATGTTTGAGCAAATTAGGTTTTTTAAGGAGAAATGGTTGACTGGTGCTAGTTGATGTTTTATTTTTTGATGACTTTTTTGAATTTATCATAGGCCCATGGATGGTAAGTGAATTTTTTGAAAATCATATTAGTTTCTGTAGCTGAGAGAGTTGTGGTTTCCTTTATTAGCTTCTTCTTTTTTGCTAAGTTCACTTTTTTGTCTACTAATGATTTGGGAAAATTATTTTTTGTGCTATTTCAATTATTTTGTTGTATTCTGTTTTGTATTCTTCTGCTGTGAGAGGGATGTTTACCAGTCTGTGTGCTAAACTGTTGAAGTAAGTGTTGTTTAGTGTCATTAATTGACTACCTTTAAATTTAACCTATTAAAGGCTTATTATTCTATAAATGAATGTCTGGAGCTAACATATTGTTGCATATATATGTTTTGGGGAAAACATTTTACTGGTTTTCACTCTTCCTCCCTAATTTTATTTCTAGCTATATTGTATTATTTTTGTAATCCTTTTGTAATTCCTCCAGAATGCTGTTAAAGAAAATGCATCTGTAACTAAGAATAAGAATATGAATACCATCCCTTTGATAAAAGAATCTCTTTATCTAGCCCCAGTTAGTGACTCAGAAATATCTCACATCATAATGTGTTTAAAAAATAGTAAAAGTACTGGCAATGATGAAATATCAAATAATCTACTTAAAGAATGTAACAATTTTATTGCACCAGTATTAGCAAGCATAATAAACGATTCATTGCAATGTGGTAAATTTCCAGATATATTAAAAACTGTAAAAGTGATGCCTTTGTTTAAACATGGCAGTGTTACTGAGGTTAACAATTACAGACCACTTTCTTTAGTATCATCACTGAGCAAAATTTTTGAAAAGGTTTTTGAAAGTAGATTACTAAAGTATCTTGAAAAACACAATGTATTAAATACTGAGCAACATGGGTTTATAAAAGGAAGATCAACTGAAACTGCCCTTATAGAATTAATACACAAGAATCTTGTAGCTTTAGATAATAAGGAATATGTTATTAATATATTTGTGGATATGAGTAAAGCTTTTGACTCTGTTAATTTAGATAGTTTGATTGACAAATTAGGTAACTATGGCATAAGAGGAATTGCCCTGGAATGGATACGGTCTTATATATATATAATAGAAAACAATATGTTGAGGTAAAAGGAAGGGATGGGAATTATAAATCAAATTTAACCACAGTAAAATATGGTGTACCACAGGGTTCTGTACTGGGACCTTTGTTATTTAAAATATATATTAATGATATAATTAGTTCATGTAAGACATTAAAGAATAATGGATTAGTATTATATGCAGATGATATAGCAATATGCTGCGCACATAAGTGTTTATATAATTTATAAATCAATGCTAACATTGTATTAAACCATCTTACTCAGGTCTTAAGTGAAAACAATTTAAATATTAATATAAATAAAACAAAGTACATGTTTATATCAAACAGAGAAGCTGATTTTAAACCTGATGTAAATATTGATGGAAAAAGTATAGAGGAGGTTGAAACCATTAAATACCTGGGAATAATATTTGACAATGACCTTAACTGGCATGCTCATATTGATGAATGTTGTATTAAATTAAATATTTTTATTTATTTATTAAGATATATGTCAGCTTTTTGTAGCATGGAAATATTGTTGAATATTTATCATAGTCTTTTTATGAGTTATGTAAATTACTGTATAACAATATGGGGAGCTGCTTCAATGGAAAATGTAAATAGAGTGTTTATTCTTCAGAAGAAAGCAATTCGCACTATGTTAAAGTTAAATATAAGAGAGAGTGTAAAGCCTGAGTTTATAAAAATGAAACTGCTTACCGTTCCCAGTTTAATAATACTCAGAACAGTACTACACATAAAAACAAATTGCTACAAAATAAACTCAGAAAATCATGACTATAACACTAGAAACAGGAATGACTATAGTTTAGTACAACATAGATTGGCAATGTTTGGAAAAAGTCCAAAATATAAAGGCATCGTACTGTATAATAAACTTCCTATGAAACTGAAGTCAGTAACCAATGTAAATACATTTAAAAAGAAACTGTCTAAATATTTAATAAATAAGGCATTCTCTTCTATTAATGAGTTTATCAATAATGGATGATTTTTGTAAATATAATTTTATTTTGTAAATGTAAATAATATACTGACAATGTCTGAGGGATTTCTGTAATCTCTATGGACAATAAAATTGAATTTGAATTTGAATTTGATTTTAAGTAAATTTTGATGTGTCACCAATTTACAAGCATTAGCTCAATAATTTAAGTATGATATGACTGCCACCACTGCCACTACTGCCACCGTATATTAATTATTGTCTCTAATGAGGAAGTGTATTGCTTGCAGCATTTGTCACATTTTGAATTATGCAAAACAGAATTACCCATGATGGATTGCTCACACTTCTTATAACATTTTACAAGGTTCTTCTGATAATAATAATATAATATGCAAAATGAACAAAAAACATTGTTGAAAGTTAAAAATATGTCTCTTCCTGGAAAGTTATATTCCTAATCTGTATAATGTACAGTACACTATTGCAATATGGAAATGTACATGTTAATGGTAACAATAACACATGCAATGAAGAAATTAGTATATTGCAAGTTAACCTCATTTTTTTCTCTTCTCTCCATTTCATTTACATAATGAATTTGTAATGCAGATAAAAATCCCACATAAATAGTACAAAGAAACCAAGTATGAATTTGGTCTTTCTGATGAGAAAATCAGACCACTTCTTTTATGAATATTGTTGACAACAGAACTATATGTAAGTGGTTACTGAAATTTAAATGAAAATGTAAAGTAAGAGACAAACAACTTACCAGCAAAAGTAGTACTTTTGCAGACCAACTCATTTTCTGGTTCACAAGTCCATGAAAATAACAGATGATTTTTGTTCTTATTACTTGGTTCATTTGGATCATATGATTTTGATGCATCTAAAGTTATGGCTGCATATTTAGCAACTGTTAAATCTGTTCCATTAGCTATGGAGGCTACAAGATTTGCAGGCACTACCCGTATCCAACCCTAAAACACAACAATCTGTTATAAATGGTTTTACAGGTGATCAGTCTTTATTACAGCTTTGATACAGCTATGCTGTTGAAAAGAATCCACTTAAAGAACAAACCAGCTGCAAACTGGATTAAAAAAGGCATAAAGGTGTCATGGGAAAATTTAAGACATATTAGTAAGCAAGTAAAAGAAAGAAAAATACCAGAGTCGTTTAAGGCATCTATCAGGAATACAAAAAGATCTATAATAAAGTCATAAATGCAGCAAAAAGACTCTGCAATGACAGGCTAATAACTAGTTCTAAAAACAAGTCAAAAACTGCATGGAATATCATTAAACAAGAGACCCAGGAACAAAGCAAAAAAATATTTAATTACTCTCTAAGCGACAAACCCACCTCAAGTAGCAGAGACATTTAATAATTATTTTACTGAAGTTGCGAAAATATTAATAAGTAATATAGGTTCAAGAACTATGTATATAAAAAAAGACAAAATAAATTCTACCATATTCCTTGATCCTACAACAGATGATGAATTAACAACTATTATTAACAGCCTTAACAGTAAGAAATCAGCTGGACTAGATTAATGCTCCAACCTTTTGTTAAAAGCATGCAGCAAACACACAGTTAAACCCCTGTGTTATATGATAAATCTATCAATGAATAATGGATGTTTTCCTGAATGTCTAAAAATAGTTAAAGTAAAACCAATTTTTAAAAAAGGAGCACACACAGAAGTTAAAAGCTACGGACTAATTTCTCTTTTATCTGTCTTTAGCAAAGTAATGGAAAAAGTTATATATAAAAGAATGATAAAATTTATCTTAAAATATAACATAATATCTGGTTCACAGTTTGACTTCCAAAAGGGGAAATCTACGACTTCAGCATTAAACCACTTTATAAATGAAATTTACAAAAAGTTAGATGGATTCTGAACACTGCAGCGGAATATTCCTAGATCTTTCAAAAGCGTTTGACCTTGTAGACCATAATGTCTTACTTCATAAGTAATATAAATATGGAATCAGAGGGGTGGCATATGAATTGTTTAGCTCATATTAGCGCAATTGTAAACAAGTAGTAGAAATTGAGTATTTTGATAAAAGAAGAAAAGAATTTAGAACAACATATTCAAATATACGTAAAACTGAAAGCAGTGTTCCACAAGGTTCAGTTTTGGGTCCCTTAATTTTTTTTACTATATATCAATCAATGACTTCACAAATCATGAGCTGAATTAGAATATAACATTCTTCTTATTTGCCAATGACACAAGTATTTTAATCTCTAATAAAAATCCTGACATCTTAAATACAAATGCTAATAGCTTATCCACATATGTAACATCTTGGTTCGAAGTAAACAAACTATGCAGTAACAAAGAAAAATGTTTAGCACTCAGTTTTCATCATAAAATTAATAAAACAGAAAACCAGGCAAAATTTGTGCTAGATGGAGAAGAGATTAAATACTCCAATAAAACACAATTTCTAGGACTATGGGTTGATCAAAATTTAAATTGGGGTACACATATACAAGAATTAATAAAAAAAACTCAGCCAGACTTATTATCAGATATCGGCACTAAAAGGTTAGTTGGTATAAAACACTAAGAACAGTTTATTTTGCAAAACCTCATTCACTCATATCCTATGGAATATCATTATGGGGAAATAGCAGCGAAACTATAAAAATATTCTCGGTCCAGAAAAAGATGATCAGAATCATGCTCAATTTATCTAACATCTCTAGTTTAAGTCATATTTTAAATTTTTAAACATATTACCAGTACCATGTGTGTATTTATATGAAACATTGTACAGATGCAAACATCCATCAAAAGTTTTAATACCAATTTGGAAATACATAACCATGACACAAGAGCTAAAGGTAAATTACATCTAACTCCACATCATAGAAAATTATTTGAGAACAGCTACTATCATCAAGGCATTAAATTCTACAATAGCTTACCATAAGAAATAAAAAATAAAAAGACGATAGAAAGTTTCAAAAAGCAACTTCATAAATTCCTACTGAATAATTGTTTTTATACAGTCAATGAATGTTTGCATTTTAAAAAAAGTAAATAAAATTGAAATATGTATATTATTAATGTAAATCTAGTTTATATATAAGTAATTTATTGTAATTTAATTAATCATATGTAAAATGCATATGTATCCTGGACAATTCCATATTATGTATTCATAATCAAACGGATGCAATAAAATGAAGAATGAATTAATGAATGAATTAATTAATTATGATTTATTTTTGGCAAACTACAAATTGGGTTACGGCTTGGAATCAATGCTTGTTCTTCATGATGCTATGACTATATATTATAAATAAATATATTTATAAGGTGACTAAAATTAAAGGTAAGGTGTTTGAGGGATCATAAGCAAACACTGATGAGGATAAATAAATTGAAATTTGGTGCACATATGTTTCAGACAATGGGAATTCCACGCTAAGAAGAAAACAAATAGCTCCAAAATTTGTCACCAGAAGATGAAATGACACTATATTTGAGGGTATAGGTCTCCATCAGTAATGTTCAATAGGTATTGTGATGTCTTCGAGTACATCATTAGGTATGATAAATGCTGTGCTTATGTGATTATGCTTTGTTCAGCATGCTTTATTAACAAAATGACAGCAATGGTTCCACTGTACTTTGGTTATTCCAAACAGCATAGAACTTATGTGAGGTCCCATGGCCCTTACTTTTTTGTTGTTGTGTTTTACTACATGCGGCATCACAGGCAGTGACACTGATGATACATGAAATGAAGATGGAGCACCAATGTAATGAGCTGATGAGGGAAACTGGAGCACCCAGAGGAAACCCGTCCCTATGCCTTTTTGTCCAATGTGTGTTACATACAAATCTCACCTGCAGTGGCCTGGGATTGAACCTGGATTGCTTTGGTGAGAGTCGAGTGGTCAAACCTTTGACCATGGCGGGGCCTATGTAGCCATTACAAATTTGTGAAAAATGACCTCGCACTTCAAACCTGTGACTCTTTATAAGTGCAACCAGGACCAGGATGCAAATCTGTATGCAATGAAGACTTGGAGTTGTCACAACTGCTGTAGTGGAGGCCAATGTAAAGCACAGATCCAGCAATGCACAGACAGTATCCCACACCTGACATGCAAGTTTCCGAGTTATCTAACTTTATCTGTTTCGGCAAGCCTTTTATCTCCACACTATCTTTATCTGTTTCGGCAAGCTCTTTGTGTGCATCGGCTGTGCCGCAATAATGGGTTCTCGACAATATTTATGTGCAGATCAGGAGAAGGTCTTCCCATGTGTTTCAGTTTTACCTTGTCCATAAATGATTATGTAGAAAATGGGCTAACTTAGTAAAAACTTACTTTAGAGTTAAATAAAATATTACATTGCAGTGCTCATACACTCACGAATATTTAGTATTTTCTTAACTTTTCTTTTGTCTGCTGTACAATGCAGGTAACATTAGAAAACAAAGATTAATTTAAATTTAAGCATGAACAAAGCGAAATGAGTATGATATAAAAACCCGGTTTCACTAACTTTTACATTGCACACTTTTACACTTACTGATAAGTGGCTTAACTCTCATCTCTCAATATAGCGTATTAGTCAAGTTGTACAATAGATACAACTGATTGGCATGTGCTACCACTGATAGGAGGTCAGTGACTAACCAGCATGGATTTCTCCTATCTCTTAGCCATACTACTTCTCACTAAAGTCAGTCATTGTGGATTAAGACATTAACTTTGAGCCATATTCCATATGGAATAAATCCACAAAATAGTAACAAGTGTTTGAACTGAGAACTTAGAGAAACTTTCTTCAACTCTTGTGGTTTTCTGTTAATAGACAAAATATTTCACTGCATCTTGAACAATAGTAAGTAAGTTATTTCTCATCTTTCATTTTACATCATCAAATGAAAATACAAAATCAAGATTACAATTATAAAATCCACACTGGAAAACACCATATATTCCTAAATCCTGAGAATCTAGCCCTGTTGCTTGCCATTGAAAAATAATTCTGACCCCATACACCTAACCCTAGGTTTTTGTGTATTGGAGGCCCTCTACTCCTTTTCACACATTTTGCTATTTCACCTATCCTAATCCGCATTTTTCTCTTAATTGTTCTTAGTCATTTCTCTTTAAGTTTCCCTAAATAATTCCCTATATTTCTTCCATTCCTTTCCCCTTTTACTGACAAAATTTTTCTAATTACTGTTTTGCCCCCCCCCCCCCCAAATTGTCCGATTTACATAGCCAAGCCTGCTCCCTCCATATCTTTGTTTGACTACAATATAATATACAATGGAAATCTGCATTCTCTTCTCCACATAATGGATATTTATCTAGCTCCTTCTCACTCCTGTTCTCGCCCAAGCAAAACCTTCTCGCCCTAACTTGTTACATACATCTATATATTCTTCCCTCCCCCAGGTTGTTTTTATTTCTCAATATAACCTCAGTGAACTTTTGTCACTTGTACTGACAAAAATGTCTTGTCTATCAATATCTTCTAATCTTAACTTAACTTCTTTCCAGAAGTCTCTATACCCATACTCTGCATTTATGCAAGAATGACCCATACCTATCTGCTTCAACATGTCATTCATTTTATCTGCCCAAGACCCATCCCAGTTACTTCTCCTTTGAATAAGTAAACATTCTTTAAAAATATTGCCATCTTCCAAGTTAGCGATTCTGTATATATTTCATTGCCCTTGACAACATATTAATTTTAGTAGAATGCCTGCCCGGTTCCAATTGTGCTGCCTCATTAGGTGATGCTATCGATAATCCCAATATATATTTACAAAAGAATCTATGCACTCTATCAGTGTCTCTCCAAGCCTCATCTACTCCCCATACCTCTGATCCATATAACATTCTATTTTCTACTACTGTCATATAAATCCTCTCCAACCATTTGACATTTATAACTGGTAGTTTACTGTAGCATGATCTTATCGCCCTCATGGCCATTTTATCTTTTGCCACAGACATCTTTCTTTGTTCTTTCCAGCTACCATCGGAACTCAACCTTGTCTCCAAATAATCAAATCTCCTTACCACCTCTATTTCTCTTCTATTAACCTCTCATTTCTCATCCTTATGTAACCTGTATCCTTTTTTGAAGAGCATAATCTTGGTTTTATTTTCATTCACTTTCAAACCCCATTTATTGCAATAAGAATTGGCTGCCTCGATTACTATTCTCAGCCCTCCACTTGAATTGGACCCAACTACTAGGTCATCTACAAACAGTAGCCCCGGGATTTCTTTATTATTAATAACTGGTGAATGTACCCTACAACTTGATATTTCCTCTAAAACCTTACTTGATATAGATTTAGTTACTTTATTGCCTGGTAGTTTTATACATAACTCGTTCTCCTGTTATATCTTCTTAATTACTTCTATAAATGCATGGCTTATCCCCTACTGCTTAAATTTATCCACAATGCTTCTCTGTTAATAGAATCAAATGCCTTCTCTAAATCATTAAATATCATATATACCCTTCCTCTTTTATTGCTCAGATATTTATCTACAGTTGTTTTAATAATAAAGATGATGTCTGATGTTCTCCTGCCCGGTCTAAAACCCGCTTGGAACTCTGATAGTTTATTCCCCTTCTCAACCCGATTTTGCAACCTATTTGCTCGAATTGCAGTAAATATCTTCCCTAGAATTGACAGTAAACTAATCCTTCTGAAGTTAGCTGGATCATTTTTGTCTCCCTTTCCCTTGTAAATTGTAAATTGGCAATACCATGGCAAAATGGCATACTTGTCCTCCATTTCCTAGGAATTTCCTTTTCTTCCACTATTCTATTGAATAATTTTATCACTATTTTCCTCCTAGTTTCGTCGAGTGCCCAAGCCTTCCAAAATTCTCCTGGTATACCATCAATGTTGCCAGCTTTGTTAGCTTTTAACCTCCTTATTTGTTCACAAAATTCAACATCCGAGATATATCTATCTAATTCATTAATTATTTGCAGACTCCCTAACAAACTTCTTTCCACTCTGATATAATTATCTTGCCCTAACAGTGATTCGAAGTATGCACACCATTGATCTTGAACAATAGTAAGCAAGGCTACATTAGGAGTATGTACAAGACAAACCCAAACACCCTGGAGGAATTAAAACAAATTATCTGCCAGGAAATTTCCAGCATTTCACAACATGAACTATGGCAAGTGATGGATTAACAATTCCTTTCTTGGAAGTGTTGAAAACAGTGTTGTTATAATAAATTAAATTTAAAGGGAGTCAATTAATGACACTAAGTAAGTGTTGTTTAGTGTCATTAATCGACTCCCTTTAAATTTAATTAAGTGATGGATTGTTTCTTAAAGAGGTGCCAAGAATGTATGGAAAATGATGGTAGTCAGTTTCAACATCTCCTTTCACAAAGTTGGTAAGTAAAGCCTTTAAAAGTAGTCACATTGTGCACATTTGTATGCTAATTACAGTCTGCAACGAGCACAGAGGATGACGACAGCTAGTGAGAGGTTTTTTTACTCTCCCATTACTCAACAGTGAATAACACTACAATGAGCTGCTACTTGATAAAGTCCAAATGGAATCTATGTTTTAAATCCAATACAATGTAGGTATTACTTTATAACAAACAATATTTTGGAGGTATACCTACCCATATAATATTGGTGTATGACATTCTGTCAGTAGGTTTCAATGGTGTTTCAATTACATGCAGTTCAATAATATATTTTCCATAATTCAGAGTATGAGCTTCAATTTCTGCTGAAGTTTTGCCATTGAATTTATCCAATTCGACTTTGTTTTTTCCTAAGTAAGAAAGAAAGAATAATAGTATATGCTGAGATCATCACTAGTGTTAACAATGTTCATAATGAAAATTAATGCCAAAAATTTAATTGGTGATTTCCAGAAATGCAAATGTAAAGATGCATTAGATACTCTTTTTCAAGATATACTCCAAAATCACAATGCATCTGAATATCCATCCATTCAAAAGTATTGGTTTGTCTCATAAATTCGTTCGATTCTTGTTACGTGTTTACGACAAAGAACGCCTGCACTGTATGCCCGTATCACAACTACGGCAATGAAGTTGCCTAATTATGTAGGGGTAACCTGTTTACATACGCAAGGTCATCGAAAGTAAACAAGGCAATGAAATTTTCAAAACAAACTTTATTTTTTGCAGTATGCACCATTATTATCAATAACATATCTCCATTTCTCAGGAAGCTTATCAATACCATTTTTCCAAAATCTTGCAGTTTTCTGGTCGACGAACTCTTCTATGGCGAGTCTGCAATGCTCCAAAGAAGTAAGGCGTTTGCCATTAAGGAAGTTTTGCAGAGATCGGAATAAATGATAGTCAGATGGGGCAATGTCTGGAGAATAAGGCGGGTGAGGTAACACATCCCAATCGAAATCCCGTAATTTCTGACGAGTTACTATAGAAGTGTGTGGTTTGGCATTGTCTTGATGAAAGATGACTCCACCATTAGATGCTAACTCTGGCCTTTTCTTTTTTATGGCAACCTTCAGACGATCCAACTGAGAACAGTATTTCTCTGAATTGATGGTCTCCCCAGGAGGAAGAAATTCGTAATAAATAATTCCTTTCCAGTCCCACCAAATGCACAGCATAATCTTCTCAGGATGAAGCCCTGGTTTAGGAATTGAGAATGGTGGTTCCCCTTTCTTATGCCATGACTTTCTCTTTCGGATGTTGTTGTATACAATCCACTTTTCGTCTCCTGTAACCAGCTGTTTCAGAAAAGGGGCAGTTTCATTGTGTCTTATCAATGTGTCACAGATGGAAACGCGCTGAACTAAATTTTGTTCACTCAGTTCGTGCGGAACCCATACATCCCGAAGATTTACGTAACCAAGTTTCTTTAGGTGTCTGGCTACAGTTGCACGAGATAAGTTTAGCTCCTGACCTACCTCCCGAGTTGTTATTCTGGGGTTGTTCGTAATCATGTCCTTTATCCTTTCCTCATCCATAACCACAGGTCGTCCAGAACGAGGTTTGTCTTTCACAGAGAAGTTCCCAGCTCGAAATCGAGTAAACCATTTTTGACATGGCCGATTCATCACTGCATCTTCTCCATAAACAGCACAAATTTTCCGTTGAGTTTGTGAGGCTGTTTTACCTTTACGGTAATAAAACAGCATTAAATGTCGAAAATGTTCCTTCTTGCCTTCCATATTAACATTCACAAGTTACAACTCCACACTGTTGCATCCACAAACTGGTACTGAAGTTTGGTTACCAATTCTTACATAAGTTGACCTATTTACCTTTGGCCGTGAGGTCGCTGTGGTTTGTGTTCATAGCATTCTTTTCAGTTATTGTATTTGTAAACAAACCCCATATTGTTAGGCAACTTCTTTGACATAAAAGTAATGGGGGCATGCAGTGTTCTCAGGAGTTCTTAGTCGTAAACACGTAACAAGAAGCGAACGAATTTATGAGACAACCCGATATATTGTGATAAATATTTGGATGAATGTGGCTATTTTTCAGTTTCTGACATGCATTATAACTGCTACCCAATAATAAGGGCTATACAAAAAACCAGTTATAAATAATGTCCCTTATTGTATTACTGTAGTTCCTGTATGAACACTATGCATCTGCTAATATGCATGTGTGCAACACCTTTATTAAAATAATTTTTAATACAGTAAAACCTGCCTAAAACAGACCCCTAACATTCTGGAAAACTGGAAAACCGGAAAATAAATTTCAAAATAGAGCTATTTTCCATGAAAAATTGTACTCTAAGCTGGAAAATTGCCTAATGTGGAAAATACTTTTGCAGGAATCGTTTGTGTAAATAATCTGATTAAAACAGATTACTTTACGTGTAATGGCTTAAAACATACGTATTTTAAAAAGTGCAATAATTTTGAGGGCATCTACACTTGCATCAAAGTTCCATGAACCATAAAGTCATAAACTGTAATCCTTTGAGGAAAATGGAAAACAAACCATTAGCTCTCTCTCTTCCAACACTGATGGTAAGGGTACAACTGTTTTGCAGTGGGTTCATTCTCAGTTTCGATGTTACATGTGATCAAGTATAAGTGGAGGAAAACTGTGAACTTTGTTGATTTTTAAAAATATAGTTTGTGCGTACAAATTCTGTAAAATGAGTTTTAAACATAAGACAGTAATCATTGGAGGAAAAAATTAAGGTTATTGGAGAACATGAAAAGAACGAACTTCCAGCTAAAGAATTAACCGTGTTGTAAACAAGTGGGGAAAATTCAGATTTAAGAGACTTTGAAAAAATAAAAATTAAAGATGAGTGGTTAAAGGGAGCAGCAGGGCATGTGAAATGCATCACAGAATCTACAGAGTATAACAAACTAAATTCCACTGTGTTCGAGTGGTTTGTTAGTGCGTGAGTTAAAGGAATTCCCATTTCTGGACCATTACTTCAGACTCAAGGTTTAGAGACAACAAGAAAATTAGGCAAAGAGAATTTCAGAGCTTCCAATGCCTCGAGAGTTTCAAACATTGCCATAACATTGTTTTGAATGCTGTGTGTGGTGAAGCAAATGATGTTGATATGCAGACAATTGCAGGTTGAAAAGGGAAAATTGAAATAGACAGAGAAACTAGATGATAAACTACAATTATTTTATGTAAGTTGAAAATATATACATAGCCTACTATCATTTACACTTCATTCTCTATCATTCCTTCAATGTAAACCTATGCGACTATTTTGTAATTTCTTTGTTTTCAAACAGAACCCTCTAAGACAGAAACTTTTATAAACGGAAAATAAATTGCGGAATAATCGCATTCCATTTTAGAGAGGTTTTACTGTATTATAAAAGGCACATTTCCATTGTGATCTTCATATCAAAATGAACAGTAGAATACTTTCAGTACAATACAGTACTTTCAACATTGTACAATACTGTAGAATACTTTCAGTACGATACTTTCTCTATCCATCATGGGTAAGCGAGAGAATAAGTAATTAATGTGTCTAGAATAATCTAGCTCATTACTGGCTAGAATATTCCCATTTGATGGCAGTTCGTACTGTCACATTGGGAAAACAATTATTACTGAATATGCATAGGAACTGATAGAAATTAATCATTTTACCACACTAGTGTGTAGGCAAGGGTCGGATAGGTAGAATCAAACTGAAAAATTCAATGCCACAGTCAGGATTTGAACCATGGATCTTCTTTGTCTGTGGCCACATTCGAGAGGCCCAGGTTCCATTCCCGTGGCTGACCTACCTGACCCATGGATTTTTTGGGAGTTTTCCCAGGTCACTAGGCAAATGCTGGGTAGGTTAATTACATCTTCCAAACTTCCTGTTCCTCCATTTGACCTCCATTATCATTTCATATTGTCTCTCATTTGTAGTTTCTTTCAGGATATAAGTGTCGGTAGGAGTCTCGGCGGTGAAGGTGGGATGATATGCTCTGAGGAAAACGCTTTCCCCTCGGGCGGGGCCTTTGGTCTCCGAGCCGACCTAGTGGGCCAATTCAGAAATGTGGCAGGCAGTATGCCAATTGTACAAGACTGCCTAGAGTACTCTGCTGTGGGTAGGCGGCCTCCGGTCTCTGAACCAGCCTCGTGACTTGTGGGATGACAATTGTCTAAACTCACTGCTGGGGAGTTTCTACCTGGTAAAGTGTATGGACCTTGCCCTCGTACTGTAGTGACTTATTGGGATTGGCCACCCTCTGTCTCCTCTCACCTCATCCTCCCTCCACTTGGGGCACAGGTGCAAAAGACCAGCCTGCCAATACCCTCTAAACAATCCAATTCTGGTCTCCATCTGGTTGCTCTTAACCACTGAGCTACCATGGCCAACATGCTAGCATGACATTAAATTCTCCAACCGACTCGTATTTTTCCTAGTAAACCACTAGGAGTTTTCACATGCAATGAATTGGCGACTTTCTATTGCAAGTACTTAATTTCCAGGCTTCATAGTTAAATAATATTATTAGGTTAATTGATGAAAATTAATCGTTCTTCCACACTAACCACTATGGTATTGAATTTTTCAGCTTGACTCAACTTATCCAAACTTTAGCCTACAGATGGCTAGTGAGGAAGAATAATTATTTCCATCAGTTAATCTAACAATAGTCATTTAACTATGAAACCTGGGACTTAAGTACTTACACAATAGTAAGTCGCCACAAATGGTGTTTATCTCATAGTATATGAGAACCCCTAGTGTTTTACTGGGAAAAATACGACTCAATTGGAGAATTTAATGCCATGCTGGCATGTTGGCTATGGTAGCTCAATGGTTAAGAGCAAACAGATGAAGACTGGGAGATCCATGGTTCAAGTCCCAGCTATGGCATTGAATTTTTCAGTCCGACTCTTCTACCTATGCATAAGAACATTTTAAGCACTTCAGAATTCATTTTAAATTGCTTATCCAATCTAATTGCATTTTAAAACTTAAAGAGTCTAATAAATATGTTGAAACTATGGACAAAATTACTTATTAAAAATAAAATATGTAAATAAAATTAAATAGAGTGATTTAAAATTTAAACATGTTCCAAGGACCTCTAGCCTTATCAGCAGCAGTCTGTTCACTCATCACCAATAATGAGGATGAACATGTTCAAAGTTTAAATTAAATTGTTTCTCTCCAGACCTGTATTATAGTTTTCATGCGGATATTAAGTTTCTTTCATTAACCAATAATGAAACAAAATTTATTCAAAAAAACCTTACCTTGGTCCAAGTCAGAGTAAGAAAAGGCGAATGGAAATGGCTGTTTAGAAGTCAGTGTATAGTAGCTCCAAGAAGTTGTCATCTCTGAATCAATACATTCACTCTCAAATTCTGAACGAATAACAACTTTCGAATTTTTTTTAACATGTGCTATATTTTCGGCAGTTTCTCCACTAGAAAACAATATAAGTCTATCAGTAGAGTTATACATTATTTAAACAAAAGAAGATAGTGTAAATTGGATTATCAAAGTGTTCGCTGTAAATTAAAATCTCTTCCATGTTTCTGCAAAATATACAATATCAACATGTGATTGTTTTCTTCTAAAACCGACTATGATGTTTAATTTAAGTAGTTCGGGAGAATAAAAACTCAAGCAAATAAATAAAGCTCACCAATCATAAAGTGTAGCATCTGGAACACACCATAATTCTGGTTTAGTTATATTAGAACTGTATTTTCCTTCAAATTGGTTTGTACCTCCATTATCAACCCGCACTATCAATACTTCAGGCCTCACTTCTGCATTTTGCCTTGGATAAAAATATGTATAATAGTAGAGTACTTTCTTCACTGCAATGAAACATTTGTTTAGTGATATAATTATGAGCACAAAAGCAAACTAGTACAATACTTAAAAATAACCTCAAGTTGTAACCAGAAATATATAAATTTGAATCATCAGCGAATAATGTTGGATAACTATTTTTTAAGGAACACTCTAGATAATTTATATATACATATAAATTCAAACAAGACAAATATAAAACTTGGACCTGTTTTATTTTTAAGAGTTAATATGCAATACTGAGTCTGAAAATGATTGACTTTCAACGAAATTTGGGTATTAAATAGAAACATCATAATTATTTGAAGCCATATGTTTGGCATGTAAAAAATATGTGAAAAAATTGGGATTAGTGTAAGACTAATTTTAACTACACTGTGGCAGAGGTGCTTTTAAAAATTAAGAAAGGTTGTTTCACAATAACCATGAACGATAAAGTTAAAATACATGCAATTTAATATGTACATATACATAACTTTGAGTTGCTATTTTCCCCCCTTTATTCCACCATGCATTTTAACACCGTGGTTTTTTATGCATGATGAACCTTAACATAATCCATATTACCTTGGTATTAATATTTTAACAAACACTATTTACATACACATACACATATTTACATGGACCTTAACATAATTCATAGTACCTTGGTATTAATATTTTAACAAATACTATTTACATACACATACACATATTTACATGGACCTTAACATAATTCATATTACCTTGGTATTAATATTTTAACAAATACTATTTACATACACATACACATATTTACATGGACCTTAACATAATCCATATTACCTTAGTATTAATATTTTAACAAACACTATTTACATACACATACACATATTTACATGGACCTTAACATAATCCATATTACCTTGGTATTAATATTTTAACAAACACTATTTACATACACATACACATATTTACATGGACCTTAACATAATTCATATTACCTTGGTATTAATATTTTAACAAATACTATTTTACATCTATTGAATTGTATTGGCACCACTTTGGACAATATCAGTCCTCCTTCCCTTTGTGTACAAGAAAAAATTATCTCATCTGAAAATAAAAGCTGTTTCAGACGTGGTTGGCATTTTCCTTTGTAAGCACAACATGAATCAACCTGTGATCAATCTACATCATTTATACATGTACAGCTGTCAAGCACCCAGTGAATATGACTACTTTCATTTCAGAGGCACACTGGAAGGTATTGCTTTCTGCTTCTGAAAATAAAGTTGCCTTCCGTTTTGGGAATCAACATATGTCATCTTCCTGAACTACAATGACAGTGAACAATCCCTTCCCTGGATAATCTAGATCTGAACTGTACATGCAGGAACTTCAACATTTATTTGCTAATGGCTTTGTAATAAAATGCTTGTCATCACCACCACCGCCACAAGTCTTTGTAGTCTGAAAAGAAGGTCAAGGTGATGACCTAAAAATATAGAAAATTCTAAAATCTCTGTGCCTTATTTTTTGTCATAAAGTACAAAGCTTTCATTTTGATGTGCAGTCATATTATGGCAAATTGCTTATCCTACACTAGCTGTGTTGTACTGTTTCTAATTGGTTCTATTCTCTATCCACTTTGCCTCCTCTTGCTAGCCAGCTGACAGTAAGTCTTTTTACATAGATTGATCACTTTAGGATCACATCTTTCAATGTTAGAGAGGTTAGATGACAATTTATGGACAGATTTTCTGTTGTTTGTGTACGTTAGACAAACCATTTATATTCCTGTGCATAGATTTAGAGAAACTGGATCTATTCTTGATAAGAAAATGAATATAAATGTTGCAGAAGAAACACTCAGTGGCATCACAGGAGAGTTACAATGAAACCTAAAGAAATCTTGGTGAAAGCATTCACAGGATAAGAAAGTTTGCAAACCTTGGCTTGGAATGCCACTACAATTTCAAAATCCTCTCCCTCCCTTTCCCTTTCCTCCTTCTCCTCCTCCTTTCCTAGATTCTGCAACTATCGTTTCCTAGGGCAACCCAGAAAACTTTTTCCTCTAGGGTGGTAATAAAAAACAGCTTCAAGGATCCTTCTATATGATTTAATTTTAAAATTAAAGCTCTATAAGGTGAGTGTAGTTCAGGAGTTGCAACTGGCATAGCATGAACAGAATTAATTCTTGAAATCGGGGTTTGATAATGATAATAATCAATTTATTCATTCATACTAATTTTTTATGGATGAAGCATGGTTTTATTTTCATGGCTATAAACATTTAATGAGTGACTAAGCAAATTTTCTTAAAAGGTGTGTGATGAGCAAGTCCTGGTTTTGGGTTAAGGATACAGCAGATTGAAGTTGGAAACTCACCGAGTTTATGACTTTGACCATAGGGTGAGGTAGCACATGTTACATAGCAAAGGTCATTACCATCATGCTGCTCTGTAAGTCAGAGACTTACTGAATATATTTTATTCAGAGGAATATAGCACAACAACTATTGTAAAATCTCTCATTTCAGAATGATTACTAGTCTTTTCCTATTCATGAAATAGGTTTTGAAAATTTCTCTAAAACTGTATGGCTTCTGTAAAAACTCAGAATTTTTTATTGCTTGGGTGAAAGCCTAAATTCAGAAATGCCCTGGCTTTACAGATATGTGTACGATAAGTAATGTTTTATTGTATTCCAACAATGAATGCAAATCTCTGAAAGTTGATTTGTCTCTCTTTTCATTTTTCCATTATGCACCTGTTTCATAATATGATGCAGAACAAAGCTTTTCTACATTCAGACTTATTTTGCAAGAAAATGGAAATTGTTTTTCTTTTGATACTTGCAAATGGACCTTATAATTCAGTGCAATGATTTGTAAATAAATACATTCTATTCATTTAAAATATTTTGGTTAACAATTTTATGAGATTTTATCTTTGTTTTCAGTATCTAAGTATTTATGTATATGGTGCAATTAATTTGTAAATGAATAAATATATTTTCTAATATAGTGCTTTATTTTGTTCTTATACATGGAAAATGTTTACTTCAGAACGTTATTAGTACTGACTAATAATTTACTTCGAACATGTTATGTTAGGAAATAATTTTACATACTAGATATGCACTGCACAATAGGAACATTGTTTTGTGCCCTACTATGATTGGATGTTTATGTGTTGAAGTAAGGCTAAGTAGAGCAGATTTTCTTCCATCCCCCTTAGAACTACATGACAGTCATTCATGAGCTCATAACTTCAAGGATTTTGGAACCCTAGACTAAGACCTGGTGATGACACAAGGGCACAATTTCAGTATCTTCTATGAGGAAGATATGTGGTTTATCGTATAAACTTGAAACTTAGTTATAATTTGCATGAGAATCTATGAGCTTAAATTCCAAGGACCATGAATAACTGCTTTCCCAGAAACTGTGTGCATTCAAAAACATTTTCTTTAGGCTGGCTATGCATCCAAATGAAGGCTCTGTACCTCAGAAGCTTTAAAAACTACATTTATCCCTTCTCCTTGTAGGCAAAACTATACTGCCTGACAAACAAGAGTTGAGCTAGAAAATGTTATGAAAATTTTAGGATACCTTACAGCTTAAAAGCTACCAGTATTCATACATGTCTAGTGTGAAATAACAATTAATTTCCATCAATTTACTTAGTATTCAAGTTTTTACCTCAGTCAGGACAAACCTTTGAACACTTATGTTTATACTTAAAGAATGTATCTACGCAATACCAACAGAAGCAATAGTAGGCATGCAAAGAATTTTTAACCAAAACAAATTTGTATTTTTATTTATTTTTGACAAATGTTAGGTAAAAACATTCATAATGAACCAAAAATTTCATGTTAAAAAGTCACAAATTAATGCCTAAACAAATTATACTGAAACTTGAAATGACTAGTACAAAAGTGAATCGAGAAGATATTGACACATTGCTTCACTCACACTGTTTATTCACAGGACATGTTTCAAGAGCTCTTGCTCCTATCATCAGCTGATACTCGACTAGTGCAAATTGTAGTGGTTTCCTCTTTCTCCGTTTTGTCGAGTATCAGCTGATGATAGGAGCAAGAGCTCTTGAAACATGTCCTGTGAATAAACAGTGTGAGTGAAGCAATGTGTCAATATCTTCTCGATTCACTTTTGTACTAATTTGTGCTTCACTGTCCCTACGCTTCTTCCAAGTTTATACCTTGAAATGACTGCTTAAAACTGCATTTATGAAATAGAATAGAATATCTTAACTACTTATCCCAAACGAAGGAGGTTCAATTGAGGGAAAAATAAGAAATAAAATAAAATCTGATGCATTAGATTCAAATGACTTTCTCCCTACACATTATTCTTGCAAGTGATTATTCTCCTTAATTCTCAGTGGTCAATATAAACTTTCATTACAAATTTACACTTTCTTGCCTGTGTAAGTAGTACACATTAAGCTAAAGCCATACTCACTTTTTTACAATGTAGATCACTATGCAATAGCCTTGAAATTCCAAGCTATATGCATGACTGCTAGAAAAAAAATAATAGCATCTTACATTTAAAAGAAGTACAAGTATTTGAAAATTCAAAGTAAGACTCTGTCCGTTTCTTATGATTTACCAATCATACAAAAGTCATCCAGAATAAAAAAGACTTCACAGGCTACTCATATAAAATATTCAAAACTATATTTCAGTTGTAATTAAAATATCTTAAACATATGGTATTATTTTACTGAAAATATTAGCAACACTTTGGAGAAAGTAAACTAAACATCCATTTTTTCAAAAACAAATGAGAGAAAAAAAAGGAAGAAAGATATTTTATGTTTGGCAAAATAATTTGATATTTGGACAAAATTTACTTAATACTGTGACTTTGTGGGTTCGTGAAATTAAAAGTCCAGGTTAAAAACACTAAAAATTGCTCTTTATTTCCGTAGAAACACACTTTGTCAACCTTTACAGTAGCAGAATTACGTCACATACACATAAAACTTGCAAGGTCATCGACCACAAAATAGTTCACTTTTACAGCTGTTCACATACATGCGTCCAATTACCGACTGACTGCCTCCCAGTGGCTGGTGACGACTTTTATAGCTTACTCCAATTCCGGAATGTTCTCAAACAATCAAAACGGCGCTAGAAGAAAGACAAACTCTCCAGATATCCATCTCATTCCCCCCACCATTTTGGCAAGTTTTTATCTCCGCAGTGCACTGCCCGTCTCTTTGAACTCGTCCCTCGAGCCGAATTGCCTCAACAATGCGTTCGCAACAATATTATGCTGCACTGTTATCATAATACTTTGTGTAACTAAACCCAGTTATACTAAGTGACTTGTTTTATCCACTCACATCACATATAATTTGTGTATACTAAACCATTAGTTACACTTTAAAAACATTGACTTTCAAAATTAACTTTCTTAACCCTATGCTTCTTACCTGTGGCAAACTTTTCTTTAAGCGCTGGTATCTCCCATAAATCAGTTTGCTGAGCCAATTCAGCAGGTACATCTTTAAACACAGTACGACCATGACCTGTTATAATTAAGCCACTGCCATTAAAAAAGGATAGTGAAAATGTCATATTTGAACCAGTATCACCATCAAAAATGAGAAAGGCAGTGGTATAATTTAATATTGTGACTTCTAGGTTAAACAGCACAAGTGGAGTTGATAGTCTAGAGATTCCTTTCTCATCTAAAATAGAAAAAAGCATAAACATACATATATTCTATCATGGTATTTTTCCATTAATACTAATGTAACACATTACTAGGATGTGTTTATTTTATAGGCACAAACTCAGAATATACATTAATATTTACATAAAAAAATGAAGCTAGCTACAGTGAAGCAACAAATACCACACAAATGTATAGCTATTTGCAACAAAAACTTCACTTATCTTAAGAAAATTATGTAAATTTTTCTTAAGATAAGTGAAGTTTTTGTTGCAAATAGTTATATTTGTATACATTAATATTCTTGATTGTTTCTGCATATTACTCATTTAATTATGCTATTCATACTTTCTGTCCTGTCCTGATTCTACAAAATGCCAATAGTATTTATATCAACTGTCAGTAGAACTAGAAGGTACTATGAGTAAATTTGAGGCAAGTACAGGCCGGACAATGGTTTTGTGCCGGTGAGAACCGTGTGCGCACTAGTCTAACGCCAGTTGCCAAGCCTACACTCTCGGTCATGCGCAGTGCTCTCACTCTCGGCCATGCACAGTACACTGAAATGGTCAGTATCGTGCGAAATATGGCCGTGCTGCATTGTCTCCCATCTTCCAGCGCCAGCAGAAGGTGCAAGTGATGTTTGGGTATAGACTCTCCTCAGTGCGCAAAGAAAGTAGGTCACCGGCACAGAACCGCTGTCCGACCAATAATAAACATACTCAAAGTAAATGAACAAACCACCCACCTTAATTTTAATATATAAGGAAAGAACTCATTTTGACCTGAGAATGTTAATGGTAAATGACAATTAAATCAAACTCCTCAATAACAGCTTGGAGAAAAATAATGACAAAATCTGGACACAATTAGAAAGCTTTGTATTAATGAATAAAGTGACGCATTAATACCAAAGCGTAAATAAATTCACGCTTGCATAATCAAAGAAAACATGTTCCAAAATTTGACGCACTTGCACTCTTACAAAGTTTCTCAAAGTTAATTGATTAGTTTCTGCAGTTGACCATTTATATATGCTTCATTTACAATCCAACTCTTAATATTAAAATGAATTTTAGTTTTGGACATGTTGAACAATGATTCAATGGCTCAGAGCATGAAATGCAATACTAATATTAACATAAATTAATAATCAATAATAATAATAATAATAATAATAATAATAATAATAATAATAATAATAATAATAATAATAATAATAATAATAATAATAATAATAATAATAATAATAATAATAATAATAATAATAATAATAATAATAATAATAATAATAATAATAATAATAATAATAATAATAATAATAATAATAATAATAATAATAATAATAATAATAATAATAATAATAATAATAATAATAATAATAATAATAATAATAATAATAATAATAATAATAATAATAATAATAATAAACAGCCATGATAACAACAATAATACAATCATCATCATCATCATCATCATCATCATCATCATCATCATCATCATCATCATCATCATCATCATCCATGGTGCAACAGCTCAAGGTGAGGCTTAGCCTGCCATCCCAACTGCCGGTCTTGTGCCCATATAAGCAAGGCAGAAGTGGGCAGTCATTCAACCAATATGGGGAAGAGATATGGTCAGCATATCAGCACCCCAATCTGAAAGTTGGTGTTCAAGACCAGGATTTGCTACCTAGTGTAGCTCTTCAAATGCATCAACAATGCGAAGAAGGCACTGGTCCTATACCCAGGTCTTAAAATCTGCATCCCACAAGGTGGAATCAAACCTAGTACATGGCAGGGAACCAAAGCATGACACTTTAGCCTACAACATCATGGCAGACTCACACTAATAAATAATATTAATATTTAACAGCAACAAAAATAATAAAATTGCAATAGGCAAAAACCTTGATAAAAATTCTGACAGGAACATGTTCTAATTTTCTAAAAACCAACTACTTGATATAACTGAGTGATCATGTACTCTCCTGATGATGGATGTCTCTGATGGAAATTACTTGAACTTGCTAACTCTATCCAATGGGTTTGGAACAACCACCATAATACTAATCAGTAAGTGTCAACCTTCTCAGGACAGTAAGATAACAAAATGAACGCTCAACTGGAAAAATATCCATATCACCAAAAACAAAAATCAAATTATAATCTTTGATCTCCCACCATTGGACAAGTTTAGGAACTAATAAATATGTAAAATATGAAGTTATTAACAGTGAAGCAAACAAATATATACAAAATATGATAATTTGTAACTTAAACTTCACTTATCTTATAAGAAATTATGATAACTCTTATAAATTCTCCGAGACCACGATTTCATGTAAACTTATAAACATCTTCAGCCGGAAACATAGCTGTCGCCATCGTTACGAACGCTAGATGTCGATATGTTCTTGTTAGACTACCAAAATCTGAAAATAAAACAAATTTAAAAACGGAATCTACTGCCGGTATTTCAAAATTCATTACACAATGTTTGTTTTTTAAAATAAATATCTTTTCTCAAACCATTAAATCTATCAGACCATTTAATTGTTTTAATAATTTAACTTCTGGATTTATTTCATGGTTAAATGACCAAAAATGCTATGGCATTTCTTATAAGTGAAGTTTTAAGTTACAAATTATTATACTTGCATATACAAGTTTAGGAAGTTCATGTCATTGTCATCAGAGAGCATGAGATTCAACTACATCAAGTAGTTGGTTGTTAGCCTAGGATAGAGGCAAACATTCCTGAAAGATGGAAATAAATCACTTCTTCCACACTAGCTATGAGTAGGCTAAGGTTCATTAAATTCTCCAACTGACTGGTATGTTTCCCGGTAAACCACTAGGGGTTCTCATATACAATGAGATATGCAATGTCTGTCCACCACCGTGATGGTGTGAGCATCATTCTGAAGAGATAACAATAGACTAAACAATGTCACCAGTTCATAGGAGCTTGCAGGGAAAAGTCTCTCACAGCTAGATATGAGAAATGATTGGAAATGTTCATGATGAGGGAAGCTAGAGAGGGGACTCTTTTATATTCAGGTCTGCATAGTAATGAGTAGCACAAGCAACTGGTATATCATTTAATTCAGCCGGTAGAATAAAAGCTGAACTACAACCTATTTATTTTGGCAAATATTTTTCTTTGCTAATATCTCATAAAGAGTGACCCAGAAGATCAAGGAATATAATTTAGTGATTACGTAGAAAATGAAGTTAGCTACAGTGAAGCAATAAATATTATCCAAATAGTTTTATCTGTGTAATAATTTAGTGACTTTAATAAAACTATATGCTTCAAGTTAAACATTTTAGTAAATAAATAGTATATATTTTCAAAATTATAGAGCATTCACAAATATTTTGACAACTCTTGCATTTATTAATTAAATTAATTGGGAGTCGATTAATGACACTAAACAACACTTTTAAATTTTCTCGGAACTAGTTTCAGAGGCCTTCCCTCTATCTTCAGCCGGACATTGACTGGTTCTCACTGGTGTAGCTGGCAATATTTTGTCATCGGTCTCCTCTGGTGGCAGTTCGAGGAACTTGCTGAACAAATCTTTCTGGGGGATGTCGAAATTGAATACTTTGTTCCTATTTTTTGAAATAAAGATTTGTTCCCATGTGGACAGTTCTTGTTTTCCTGTTGTATGTTTTAGTAGTTTTGGTTCTGGATTTATGTTGTGGTTTTTTTCCCAAAAATGCGTGGCAACTGCTGATTTTTCTAATTGTTTGTATTTTATGTTCCTAAAGTGTTCCTTTGCTCTTGTTTCTAAATTTCTTTTGGTTTTTCCAATATAAATTTGACTACAGTCACAGCATTCAATTTGATATATACCAGATTTTTTGTTAGATGGAATGGCATCTTTGATGTTTGAGCAAATTAGGTTTTTTAAGGAGTAATGGTTCACTGGAGCTAGTTGAATGTTTTGTTTTTTGAAGACTTTTTTGAATTTATCAAAGGCCCATGGATGGTAAGTGAATTTTTTGAAGATCATTTTAGTTTCTGTAGCTGAGAGGGTTGTGGTTTCCTCTAGTAGTTTAGTAGTTTCCATGAAAGGATTTTTGCATTTATATTTTAGATATTTTTAGGGCACACAAAACCAGTGTCTACTAATAACCAAAATTATGTGTTTGCTGCATCATTTCGATTCTTATGTGTTATCTTCGTGAATTTATGCACTACCTGGCTACTGCTTGTAGGCTCTGCTTCTTCTCCCCATTTCACTATACTGCACATTTAAATGCTCTCGTCTATTTGTATAGAAATAAAACAATTGATATTATTTTAAAAATCTTGAAATAAATATAACCTATTACTACTACTATTACTATTAGACTAATATGTGACAATTTGTACAGTTCTTTTACATGTAATAAAGATCCAGCTATAAAGATGAACATGGCTATTTACTTAACAAAATAAATTTATGTAATACAATTATTAATTACCTACATGACTATATTCAAGAGCACCTACTATGAAAAAACCTTACTTGCTGTTTCACAATTGCGGCCATTGAACTGTGTAGGACATTCACAGAAGTAGTTTCCCCAGATGGGTATGCAGGTCCCTCCATTGACACAAGGAGATGTACTGCAGTAATTAATTTCTTTGCAGTCATCATTAACATTTTCATAATATGGATAATAACAAGAGCAGCGATATCCATCTCCATTCTGAATACAAGCTCCCTTACCCCCACAAGGTTTACCAATCCTATAATGAAACAGGTATAACAATGCAGATATTAAACGATATTAGTATTTAAATTTGTACTAATTTTCTGTTTAAGAGTGAACTGCTAACTGTAAAACATTTTTGTTTCTTTGGTTATGATAAATATGTTGTCAAAGAGGCAGCAAATCCTTCCCACAAAAGGATTAAGTGTGAGTCACCCCATTCCACCATTTTTATTGTTTGCCATGAGGAGCAAAAAAAAATATGGAACATTCACAAACAACTACAAGCTAATGTCACAAACCCAAAAATGCGAGCCACATTATTATTGCAGTGGATAATTTCCAGGCTTTGATTTCAGCAGAACTACAAGCTTCAATTTCTACAACATTCCATTCCTTCAATTTGAAAAATGTCAATTTCCTGAAACATCTCTTCCATAACATCTGACTATAAAATGGGAGTGAAAAGCCAGCCTACAATTCAGTTCAGTTCAGTTAGATTGACCGGTGAGTTCGGAGTAGTTGTGTCAAGAGTCTGCAAGCAGAGCAGTATAAATGGGAAATGATCTCTGTGCATTGAAATATTTGAGCAGTGCAGATTGGTACATTCAACAGAGATGTAAAGGAATTATAGACTGACATGCTTACTCTGCATACCTGTCAAAAGTAAAAATAATTTAAGATAGCATTGGGTTAACAGTTTTAGTAACAAAGTGGGTTTATTGCAGTTTTGTGTTATCATTTTTGCCGTAATATCAGTTAAGTATTGCAACTGGATTTGGGTGTGGGGATGCTGCTGCATCCCAGCAGATGTTGTTGCTGCATACTGTCCTTGGGGATGGTGCCAATGTTCCAAGTCATGCAGTCATCTCAATCTGAGCTTTTGCTCAGATCCGGCATCTCAGGTTGAGCAATTCCTCTAGATGTTATCCACAGCTGCTCCCGTCAAAGCAAGAAAACCCCTTACCTCGGGTGTAGTCTTGGGAATTGGATGGAATTAATTTACCAAATGAAATGAAAGAATTGTTCAACTTCTTCATAAATATTAAAATTTTTAATTCTATATGAAATTAACAAAATGTGTCATAACACAAATTAATACATAACTTTAGAAGCGTCAGTTTCCTTTACAATATTAAATCAAATATTTTTATAACTATTCATGATAAAACTTGAAATTGTGTTCCCTTATACTGAGAATGTTTTGCTTCCTTACTCCATGATGTCAATACACAGAATGACACTAGCTCCAGTTAAAGAAATTATTGAATTGGCCATTGCTATGGTGATTCACTGATTTCTCATTGGTTCACATTATCTTCAGGGACCCACTTTTCATTACCATATTAGTTATTTGTATAATTTTTTATTTATAATTTTAGACTACTATTATCGTCATTAAAGACATAAACATTTTTTTTTTCTTCATTTCTGCCAATTCAATCACAAGTTTACCTTCAATTTTTCTTAAACTCTTTCACTTTCCACTAAAGGTTTCTTTTTGTTTTAATAATTTCCAATGAATTCTTTTCTTAATAAATTTAAAATAACAAAATTGAACTATAAACAATGTTTACAGGTTTAGAATAAAAAATGAGGTCACAATATGGTAGCTGTGAAATTAACACTGAGAAATATCAACCAAATAAATGAAAGCAATGCCATTCTATGGAGAAAATTTAAGCCACAATGATGAGTGTTAAAACAATAACTTCTTACTAATATTTTTTCAAAACAAGCTTTAAATTGTAGTTCTTATAAATAATTAAGTTTTTATATTATTTATGAACACTCAAAATCTTGTGGTTCTCAGCAATCCATTGTATATTGAGGTGAAAGACCCCTATAATTTTTCTCAGAGGATTCTTCAGACTTGAGGTTCTTACATGCTGTAAATCTATGACATAGAGCCAAAAGCTTTACTTCCATTCCAAAAGAAGCATGCTAAGTATTTTTATCCTCAGATGTAAGGTTTTTCTTTAATATTTTAAATATTCAAAAATTTTTATTAAAACATTTGTTTGAGGTACCTCAGAGATGAAAACAAAATATTTTGAATTTTCTATAAATAGATGACATTTCTTATTGAATGTTATACAGATGCATAACCATTAATGACAAAGAAAACATGAACAGAAAAAAATGTATCGAAATTTAACTGTATTGGAACACCACAGTGAAGCAAAATAATTATTAAATTATAGATGAGTCGTATTTATTACACATTGGCTTCACTTACGTACCTATATTGAGGACATGTTTCGCCAAACATCGTTCGCATCGTCGGCTCTTATGCATATTATACATTTTCTTAGTCGCATAAGAGCCAACAATGCGAACGATGGTTCGCGAAACATGTCCTCAATATAGGTACGTAAGTGAAGCCGATGTGTAACAAATACGACTCATCTATAATTTAATAAGAAAAACATGTCCTCATAAAAATTATAAAATTCATGTTATCCAAATATTTTTGTGTTAGTGATCTTTCTTTTCTTTCTTATAAGATCATGGAAACAGTATACAATATATAGACTGTATGAGTGCATGTATGCATGCATGTAATGCAAACAAGTTGACATTTGCAATCATAAACACAAGAATGAGAAATAACCTTGCTATTGCTATCCACAGACTCAGCCTGTTCAAAAAGCTGCAAAGTTAGGCTGGTGCAATATGTATAATATGCTCCCAGCAGTAATAAAAGTACATAAAAAATATACAAAATAAAAATAATACAACAAACTTATTTAATAAAGTATTTTATTCAGTAGAGAAGTCTTTTAAATAAGTGAATGTTCATGTTTAAAGTATATTACTCATAATTTATGGCTATCCATTAATCATAACAATATATTTGATAAAGTTTTTTGTAATAAATTAGGAGCTAGTATACTCTGTATTTTGTATATATTATTGACAGTTTGCCTGTTTTGAACAATGTTCTTGTAAACATAAGGTGAAATAAAATCAACTTATTGTATAAGAGCAATTGTATTGTCTCAGCCACCTCCATACACAGCGAAGTTTAGATATATTTGAAAGTATTCTACCAGCATTTATTGTGAATAGAAAGCTGAGAGAAAAACAGGCTCAGGTGAAAAACATTTATATATCTCATAAAATAATTGTAGGCGGAAAAATTATGTGATTCAAACATATTTAAAAACCATGAATGTCAGCAAACTGTATGTCAGCACTATAAGCTACCATAAACAGGCCGTTTATTTTTGGAATAAAAAGGAATTCTATAACAACCTTTTAACTTAACAACCTAATATTTTTTGTAATTAGAAGTACTTACAGGCAATTACCAGATTTTGGCTGAGTGAGATCCTGAGCTTGAATGATAAGGCATATCAACAATGTTCCAAAGCATAAGTATAGTCCTGCAACATATAATTCCCTCAGTTTCTAATAAATAATATGTACCGATATACCTATACATACAAGGTGAATAATCCTTCATGTAGCCAGTTTCGTTGCATGCAGTCCCCTGGAAAAGCTGGCTACTGTGTCAGCAGTGCAGATAACAGGAAATCTGCAGTAACTACAGAGTGGTTTGTTGCATAAGGTATTTCTAACATACATAACAAACCTTAAAAATAAAGAAAATTACTCACATGAATTAAGCAAGGAGATATTGGAACTGCCTTCATCCATTGTTTAAGCATTTCTTACAACTGTTTAGGAACATGCTCACTGCACTCTGCAGTTCTCTTTGGGGAATGGCAACAATTTCTTAATGAGTGTTATTTTGTAGTTCCACTAAAGTGTATGAATTGGTTTGTGCACTTTCTCTTTTGATGCCTCCATAAATAAAAATAATAGGGAGTTAAATAGAAGGAACAAAGGGGCAATTTGTCGTTAGTGATAACTTTATCTTGAAACATGAATTTTCTGTAAGAGAAATTGGCTGTATGTGCCTCAAGGAGTCCTGCTGAAAGATCACAAAAGCATTTTCTCCCTCGTTTTAACTGGTTATAAAACTGCTAATATATATCTATCATAACTATCACTGCTAATCATTTCCTGGAAAAAATAGGGCCTACTAATCTCTCACTTCTAATAGGTAGATCATACTCCTATTTTTCGATCCTGAAGGGCTTCCTCATGTACTATATTAAGACTTTTCAGAACCCCAACAATGATTATTTTGTGAATGTTGTCAAGGCAGTTTTAACATCTTTCTTAATATACATAAGTAATATACTTGTCTTCTTAAACATTCACGTTATGCATGTTAAAAATAAATTATGTGACATCCACTGCAGACTTCATGTTACCTGGACTGGCCATCACTGCAGCCAGCTCCACCAGCAGGCCACACGCTGCGAAAACAGCTGTGTGAAAAACTGTTCACCCAATATTATATATATAATAAAATGACTAGAGTAATACTTATTTAAAGCAGTACCTATATCAAAATGTTGGGAACATTTTCAATGCTCCTTTTCTCATCAGCACATTATGAAGTATTATTTCACATGAACTGTATCTTTGAGCTCTTCAAGTTATCTACAATATAGTATAAAAAAGATAATTTATGCATAAGGAGGGGAGTGAATGGAAAGGGGAGCTTAAAATCTTTCAAATTTGGAATCTCGGTCTGGGTGAGTTATCTGGATAAGGTTTTTCTGGGGTTTTCCCTTATCCTTAAAGACGAATGTTGGGTAGCTCTAAGCTCCATGGACCCCAAACTCATTTGAGCATCATTTCACCAATATCATTCATCGTCCGATATGACAACGTTAGAGGACGTAAATTACAATATATATATATATATATATATAATTATGATTGAATGTGCGACTATGAGACTTAATATTAAGTACTGGCTACTACATTAATATAATGTATTACTAATACATATATCATAAGTAGTATGAATATAATAAAATATAAAACTTAACATTTATTTACATTTTTGTTTTAGTTTTAAAATCATTTCTACAAATGTATATACCTAGATCAAGAGTTACTTCTGTAATTGTATATTTTTCATAATTCTCTATGTAAATATGTAACTGTGCAAATTTGATACCTAAGTCAACTATTAGATTAAAGTAACTTAACCTCCGACATAACATAACAATCATCTCAAATAAAATTCAGCATCTAGCATATTTCTTTATCCCTGAGTTTACAGGATCGAATACCTTCATTCCACGACAACCTAAGTGGCACTTTTCCTCATTTATTTATTTTATAAGTACTTTTACTAAAAATATTGTGGCCATAACAATGATGTTAATAGTATTCCTCATAAAAACAATTTAACATTACAAGTGTAACACTACTTCATAAATTTCAGTAGAAGATGTTATATATTGCATTTCATTATACAATGTATTACTTTTAGAGTTTAAATAGTAATTCCATTTATTGTTGAGGGCATGTTGGAGATCCGATAGATTACATTCTATGTGCTGATGTTGATATTGATACTCTGAAAGTATGGCAATGGTAGCATGCCAGATGTTGCATTTGGGATAAGATGTTATATTCAATAGATGGGAATGTGTTAACAGTGTCCAATTTATCGTCTTATGATGAGAAACTGCTATTTCTGTCTCAATTTTTGCAATGGATATAATATTTTGGAGTTCTGTTTAATTTTAACTTATCAGGAGATTGTCTGTATCCATCTTGCTTGCCAGAGATGTATATGTGGATATACATGTTGCAGCATCTTTGTAAGGTAAGATATGTGTTCATATTAGACAGAATCAACATGAAAAATTCAATGCCATGGCCGGGATTTGAACCACGGATCTCTTGGTTTCTGTCCAGTCGCTCTTACCCATTGGGCTACCATGGCCAATGTGCCATCCTGACATTAAATTCTCCAATGGACTCCTATGTGTATTTCCTGCTAAACCACTAGGGGCTCTCATATCCAAGATACACCATTTGTGCCGACTTACTATCATAAGTACTTAAATCCCAGGCTTCATCATTATACTCATATTATTTAAGTTAAATGATGGAAATTAATCATTTCTTCACACTAGCCGTATATAGGCTAAGGTTTTTGATAGAGTCAACATGAAAAATTCAATGCCATGACCGGGATTTGAACCACAGATCTCCTGGTTTCTGTCCAGCTCTATCTATCAAAAACCTTAGCCTATATATGGCTAGTATTAAGAAATTATTAATTTCCATCAATTAACTTAAATAATGTGTGTTCATGTATTTGGAGTCTAATGGCTTCCTTCGCTATATTGTTTGTGGGAGTGTTAAGTGGGCAATGGAGACAGAAGGTTGTGTCTGAAGGGGCTATGTCTGGTAGTGAAAAAAAAATTAAAAATAAATAAAATTGGGAGAGGAACTTGCATTATACAAAATTAGAACATCTCTATTCACCATTTATAAAGTAAAGCATAATTTGCATGTTCATTGTATGAAGTACTCATTGTAATGTGGATACATTTGAAGCACCCACATTAGAGCTACTTCAGAAGTATAGGTAATTACTTTAAAGATTTATCTTTCATTACCATATAAGCATCTCAAACGGAATTGTTCTTCTTGCAAAGGTTAGTAGTTTGAGCTGGAGCGAAGTTTGTGAAAATAAGAGCAGAAGATGCAAACGATGATTTGCGAAACATGTCCTCAAAATAGGTATGAAAGTGAAGCATATGTGTAATAAATACGACTCATCTAAAAATTAATAATAATCTTCATACTCTGTTTAAATACAAAGTTTATTATTATTTAAACTCAAATTTTTAAGCTATGCAGAACACTTGCACAGATACACACATATGCTTGTGCCTAGTCTACATTATGAACTATACTACCGCAATTTAATTTTGCATCATAGTGATTTTTAAAAAAAGCATGTGATATATGTTATGTGATATAAAAAGATTCTACTAATTCATGTTACATTGTCATTCATTTTTTCCTGAAACTATTTCAAATTCAGTAAGACATGCATACTAAACATTCAAATATTTCAATAATAGTCATTTGTTACAAACTTCACTTATCTTTTCAAAAATTATAAATTCCTTGCAGTACTCAAACATAATTTTGAAACCAGAATGAAGGAACATTTTAGAAATATTAGGTATAAACAGATTAATAAATCAGTTGTGGCAGATCATTTTTGGTCATTTAACCATTAAATAAATCCAGAAGTTATATTATTAAAGCAATTTAATATTTGGGAGAAAATATATATCTTAAAAAAAACTGCATGATGAGTTTTGAAATACTACCAAATGATTGTCAATAAATTTGTTTGTCTTTCAAAGGTTGGTAATAAATACAAAAATAATCTGTCACCTAGCGGCAGTAACAATGACAACATAAATGTCCTATACTGATGATGTAAATAATTTATTTGCAAAATAGTCCTTAGTGCTGTGAAGAATTTATAATTTCTTGAACAGATAAGTGAAGTTTGTGACAAATGATATATTATTGTAATATTTGTAATGCTTCAATGTTATTAGCTTCAGTGTTTACATATTATTCAAATATTTATTCAAACTTCCATGTTGGAAAGGAGAGAATGTCCAGAGGGAAAGGAGACAAAAATTGCAACTATTTAAGCATGCCCAATTGGTGTTGCTTAGTGTGAACTATTTTAAGATGGAATATTATGTTAACAGCTAAAACTATGAAAATGTTTGACAAATTGTGTGTTTTAATTAGTTCTATACATTTTGGGAGCACCTAAGGTCTTATCTATCTTTTAATGTTTCCTCATAATTCAAAGTTAAACAAAATAAAATCAAATGAAAGTTATACACAGGTTTCCATAAAATTCAAAATTCAGGACATAAATATTATTTCTCAAGTAACATATTAAATAGTATTTTAATAAAAATCCTTAAGTCATTTATGAGAAAATAAAAAATAACAATGCATTCCATGTAAAGCATAATTTGGAATGGTGGAATTTCTTAAAAATCTTTGCATCACACCATAGGTAGATATTCAGTTTAAATGCCACCTTTGGGTGGCATTCATAAATACATACACAAATTTTCATAGACTTTTTATTACTTTTTGTTTCTTTTTTAGGAGATCCAAAAATGTGTATTATCTCTGAAACCTTGAAATCAAAGTTTATGTGGAATATAAAATTCACTCTTAAAGTTAAGTAGTAGATAAAGGGGAAATAAATGTATCTACTTCAAAATATTTCCGTTCTAGTATACATTTTCTTGTATTTAGTTAAGGTCACTTAAACAATGCAGCCCGTTTGATTTTGTATGTTTTATCATCAAGACATTTTTATCTGTTATTTACAAAAAAGAAAAAAAAAAAAGAAAGAAAGAAAGAAAGAAAGCTTTCTTGACTTTTATTTAGTTCACTAATGAATGAATAATTCTAATTTATAATTTTATATCTTTGCAAGTTGAGCATTTGCACAAAAATGTCTCAATGGCTCCTCAAGACTTGGAAAAAAGTTAAATACTCCTAATGTTCATTTTAAACAATAAATAAAATAAATATTTTTATTCTTAACACTGCTAGGATATCAGCACTGCTGTTGTGCCTTGATTTGGTTTCAAAGGAATTCTTTTATATGACAGTAAATCTACTGACATGGGGCTATCACTTTTTGTAATCAATAAATATCTTCTTTTGAGCAATGTACCCATCTACTGAGTAGTAGCGACAAGCTGATGGTGCAAAGATAATCACGATTTTCTGTGAAAAGGAATGTTTTTAGTGTCCTCTAGGTTTTTGTTGTATACAATTCAATATAACTGAAAAATGCTTTAATATTAAATAATATTTGTATTATTTACATCAGTTATTATCAATCTATGTATTATATTCACTTATTTTGTGCAATGTATACATATATATGTTTCTTTTTGTATGTATGATTTTAACAAACCTATTGCTTTTATTGCAAAAGTTTAGTGGGAATAAAAATATTACATTACATTATAACATTTTAATTGCAAAATGGCAAATAAAACATTAGTAATAGTATTTTATCACTGTCGAATAGTTATATTCTTTATATTTAAATTATCACATAACTGTATTTCTTTATTACTGTATGACTGAACTTCTCTCTTAAGTGTTTTGCAAGTATTATATTCTTTTAATCATCATATTGCATCCTTTATTATTTTATTAAGTTTTATACTCTTTCTTAAAAATTGGATCTTCTTGTTCTTTCCACTGATGCATTCCATATAATGTACCAATGATCCGAGGACGAATAAAGATTTATTCCGTTTAATGTCTGACAGTAAACCAGTTTTTCTTCCTTTTAATTCTTTTTTAATGTCAACCTGAGATAAACAGAATCTCTTTATCAACTCAAAAATATTTTATTATTCAACAGATGAAATTATCCTTTACTTATTCAACTATCCAGTATCCACCATCTTTATTACACTTTAATCACTTTAATTATCTTTTTTCTTTATTTTCCTTTTTTTCCTTGCTTCGTTTGTTCTAAGTCATCTTCTTATGACTGTAGCTGTTATTCTTATTATGGATACCTCTGTATTTTCACTGTTTTTTTTTTTTTTTTTTTTTTTTTGCATCCTCCAACATTAAGTCATATCAAACAGTGAATGAAATAGGTGAATGATGCTGAAATGAGCCCAGGGTCCATAGAATTATTATTCAGATATTGGTAAATCCCACGAAAACCTTATCCAGGTAACTCACCCTGAGCAAGATTCAAACTCGGAATTTCTTGAATGTGAGGCAGACATGATACCATCTATGTTACTGAGGCGGGCTTTCATTCTTAATGATGATTTATGGGTCAGTTTCTCCATTAAAAATACACATCCTTGAAAGATGCTAAATATAGATAAACTGAGGATTTTTTAAAAAAATCTTGATGTCTTAACCTCAAAAGATGGTGAACTTAAATACTACATTTAATATCTAGTCAGCTTTTTGTTACTCAGTCATTATGTTCAGTTGCACGCAGATGCCTTTTTAAAAAAACACTTTTTTTATTCAAAACACCTCGAAACTTTTATTTCCAGTGAAATCTTGGTATCAAATTATCGGATGGAATGTAACACCTTCCCTACCTACTATATATGTGTTACAGAGAGTACCAAACAAAATGCGTCATAGAACAGAAATAGTAAATTATTTCATATGCAAATAAAACATCTGTTGATTTGAATTTAGATGTACATTATTTTGGAATAACCACATTATTCAAATTATTAAGAAATTAAATGATAATTCCTGTATTTTCAAATAAATTTCTGGGCAAATGTGGGAAGTTTATTTGCCTATATACCATAAAAATAATTTGGTTCACTCTACAATATAGAATGGACCCCTTTGAAATGGTGTCACTAATTCACAGATTTTGCTTCTTATTTAGATTGGAAGTCACTGTCGCACGTTATCACTAATGTAAAATGGCCATACTTGTAGTTCTTAATATTATTAAGATTCGCTATTAATATAAGTTAAGTTTACTTATTCATGGAGTTACATAACTTTCTGTGGTGTAATGCATATAAAATTTACTTTTTCAGCATTGGCATTTGTACGAGACATTTTGTCAATAGTTCATGCATAATCATTTTTTATTTTATCAGCGAGAAGCAAACAAGAGACCATTCAAAACATTGTTTATCCAACAGATTTAGCCTCTCATTTAGGTTGGCAGTCTCCAAAGGACATTTTCTATGGCAGGAAGATTGCCATGTTTGTCTTAAGCAATTATTCTCTTACATTAAAAAGTCCTATAATAGGACAGAATAGATTAGGTAATGAAGGGGAATCAAGCACCTTGATCCTCAAGGGATATTTTGTGAACACACCGACTGGATGAATGGATGAGATGAAGGAACTACGGGAGATGTATGGACTGCAGGAGCGGCCAACACAGACGACAGAGACCCGCCGAGTACCTTAACAATTACAGGCTTGTCCACTCAGCTGGGGGAACTCAATGGTGATCCGCCCGAGCCACTGGAGGGTGCCTTATAGGCTTCCCTTCCGGAACCATCCTGTAACGTTAAAGAAGTTCTAAAAAGAGAAGAAATGGTGAAGAAAAGATCCGTGATACCACCCCAGCATTCGTCTTGCCGACCAGGGAAAGCCATAGTCAAGCGTGGGCGGTCACCAGAAATGGATCCCGAGATCTCCCGAATTCGAACCTCTTGCGCTACCCGCGGAGCCACCACGCCCGTAGAAAAGTTCTAAAAACAGGCGGGTGGTTTCCAGGCTCTAAATGAGACATGATCAATTCCAAACAACACTCTAAGAGAATTACCTCCATCTCTTTCACTTTTATACTGTTTTACATTTAGAACTGAATACTGAAATTTACTACATAGCGCTTTGCTTACCAGCGGTTTTCCCAGGTTGGCATTAGATGGATTGTTTGGTAGGAAAAGTCATATGTGAATAGATAACGTCGGCGCTATTATATCTGTACTTTAAATTACACTAAAGATGTCAAACAATTTATCTCTTTGGAGGAGGGGGAAGGTTTGGACTCGATGTAATTGGTCACATTATTTCTATTGTTAAAATTACTCAAGTACATCATCTTAAAAAATGATGGAACTTTAGCGATATTATTACTTTGCCAAATATTTACCACAGCTGTATATACCTAGTTCTCGCCGATATTTTTCATATATTGGTAAGTGACTTTTTTCTTTTAAACTTAGGTTTTCCTTTTCCATGTTCGAATGACATTAAGCTGCGCTGTCTAAACGTAATTTCCCCCCTCAAATATGTGGGACAAAGCATTTAGGATAACTAAATTATCGAGGGAGGTTGCGCCGTGTGCGACCCACATTCGAGAGGTGCGGGTTAGACCTCGACCGCGTTTTTGGCTTCTCCTTGTCATTAGGCGAACGCTAGGGTGCTTACTTTTATACCACAATTTCCTCTCCGATATTTCTCTTCATTCGAGTTCCTTCATATGTATCTTCAGGATCGTGGTGTATGGTGGTACAGACACATGGCGGGCTGGCTTGCGCATTGTAAATGTTCTTCTCGATGTCGGGCGGCGTTATGTAATCGTGTTCACGTGGGGGACTAAATTAAAATGGAAATTGAGTGTTTATTTACGGACGCTCTTTAACTACTGTGATTCGCAGCCTCCCATTCTATACTGGCAGTAAAAGACCAATTAATTTTACTCATAGGCCTCTTTTCCAGGCTTGAGGTCTTTATACATGTTATAAATCTACGACACGAGACAATCGGTTTTACTTCCCTTCCAAAGGAAGTCATATTCGATAAAATCCATCGCTCTTCGTCGGTCTGAACCCACGACCTCTGAAACCAAAAGCTAGCATTACCGCTAGATCAAGGAGAACACGTGGGGGACGCTTATTTACACCGGAACCGATAAGCTGACTGCGCAGGGTGTCCTGGCCCCGGGATGAACTCTCGACACTTAAGGGCGCGTCACTGTAACCCTGTGCTTCTCTCAATTCATCCCTTCATCCTGGAAGTGTTGGCCACAATAATCTGTGTCGATCGCAGCATTTCCCCTGCGTTGTTTATTCGTTACCCCTTTTACTCTTGGCTATTTAAATCCTCCCCCCCCCCCGACCAAAAAAATAACTGCAGTCGATTTTTTATAACTATGCATCTTTTATTCTGGTGATTCTTGGATGATGAAGTGTGGAACATATTCGTGACCATTTCGGTGATTTAAAATATTTTTATCTGATAGGGTATTGATGAACTGTCAGGTAGAGGAACAGCTGGAAACTGGCAATATCTGTTTCTTTAAACATGCTCTTCATCTTCTGTTGGTGTTGAAAGAACTATCTCAATGAGCAAGTCCCTATTATTTTTACAGTGACACTTCAATTTTTGAAAACCTAAAAAAGCTGTTTGTAACAACTGCAATTCAATAAATAGTGATGAAGTATAAATGAAAGAGATGAACAAATGAGGGTAATTTATAAGTAATTTTTTGCACTTTTAGGTTAAGGTAATAAATTTTAAAGTAATAAGCTCATTTTAAAATCACATTTTAAAATCAGGAGCCTAATAATAACATTCGTTACAATTCATTAAAATAATGTTACAGAAATCCATAACCAGATGATTAATGTGTACTGACTTTAATTGCTGGGTAAATTAGAACTTACTTCTCTTACCTGGGTATCTCATCTTCGATTACTTTTGAAGTGTGTCACGACTTCATACAGTTATATAGCGTTATATTTTTAACATAAGCTCTCATTTGTTATGAACAGTCGAATCAAGAGCCTTACTCTCACATTCTTTAATGCAAATTTCGTTCCAATGGTTTCTAAGTTTAGCTTCTCCCAAATAAACAAATAACCATTGACAAGAAACAAAGCATGCGAAGTGGTGTTGAATGTACAGTTCTTCCGCTTGGAGCGCTACTAGCGCCTTTCAATTGAAACTGGCTATGAATTGATGAAAATAAATTCAGTTTTTATAACAATCTTCTTCAGTTCCAAAAACCTCTTTGATGTATAATAAATGAAACGTTCTGCCACATTATTGAAATCGTGGACAAAAGGGAATCAATTATCGGGGCAAATTATTCACTGATTAAAAGGAATTATTATTTTTCTGGAGAAAATATTTCCTAAATTATATTTTCTCTTTAGAAAATAGTCACTGCGAAATTATTGTTAGGTCATTGGTAAAGTTGCTCAAGATGTTTGTAAAATCAGTTTGGTTATTTCTTGTGAATATTCTTCTGTTCTACATTGTAAACAGTCGGCTTACGTAAGACAGCATCAAAGAGAAGGGAACTTCAAAGCCTTCACATAGCGACCAGCCAACCAGCCTTTAAAATGACTGCCGCTAAAAACCTACCATATTCCCTTGTACCTGTAATAACATTAGCAATAATAAGACAAGTTCTGCCAAAGAACACCAAAATTTTAAAAGTGATGCTCCCGTGTTAATAATTGGCAACATGAAGTGATCGCAACGTCACATAGTGGCCTGGCATGGAACTGTGCTATGAAACATCGCTCTCCCAAATATACACGTTGACCGTAGCTACTCCTATGTACTTTTCATACCATCCTATAGCTATAATGTCCGAATACCGTATTGCTACTTACACAAGTTACGTTATGTGAACTGCAGTGATTGTGATTACACATGAGCTATAAAAATTGCTTTAAAGGGTTTGCCATTTCCCCTATCTAGCCTTCATCCCTGTGATTTCTGCAAATGTTTATCTTGATCGGCGTGAAATAAAGGGATATTTAAGGGTTCCTGAATACAAGAGTAAAAAAAAATCATGTAAGTGCAACACATCAGATTTTATGCGCACATGGAGTTTCATTGTTGCAGTAGTCTGTAACTATAATTATCTAATTTAAAAGCTTCTGAACCGGGTAAAATCCTTGGAATTAGTACGAAGCATATTGCTAAGGACTCTCTGGCTGGCAATAACCCAATCTCAAAAAGTATATGCGCACTAGGCAGTGCAAGTGCTTGTACTTGAAATGAGCAGAAATTATTTGTTGGAACAATCACTATGGTTGTGGAGTGGAATGAAACTTTCGATGGATACGCTAATGAATTCATTTCCAAACTCCTCATAGTGGTTAATGCTGAGAAATATCCTGAAAGCCAGTTGTGGTACCTTTCTTCACAAATTTCCCTTCCTATCGGTACCCAAAGTCTTTAGTGTCGTATGTATAGGAATGGATGCTAGATGTTAAGTATGCTGTTTATACAGCGTCCCATTATTGATGTATACTCTCGTGGAACTGTTATTTCTCCGCAACGAAATGAGACAGGGATGCAGATTTGTTATGTGTGATCCACAAGATACTGGAAAAGTAGGGCAACGCGTTCATAATGTTTGTTTGTCTCATTTCATAGATTTTTGCGGAGAAATAACACTTCAAAGAGTGTATACATCAATTTGGGACACTCTGTATAAACTATCTTTAGTTTTGTGGTATATCCCGTTAAACTGTTATCAAAGTACACGCTTCAGACATTTAGTAAAAACATTTTAACGACTCATGTATAGCAAATCATTCAAGATATCTTACTTTTAAAGAGTTCTCCCTTAATTTTAACCAATTCTGAAAACTGCAGACACCTGACGTGAGGAAATTGGTGGGCTAAGGTCAGCCCGAAGTTTGTCTCGCGTACCTACCGTTGTTCGGACTTAACCACGCAGTAACGGGTATTGGGTTTGTAGACCAGTGACGCCAGAAGCGACGTTCTCTGGATTGTAAGCCCCAAGAAGCCGATCTAGGCCGCTCCTAAGGGATGGCAGAGTTGTAACATTCTGCGCCTGGCGCCTAATTTCGTCCTTATAGAGGACAGATGAGTCTTCGTGAAGTAATCTCACGGGGAAGTAGCGAAATACAGAATAAGATGGCTCGGAGACTTATGCTGCACCCTCTGCAGTAGCAGCGGTTTAGAGCCTGTGGGCATGCCACAGATCTCGCAGGCATTAAGCAGGGCGGAGACTAATATCTTGAAACCTTTATATATAAAATTTAAAATTATTAATTTTTGCAGAGAGGGTACTGCACTTCACCCAAAACTGCAATACCGATATTTCACTCAAAACAAGTTTTGGGGTTCCCTAAATTAAAAACAAAAACATTTATAGAAAAAATTGGTATATGTATCCGTGAACATAAAACTCCAAAACAAAATGTCTGTTAAAAATGCCAAACTTGATATAAGACCAGCATCTTTCAAGCATGTAATACAAGATTTTCAAAAAATTCCTCTCACCGCAAACCTCTTTACATGAAACACGTTTTTTTTTTAAAAAAAAAAGGATAACATTTTGATTAAAAACCCACATGTTTGATATTTTCATAAATCTTACTAAAGGACAGGTTTCGTTTTTCTTATTATTTTGTTTTAGATATTTTTGAGTTAACCATTTCCGAAATAATCTTTGTTATTAGTTTAAATTTTAAAACCCTTATATTTTTCTCAAATACGAGTGTCATCCTCTCTCTCTCTCTCTCTCTCTCTCTCTCTCTCTCTCTCTCTCTCTCTCTCTCTCTCTCTCTCTCTCTCTCTCTCTCTCTCTCTCTCTCTCTCTCTCTCTCTCTCTCTCTCTCTCTCTCCCCTGGCCATACAAAGAATTGAATTTCAAATCCCTCGCTAGCAATCAGTTCCTAAGGTTTAACTATCGCTTAAGTCTTCTGTATTCTCTTATTCCCATTGTTCCTACAACGAAATTTGTAATAAAACTATGTTTTACAAATGTTTACCAAGATTAACATAAAGATTAACAAGCTTTTTATGACCAGTTTGGGGAAGAATGGTCGAAAATCACGTGAAGGGAACTTTATAATGTGTACAAATGGAGGGACAAGTGGACCAAATAACGTTAGAAGGCCTTCTGCCTGCACTAATGCCCTTAAACAAACTGCAGAAATAAAATAGAAAGCAGGACTTAGAATTCAAGAAGTTGTCATTTGTGAAGTCACATAATATAAAGATATAATATCAACATTGTTTTGAATGAAATAATACGTATCGAGTTACAGAAGTCGTAAAATGCGTATCCAATGCATTAAATTGCGCAGTATATAGACAGTGACCACGCTATTCCGGACAGTATAGTGTCTGGAAGTGAACCCAGATAGTAACAGCGCGTCACAATGGTGCATCTTGCGTTAAAGGTACGTAAATGTTATTCAGTAACGCAATGAAATAGAGGTTTTTGTAGTTGTTGATACATAGTTTTCAGAACACTGCACTATTACTGCAGCTACATTAGGTAATCATATTATGATAATTAACAAGCATCTGTGTGAACTAGGATAATATAGCAAAAATATAAATATAATAGATAATTCTAATTATAGAATATATGAATAAATTGATAAAGTTACTGATTGCTCTAAACAAATGATACACTTAGTACAAGTTTGCGAAATGGTTTATCGATATGTATTTAACTACTATTTGACAAGTTTCCCAATTTCAATTGCTGTGAATTAAATGTAAACGCTGAAATCTTTCGCTTTGCCCTTTATATCCATCTCTATTGCCGATGTATTGGAAATAACTTCAGAAATTGATGAATTTCAGTTAGGATTGCTGCTTCCCTTTCCCGTTCTCCTCTGACTGTGCAATGCTGAATATTTACATTTTGGTTTCACCCCTGTTCTCGCTTCCGTACACGATCACAGGCCTTTCTGTAGCATCAACATACAATATGCAAAGTTACATGAATTGTGCGCACGATATTTTCCTGTCCATTGAAATAATTGCGGTTAATAGGGGAATACATTATTACATTATGATAGATTACAAACTGTTGAAAGACAATAAATGCTTTCCAAAGAGGAACTCTCAGTCCTTCGGCACAATTTGGAATGATCTGACCTCCAGAGGTCCAGAGGTAGTCCTAGTCGGGCGGGGCTTCTCCCCGTCCGGGTGTCTTTATGCCGCAGTACCTAGCCACTTTGCGGCTTTACCTGCGAAGTGAGCAGTGTGGTGGTAATGTTTTGGGAAATTTGGGATGGGATGCCCTTGATTGCTCTCAAAAGGCAGCTGCATTTAGGCGTTCCCCCGTTTTGGGAGACACGATTTAATGTTTTTGCTCCGTTTTGGTCACGGGTTGCATATCGCTTGAGCCACCAGGCATAAATATGGGTCATAGAGACATCTGGTTTTTTTCTTGGGTTAACCAAGGGGCCCCAAAACGTCTCTTGGTAGTTTGAAGAATGGCAAGCGTCTTTGTTCCCTCTGTTCATACCTGCCCAGGGAGTTCACCAAAGGGTTGTTGTGATTTTGGATTTTGTCGTACATTGATTGTGACCTCTCGCGGATGACATCGACAATGTACGGGATCTGGGAGTGCTTATGCAGCATATGAGCAGGAAGTCTCCAGTCTGTATCGTATATAATGCGAAGTGCCCTGTTCTGCAGCGTCTGGAGCCTGACGAAAGTGGTATTAGCCACTGTTCCCCAGATCTCATAGCCGTACAGAATCATAGGCGGAATGATCGCCCGATACAGCTGGAGTTTGAGACGAATGGGCATGGTTGAGCGGAACATAGGGCATAGGCTCCGGAGCGAGACGTGCCCCAGCTGGACCTTGCCCTTGACGTGCGGAACGTAAGTTAATTTACGGTCCAGCGTCACTCCGAGATACTTCGCCGTTTGCACCCATGGGATTCTACGGCGCCGTAAAACGAAGTTCTGCTGTAACCGGTTGGCTCTGGTTTTCGCCAGAAGAATTGCGGAGCTCTTCTCCGGGTTAATTGCCATTCGCCATTTTGCGCTCCATTCGCCAATAGCCCGGAGCCACTACCTGGCCATTGTTAAGAAATTCATGATCAAGGACGCGGGGCCACAGCCCGATCCAATGTATATGTTGCTCACCCAGCATATTTATTCTATAAAAAACAAAGATACTAAAAGTTGCGGTTTGATACCGACATAGTGCTTGAGCAAATCAGATTTGGTATGGTTTAAAATACCAGCAATTACTGAATGTAGAATTCAACGAACAAAGATGTTTGATTTCTAACTTCGTGAATTTTATATTGCGGTTATTTAATCCAAATCGGTAGAACATAATACTCGCATATGGAACTTAATACTCAACTATGAGTAAAACCAGAGTTACTAAGTTGAATTAAATATCGTTTCAAAAACCTAGTTTCCCGATACACAATTAATTCGTCGTTTTAAGCTATAATTCGAAATTCATTTCAGAAATTCTTATTGTTATAACAACTTGCAACGGGTCTATTAATGTATCAACCTCACCCATTAATTAATAAAATAAAGCCTACCACTTCAAAACTGGATTAACCACTTGCGCTAAGTCTGTTTAGTGCCCAGACATATTTAGATAAACTCAGAACTTGCCATTCCAAAATAGCCATTGTGGTGATTATTGCCAATTCTTCTGGCTATAAATGGAATTTCTAGAAGCAGGAAGTACTGATATTCTTTAACTCTGCAAGAGTTAGAATGCAATTTTCTTTAATAAGTTTCATTGCCGGCCAGAAGATAATTGAATGTGTGAAGTGAATGATTAAATGAGCTCGGTGTTCATAAAGTTTACTGTTCCCACTGATGACCCAGAATGCGAGATAACATGGAGAAAATTTTATGAAGTTAACTCATCACGACTAAGATTTGCTCTTAATCCCTGTAAATAATTTACATGTGCTACTTGCAAACGACAGAAATGGGCATACTTTTTTTTAGATTACTTCAAACAATTGTAGGTTTTACAGAAAATTGCGAGTCTAAGGTGACATTTCACCCAAACTTTAAGTAAGAAATTTCTCCGAATATACACTTTTTTCAGGTCCCTAGAATGCAAACGCCGTTTTATTAATTAATCCATATCACGTACGACAGGTATAAAAAGAGAAATCGAACAGTGTAGGTCAAAATGGAAAGTCTATATATCAAACGGAAACCATTTAAATATACAAGGTGAAAATGTTAGAGAAACGTGCCCTGCTTGAAACATCCTTTCACGAATGCCTTTCGGTTTAGTTTTTCAAAAACAACTAATAAATAATAACTAACCCTGTACAGTTGCCATTCCGTTTAAATATTATATAAATGCACACAACTTGGAAACAATGGGAAATAGATAATAACTTTGGAGGAAAAATACAGTTTATCAAAATAATTTGTGTAAAATTGTTTAACACAGCATTAGTCATTTCCGAGTCACTGGATACTGTTCATGTGCATTTTGCAATACAATTTCAGGGTTATTATTTTGTTTCCCATGACATTATATCAACTACAAGAAAGTAATATCATCGCAAGTGGCCAAAATTGCCTAGCTGTCGACGGGCCTCAAACCCCCGCTCGTTCACTCACTCGCTCGCTCATGTGCTCACCCACTCAATCAGTCGTCGCAGGCAAGAGCGAAACAGGTGAATGTGGAATGAATTTGTATTTTTGATAAAGATACACAAAATAATAATTTCAAAACATACAAATGATGTGTAATGAAACCATACATATCGTCGTGATCAATGGAATTAGGAAATAAGCTTCCGATTGAGTGATTTGTAAAATAACTATGAAATTAAATTATGATGGGTAGAAATTTATGCGATTTTTAATTACAAAGAATGTTAATCCATTCGCCTCTTTTTCAGGTCTGTTTATTATTATTCCCGGGTGCAGTTGAAGTTCTTGGAGTTTCCGAGTCAGTTAACCCCTGTGTTACAGAGGGGTCGTTTGTTCGTTGTAAGAACCTAGAGAAACTGCCCTCTAGTCTGCCACTCAACACAACAGGTGTGCTCCTCCAGTCGATGTCCATATATAAACTAGATGCCAGCGTTTTTGGCTCTGCCTCTCTGCCAAACGTCCAACACCTGGAGATTGTTGGAGGTAATATTACAGAAGTGTCTCCCGAAACATTCAGCGGGATCCCCAATCTCGAGATCTTGCATCTTGGTTCCATGAAAATCAGCAGCCTCCCAGTGGGAGTGTTCAAAGGACTAGATCGGGTTCAATGCATCGTTATGGACTCAAATTTTATAGAAACAATACAGCCAGGAGTTTTTCAGGTACGTTCTAGTGTATTTTAAAGCGTTAGGTATTGTACAAGACTCCGAAGACAGCACAGATGGCTGAAGGTGATTTATACATATGTAGTAGTTGATACATGTACCAGCAATGGCTCCAAATGTATAAAATCATCCTCAATCTCCTTTCAGGATTGGTAACAGACTAATTCGTTTAGCGTACATCTTTACCCTGCTGCCACCTCAAAAAACTCAAGTCAGTCCTCAAAGCTGTTTGTAGAACAGACATACTCAAAAGAGCTTGTAGTAGTGGCCAATAACTCGCATTTCTGATTTTTGCTTTTAAAAGGGGGGGGGGGAGCAGAAGAGGACCAAATATATTGCAATGCCAGTTAAACTGCACTCACAGTATTCGTTCCGTTTCTAGGGAAAAAAAAAGACAACATACCCATGGTTGGTCGCTAAGTTAGTAAAACACTCACAATGATGTAGCACCTTAAGTATGCTTTCTGTATAATTAAACCATGTAACGTAGAAACCCCAACAATTGTGCAAATAATATGATTTAGAGAACAAATGGGATTTATAACGTTAATAGATTTTCATTTATCACTATTTAAAACATGCAGCATGCTATCCGGGTTAAGACTGTTAGGAAAAGTGCCAAAGTACAGGAGGAAATATTCCAACTTGCCTAAACTATGCAATTCCATACCGAGTGATGATGACCATCCATTATTTCTAAGTGAATAGCTGGTGTAACAGATAATGCTACTCTCCTTCTTTCCTCAACAGGATGCAGCAGGAGAACTGCAGGCTATTGTCTTATATCACAACAAAATTGCTGATATAGGCCCAGGAGCTTTTGCTCAGCTACCCAATTTACATCTTCTCAACATAGACCTTAACCAGCTATCAAAACTACGCCAAGATATGTTTGATGGCTTGCCCGAACTCCGTGATCTATACTTGCAATTCAACGAAATAAGGAATTTGCCGCAAGGAGTCTTCCAATATCTGGAAAACCTGCGCAATCTTGCCCTTGGCGGTAATCTGCTGGAATCCATATCTCCTGCTTCTTTCAGGGGGCTGAATCATCTGCAAGTTCTATTCCTGAATAAAAACAAGTTGCAGTTTATACAACCCGGCACTTTCAAGTGAGTAATACTTTAAGATATAACCTCTTTATTTATTGTATGACTACTCTCTTGAACATATATTTATAATCAATTTATTACATTAATAATACATGGAATGATGGGGAAGATGAGTGTCTACAAATTTTCGATTAATTTAATGGAAATTCTGTAAGTTGGCTCCGAAATTAGTCTATTGTTCATTCTGCAAACTAATTCTTGTTCGGCAATAACACAGACAAAAAAACGAAGAATCTAAAAGATCACTGCTGTCAAAATGGGATGGAATTTAATTTGTTCTTATTTAAAACTTTCACATAAAACACACGTCCATGATCATAAACTAAATTAAATGAATTCTTCCATGACCTAAATGCCTGCTTGGGCAATTTCATTGCTTTTCCATTAATTTCTCTGATCATTTATGATCTGTAAACACTAAAACTTCGTCGAATGTTACATGCAGAAACAGCATTAACTACTCTATGTTTCAGGTTGTTGCACAATCTCGAAGAACTCCATATAAATGATAATTTGCTGAAGATTGTAAAAACTGGCACATTTGAAGGTCTATTCAAGCTGCGCTTGCTGACTCTCAACGGGAACATGATCTCCAGAGTAGAATCCGATGCCTTCAAACATCTCAACAGCCTGTCTTCTCTCATGTTGCACCGTAACGTACTTACAACTCTCGAGGGTTTCACGCACCTCCCATCTCTCGTAAAACTGGAGCTAAAGAGCAACAATATCACCCAAATCCCTGCAGGAGCTCTCGCTGGCGTGCCTCGTTTGGAAAACCTCAACTTGAAAAACAATGTCCTATTGCGCACTATAAATTTAAATGCCTTCATATCAAACGCTCATCTTGATACATTGATTCTAACGGGTTGCAGGTCGCTTATTATACCCACTGACCGACCGCTATTCAAATCACGTTCCCTGACTTACATCAATTTGGACAGTGCAGGAATATCTGAGTTGCCGGATATTATATTGCAAGGATTACCCAACTTAGAAAGAATTTCTCTGAACGATAATAACCTCACCACAGTAGTGCATGGACCATTCCGTTCTCTCCCAAGAGGAGCTATAGTGGAAGTCTCTCGTAATCCTCTGATGTGCGATTGTGCTCTTAATGAAATGTGGCAATGGAGCAAGCAGGCTGATGTACACCTCTCCGGTACCTGCTCGGGAAATGGAATGAAGGATGTATTCTTTGAGGACCTGAAAATGACTGGTTGCTAGTGCTCTCCCCTATATCAAGATATGAACTGTATTACCTTCATATTCCATGAAACATAGAAATCAACAGCTTTATATTAAAATTGTTTAGACGAATCATTACATGCTACTGATATTACAGAATTGCACAAGAAATCCATAACGAATAGAAATATAATACTTATGTTAGAACTTCCACAATTACATCAGATTCGATACAAAAGGTGTAAAATTAATACAATCATATTTTTATGTTTAACGAATAATTATAAAATAACTTTCAATAACTGAGATTACGATAAGAACAGAACATTTAAGTTTTACTGGGTTATTGTTCGGTGCATTCGAGTTTATAAATAAACAACTTTATGAATTTATTCCCAAGGATAATTAATATTCGTTTATACCATAAATTCGCATAAGTTGTAATGTTCAGATAATTCAGGTTATATCTTTGGTTAACTGTGTACAGAATTTGAGGGTTTTTCAAATGTGGACTATCATAAGCAAAATAGCACGAATCAATATAGATCATCGTATACCTGCAAAAAGTGAATATAGCGTTTGCTTATCTATTCTTACAGAACCTTTTATTCTTAAAAGTTTCTTGGACAAAGTTATAGGTACTGTCGCGAACCTGTATCTACGATCGCGCGGTTTGTTTACACAAAAAGGAACTGATAGGCGGGCAGTGTGAAAACCAAGAGCCGGCAGACGAAGGTAACATGCAGATAAAATTCTGCCGAAATAAACAAACAGATAAATGGAAATTTCTAGTTACTTCTTGACTGATAGAGACTGTTCGGGTTCTGGTTTATTTTCGAATAATCTAGAAATTATCAGTGACGTATTTAAAGAGGCGAGTTGCAAGTTTGTAAAACAGTGAGGAGTTGCAGTGTGTAACAAGAGTCTTGGTGTTGTAATGAGAGCTGTTTGTTATTGTCATCGACCTTGGTGCTGTAAATTATGATATGTGATGTAATTCCGCTGCTACGCAGTGTATTTCTACGCAAATAAAGAACATTTAGAATTTCGGCAAATTGGACTTTTTAATTCTACGAACCCACAGTCACAGTACATATCCCGGATTTTTTTATTTACGTCTTCCAACGTAAGTCATATCGGATGGTGAATGTAATTGGCCAAATTATCTCGAGGTCTTAGTTGGGCTGGACTGGACGGAGGGGATTCGGCACGGAGGTCCAATTTGGTCTACTGTGCCACTGCCCCCAAGTGGGACACTCCCGGAAGGAAGAATGAGGTGAGAGGAGACAGAGGGCAATCGTCCCAAGCAGCCACGATAGTGCAAGGGGCAGTTACCAGCTGGAAACTCCCCGGCAGGCCATCCTACTGTGATCCGTAAATGGCCCCACCAGACCGAGTTCGGAGACTGTCCTAACGGAGGAGGAAGTTTTACCAAGAGCACATCATCCTGCCATGCAACTCGGAGACTCTTGTCGATACTTCTACCCTGAAAGAGACCACCAGATCAGAAATGATGTGAAATGATAAAGGAGGTGAAACGGAGGGACAGAACATATGCCTAAAACAGATTTATATTAAGTTGTAATTTTTCATTCATCAAACGTTTACAACTTATAATGGTTTATGCTGGCAATAGGTAAATCTATTTGAGAAGTGAAATATATACGCCAGAGAATTCAGTACCTAAAAACAATTATTTACTCAACAAATCCTTCACTTCTTCTTCCTCCTTCCAACGTTTGAAACCAATTACCTATTCCGAGGCTAATTCAATATCGTTTGTTTTGGACACTCCATCTGGTTCTTGGTCGTCGTATGTCTCTTGTTCCCTCAGATTTATAATACATTGCTACTCTTGGTAATCTACAGGATGACATTCTATTACAAGTTCTTTCCATAGCTTCTAGTAGTTACATACTTTATCAATTATATTTTCAAATCCCTACTGCGTCCTTGTAATCTTGTTTCTAATGCTATCTCTTCTAGTCTTCCTCCCAAATAGCGCATAAAGTACATTTGTGCTGCTTCTAAATTTTCATATGAATTTAATTAAAATTAATATTTTAGGAATATTAATTTTAACGCACAATGTTCAGAAATTTGTGGTGCAAATCACAGATTTATACCAATTGTAATTGAAAGAACTTCTACAGGCGATTTCTTAAATTGAATTTCAAATATATCTGAATCATTAGATGCGTCTTTCATCTTGACTTCTCAACGTCCAGGTTTCACAGCATATTATAAGGTTGACTTAGACATTATACAGTCTCTGTTTTATTTACGTTTTCATATTTCTTTCAAAATATTTCACAATACATCCATTCAGTTATTTATATTTTATTATACTCGTTTCCAAATTTTCATTAATTTGTCCCATGCTTATCTGACATCCCAAATAATTAAAACTTAATATCTGTTCTATTATTTTGTTGTCTAATACTCGTCTTCTATTTTTCCCATACATAGCCATCGATTTAGTTTTGGGGAAAATATTTTCATATCGTATTATTTTATTACTTCATTCCAGATGTTCGCCGATCTTTGTAAATTATCTTCAGAATATGCTGACAATATCTGATCATCCATCAATAATATTGTTTTTATTTGCTTCTGTTTGGGTCAATTCCTTTCGGTTCCTTCTCAAATCATTTTTCTAAAATTCTTGACGAAATAATTGACGAAAAAGACAGACATACTAAATTAACATAGTGAAAAAAATGAAAACTCAAAATCTTATAATGTACGAGATTTCTGTTCTTTAAATGCATAAACTTGTATAACAATTTAAATTTTTATTTTTGCTTCATTAAATTTATCAGCTGGAAGTGAGCGAAACGTAGTACCTTTAAGATCTTGACAAACCTTACGATTTTTGCTGCCTTATGAATAGGGGGCGGATTTTGCCCTATTTGCCTATTTTGTTCCTTTGTTCAGAAACGTAGGCTTTTAAGTTATAAGTACGTTTCGTACAATTATTAGCCCGATTTCTTAGGTGCTTTTGTGTGTGTGTGTGTGTGTGTGTGTGTGTGTGTGTGTGTGTGTGTGTGTGTGTGTGTGTGTAATTTACGTCCTCCAACGTTAAGTCATGTCGGACGATGAATGAAATGGGTGAAATGATGCTCGAATGAGGCCGGGGTCCATGGAGCTTAGAGTTACCCGGCATTCGTCTTTCAGGATAAGGAAAACCCCCGGAGAAAACCTTATCCAGGCAACCCACCCTGACCGAAATTCGAACTCGGGATCTCTTGAACGTGAGGCAGACATGCTACCACCACGCTACCGAGGCGGGTTCTTAGTTTTATAACTGCTACTGCAGACTCTAAAGTTAAAAGTAGAACTTGTGTAATAATTAATAAAGGTAGTAATGATATTATTATTGTTCTTCCAGTATGCCTATAAATGCCTATTTCTTACGTTTGTGCCTATTCTGCTTATTAGTGTCTAAAACTGCCTTTTTAGCCAATTTCTTCTGCTTGTAATTTGTGACAGCTTTTGGATTTGTTGGTTTCCACGTGAAGTTTTCGGGGAAGAGAAATTTCTTACTGCTGCACATTGGATATACAAAAAGGAGTTTAGCTAGTTAGGTATCTATCTTACAGACGTGTCACAGTGCACTAATGACATCATGTGAAAATCTTATAATTCGCTCAAGGACGAGTAGAAAAGACCAGCTAAATGATACGTCAATGGATAGACAAATGACCACTCCTTATGTGGGGAATGCAAAGCCCTTTCTGTAAGCAGTGTTTCAAGTGTACACATAGATCAGTTTACTACCCAAATATCCCAAATGATAGAAGCAACAGAAGTGTACTTCTTAAATAATGGATAAATGGTGATCCTCGTTCAGCTCAGAAATTACTTTTTTGTCAGCCTTGTGTAAAACAGGTGAGTTTAACCATTCATGTTTGTATTAATAGCTACTATATTATCCTAGTTTCAAAAACTTTATAAAAATTAGCCCCTGTAGCAACATTATGCCAACCACAAATTAGTATGTTGAGGAGAGCCGAAAGAAGAGAAACTGAATGTTTTCAGTTTTCCAAAGTAAAGAAGAAATTTGCCTAATGTATAAACTTTCATCACATGATGCGACTTAACATTGAGCTTAAAGCATGCCTGAATCGTTAAACAAGCCCCTCTAATGCATTTCATCTTGATAAGAATATTATTTATTTGAAACTTATAGGTATAGCTTTGCAAACTAATTGTACTGGATTTCACAATTTTGTTACGAGTATTATCTTTTGGCAGTTTCGGTGCAGTAGCATGATATTTTTGTGCTGGTGTGGCTTATTTCTTGAGCTAATAGTAATACTTGGGGAAGGGATTACTAATTAAATTATTGATGGTGTCAATTGTTAACAATCATAAAAGATCACAATCGGTACCGCTGGTAAGCAGAAATTACTCCCGTAATATGTATTTTACATGTGTGTAAATCTACTGACACGAAGCTGTTGGTTTACCTAATCTTAAAATCGCAACTCTGCGGCTCTGTTCAGGTTACAGCTTCAACTTATAAGGCCAGCGCTTAATTAGCTAGGCTACACAGACTAAGAGTATATGTATGAAAAAATTGTGATTTTCTCATACTTACGTTTTTGTACATGTATCTCAAGGAATCATGAAATCAATTGTTTGGAGACTTCTGTTGTTTCCAACATTGAAAGTGAAACTGCAGACCAATAAATCTTAATGGTTTGTGTAAACTTTTACAGAAATGCCTTTATAAAAATAGGTATGAGAATTCCTTTCAGATGCTGTAATTGCTATAATTCTGTTTGAATGAACGGGAAACGCTTACTAGAAAGCTGTGCTTTATTATTTGTTCTTAATCCACAATGGGGCATTTAGGGTTTTTATTACCAAAACTAGGATTCTGTAGCTTTAGCTTTTAATTTTTGTTTTGTGCTTTGTATCATTCTGACACATCGTGACATCATCTTAAGTGATATTAATATTGCTGTGATGAACTTTTTGAATTTCTTATCTTTGCAACAATCGTTTCTATTAAGGATGTGTGAAAATTAGCCCAAAACTTACAACCCCAAATTTAGTTGTTTCTTTTCGTCTTAAAATTAATATAGACATACTTCAATAATATAAAGTTTTTATTTCTAGTGGCATTACAGAAAACGTCACATGACTATTTAAATAACCCTACACCTGTATAGTAGCTGCTATTACGTAATTTTAACCTCAGATTTCTCAGATTCCATATTTTCTTCATTTACCTAACTTCAAAATGTTCCACAGGATGTAGTTTTCTATTAATCTGTATGAAATTCAAAACATGTCTGTAAACGAAACTGCACATTAAGTGTACCATTTACATTTGTTGTGTTTTTGTTATTTGTATCGAAAAGGATTATAATGTTTTCTTCTTACTGAAAACGCTTAGCAAAATAAAAATTGTTAAATAGGTATGTTTATTTTTTCCCTTCGTTTGTGAGGAAGAAAAATATTTCACATAGGTACAGGTCATTAATATGTTAAAATGGAAGCAGAAACGTATACCCCAAGCATTAACTTTTAAAAAAAATAGGCGGGACATTTTGGAAGTCACCTGTAATTTAGACATAAACTGTTAATTCCTCAGAAACTTGGTATTATTCCATTCTTTATCGATCACAAAAATAAATCGTATAAATTTGAAACAAATGTAACAAAAGCTTCAGATATTTCAATTTTCACCCTTAAGACCCCTGCCTCCACCACAAAATCCATGTTTTTGTTTTTTGACATAGTTAATTACTTCACACCTTTTTGCACATTATGGTTCTTACTTAGTGAAGTTGATTTATATGTATTTTACTTATATGGCAATATCTGTTATTTTAGCTTTCTGTGGAGCCTTTTATGGAATTTGGAATAAATGTAGAACTGTTTCGTCTAGGGAACCGCAAAATGGAATGTGTTTAGCGAATTTGTTGCAGCATATGTTGCGAGGTTATCATTTTGTTATAGTGAATTTATATTGCATTTTAAGAGCCATTTTACTAAAATTGTGCATTTCTAAGTGTTTAGTTAGCAAATTTTAGTGCCTATTTAAGTGCCTATTTTGCCCATTTTAGTGCCTTTTTGCCTGCCTATTTCACACATTTTAGTGTCTATAAATCCGCTCCCTAATTATCATGTCAGTAATGTCATGTATATACACACACACACACACACACACACACACACACACACACACACACACACACACATATATATATATATATATATATAGCTTAAAATTTAAGAAGCGCTAGTGAAGATAATGAAATGTGGAGGTCTTGTTTTAGAGATAGTCTTAATCGAAATTTTGATATCAGTGAGAATGAAGAGAAACGTGAGCTTAAAGATCGGCGTGTGAGACTTAAAAAGATTTGCGACGTGCCATTCAAAATCGAAGAAGGGGAATGCTGACGAAGGGAGTGATTTTTCTTCGCGACAACGCTCTTCCCCATACTGCACATGCAACGGCTGATCTCCTGGCCCAGTTCGGATGGGACATCCTCACCCATCCCCCCTACAGTCCAGACTTCACACCTAGTGATTATCATCTGTTTCCTGAGTTGAAGTCACACCAGGGTGGAATACATTTCCAGACCGACGATGATTTGAAAAACGAAGTTGAGCGCTACCTGCGCAACTTGTCGGGAGAGTGCTATGACAAGGGTATACAAAAACTGCCACAGCGCATGCAAAGGTGCATCGATCGCAATGATGATTACGTTGAAAAATAGCTGTAAGTTCCGGCTTTCCATCAATGTAGCATTCATTGACAATAAACATGTTTTATATATTAAATAAAATTAGAGACCTTATTTTACGGACACGCCTCGTACAATCCATTAGACCCACATTTATGTGTTAAATTTTACATATGTATTGATAAACAACCTAATTTCATGCCGAAAGTGTTCCTGCATCAAGGATTAGATACCATACTATGCTACAGTCGTAATGTTTTACTGCATGTTAAGCCGTCTGTAACATCTATGGTCAAATTTATTTTTGGAATAATTGTTCATAGCTACGGTGTTCATTTGCTTTGCAATGGTTTTTTAATCACTGGTTGGTATTACTTTGGGTTATTACGTAAAATTCACACTCCATTCGTACAGACTTCAGAGAGGTTGGGAAAGAATCCTGGATAAAGTAAAAATTACTATCCTTCCACAGGGAAATGAAACCCAGAATCTCTGGATTTGAAGCTTAGAATGCGTGGAATGCCTGGAGAGCGAGTAATGTTAAGAGTTCTTCTAGGAATTGTATCGCGTTATGAAATGTTCCAAAAGAACGAACTTGATTGTGGAGCGTTTTCATTTTTACGATGCGCCTCTATCTTTAAGAGCAATGATGACCTTTAACGACCTGATTTCATTTTAGTGGCTGCTTCACGCGTTTAATACAATACTTAAGATAGCCTAAGGAGATAGAGGCGTTTTATAGGCAGATTGTGATTTACGTTGCATTGTGTACGCATGAAATTTAACTCCTAACCAAGTTACGCTCACTCGGCTATATTTCTTTAAATTTATTTATTGTGTATGTTCATGATCTATTGTTCTTTGCTTTATTGCTTCCTTTGTACTGTTTCAAATCTATCTGCCCTGGTGATTCGTGCTACAGAGAAAGGCATACATTGCACTGATATTAGTTTGAACATCTGGAATTTCTGTGATGACGAACATCTGGAATTTCTGTAATGACGAAACTAATGCTACTGCTGCTGGACCAACTGATTCAGATACCGGTAAAAATGTCAAATTTATAAAGGGGAGGTGGTACACAACTTCACGATGTTAAATTACCTATATGTGGTGTTCAAGTTTCTTTTCTATAAAACTTGCAATGCTAAAATGATGAAAATAAGTATAATGTGTCTCAAATTAGAACAACTCTGTCGTAAACATGTGAGAGGAGAGAAACAGAGAGACAGACATGCGTTGTTTTTTGTTGTTGTAATTTACGTCCTCCAATGTTAAGTCATATCGGACGATGAATGAAATGGGTGCAAATGATGCTCAAATGAGTCCGGGGTCCATGGAGCTTAGAGTTACCCGACATTCGTCTTTCAGGACAAGGGAAAACCCCGGAAAAGCCTTATCCAAGCAACTCACCCTGACCGGGATTCGAACTCGGGACCTCTTGAACGTGAGGCAGATGCGCTACCATCTACGCTACCATCATGCGTTAACGAAACGTTTTTAGGCTGCTGATTTGTGGAGAAAAAAAATAGGCGGTTCCCAAAAAACGTCCGCAGAGATTTGACTGGCCAGAAATTGAACAACGTACTCTATGGGAACTTGGAAGCAGAAAGAGTTGCAATTCTAGCATTTCTTCTTCGTAACTCTGGTATTGTACCGCAACGTAATATTTGAGCTATACTTCTGTAAATTATTATAAAAATACTCGAACGATCGCGTTAGTGCAAATTTGGAGGACTTATTTTTTAACTGTGGAACTGGAACTGGATTATTTCTGAGGGGACGCGGCACGGAGGTGCAAACTTGGTTTTTGTACCTATGCCCCCAACTGGGAATCCCCGGGAGGAAGGATGAAGCGGGAGAAGACAGAGGGCGGCCGTCCCAAAGAGCCACGACAGTGCAGAGGGCAGGGTCCCTAACATTTTACTTAGATGGAAATTTCCCCCTGCAGGCGACCGAGCGGGATGGCTCAGGTGGTTTCGTCTATGGCTCGAATTCGGTTCCCGTGTCCGACTTACCTGACCCATGGGCTTTTTCAGAGATTTTCCCGGGTCGCTAGGCGAATGTTGGGTAGGTTCATTACATCCCCCAAATTTCATTTCACATCATATCTCATCTGGTGGTGTCTTTCAGGATAAGGCCGCGCCGTGGCTCTGTGGTTAGACCGCTTGGCTCTCACCAAGGCGGCCCGGGTTCGATCCCAGGTGACCGCAAAGTGAGATTTGTGGTGGACAACACGGCGCTGGGGTGGGTTTTCTCCCGGATCTCCGGTTTCCCCCGCCATCTCATTCCACCGGTGTTCCATCTTCATCTCATGTATCATCAGTGTCATCGCCTGCGGTGCCGTATGTAGTAAAAGCGGGCGTTAAACACTACACATTTCTTTTAGGATAGAAGTGTCGGCGGGTGTTTCGGCGGTGCATGACAGGATGATATGCTCTGAGGAAAACTACTTCCTCCTCCGGTAGGTCGGTTGCCCGTCTCCGCTCCTCTGCTGGGACCATTTCGGAACCACCTGCCTGGGACCTTTGGGGCTTGGCTGCTGTACTAATTGCCATCCCACAGTAGGAGAGCGTATCCGTTGCCCTGGCCTGTCAGGGAAAGTCTCTATCCAAGTAAACTGTAGGGAACCTGCCCTCTGTACTGTCGCGGCTCCTTGGGTCGGCCACCCTCTGTCTCTTTTGCCTCATCCTTCTTCCCGGGGGTGATCCACTTGGGGACATAGGAACAATGGGCCCAGATGGTGGCCTATGTACTTACCTAATCCCCCTGCAGTTCAGGACAACGGACATCGCAACCTACTGTGTTCGGAAACAGTCCCACCACAAGACCTGGGTTCGGAGACCGGCAAAAATCCTACCGGAGGTTTTAAACTGTGAAACTGGACCTATATTTCTTTCTTTTGAACAGTTTTATCAACGGAACGTTCCAGAACAATTCGTATTGCTTCTTTTTTGCCTCTATAATACGCTACCCGCTGCCACATCTCGGGTACACAAGCTCTTCTTTGAGATTTTACTTTCCTTGCAATATTGTATTCTCTATCCTTACCTTCTAGTCACCTTAGCGCTGAAACTTGCCATTTTAGCATTAATATTCCCTCCCGCTAGCAACATACATTCTGAACATTATTTGTCTCCTTGTGAACAATACTTCACTGCATTATCCAAATATCACTTAAACAGGAGGTTGATTAAGGACCACCTTATACTACTCTACCAGGCGGGATGGCTCAGGCGATTTCGTCTGTGGTTCGCATTCGGGAAGTCCGCGTTTGATTCCCGTGGTAGGCCTACCAGACCATTGGGAGTTTTCGGTTTTTTTACACCCCCCGAAGTTCCTGTCTCTCCATTTCATGCCCATTATCATTTCATATCATCTCTCATCTGGTGGTCTCTTTCAGGGTACAAGTTTCGGCGTTGCATAGCGGGATGATATGCTCTGAGGAAACACTTCCTCCTCCGGTGGGACGTTCTCCGGGCCGGCCTGGTGGGCCGTTTCAGGACTACAATGTGTGGGATGCCGGTTACACTGGCCTGCCGGGGAGTTTCCAACTGTTCAATTGTATGAACCCTGCCCTCTGCACTCTAGCAGCAGAGTGTAGTTCCGCCCTCTTGTCTCCTCTCGTCTCATCCTTCCTCCCTGTGGTGCACCACTTGAAGGCATAGATACAATAGAGTAAGTTTGGACCTCCGTAGCATAGTCCAGTCCACTCCAGTCCAGTACGCCGATTCCGCTTCCCATTATATTTTTTCCCACCATGGCGTTTGATTAGCTGCTTCATACGTACTATCTGTAATAGACTACTTAGAACGTTTTCTATTTCCAATCCAAACCCTGTTTCTTTCAGCATCTTCGTAAGCTTCGTTCAGTTGCGCTGTCGAATGAGTTTTAGAAACACAAAACTCAAGTCCAGAGTTTTTCTAATTAAGAGTAAAATGTTTTATTGCTTTTTATTTATTCGTGAACAGAAAATGCTTGGTTACTATGTTTTATTCATGTTAATAATTCCTGTTAATTTATCAACACATTTCATTGGAATAATTTTGTTTGAGGCGCTGGAACCAGTTCGATAAATTGTCGCTAGATGTCAGCTATCTTTTGGAAAGGAAATCCGTGGCAGAACGGAAACCAACTGTCATCGTAACAATAACCTGAAGCGAATGGCAGAGTGAGTCATCGCGATATTTTCATGCCGTACCTGCGGCGTGTCGCGCTGCAGATGTTTCGGTTATTTTCGGACAAGGACTATTGGCGAAACTAACAGGAGCGCGCACGAGATTTTGTCGCATTCTTTCGAAAGAGTCTTCGCAGTGACATCCCCTGACCAAGTTTCCAAATCCCAAGGAATTTACTGAAGAGTAATGTTTTGTTAAACAAGATTATGTTCTATTCTCTTTAGAATTTGGTTCCATGAGACAGTGTGGTAAATTTGATGTTAAACATAAAAGAACCCCAAAAGCAAATATAAACCCCAAGATAAACTACAACTGTAAGCAAGATTACAGAAGAGCAGTAATATTCCAACTCCAAAAAGCTGTCGATATGACTTAAAAAGTTATAAGGTGCCACATGAATGGGGCCGAAAACAAATCTTCGTATCCTTTCCGTAAGAATTTACTTATGAGGAATGCCTTTAGCTGAAACAAAACTAATCTAGAAGGTAAAACATTGTGCAAAGTCTGGTAGCATATGAAATCATTGCTTTAAATACAGCATAAAACATAAATACAAAAATGTTTGCTAAACAAATACGTGTTTCTTATTTGTTAATAACTCTCATATGAGTAAAATATTGGTCTGCTTTAAAAAGAATTGCGAAAATGAAGGAGAGAAAATTATCATTTTAGTATTCAAAAAGAACAAATTATTATTCAGTTTACTTTTAATGGATTTTAGGGAGTGGGTTCGTGTTATTAGTACTTGAATAGGTTGAAAACCATTGATTACTATTAACCTTTCCATATGTAGCATTTATAAAATTCTTACTTCCTATGTACTTAATACAGCATATTATTATTATTATTATTATTATTATTATTATTATTATTATTATTATTATTATTATTATTATTATTATTATTATTATTATTATTATTATTATTATTATTATTATTATTATTATTATTATTATTATTATTATTATTATTATTATTATTATTATTATTATTATTATTATTATTATTATTATTATTATTATTATTATTATTATTATTATTATTATTATTATTATTATTATTATTATTATTATTATTATTATTATTATTATTATTATTATTATTATTATTATTATTATTATTATTATTATTATTATTATTATTATTATTATTATTATTATTATTATTATTATTATTATTATTATTATTATTATTATTATTATTATTATTATTATTATTATTATTATTATTATTATTATTATTATTATTATTATTATTATTATTATTATTATTATTATTATTATTATTATTATTATTATTATTATTATTATTATTATTATTATTATTTATTATTATTATTAATATCATTATTGTTATTATTATCATTATCATCATTATCATCATTATTATCATTATCATTATTATTACTATTATTATTAATATTATTATTGTTATTATCATCATTATCATCATTATCATTATTATTATTATTATTATTATTATTATTATTATTATTATTATTATTATTATTATTATTATTATTATTATTATTATTATTATTATTATTATTATTATTATTATTATTATTATTATTATTATTATTATTATTATTATTATTATTATTATTATTATTATTATTATTAATTTAATACGGTAAACATAGGATAGCGGGAAAAATTCACACCAATAACAAAGGTTATCTCTTTTGTGGTTAGCTCCACAAAATAATGTATTTGACATAAACTTTGTTATTTAACGAGATTTATATTTGTGCACATGTGCGTATGCGAGTGCGTATGTGCTTAAGTTTTTCTTACTTTTATGGTTAACCAGTTATGCAAATGGCATGAGCTCCTCACAGGCTATTCCCAGAAAATTCAAGATAAATCTGTCATATTCATTCGTATTCATATTTTATCTCATATCATAAAAATTACAATAACTATGGTTTGTGAACATGTCAAGGAAATAAAGTTTAAGATTCAATGTTGTGTTTACAATTAAAGTACTCTAAATACTACAAAACGGATTAAGAAGGAACCAATTTTTCAAATTTTTTTGAAGTGTTTGAGACTAAATCTTGAGCATCTATAGGCAGTCTATTAAACACTTCGATTGATATATTATTCAGACCTGCTTGGATTTCGTCAGTCTCAGAGAATCAATGACCAAACATGTGCAATAATTGTGGATTTCATCATGAGTCATAACTGTAAGTAACTTTGAGTTTGGTAAAAATAGACAGTTTCAAATGTACTGATTTATGACAGTATTTCCATCTGTATAAACAAAGGGCGACAACGAGTATTAAATGGTGCATCTGTAATAATTCGTATAGTCTTCTTTTGGATTAAGAGTATTTTTTAAATATTAGCCCCATTGTCGCATTTGTAAATTCCATAAGATAATATAGTATGAGAAATGGCTCAGTGGTTAGACCGCTTGGCTCTCACCTAGGCGGCCCGGGTTCGATCCCAGGCGACCGCAAAGTGAGATTTGTGGTGGACAACATGGCGCTGGGGCAGGTTTTCTCCGGGATCTCCGGTTTCCCCCACCATCTCATTCCACCGGTGCTCCATCTTCATCTCATGTATCATCAGTGTCATCGCCTGCGGTGCCATATATAGTAAAAGCGGGCGTTAAACACTACACATTTCATTTCATTTAATATGAGAAAAAGCGTTTATGATTGTTTAAGGAAGCAGTCATAGAGCAATGTCTTCAGTTGATGAAGTAAAAATAATACTCGAGATAGCCTGGTTCAATAAATGCCGGATCGTTTCGGAATTTATTTTCCGTTTACACAGGTTTCCATCTTACAGAGAATTGTATTTGAATTGGAACCGCAGCATCAGGCAGCGATTAGGAGGCGGCGAATTAATCGAAGTCAGATAATTAAAAAAATAAGGTAATTAATAAAAATGCTTTGCTAAGCTAATATAAAAATCTTGTTATAATAATATGAAATTAGAATGGATAGAGTAATGATTAAAATAGCGGTTGACTTAAAGAATAAGAAGGGAAGAATATAATTTAATATAACATATATACTAGCATCTAGGCAAGAAAGATAAATATTCTTGTAAAAATCTGTACACGTCGGAGAGACAGGAAGGGAGGACCTTTAACTTGTTTGTGCTAGTAAAAGTTCAATGTCTGAGAACTATTGTATCCTTTCAGCCAGGAATGTTTTGGGTCAAAGGACTTTCAAAATGCAGTTGAGCATGAACGCTAAAGAGATTTACTTCGTTGATTTGATAACGATGTATACCGTTACAAACAACTCAGGGTAGGCGTTCCCCAAATCAGGGTGGGCGGAACGTCAGTGAGTCATATGAGTTTTGCAAACCAATGCGAAAATTCGAAATAAATGAGAAACCAATAATAATGTAACATTTGAGAAGGGTGAGCTAGTTTGGTCATGTGATAAAGTTAGAGAGGGGATCAGAATAAGTTTGGAACTGAATGGTGAAGTAAGAAAAACTTAACTTATAAGTTGATACTACGACAGGAAGAACGTGTTCATGTGCATTAAGAAGAGAAGCGAAGATTTCGAAGTCTGACATGTAGGAAAGTTAAGAATAGCGCAACCAGCGTAAGTGGAAACAGCATTAGAAGTTTATTAGAGCAAAGTAGTCGCCGTATAAAGAAGAAATAGAAACAGCGCGGAAGTAACTTTAAACAAGTAATCCAGAATTTGAAGACGAATGTCGGGTAACTCTAAGCTCCATGGACCCCGGACTCATTTGAGCATCATTTCACCCATTCCATTCATCGTCCGATAAGACTGAACGTTGGAGCACCTAAATTACAACCAAATAATTCTACAACAAAGTGTTATTAATACGACTGAGTAGCCAAGAACCACCAAAATCCATTTCCTACAACCATTCACCTGAGGATAAGAGAAATAGCTCCAAATAGAACCCAATTAATTTAACAGTGGTATGCGGGTTTGCCGCAGAATACAAAGAATTTACGAAATAGTCGTACAGGTTTACAGTGAAGGAATAACATAGAATGAAGTGTAAATAATAATAATAATAATAATAATAATAATAATAATAATAATAATAATAATAATAATAATAATAATAATAATAATAATAATAATAATAATAATAATAATAATAATAATAATAATAATAATAATAATAATAATAATAATAATAATAATAATAATAATAATAATAATAATAATAATAATAATAATAATAATAATAATAATAATAATAATAATAATAATAATAATAATAATAATAATAATAATAATAATAATAATAATAATAATAATAATAATAATAATAATAATAATAATAATAATAATAATAATAATAATAATAATAATAATAATAATAATAATAATAATAATAATAATAATAATAATAATAATAATAATAATAATAATAATAATAATAATAATAATAATAATAATAATAATAATAATAATAATAATAATAATAATAATAATAATAATAATAATAATAATAATAATAATAATAATAATAATAATAATAATAATAATAATAATAATAATAATAATAATAATAATAATAATAATAATAATAATAATAATAATAATAATAATAATAATAATAATAATAATAATAATAATAATAATAATAATAATAATAATAATAGGCTTATATGTATTATATACTATATTTTCAAGTTACATACAATTATTTATTGTAGTTTATCGCCTAATGTCTCTTTGTTTTCAATTTTCCCTTTCCAATCTGCAACTGTCTGCATATCACCATTTACTTCACAACACACAATATTCAAAACAATGTTATGGCGATGTTTGAAACTCTCGAAGCATCCACTGGAAGCTCTGAAATTGTCTTTGCCTAATTTTTTTGCTGTCTCTAAAGCTCGAGTCTGAAATAATGGTCCAGAAATGGCAATTCCTTTAGCACGCGCAAACTAACAACCACACGTACACAACACGATTCAGCTCGTCATACTTTGTAGATTTTGTGATACGTTTCACATGTCCTGTTTCCTTTAACCATTCGCGTTTAATTTATGTTTTTTCAAAATCTCAAAAATCTGAGTTATCTCCACTTTAAACACAGTTAATCCTATACTAGACGTTTGTTCTTTTCGTGTTTTTCAATTAGCTTTAATTTTTTTTTTCCTCCAGTGGTAATGTCTAAGTTTAGAACTCATTTTACAGACTGTGTACATCCAATGTTTTAAAAAATCAACAAAGTTCACAGTTTTCTGCTACTCGTACCTGATTACTTGTAAGAACGAAACTGAAATGAACACACTGCAAAACAGTTATACCCTTACCGCGTTTGTTGGAAGAGAGTCGAGGGAACTAATGGCTTGTTTTCCCCTTTCTCGAAGTATTACAGTTTATAACTTTGGTTCGTGGAACTTCGGTGCAAGTGCAGTTGCCCTCAAAATTATTACACTTTTTAAAATACGTACGTTGTAATCCATTACACATAAAGTAATCCGTTTTAATCAGGTTATTTACGCAAACGATTCTCAAAATATATTTCCGTTTCCGCGTTAGGCAGTTTTCCGGCTTAGAGTATATTTTACTGGGGAAATAGCTCCGTTTTGAAACATATTTTTCATTACGTAGAAAATGAAGCTAGTTACAGTGAAGCAATAAGTATTATACAAATATAACTATTTGTAACAAAAAAAGCTGCACTTATCTTAAGAAAAATAATGTCAAGGGTTCGTGAAATCAATTTCAATTTCAACTGATTCGACTAATAAGAAAAACTGACATCATTTTTCTTAAGATAAGTGAAATTTTTTGTTACAAATATTTGTATAATATTTTCGATATCTCCAGGATTCCGGCATATTTAAGTTTTACTGTATATAAAATAAATGGCATTTTGATCAACAATGTTAGAGTTGATTGTTGAGTTATGCTATTCAGACGATAGACGCACGCAAGCACTAGACCCCTTCAAATGCTTTCTCGTATTTCAGAGAGCCTCAAAACATGAATTTGAGAAATACAATACTTGTTCTACTTACTGTAGAGAAGTGATGTAGCAGAAAAATTAAAACCTTAAATGCTACACCTATATTTATAATTTCAGATTATTATTATTTTATCATTGTTAATGAAGACGTTGGAAGGTTAATGTGATACGGTATGTGCTGTGTGTGGTTTGGCCTAAAGGCTGAACCTTGTCTCATTAATAACCAGAGAGGTACGCTGACAGAATGAAATGGCGTGGTACTCTAATTGTCAAGTAGGCAAGCATGCGGGCAGGCGTCGCGGCGCCAGACATCGTGACATTTCAGTCTTGCCAGGAACTGAGTCATCTGGCTCCAAATACCACTTTCTCACCTGGCCTTCACCTGCCACTCCACTGACGTGCTGCATACTAACCAAATCTCCTTTCGAGCAGCTATTTGGAGTAAGTAAATTGCGTGGTCTAAGTAACAATAGCAAGGGCATAATGAAGAACTCTGAGCTAAAATAATTTATCTATCCTACAGCTGTGCTTTGAAGCCATTCCATACCTTCAGAGCATCTTTATCTTATTTGCTGTCTCTAACATGCCCGCTTCGATGGCGTAGATGGTAGCGTGTCTGCCTCACGTTCAAGAGGTCCCAAGTTGGACTCTCGCTCAGGGTGAGTTACCTGGATGAGGTTTTTCCGTGGTTTCCCTTATCCTTAAAGCCGAATGTCTGGTAGCTCTAAGCTCCATGAACCCTGGATACATTTGAGCATCATTTCACCCATTTCACTCACCGTCCGATATGATTTAACGTTGGAGGACGTAAAATTTAAAAAAAAAAATGTCTCTAACATGTGACGCCTTTTGAATTAAGTTCGAAGCATGCTACTCAAAATGCTGTGTATTTTACTTTAATTATGAATATTCAATTTTACCCAAAGTAAAGGTGAGGGTGAGTTACCTGGATGAGGTTTTTCCAGGGTTTCCCTTAACCTTAAAGCCAAATGTCTGGTAGCTCTAAGCTCCATGAACCCTGGATACATTTGAGCATCATTTCACAATTTCACTCACCGTCCGATATGACTTAACATTATAGGGCTAAAAATTAAAAAAAAAAAAAATGTCTCTAACATGTGACGCCTTTTGAATTAAGTTCGAAGTATAATACTCAAAATGCTGTGTATTTTACTTTAATTATGAATATTTAATTTTACGCAAAAGGCCCACCTCGGTAACGTGGATGATAGCGTGTCTGCCTCACGTTCAAGAGGTCCCGAGTTCGAATCTCGGTCAGGGTGAGTTACCTGGATGAGGTTTTTCCGGGGTTTCCCTTATCCTTGTAGCCGAATGTCAGGTAACTCTAAGCTCCATTGACCCCGGACTTATTTGAGCATCATTTCACCCACTTCATTCATCGTCCGATATGACTTAAGGTTGGAAGACGTAAATTACCCCCCCCCCCCAAAAAAAGTTCGATATCGAGGTTTCACTGTGAATGTTTGTGTGTTGAAGGCCTCTGAATCCAAAAAAAACAGTTTTAAAAAACGTTCTGTTTGGAGTCCCTCTTCTCTCTCTCTCCCTCCCTCCCTCCCTCCCTCCCTCCCTCCCTCCCTCTCTCTCTGTGTATTGTGTGTGTGTGTGTGTGTGTGTGTGTGTGTGTGTGTGTGTGTGTGTGTGTGTGTGTGTGTGTGTGTGTGTGTGTGTGTGTGTGTGTGCCCACCTCGGTAGCGTAGATGGTAGCATGTCTGTCTCACGTTCAAGAGGTCCCGAGTTGGAATCTCGTTCAGGGTGAGTTACCTGGATAAGGTTTTTCCGGGGTTTTCCCTTATCCTGATAGACGAATGTCGGGTAACTCTATGCTCCATGGACCCTGGACACATTTGAGCATCATTTCACCCACTTCATTCACCGTCCGATATGACTTAACGTTGGAGGACGTAAATTACAACAAAAAAAAGGTTCGATATCGAGGTTTCACTGTGAATTTTTGTGTGTTGAAGCCCTCTGAATCCAAAAAATCAGTTTTACAAAACTTCTGTTTGGAGTCTCTCTCTCTCTTTTTTTCCCTCCCTCCCTCCCTCTCTCTCTCTGTGTGTGTGTGTGTGTGTGTGTGTGTGTGTGTGTGTGTGTGTGTGTGTGTGTGTGTGTGTGTGTGTGTGTGTGTGTAAATAGCGTAACTTAAAATAGGGATGGATCGATACCGTTTGTCTCGATGTTCGATACTCGATATCGATAAACAACATTTTCCACGATACCCGATACTTCGATACTCGATATCGTCATTTCTACTTCTAGTTTCAATACAAAATAGAATGTTGGGAGAAATATGTAATGCAAATGAAATTAATCAGGCGCACACATTTAATGAGATAAAAATTAAAACCATCAGTGTACTTATTTTTCAGCTCTACATTAGACATTTAAAAGCAAAATGCGTTTTTGAAACAGTCCACTTTTATAAGATTTTGTCAAAAAGTGCTAGCATTCTCACTCTTTTGGGGTCTTCTTTTTCTGTGGCATATGAGTCCTGCTGTGCTAAATTGTCTTTTAGAGAAAATTGTTTCAGATGCAATAAAAATATTTGGTGGCTAATTTATTTTAGTTTTGTAAATTGTTAAATCTGTTTTCCCGTAATCCAGTGCACTAGAAAGAGGAGGGGACAAATGGTCGTTGAGACATGCAGTGATTCCTTCTTGGGAACTGTTAACTGGCACTGAATCTGACACACGATTATTTTCTTGTATAATGTTACTGTGAAGGTACCACGTTCCTGGCAATTTCTCGGACTTTGCAATGTTCTACTTGCAGCAACAATATTTTTTATTTTAAAATAAAATAAAAATTGCAGAATCACCACCGAAGTATCGAAAAAGTAGCGAGCGAATTTTCTGATGTATCGTTATTATTTTTCTCTTGTTTTTTTTTTTAAGTAGAAATGTTTAGAAATAGTTATTTTTGTTTATTTTAGTTATTTTTGTTTATTTTAGTTAAGAAATTGAGCTGTTTGTTTTTCCAGTTTGAAATTTTTTGCTGGATACCAGTATAGAATTTAATATTTTAGTTTCTCTGAGTAGATAGAATTTCTAAGATATTAGATATTTTTTGTTTTGTTACTTTTTTTCTTTCTTTCAGTTTTGTTTTTGTAATTAATCTGAAACAATTATGTATATTATATATTCATGTGCATTGTGTGTATTTTGGAAATAAATAGAAAATTTGAATATATGCCCCGGTATAGTTTACAAGGTGCCGGGGTGGTCTATTCAGATTTTTTTTTTAATCGTTACATGTCGATACCATGCAAGTGTCGTGAATATCGAGGATCCATCCTTACTTAAAAGCTTAAAGTTCAGTATTTTCCAAAGATACAATACCAAGATTTTTAAGAAAATCCCCAACCCAAGCTTCCCTTTACAACGAATATAGTTCTTATGTTTTATTTATTCAATAATAGCTATACGCTTTTGATTAAAATGTATTATAATAACGATATTCGGATGAGAAGTCTTGAATAATCTAATAACAGCTTCATCATAAGAGATGTTTTAGTGCAACTAAACTGTCAGCAGCAGAGAAAATCGACCGCATAAAAATGTGGGTCGTGATAAAGTTTATTTGATACAACTTTTGTTGCGTTAACCATTTCTGAGAGTTTCAATTTTATGCACCTACTTATTTTTATTTTAATGTTTTCAAGTATGTTCAAACATTTAACCTTATTCAAAAGATAAATGGTTGGACCCTTGGCAAGATAATCTGTAAGGATGACTCCACAACAGTCCCAGACAACTGAAAGTATGACCTTCTCAGCTGACTTTTGCAACTTTGCCTTTTTTGGAGGAGGGGAATCGGCATGTTTCCATTCCATGCTCATGGTTTTTGTCTCTGGATCATACTGATAGATCCAGGATTCATCCATGGTTACCAGACGATCAAAAAGATCATCTTCATCCTGTTCCAACAGCATCAACATCTGTCTTGAAAGATCACGCCTTGTTTGCTTTTGGAAAGGGGTTAGCAAACGTGCTGACACCTTAGACATGTGCAGTTCGTCATGACTAATTTTCCACACTACCATAACAAAGATGTGTCTCATACATGATCATTTGGATGACTGCTCGTCTGTCTTCCAGTATTAAACACTCCTGTGACAGTATCGTCTGTCATTGACGGTCTAACAGCTCTTGGCTCATCTGTCAGGGATATGTGACCAGTTTGAAAATTCCTTTTCCACCTCACAATAGTGTCACACGATGGGAAATCATTTCCATAAACAGCCGTCATCTCATCATGGATTTTCCGGGCAGTTTTGCCCTTCAAATGCAGGAACTTGATCACACTGCGAGCATCAACTTTCTCCATCTTACACCCTAGTCACTTCTGACATTCACTGTAAAAAAAAAAAAAAAAAAAAAAAAAAAAAAAAAAAAAAAAAAAAAAAAAAGGACTCAAATCACTGAAACTGACAATATTGTGTCCATCACTCTAGCATAAAAACTACCGGGTAATCACGACACCCGCTCGTACATTCCATTCGTTTTGGAAATGTTTACCTTAAAACGAGGCACCAGTTTTTCTTGATACTCGATTATCGATACCTATGTAAGACATTATCAACGACACCGATACTTCTATACTCATACCGCCATTTCTACTTCTAGTTTCAATACAAAATAGAATATTGGCAAAACTGGAACTATGAAATGCCAACAAAGTTAAATAGCTGCGTGTGTTTTTTTTTCAAGATAAGGGAAAACCCCGGAAAAACCCTTTTCCGGGTAACTCACCCTGACCAAGATTCGATCTCGGGACCCCTTTTTATTTTCTTTTTTTTATTTTCTTTCTTTTTTTACGTATCTTATTTCAAGTCATAGAAACTACAATCAACTGCTGTTTGCAACATAAGTCAAGCTAATACAGTTTAAAGTACAGTGTTAAGATTACAATTAAAACGCTCAGAAATATGATAAAATGGATTAAGAAGGTGCCAATTTTTCAACTTTTGTTTGAAATATTTGAGGCTACAGTATTGAGCTTCTATAGCCAGTCTATTTTATTCATTTTATTTTATTTTTTCCTTTACATTTGCGTCCATTCGAAGAGGATAGTCATTGCAAAGGTTTGCCTAACTATCTGAAGGAACACTGTTCTAAGAAACTTTTGGCGAGCAAAATGATCTTGCTAAAGATTGTCTGCGCTCCGTGAAAGTAGCCAGTCTAGATGTTGGGATGGAAGTTGACTTCGGAACCAGTGTAATGGAGCTCAAATCGGATGATATAAGGCTCCATAGAATCACTGAGCCCCGCCGTGATTAGCTTTCAGCGTTCCCTTCGCAGGAATTCAAACCATTCCCTCTGTAATGCCAAATTTCCAGGATTTTTCTGAATTATCCAGTGTAATGTTCCCATTACCAACCAGATCGCACACCTGTAGAGCGCCGTAGCTTTAAAACTGAATTCCAGTCGCTGTAGCCTTCGAAGACATGGTGGAAACTACGGCGGGCATAATTTTCCAATAAAGTCTCTGAGCACCATCCAGATATGATGCACCTGTTTGCAAGAGGCAATCCTATGTTCCAAGGTGTCTATTTGTAAACAAATTTGGCTGTTTTAAATGAGACAAAACTTATAACCCTCAGCGTTCTTATTTTTAAACTCTACATTAGACATTTAAAAGCAAAATAGTCCGCTTATATGAGTTTTTGTTAAAAAAAAAATACTAGCATTTTCACTATTTCGGGGTCAAGTCTTTTTTCTGCCACATATGCTTGAGTCCTGCTGTGCTAAACAGTTTTTGAGAGGAAACTGTTGCAGATGGAATACACAAATATTTAGCGGCAAATTGTCGTTGAGATATGCAGTGATCAGTGATTTCTTCTTGGGAACTCGTAACAGGCACTGAATTTGACACATGATTATTTTCTTGCATAATGTTACTATGCAGGTACCACATTGCTGACAATTTCTGTGGCTTTGTAGTGCTCTACTTGCAGCAATATTTTGTGGTTTTAAAATAAGGTTAAAAATTGAATAATCACCACCGAAGTATCGAAAAAGTACCGAGCGAATTTTCTGAAGTATCATTCGATGTCGATACCATTGCAAGTATCGTGAGTATCGAGGTATCGCAAGTATCGAAGATCCATACCTACTTAAAACATACTATAATCAAAACCGTAGAGACATTTTTGAGAAATACAAAATAAGGAAAACATTTTCGTGTAAAGTGTAGTTCAGGATAAGGGCGACTTTCTTGAAAATTTTCCTGTCGCGCCTTGGAAGATACTGAAGTATTCCCCTTCTTTGAGTTATGTTGTACATTGCCGGTTCGGTAAATTCAGGCCCTTTTGAATTTTAAAATGTAAATTGAGTCCCTCTTAAACTTTCGAGCTTGGTAAATTGCGTCCCTCGAATCGTAATTGTGACAAAATTTTCCCTCCCATTTTTGTAGACTTGGAATTGCGCAGTCATTTAGCAGGTTGTGTGGTTGAACATTTTGTCAAGTTAAAATCGTTCGTAGGAACAACTTGTAATAGTTTTGGCACATAGGTAAAAATTTAAAAGAAAAACTTTCACAAAGTCAAATCTCAGTGTGTCCTTATTAGTAAACTTTACTACCTACTCCCTCAAAAATGTTTCTTTTTCTAATGTTTTGTTTTTCTTTTTTCCTGTATAACGTAACTGAACATACACATCTGACCGAATGCTGGTCATAACGTCAATGAAGTTATAAATGTTTGGATGTGAAGTACAGTACAAGCCACTTAATTTGGCATGGAGAGCGGACTCAATTCACCGCATGGATTAAAAAGCTTGGGACTCAACTTGCAGCTTAAAGAATCGTAAACAATTATCCGTACATTGACGCAGAGGCACTCTGATCTTGTTCTAAAAACGTTTTCGTTGAAATAATTCTTGGCGTAAAACGTGTATTTCTAGAGAAATCTAAGTAGCGAATGTATTTGAGTGAATAAAATTTAATACATGGCAAAGCGTGAAAGCATATCGTGGAAAATTCGCAACACAGAGATATTTACCTCAGCTTATCGCACATACACGGCGTGTCCAGTGCATGTATAGTCTGTTCAGATGTAATCATGTCTTCTGGACAGCAATGTGCCATACATTGGCAGGCGCGAGAAAACATATCATATAGATTATAGACACACGCAACTTCCAATCGCTCTATTTGTGTTTCGTAACTTTGTATATCAACCTACTAATATTTCACTCCTCTAATTGACCAGATAAGACCCGATAAGAGACGATCACAGCGCTGGTCACCTGAAGGTCATACACCTCAACGCTCTGTGGTGTAATAATATAGGCTCATAATTGGTAAAGAAAGTAGAGCAATTTTTGACTCCTGAAAGTTTTGGGATGTTCTTTCTTGTAATGGTTCAAAAGTCCGGCATTGAGCTTGCTCTCTTAGCTTTTAATAAATAATTTTTAGCCTTTTAATAAATAATTGAAGTTGCATAATCTAATTTGAAAACTGATGGTGGGTGTTATATTTAGTAGTACACTGGATTTAATGCCTTGGATGTCCACGCGAATAGCATCAACTTGGTCAAGTGGCAACTAGTTCCTCTGTATAACGAACAAACAAAGCCACTGACTCAGCAAACTGAAGGTGATTGTCAGTATTCCTGCTCGATATTTATCGGGAGGTTAAGCTGCTTCCTGGTGAGTGGCGTGGCCCGGAAGTGCCGCTCTCATTTCCGCCTGTTGTCTGTCCCTGGCCTATTTGATGTACCGTATTGTTAACTTTCGAGTGGTCGACCTTGCTGACACCAGTTATACTGCGTGATGGGGTGGTTCCTGCAGTTCGGGTCGCTGCAAGGTTAAGAACGGTTCATGGACCCTGTCAAACAAAACCTGACACGACGTAAACACTTGCAGGTTAACAAGTCAGCTCAACCAAATCTACTGCGGCAGCATAACAAATGAGGTCACCTGCTCATGTCTTGTGCAGAACAGCGGACTAATAACAATTTACTGCTAGCCTCAGCACTCCGTTACTCTTGGCGGGGACAATAACCTACTCTAGGTCCTATACAGTAAAACTCTTACCAAAACGTGATTTTTTGGATAAGTTGAACGTGAATGTGTGTAGGGTTTGGCCACGTTGAAGTCACGAAAATTAGCCATTTTCTTTATATTATTTGTACAACTTATCTATAGGAAGTATTTATTATACGTAGTTTATCTAAAATTTCGACTTAGGCCCGGTTGCATAAAAATCGCTAACTGCAGTTCATTTATAATCGAAGATCGAAATTGAACTAAGTTTACGAAACCGCGTGAGTTGTAAAATGCTGATCTTAGATCAGATGAACGCCGTTCAGTACTGATCTGAGATCACAAAAACAAATACGGCAACATTGCTAAACATGTCGCAACTTTCGTGTTGTATCGAAAGGATTCGAGAATTATTGGAACTATTCGACTCTGTTTAATTCAAGTGCACAGAGTAGCCAATCTAGACAAAACAAAAACTAAATGAATCTTTCGTTTTATGGTTATTTGTCCCAGAAATAATGTTATTTTAAATAAACAGTATAAGAATGTACTCCATATTGAAACAGTATTTATCAAAAGTTAATTATTTCGCTTACTTATCTCCATTATATGTCCAATGTACAGCTTTTTCATTTTCCTCTGTTTAGAATACTGTAAGCTGGAAAATATAAACAAAAAATGGAAGATAAGTGATAATTATAAATTATAATTAAGATAATTATATTTGTATATAAAAATGGAAGTTCAAGCAAAAGAGAAGATGCGTTCCGCTAACTTTAATTCTCGTATAACCCTTCTTCTTTCACCCTTTTTCATAGGCATCCTGATGAAATGAGATCTTAAAGCTGCAATCTCCCTTGTAACTTTGTGTATTGTTCTAAACGCAGTCCCTTTATTTATATTGAATATATTCCCAAACACCATCTGGAAGCTTTCAGTTGCATAGAACCGTAATGTCAGAAGGATCATACATATTGGATTAAGTGCGTATTTTCTCAGGGTTTGTGTTCTTAATTGTGCATGTAGCCTATGCTCCAGTTCTTCGATTACTTGCTTTGATAGTCGAAATCTCATTTTGAATTTTCTGTCATTTTGTTCTGAGATGGGATTTCCTCTATGTTGGAAAACACGAGGAGCCCTTTCAAATTGAAAATTCTAATCATCAGAGATATCAGAGTAAGCCGAATTCTGAAAATAATAAAAATGTATAGGTTATAAACACAAAAAAATGCATCTTTAACATACATTTGTGAAATAAAGAGGCCAATTATTTATACAAGTAACCAGAAAAAATGCTTTATTTACTATTTATTTAAAGCTGCAGTACTTAGTTCTTCTCAGAAACTATTGTGTAAATTCTGCAGTTCTGCTGATCTAAGTTCAATCAAGTTAACTGGAGAAAATTCACCAGTCAGGTTTCATCTTAGATCAAGAGGCCATGAACTTAGATCAATGTTTATACAACCAAAATTCTAAGTTCAGCTTGACTGAAGATCATCTTCACATGCTTGAACTTAGATTACCTTTTATGCAACCGGGCCTTAGAGATTCTCTTTTGAGATGAGGCACGTGTTTACTAGAATGGTAGTACACGGTTTCCATCAACTCATCTGCAAGAACACATGAGCCAGCAGAGACGTGTGAGTGCGACTTATGCGGACAAACATGTGAACGTTACCACATGGAACTGTGCAGGAAAAGAACCAAATCAATTAAAGACTATGCGTACCAAGACCCCAGGACGCACACTCCTCTTTTTGCATGCCCATTTGGCTGCAGTAAAACTTTATTATTTAGAGATTCTCTGGATACAACAGGAAAAAGTACAACGTATTTGTAAACAGCCCAATGTTAGTATTTAAGTACAACATTTTTGGAATACGACGCGATGATACTTCAAGAAATATAACTCGCTCCTAATTAGACTTAAGCGGAAAATTTATGATTTTGTTTTCTCTCAAAAATGGCTGACGATTTTTCAATTAAATACCAAATGTATTATAAATTATAGTTCTATGCAAGTTTTGGACATAGCTTGTGAAATTCGTTTCATTTATACAATTTTGAACAACTCGTAAACTATTAACAATGAATAAAAATTGACTACCTACAAGGAAAAAAAAATATATCTACGTGGCGTTAAAAACAATGTCAAATAGTCCCTCCCTTCCCTCCCTTTTCCTTTCTTCTGAAGCATTAAATATTTCCTGCATATTCGTATTTATTGATGTGAATTTTGTAATCATTATACCTTTTTAAGTGTAGACATTCAATTAACCAAACAGCATTTGTGTTTTGGCTGTTAATCGTTAGAGTGCAAAAAACACACCAACAAATTCGCCTTCTTTTTACTACAAAGCAACACGTACATTGACTTAATTATAATAAAGAACCAAACTATAAAACTCTCCTTTTAAAGCACCAATTAACAAGTTTGTTTCTTGTCATTGTATACATACATAAAACATGTAAATCGTTTATGAACATGTATACCATTCTTTTTCCCCTGGTTCGTTTTACTTCCTGTCTGAATCATTTCCTGGTTTCCTCATTATCACCAGCAATACAGGAAGGGAGCTTGACACCGACTACAATTTCTTTGCATGAAATACTCTGTTCATTTCATGCAGTTTTCATGTCCTTTCTGGTATAAAAATATTTTATATGTATACATAATTATATATACAAGGCAGAAGCTGGCAAGTAAATATGCACTACCACTAGAATCTGAAGGTCGAAAGAGCTTCGCCGTAACGTGAGGTCCCAGCTGCGATACCCATTGAGTGCATTGACCGTGGGTTTTTAGTGGTCGGTAGGGTCCATTAACTATTCGTTCAGAGTCAATTAAATATAATTACTTAGGGTGAAGAGAATATTTTGGTGCACAAAACTTATATTATGTTTTAATAAAATTTAGGTCCTGGTGATTCGGTGAAGCGCTGGCTTACTCATCCCAAGATCGTGGTTTCAAATCCGTCCCAGACTAAGTATCAGATGTGATCGCTAGTGTATATCTTGTTATTATTATTATTATTATTATTATTATTATTATTATTATTATTATTATTATTATTATTATTATTATTATTATTATTATTATTATTATTATTATTATTATTATTATTATTATTATTATTATTATTATTATTATTATTATTATTATTATTATTATTATTATTATTATTATTATTATTATTATTATTATTATTATTATTATTATTATTATTATTATTATTATTATTATTATTATTATTATTATTATTATTATTATTATTATTATTATTATTATTATTATTATTATTATTATTATTATTATTATTATTATTATTATTATTATTATTATTATTATTATTATTATTATTATTATTATTATTATTATTATTATTATTATTATTATTATTATTATTATTATTATTATTATTATTATTATTATTATTATTATTATTATTATTATTATTATTATTATTATTATTCACGTCTCCAACGTAAAGTCATATCGGACGATGAATGAAATGGATGAAATAATGCTCGAATGAGTCCTGGGTCCATAGGGTTTAGAGTTATCCGACATTAGTCTTTCAGGATACGCGAAAACCGTGGAAAAAGTCAGGAAACCTCTTGAACGTGGGACCTCTTGATCTGAGGCAAACACGCTATCATCTACGCTACCGGGAGGGGTGCGCTAGTGTGTACATCTCTAGCATCCGCCGCATAGACGATCGGGGGTTCAAGTCCCACCTTGGGCATGGATGTTTGTGTATAAGTATATGTGTAAAAAATACAGAAAACAAACAAAGAATTATATAAATATATAAAGTGTCTTAAAAGCAACAGCTCCATGTCAGTACTGGCAAGCAAAAGAAATCCTGTTGGACGAAATTTCGGCACACCGGCGTTACTATAAGATCCTGGTAACTGAAAGCGTCTAAAATGAACAAAATATGATTTGCTTGTTAGGCGAATGCTGGAATGGTTCCTTATTTATCACTATTTCCTGTCCGTTTCCTTTTCGTTCGCATCTTTCAGATGAACTAAGATTCGTGCCTTAAGGAAGTGCCAGTAAACGCTTCTCAAAAGAAAGAATTCTCAGTAAACTCTAAAAGAACTGCTTGGTCGATGGGTCATTCGTTGTCCTCTCTAGACATAGTTTGCCGCAGCAAAGAAAGTCCTAGGGGAATAAGGCACGGGGATGTTAAACACTCCTCCGATACCCTGCCTGGTAGTTGTTTATGACACTCGGGTCGGTTCAATTACAGCCCATTCAAAAACATGCCTTCTTATGATGCCTTCTACTTTTATGAATAGATCTCAGTTTTTGTGTACTGAGTGAATAGGACGCATGTTTTTTAACGGTTCTACTCCTTGTATAGCATGCGTTCTCTGTTACACACATTCACTGTCCTTGTCGCACTGTGTAAGGGTGGCACATTCCTGTCAGGGACTTTCTTTTGCTGGCGAACAGGGGACGAGTCTTCGAAGCTAGAGTTGTTAGGAACTTCCGCACCCCTTTGAAGCCTGAGGCCCCCTTTTGTTTTTTTCACTTCAGCCTTTCCTCCTGGATGGTGTTAGTCCAACAAATTCATAAAGATCGCAGTGCGAGGTGTTTCCCTCGGTTGCATAACCTATAAAGTCATAAGAATCTGATTTTAACTTGTACATATTTTAGGCAAACCCAGCTCATACCACTCCGAACTGTTGCAAATAATAATGTGAGTACTGGCTAATGAATGGTCAGGTTTAGACAGTTCAGAAGGTGATGCCTCCTCATAATCATTGTTTTATTATTATTATTATTATTATTATTATTATTATTATTATTATTATTATTATTATTATTATTATTATTATTATTATTATTATTATTATTATTATTATTATTATTATTATTATTATTATTATTATTATTATTATTATTATTATTATTATTATTATTATTATTATTATTATTATTATTATTATTATTATTATTATTATTATTATTATTATTATTATTATTATTATTATTATTACTACTACTATTATTATTATTATTATTATTATTATTATTATTATTATTATTATTATTATTATTATTATTATTATTATTATTATTATTATTATTATTATTATTATTATTATTATTATTATTATTATTATTATTATTATTATTATTATTATTATTATTATTATTATTATTATTATTATTATTATTATTATTATTATTATTATTATTATTATTATTACTAAAATGCTGCTTCGTGGCAATCTACTTTAAACGGAAATGAATACATTTTAATACCTTCTTCCTTAATACAACTTAAATTTATGTTATAATCACAATTTTCTCTCTTTTCTATAAATTATTCACACGAAAGTTGGTTTATTTATCTACCTCCTGCAAATCATAATAAATATTAGCATAAATTGTTTCACACTAATTTTGTATTCAGAACACAGCATTTTTAATTGTCACCATATTTCTTAATTAAAATACCTTTAAGAAAAAATATACCATAATAAACCTAATGTGGAGAAAATTATAGTAGTTATATAAATTGTGTAATATATGATACATATTTATTTGTGGCGGATAAAGAAAGTTATGTAAATGCGACACATATGAATTTATTTATTTACTTACTTTTAATTAGCATTTAAACTTGCAATTAATTTGGAATGAAATAAATAATTGTAAGATTTGCCGCATTTAATGTGGAAGAATTAAAAGGCACATCTCGAAAATAACTTATTTTGAAAAATTGAAGTCAGCGTTGTGTATATTAATGAAATATAATTTTTACTGTTGTAGGCTTTTCATTCGTGTATTAAGATTCTACACTTTTTGGTTCCATTCCGATCAGAGGTGGATACTTGGAGGGGGAGAATTCCTCTTAAGAAATGAATATCTAGCAACTTGAGACGCAGAACATTTCTTGATTTTCTCTTCCTACAATACACCATCTTGAAAGCTCTGGGTTTTCTTCCCTTCCTTTCATATTCGCCGATTGATCCATGTACAAAACGGTTCCCTTTGCACTCCTACGTTCACTGAGCAGCAGACTTCCGAAATTGTCTCAGAAATCTCTCCGTTGTAAACAAAGTAAGTAAAAAATGTCATAACAGCTACATTACATAACTTCGACCTTCCAACCAGACCATCGTCATGAGTATTGTATATTGTTCTACCACTCGTATTCAGAGACTCTGTGTTTGTTCCATTAATTATTTCAAAACATCTGAAAAATAGGTGTAACTCTACGTTATCTGCTTGTTTGACTAAAGTTTCTAAAGATTAGAATGCATAGTTAATGCGATTCTTTTGATAATATTTTGGGCGATTTCTGCATATGTATTCTATCTCAACATATTACACAAACATTGGATTTCGTCAATCATCTCCTTTTGACCTCTGATTCATGCGAATGGATCTTTCCCTTGAGCTGTCAAACGACGTAATACATGCTTATCAAACACACATGAGAAAAAATTAAATAATAGTTTTGCTAGTAAGTTCTGGTGTTTTTTAAGTGAAATTTCTGCGTGGAAAATTAAATGTTTCGCAGTTAGTTTTATCTTATTCGATGGAGAATTATCTGCTCCACAAAATAAGTGTGTTTTGATCTTTTATGCTTATATACGGTGTGATACTTTTGGGTCACTGAAACGAAATGTTAAGTGGACAAAAAATAGTATTTTCGGTAGAGCTTCTATGGCTTTGGCACCTCGAATAAATGGAAGAAGCGTAAGGTTTCGAAATTGCTCTTTGTTGTCGACATAACACTCTGTTTATTAACCTGAAAAAACATATGTTCGAAAACTAAACACCCGTTTTGTAGAGCACATAATTTTCTGTGAATAACATAAAACGCATTGCCAAAATATCTTGTTTCGAACGCTAGAAAAAAACCCGTCGAAACTAGGTGCTAACTCATAATTATCATTAGAAGACATAATTCGAATTATGCTTCTACATACTAAAGCGTGGTGGAGTCATCATTCATAACAGCACCAAGGTATCTTGTAAACCTTCAGGGAAACATCCTTAATAAGTATGACTTTTACTCGGTAACAGGAATATCATGAGAATCTTACGATCAGTAAACAATGCGGATGGCAGTTTCTGTCCTTGATGTCTCTTTCCTTTCTTAGTTATCTTCCCTTTCATCACCGATTCCGATTTTTAAAATGTTAGTAGTGTTTAACGCTCGTCTGACTACATAAAGAACCCATGGCACCACAGGCTATGAACACCGGTGACATACGAAGTGAAATGACAAATGAAACAGCACTCTCTACTCCTAATAATCAATCAAATGTTAAAAGTTAAATTGAAACTATATGCTATGTATAAACGAGATCTTATATGTTTCCACATGTTAAAAATTTTTGTTTCCCTTATAAAGACTTGTATGTATGTCAACCTTGTAACGGACCCTCCGTCAGTGGAAGTGTTTTGTCCCGCAACAAAAGGCCAGAAGAGCAATAAATCTTCAGGATCGCAAGTGCAGCATTGTGGCAACATTCTGACCGGAAAAATCGGGTGAATCCAAGAAAACAATAAGAAGGTTATTCCCTAAAAAAAAAGGATAATAAAATAAAATAAAAAAGACGCCCTATGCATTCTCTCAGCAAATCAATTTAAAAATATAGTATAGCAACGCAAAGATTGTTCCTGTAAGGAATGTGCTGTGGGACAGCGAATGTGTGTGGCAAGGAACCTCTGTTACACAGTGAGCAGAACCTTAAAAAAACGTGCGCCCTATTCACTCTGTATACTAAAATCCAGAAGATTCATTCACAAAAGTAGAAGCCGTCAGAATGTTTTTGAATCTGAACTGACATGGGGTGTCATAAACCTGTCCAGAGAGGGTGTGGAAACCTTCGCCAACCCCCCTGCGTCTCAGCCGTCGGAGACTATCTCTCCTGTACTTCCCGCACAAATCAAATTATAAAAGGAAATTCGGGAAGAAAGCACTTCAGGCATAAATTTAGGAATCTTTCCAGCGTTTGACAATTATGAGAACCTAGCAAAAGGCTCAACCAGGGAGAACTTGTTCTTTTTTATTTAGTCTTCCAACTTAAGTCCTATCGGACGATGAACAAAATGGGTGAAGTAATACTCAAATGAGCCCAGGGTCCACAGAGCTTAGAGTTACCTGACATTCGTCTCTCAGGATAAAGGAAACCCCTGAAAAAGCATAAAAACATTATGCAGCTAACTCACCCTGACAGAGATTTGAATTTGGAACCTCTTGAATGTGAGGCAGACACGCTACCGTCTACGCTACCGAGAGGGGCAGGACGTTCGTGGTGGGATTTCAAGTGGCTACCCGGCTATCCGTGTGGGTCAGTTTATAAGTGTGCCAATCATTTCAATGATTGGCATCATCGTCATCATCACTGAGTTGGGAATAGTGTCCTCAGCAGATTTTGGCAATGTTGAATTAAAATTCACGCAAATGAATTGCATATATTTATTTAAGTAGCAACATTTAAAAATAATATTGCTGAATCCAAGTTTTTATATACGAGTATTTTAGCAAAAAGGTGAAATTGTCCCTCAGTTCCAAGAAGTAAACTATGCTCATCAAGAGTCCAACCAATAAGTTTGAGGTAACATTGTCTAGTATTTCTTCAGAGCTTTTCTTCTCCTCGTTAGGCAACAAAATTAATATCCGATGAATTTAATTACTAGAGTTTAAAGAAAGCATTATGATTTATTTATAACAAAAAGGATCACTAAAGGAATTGCAACTTTTCCTACCAAACATTATGCATCAAAGATGACAGCCAAATCTGAGAAAGAAGTTAGCAGATAATATTTCCCCTTTCTTTGTCGCCGCGAACCATCTATTCAACTTTAAAAGCAGTCGCTGTCTGACAGCGGAGCAGGTAACATCGCCACACCGTGACGACTTGTTTATCTTTCCGACGCGAGAGGCGGCGTTAGTAGAACGGGGCAAATTGCCGGCCTAATTCTACATCAAATTTCTTTGTGTTTTCACGTGCGTACTTTCTACTCGTGAAGTGTTAATATTTAGTGTACTATGGCTGACCCCCCTGATACGGGGCAGCTAATCTACTCCGCAATGCAGACATGTTACCAGCAAGAAGAACAACTTTCTGCTTCTACTTCTCTGCAGCAATCTCTACCGACTCTTCACTGTGAACCAGTCCAAACTTCACTCCGTCCTACGACTTCTGCTACTAGTGAAAATGACGAACGTGCTTCTAAGCGGCAGCGGACTTCAGGAGAATCCGTTGCGCCATTAGACTCCAACATGGATTTTGACTCGAGTGATGGTGTACCAAATGGGAACTTGCCAGTAGACACCTCGAACGTCGGCCCTCTTCAGTCTCCGACGACGAGGCCTTCTACACTATCTCCTCCTTCCACGTCGCGTCCTACAACCACACCTTCTACACCTGGCGTCTCTACACCACGTAGCCATTCCAATCGTTATAGCAGCGCAGATCCCGGACCTTTTTATGTGTTTATTGAAAGTTTGGATAAGAATGTGGGTAAGTTACACCCCATGAGTGTGGGTAAACTGCTATTTCGTCACAACCCGACAATCCGACGTGCAATTGTGCATATTACCTCAGCAGGAAAAAACCGACTGAAAATTGAGGCAGCATCGGCAGAGGCCGCTAATACTATAGTAGAATCACCGGCATTCACTGGAACATCTTTGGAAGTTTACATTCCCAATTTTATGATACACAAACAGGGTGTTATTCGCAACGTGGACACCAGTCTCTCAGAAGAAGAAATTGCTGAGTTTCTAGAGAGTGCCTACCCTGTTATTTCTGTCCAGCGTTTTTCTCGACCCACTAGCGACCCTGCAGTACGGGTCCCCATTCCTGTGTGTAAGATTACCTTCCGCTCTCAAGTGTTGCCGACTCATGTAGTCATCTTTGGAACGCGATGCCAGGTGGAACCTCGTGATCCTCCAGTTTACATCTGCACTAAGTGTTTACGCTTCGGCCATCGCTCGCATCAGTGTCGGAGTGCGGCTAGATGCGGTAAATGTGCTGGACCCCATCTCTTAGAAGACTGCACCTCTACCTCAGGTCCTTGCTGCATTCACTGTCAGGGAGCTCACCTGGCAACAGACAGAAAATGCCCAGCATACCATCAATACCGGGAGGCACGGGTGGCAGCTTCTCGAGCAGATGCCCCTTGCTCGCCTCAGTCATCTCGTCCAACTTACTCACAGGCCATTAATGGAGCCCTCTCGATGACTGATACACGGTCTTTCCCTCCTCTCCCTGGAGCAATATCTCCTACAAAGTCAGCCAGTACTCTTCCGCCGCCTTCCTACACTCCTCGACCAGCACCTTCACCAGGAATCCAACCGGCCGTTGCCCTCGCCACTCCGACTTCACCTGCTGTTTCGGTGCCTCGTGTGTCAACTCGACCTCCCCCGGTCCGAGTTCCGCATTTTCCCCCAGTTCATTCCACTCTGTATATTCCACAACGAGTACCTGTATCTCCAATAACTCATAATCCTTATCCGCCATCTTGGGCGGGTCCTTCATCGCCGTCTGCTCCCACTAGTTTGCAGCTTGTGGAGCAACTACTACAGCTCATAGTTCCTGTATTATCTGCTTTTTCTCCTTCCTCAACGGCCCCTGTTCAACTTGAACTTCTCCGCGACTTCCTTACCAGCTTATTACAAAGCTCATAAACCAACGATGACAACCCAACATTACAGCATGGCTTCAACCCTGTTGCAATGAAATTGTCGTTCTCTTCGAGCTAATTATGACTCTCTTGTGCAAGAACTCTTTGTGCGCCACGTCAGCATCGCCCTGCTGTCTGAAACTTGGTTGACTCCGAATACGTCTCTTCGCATACCTTCTTTCTGCCTCTACTCCAAGGATAGGACGGACGGATGGGGAGGAGTCGCAATTCTGGTACACTCTGCTATTCCACATTACACCATTCAGATAGACCACAGCCAAATACATTCTTTTGAAGCTGTGGCGGTGAGGACTCTGCTTTGTCAACGAGAGGTCACAGTTGTCTCATTGTACTGTTCCCCTAGAATGATCATCACCAGTCGAGAATGGTATCATTTCCTGCGCCAGTTACCAACCCCCATTTTACTCGGCGGAGATTTTAATGCTCATAATACCACATGGGGTTGTGACCTGACAGACGCTGCTGGCAGAACGCTTTTGGACTTCATCGAGGACTCTGGTTTGGTTCTTCTCAACGATGGGTCTTCCACCCTGCTCACTCGGCCCGGACACCGACCGTCAGCGATTGACTTGACGCTCTGCTCCCCTTCCCTATCTTCTGAACTCCAATGGAGGGTTCTTCCCTTTACAATGGGCTCCGATCATTTCCCGCTGGAGATTTCGACTATTCTTCCGCACGTTTCTGTGGCCCACCGGCCTTCGACCAGATGGAACTTACGGCGTGCCAATTGGGTCAAGTACGAACGTATTCTGGAAGCCACCGTCTCTGAGATTCCCAATGATCGTCCTCCGTTGGTGCGTTACGACACCTTTCTACAGTGTATCAATAGTGCGGCTTTGCTTTCCATCCCAGAGAAACGGCCAGTTCTTACGTCCCGTGGTGTACCATCTCCTTGGTGGAATGCAGAATGCAGTCGTTATGTTGCGAAGAGGAAATTGGCGCTCAGTACCTACCGGCACAACTCTACATGGGACAATTTTCTGGCCTATAAACGAGCCGCAGCTGAGGCCAAACGTTTTTTACGACAGTGCAAAAAGGAGTGCTGGAAGACCTTTTGTGCCAAACTCTCTAACACCACCCCACTTTCTCAGATTTGGGGGTTTATTAACAAATTGAGGAAGAAGACAGTTCCTACCCGCCCTCTGAGGGATTGGATCGCTGAGTTTGCAGATCACATTGCTCCGCCATCCGTGACATCACCACCAGCACCTACTGGTCTCTCTTCTTCCGGGGACTCGCACCACACTTTGATGTCAGCATTTTCCATGTCTGAACTCCAAAGTGTACTGAAGTCGTCGTCGAATTCAGCTCCGGGTTATGATCAAATATCCTATAGCATGCTCACCCACCTTCCTCCTCGTGCGAAGATGATCCTTTTGGAACTATTCAACGACCTTTGGGCCTCCGGCGTCTTCCCCGAGGGTTGGACTACACAGATCATTGTACCTATCTTGAAGCCGGGGAAGGACCCTAGCTTTGGTACCTCTTATCGCCCGATCGCTTTGTCTTCCTGTATCGCCAAGACCTTTGAACGCTTGCTTAAACAACGACTTGAATGGTGGCTGGAATCCCGAAGATTATTACCCATGTCCCAATATGGTTTCCGCAAAACCCGGAGTACTTTGGATAGTCTCAGCATCCTGACTACTGACATCGAGCGTACCTATTTGGAACAAGGATATCTGACAGCCATCTTTTTGGACATTTCCGGCGCCTACGACAGTGTTTTACTGCCAGTTTTGCTTGGGAAGCTGCAAGCACTAGGTCTTCCTCCTCGGTACTTCTCTGGCATTTATAATCTTCTCCGACATCGCCTCATCTATATCCGTTCTCCTGATAACTCCTTCTTCGGCCCCAGAATAGTAGTTCGAGGATTGCCACAGGGAGCGATTTTGAGTCCTCTTCTTTATGCACTTTATACGTCGGATTTAGACTCCCTATTTAGTCCTCACATTCGCGTTCTCCAGTACGCTGATGATATCTGTTTGTACGCTCGGTCCTCTAGTTTTTGGATTACTCGTCTGTGGCTTAGTGATGCAGCCACCGATTTATCAACCTGGGCCTCTGAACACGGATTACTACATCTTTCACCTTCCAAGTCTACAGTCGTAGTGTTTACTAGGAAACGACGGACATTTCCTGATGGCGTTATCCGCTTGGGACCTTTTACTTTTACCCTTGCATCTTCCGCAAAATTTTTGGGTGTCTATTTGGATAGTCGCCTTTCATGGAGTCGTCACATACAGCATCTCATCTCCAAGATTGGTGCAACTCTTAATGTTCTACGCAGTATCGCTCATTCATGGTGGGGTGGGGATGCTTCCATATTACTTCTGCTATATCGTTCCCTAATTCGGTCGGTGCTGGACTATGGCTGTATCTTCTTTGGCTCTGCTACCACATCGGTCTTGCGCAAGTTGGATATCGCTCAGTACCGTGCTCTTAGATTTTGCCTGGGTGCTATGCTTTCTACACCGACGAATGCACTTTTGGTTGAGGCCTCCGAACCACCATTGGAGATACGACGACAGCAATTAACCCAGCGCTTTCTATTGCGAGTTTTCTCCGTGGATGCCCACCCAGTATTGCGGACGTTGCAGTATCTTGCTGCTAATTATCTCAACGTGGATTTTCCAGCTGTACGACGATTGCCCTTACTCTTACTGGGTTTTCGGTCTCTATACCTCGCTTTTCCCTTAATTTTGAAAAGTCCCTCTCTTCCGGGGTTTCAATATCCATATGACTTACACTTCTTGAATGTTTCGGTGCATTATCTTCCTGATCACATCATTCGGACCCCAGACGTGAACATCACCCTCTCTCATTTCTTGCAGATTACATGGCCAGATTTCACCACGATTTACACCGACGGTTCTAAATCTGCTGATGGAGTAGGTTATGCATACGTCTGTCCTTCTACTAATGCCCTGGCTCGATACCGCCTACCTATGGAGGCTTCCAGCTACACTGCAGAGGTTTTGGCCATTCGTGACGCTTTGCAATATGGTATTTCTCAGGGCTTCCCCAAACTGCTGATCTTAACCGATGCGCAGAGTGTGCTGCAGAGACTCTCATCTCCCCGCTGGACGAGAGCCATGCACCGTTATCTTTACGAGATACTGACGTTGGTGAACAACGCTACCATAGCTGGACATCAAATTCACTTCCTTTGGATCAGAGGGCATGTCGGAATTCGAAACAATGAAGTCGCCGATCGCCTGGCAAAAGAGGGACTCACCCAAGGCACCTTCCAAGGCATCCAACTGCCCTACACGGATTTCTTCCCGGTCCTTCATCGTGACGCCTATTGTCGCTGGAATGAAGTCTGGATTCGTTCGCAGGCCATCAAAGGCAAACACCACGCCGCCGTTCAGACGCATCTATCCACGACCCCTTGGTTCTCCAGCTTCAGGATTGCACGTCGACATCTCACCTCCATCATTAGAATGCGACTTGGACATGGATGTTACCCTGCGCATCTTCACCGACTACGTCTCATCGATTCCCCTGTATGTCCTGATGACCCAGGCGAAACCGCTGACCTCAATCATCTCCTGTTCAGTTGCTCTCGCTACCGAGCCCACCGTTCTTCCTTCCTCCGCCGCCTACTTCAGCAGTCTGTTCCTTTTCCCGCTAGCGTCAACACCATATTACAGTTATGCAACAAACCTGTATACCAAGCTCTCCTACAATTTCTTAAAGACAGTGATCTACACATCTAGTTTCCTCCCAGCCTCTTAAACTTCCTTACATTATTTTTCTTATTTTTCCCTACGATGGCCATATGGGATTTTACCGAAGGCCAAAAAAAAAAAAAAAAAAAAAAAAAAAAAAAAAAAAAAAAAAAAAAAAACTTTAAAAGCACTCCCAAAAAAGCAAACTGATTTTCGGTGAATTGCTAAATGCTCAATCCAAAGATGCCTTTTCGTTCGGTCTTCGATATATTATATTAAATCGTTACAAATAATTGTTACACAATCTCTTATTTCTAATGCTTAAAAGGTCACCCTTTATTATAGCTTGAATTACATAAAGTTCTTGTGTGTGTATGTGTGTATGGAGATTTTCAAAGCAATCTTGAAATTGTAGGTATATATTAACGGAAAACCTTTGAAGCATTGCAACTTCAGGCATTAAAAATTGATAAACAGAAAAGAAAAGCTCCATATTTTTTTACGTTAAAGAGTAAATGTTATGATTATCTACTGTATAATATGGCGATGCAGAAAGACTGAAGACTGAGTAAGACCAAAAACAGATTTGCAATGAACAGCTGAAAACAAAGAAAATGAGGAAACCGCCGGAGGAGTAGTTGATACGTATTGACAGAACTGTAGCGGGAGTATGGATAGTATAGAGCAGTGATGTCCACGTTAACAACGAAAGAGGGGAGTGCTGATTTACTTCCAACTACGGTTCGCTTAGCTGCAACGCATTCATGGGACTCCAAAATAAACCTCTCTAAGACTTTCTGCTTCATGCAGAAAACAAAGGAAGTGAGGTAACACAAAGGGACGTTCTAACTCACAAAAGAAGGCACGAAGAGAAGGATAGGACATATGTAAAAAAAGAAATCTTAAAATAATTCTAAGTAGCATACCTATAATTAAGAAAAAGTATTTATTTAAAAGGATGCCTTAATATCCTATATCATAATTGTTTAAACTTGGTTGGTTAGAATGTCTATGTGATTTTGAGGATAGAAAGATACAGAAACGTCGAGTTACCGCTGCTTATTGAATGGTAATGAGATTCTTCCCTTCTTATACATGATGTGAAAGCTTTGATGAGAAATATTATTTAGCGTTGATATTCGATGTATTTCAGACTAGTTTTACATAATTGTGAAATATGTGTGATGGTTCTGACATTTAAAAAGAAAGAATGAAAAAGAAAAGCATTGCCTGCGACTGAAATCCAGTGGTTGTGAATTCTAAATCAGAAAGTGCCTGCTGATGACAGATTTCTAAAGATAACCCTAATTACTTCTTTGCAGGGGAGTAAATGCCCCTTCATGCATTAAGATGACTTTTACGGGGCGTGATTCCTAGCTCTGGAGTGAGGTTTTCTAATCTCTGCTTTACAACAATCTGCCTTCATTCCGCTTCTTCCTCTCGGAAGAAATATGTACACAGTCATTGCTTAATACAGTGACTTCCAAGTGACTACTAAAAGCAGGGTGTAAATGTGGATCTCATTAAAACATACATTTTATATAATACAGAAGCTTTTGTGACGCTAACCGTTTCCGGAATATTCTTGGTTACTTCTTGGAATTTTCAAATAGTTGTAATTTTACTGAAGTGTTACCTAGAGTAAATGGTGAAAATACTGCATTCCACCAAAAATTTCATATCGAGAAAACATGTTTTGAGAGTCCTAATCTGAAAAAAAGAAATCAACTTTGGAGAAAGGCGCGTGTGCGTGTGTGTATGTGTGTGAGCGAGAGAGAGAGAGAGAGAGAGAGAGAGAGAGAGAGAGAGAGAGAGAGAGAGAGAGAGAGAGAGAGAGAGAGAGAGAGAGAGAGAGAGAACGAATAGCTCAGAAATAAAACTCGGTTAAAACCAAATTTGGTATTAACTTGTCTTCTAAGGACGCGACTGGAAGATATAAAAAGAAAATCTCTATACTCTAAACTACCCCTTACATTCAAAATGTTTGTTTCTATTTTCTAAAAGATTGCTGTGATTTTGAGTAAAACATTATTTGCTTATGTTTGAGGTATTTGCACAATAAATAAGCTGTATCCTTGAATATTCTGGGAATAGCCTGTGAAGAACTCTTCATTGCGAATGACTTTTGAACAAGTAATTCACCGTAACAGATTCTCAAAATCGTAATAGACAAAAAATATGCTTCTGCTTAAGGTATACAGTATATGAAAAATCTTAACCATTCCCTAGATATTTCTTGAAACTGGTTTGCATTTTCCAAATACTTTATGTTAGTCTCAACTGCAAATTGTTGTACTTCTGTTTTATTTTTTTCCCTTTCTTTTGCCGTATTTATGGAGAAAACAGAATTTCAGATCTCTTTGAAGAGATTTGGCTATCGTTTTAGCTTGCTGTATCTCCTTTTACTTACAATGTGCGACGAAAGTTTATCTTGGTTAACAAGAAGTGGAAAGAAGAGTAAGATGATGTAAGAATGTTTATAGAATGTGGCTACAAACGCCTTGTGAATGCCACCATAAAATGTTTCCTCGAGGTCATAAAGAAATGTAATTTCAAGCGACCTGCGTTTAGTTTATTGTACTCTTATACCTACAACGAAGTGAAATAACTTTAGTGAAGTTTATATAGCTTAACAAGAAGTAGAAGCAGAATTTGTCAACTGCTGTAGGCATTCGTGAATTTTCCATTGGGCGTATTAAGCATTACTAACATCTACGTAATAATTTGTCACCTGTGAAGTTTTGTGGTTGAGCTAGTAAAATGTATCATGGAGGGGCCTCGAAATGAAGGAAAGCTCCTCACGTAGGCCAATGTGGCATTTTGTGCTTCAAACGTAACCTCTGGGGACAAGGATGAAGGAGAGACCTGAAGGATGAACAAATCCGGGAGATGACGTGGGCAAGCGTGTACGGGGTCCACAGCATTTCCAGATTGAGGGCATAACACGCCCATCCACAAGCCTCAAACTTCTGGAGATCCCTCTAAGAGGAGCCTGCTAAGGGGGCTGATCCCTGAGCAGTCCAAACAAAGCTAGGGAAATAACTTCAGCCGAAACACACCTCGACTGCCTGAACACCATCGTCTAGTCCTTCGTCCTTTAAATAGACGATGATAAAGGACATGATGACTACACCAAATGATTGACAGGAAAGTCGTGTAGAAGAGAAAACACTCTATCATCCGCCTACCTACCTGGAAAAACCACGAGAAAACCATGGCCATAATGGGCCGTCGCGGGAAATTAAAGCTGGGTCCCCCTGAATACAGATCTTTCGCGTTATCGCGGAGCCATATCGCTTGGTTAGGCAGTAAAAGGAAAACATTACTTCTAGAAAGATAATTTTGACAGACAAAAGTGATACAGACGGAAAGAAAATGTAAAGAAAGAAAGGATGAAAGAGTAGCTTAGAGAACGTTCAGAGCCCAAACTAGCAAACGTCACAAACTGCATAAACCACATATGTGAAACAACTGTATAGAAAATATTTCAATTGGCATGTGGTGAATTAAGCACTTAATCATAGTGCGAATCCCTGAAATGACTAACATAATAAACTGCTTGATCGTTATATGCTAGAGTTTGATTTATAAGCATTCAGAACACAACTCAGTATCAGACAACCTATCTGAAATATAGTGTGCCAGAAAGTGGCTCTTTAAACATAAATTTTAGTTCAAAAGAAGTCTGACTTGCTCCATAAGGTGACGTGACGACGGAAACCTACTGTCTCGAACAAAAGGAATGTATAACTAGAGAAACAGTTCTTGTGAGTTCATGTTTTATTCAAATCCGCGACCTCAGATCTCACCTTAACAGACACTTCCCTTTTGTCGATCCATCAACTCGCGAAGACCAAGTGCAGGTGTAAAGAAGGTGAACTACCAGCTACGAATGGAATAATGGAGCAAGCGACAGTGCTCTACGAGCCTTATGGCTTCTCTCCTACTACAGAAAATAGGAAGAGAGAAATAAAGAGAGAGAGAGGGGGGAGAAAGAGAGAAAGTGAGAAAGAGAGAAAGGGAGAAAGAGAGAAAGGGAGACAGAGAGAAAGGTACAAAGGGAGAAAGAGAGATATAGAGAGAGGAAGAAAGAAAGAAAGAAAGGAAGGAAGGAAGAGAAAGAAAGAAAGAAGGAAAGAAAGAAGGAAGAAAGAAATAGAGAAAGAAAAAGAGAAAGAAAGAAAAAAGAGAGAAAGAAAGAAAGAACGAGAGAAAGAGAGACAGAAAGAAGGAAAGAAAGAAGGAAAGAAAGAAAGAAGGAAAGAAAGAAAGAAGGAAAGAAAGAAAGAAAAATAACTTCCATGGTCTTAATGGAAACCTCATGCCTCAGATACCAGCAAGAGGAATAAAATGAAAACTTTTATTACTTACTGAAAGTTTCGCGTAGCCCCCTTTAAACATTTCCGAAATAGCAGTTTCTTTTAAATTCTACGAAGCTGGTTGTAACAAGTTTGAAAATATGCAACACTTCTAATTTCCCCCCCCCCCCCCACGTTAATGCAAACAAGTTTGTGAAACAAACCCAGTGCTACGTCTTTATGTTGCACATAATTAAGGACCTATTACACAATTTTAAGGCATTTAGTTTGATTTAAGATTACAAATATGAACAACTTTTGCATTTATAAGTTAAGTTATACCTGTACCTTTTTTTTTGTTGTAATTTAAGTCCTCCAAATCGGACGGTGAATGAATTGGGTGAAATGATGCTCAAATGAGTCCAGGGTCCGTGGAGCATAGATTTACCTGACATTCGTCTTGAAGGATAAGGGAAAACCCCGGAAAAACCTTATCCAGGTAACTCACCCTGACCGAGATTCGAACTCGGGACCTCTTGAACGTGAGGCAGACGTGCTGCCGTCTACGCTACCGAGGCAGGCTCTATACCTATACGATAATGAGTAGAGAGTAACCTGCGACTTTTATACATGCAATATTTTAATGAGAGATATTGACATACACATGCTATGGAATCTAAGAAAAAGTGAGTAGATATTGTACACAACCTAATAACCAGAGGCCGTAACATGTGTGACCCACGTTATTCAGTGCCGCCCCCCCTTGTCACCACCGAATGCTGATGTAAATTATCTACTCCACGTATTCAATTCCTTCCCTTCCTAATTTCATTTCTTCGTCAATTTCAAGTTTGGTTATCAGTTAAGTGATCCAGGCAGATGCGGGCAGGGATTCGATGCTTGTAAACCGTCATTCCTGATAGGTAATGAAGTACATAGCTGCTCAGATCGCTAAGGTCGCCTCTTCGTCGCTCTTTTTTTTTGTTTGGTAATAAGCTTAAGTGGTGCGTGAATGTTATCTATAAAAGTGTTAGGGACTTGGACACGTCTGTGACTCTACTCTGCTCCCGCTCTCTGCCGGCCTATGGTGTTGCTTCGTTTCATTTCATACATATGGGTGTGGTAGTACTTCACAATAGGTACAGTCAGGACACAGTGAGCGAAGTATTTCCCTCCCTCGCATTCACATCACATTATTGGTGGTGGTGATGGTAACGCCAGGGACCAGGTTACGCCTTCAAAATGTTTGAAAAATGGCTGTAAAAATGTAAAATATTACAACAAATTAAGATATTTTACCTTCACTGCTTCAGCGGTAATACCAATTGTTCTTAGGAAAGTTTATCTATCTATTCCATATTACATCGCCAGTCACTCCTCACCTTTTCTTGGGAATGCTGGGATCGAGAGGGAGGTACAGTCTGCAGTGAGATGTGCGTTTACGCATATACTTCTGAGCTGCAATAACAATTTATCACAGAGTAATATTAGCCACACGTATTGCGCATTATCAACCTCTATAATGTTTCCACTTAACTTTCTTGCATTTATACTATTCCCGACATTTCTCCCTCGTCTGAATTGTTATTGTCATTATCTTTGTCGCTGCTTACTATTCCATTATCTTGGATAATAATTTGCTCAATCCTTTCTTCCACTATGGCACCTTATCCCAGTATTTTTGTTCAATTTTTTCGACATGATGGTATGCTTTTTCCCATTCTCGTTGTCAAATTTCCTGAAATCTCTGCCTGCAGTGGGTTTCAATATTTTTTAATTTAAATGTTACATTTCTAGCATCTACACATTACTTTACGTCTCCCCATAGTAATTCAATGGGATTCAGATATGTGTGGTACAGTGGAAGTCTTGAAGTTGTGTGGTTATGTTCAGCCAATATTTAATCAATCAAATATTTATTCTGTTCCGGTTTATTGGCTAAGATTAAGACTCACAAATGTGTCTTCGTGCTGTGCTCATCAAATAGAATGTCGTGATTTTGTAGCCAGGACTGCAAATAATTTGGAATTAATGTTGTACGAATGTTGTAACTGAGACTTATTCAGACATACCTGTAAGAATGACGTATTTCTTTCTTGCTACGGCTTAAACCGTAAAGGCTTCAACTAGGAGAGAACTACACAACCGGAGAATGTAGGCACGTAGGCCACCAGGCCCTTTATGCTTATATAACGACCCCTGGAAGGGTGAGATGAAGGAAAAAACCAGAAGGACGCCCAGATCCGTAAGACAACAGCTATAAGCAGGGACGAACGCATTCGATGCCGCCCGATTGCCCCATACAAGACGCTCACTCCGGTGGTTCCCTCCAAAGGTCCACAGGGAAGTGGGTCGAGGCCGGGGAGTCCCAGAACGACGTCAAGGAAGAAAGCTTTACAGGGTGCTTAGCCACCGTCCGCGGTCTTACAACCCTTAACACGGGCATTCGATGTCGTGTGTACACCAATTTTAAACTTTTGTTAAAACTAACATTTTTCGATGAAACTGAATTTGCGTTAGCTTCAATGTCAAATCAGTTTAATATTGGAGTTAAGATTTAACATTGGTTAGATAAATCAGCCTATTGTATAAGAACCTCCTGCTCTTGACACAAAGAGAAAAGTTTTTCGCTTCCAGGCTTGTAGACCTAAATGTCGAAGAATGAACAGAAAACATGTTTTGAGAATAAAACATTAGGCAGGAAGGAGTTAAAACGCTGGGAAAACATTCTCCTCCTCTCAACATCTGCTCTGTGGTCGCCATATTTCACCCCCACCGCTCAACATTACCACTATCAGAATGTAAACAGGGAGCCGGAAACAGTTGTGTGAAGGTGCAGCGATCAGTGAATCACGCTTATTGTTGACAATGTGATAACGCCCTCCCTCATTTGCCACACCTGGCAGCTATCTGTCTCACGGCAGGAAGTGATTACACAAAGGGTGTTTTAGAGTGCGTATAAACATTATATAAAAAACGTTCTATAGTTGAAACTTCATGTACATAGTGCTTTTATTTAGGTAATTATTATTAACAACAACAATATTAATACTAATAATAATAATAATAATAATAATAATAATAATAATAATAATAATAATAATAATAATAATAATAATAATAATAATAATAATAATAATAATAATAATAATAATAATAATAATAATAATAATAATAATAATAATAATAATAATAATAATAATAATAATAATAATAATAATAATAATAATAATAATAATAATAATAATAATAATAATAATAATAATAATAATAATAATAATAATAATAATAATAATAATAATAATAATAATAATAATAATAATAATAATAATAATAATAATAATAATAAACAGCATATCGGCTTAATCAAAACATATAATAAAAATGCATGTCTAAATATACAAAAGTAAGACACTAAAACACTAATTAAACCAGAGTGCCTTTACGGAGCAGGAAGATTAATTTTAACACAAAAGAAAATATCGAACATTTAATTATTAGAAACATTTAGGTCCACGAGTTGTAGGTGAAGAATACAGACTTAAAAGTAAAAAGAAAAAAAAAACCACACACACAGACATAGTGATAGAAGAATTAGGATTAGGATTTCACTACGGATTCGGTACGTAGGCCGCCATGATGGGCCCATTGTGCCTATGCCCCCAAGGGGGGCACCCCGGGAGGAAGGATGAGGAAAAGGAGACAGAGGGCGGGCGACCCAAGGAGCCACGACAGTACAGAGGGCAGGGTCCCTACAGTTTACTTGGATAGAGACCTCCTCCGACAGGCCAGGACAACGAACACGCTCCCCTACCGCGGGATGATACCGAGCCCAGCAGCTGAGCCCTAAAGTTCCCAGGCAGGCGGTCCGAGCCCCAAAGGTCCCTGACTGGCGGTTCCGAAATGGTCCCAGCAGAGGAGCAGAGAGCGACAGCCGACCTACAGGAGGAGGAAGTAATTTTCCTCAGAGCATATCATCCTGTCATGCACCGCCGAGACACCCGCCCACACTTCTACCCTGAGAGATACCACCAGATCAGAGATGATATGAAATGATAATGGAGATGAAATGAAGGGACAGGAAAGTCGGGGGATGCAATTAACCTACACAGCATTCGCCTGGCAACCCGGGAAAACCCCCGGAGAAAACCCATGTGTCAGGTAGGTTGGCCACGGGAATCGAACCCGGGCCTCCCGAATGCGGGACACAGATGAAATCGCCTGAGCCATCCCGTTCGGTTAGTGATAGCAGGAAACGAAGTTTAACATTTTATGGATACTAATATTAAAAGAGGCCCACAAAACAAACTATAGAATCTTACGAAAATGGGAGTAAAGCACAAAACCACTATGAAATGGATTGCTGAAGTACACAAAAAAAAAAATTAAAATTGGCAGGAATCACTCAAGACGATATATTAGACAGGGACGTCTTTAGAATGAAGCTGCATAAGTGGCAAGTTGACCAAGATGATAAACCGAAAAAAGAGACTGGAACTACGTGGACAAATGAGAGAAAGAAAGCACACATTCTTTGGATTCACAGAAGAGCTAAGAAATGTCTCTAAGTACTTTGCTTAGTCTTACACGGGCTCATACGAAGAGAGAGAGGGAGAGAGAGAGCGAGAGAGAGAGAGATGATGATGATGATGCCCGGATTCTGATGAAGTCTTTTTAACTGGTACATCAGCCGTTGCTGACCACCAAATAAATCTCATCGAGGGTGTAGATTATAAAAATGCATAATTATTATGGACATATGTATGTACATGGAAATTAAATTGTTCTTTCACGCCAGCCGTGTGTAGGCCAAATTCTGGACAGATTGAGTCAGACTGAAAAATTGAATGCCATAGCCGGGATCTCCCGGTCTCCGTCCGGTTGCTTTAATCACTGAGTTACCTTGGCCAACGTGCCAGTATGATATTAACTCTCCAACTGACTCACATTATCCTGGTAAGCCAATGGCAATTCTCATATACGCATGAGACAACTCCTTAATTTCCTAGTGGTTTACTGGGATAATGTGAGTCAGTTGGAGAATTAATGGGAGATCCGTGTTCAAATCCCGGCTATGGCATTCAATTTTATGTCTGACTCAATCTGACTATTAAGTACATCTTTTTATGTAATTTTCAACTTTTACGTCATTTAGACCTTTGCAGAAATAGCTTCATTACATATTTCATCTCATTGTAGGTACAAGAGGAAAATAAGAAACTAAGTCGATTTTCAGACTGGACCTTAAACTTCATACCTTTTGCATTATATGACGATGAATACAGAATAGCGAAGAATTTTTAAAATACGATTAGATAGGTTTCGAAATATCAGTCCAATAACATTGGATATCTCAAAAATGACTGATGCCACAAATAATTTGTCTTTTAAAGAGATTCCCATTTATTTTGTTGTGCAGTACTTTGTTTTGTCTTTTTTGTACTATTTCATTTACCAGTTACACAAAATTAAATTTTTTGAATGGAAAGGAGCTCATAGGTTATTTCTAAGCTATTTATTTCCTAATGACAATTTTTTCAAAAGTCTAAAAATATTTAATGTAAACAATAGGGTGGATCTTTTCCTTTAAAATCTTCGTATGGTCTCTTTGGAAGAAACTGAACATAAATTTCATGTTTAGTATGGTCATTATACTTTTAACAAAAGGTGTCAAGTTTGTAATGAAAGTTTATCTATTACCGAGAATGGCTCATGTGGTAGCGTCTGTAGTTGCATCTCGCATTCGGGAGTTCGATTTTCGTGGCGGAGTTTCCTGAACCAAGCGGGTTTCCTCGGGTCATTAGGCTGCGAAGGATAATTACACCCCTCAAATTTTTCGTCCCTCCATTTCACTTCACCATTTATCTTGGTGGTTATTTCAGGGTTCTAAATATCGGTAGGAGTTTCTTTGTTCTCCTTCAATCATCGTCCTCCAAATTCGGGGAAGTCTCTGGGTCCCGCCCCCAAGTGTAAGTGTTAAGCACTCAGAGGGGAGGTGCTGTATAAGCACCCACCGGAAAGTTCAATCTCTAGTTGTCAGAAAACCCCTCCTCTCCCTGTCTCTACAAGTATGACCACCCTTAGTATCCCCTCACTTTATCCCTTCCTCCCTAAGGGCGTCAGGAGCATAGTCACAAAAATCTATAGTTCAAGTTGCTAAGTCCGTCTTTCGAGTCTTATCGTAGTGATAAATACGTAATTTGGTATTCATCATTACACAATTAACAAATATGTAATGAACGTTTATCTGTATTAAGAATAGAATAGGTATGTTTTAGAAGAGTGGGAAGAGGATGTCATATAACTGTAACACAAATTCTTTTACAATAAAGTGATAGAAGGGACTGATCTATTGATAATTATATTGATAAGGGGTGGATTCCTTGACGTCATATTTTTAATGAAGCCAATAACCTGAGTTTCAAGTAAGTAAAAACATATATACATGTCTTCCTATGAAAATTATGCAATTTCTATTGGATCTTAAATTGGGCCTCAATTTTTCAGATCTTTGGTCATATTTATGCTTATTTCTATGATAAAGTCATATTTTGGGAATTAATATAGTGTAGTTAGCAGCCATTAGAAATAAAATAAACCAATACTATGTCTGTATAAAAGTCGCCAGCAGCATTGCCCACTTGTTTTTTGAACTTTCTTTTAGCAGGTGGCAAACGTTCGTACAGGTGGGTTTGAAGATTCTGAGCCGGAATTTTCCCTATTACCTTCAAGTATGCACCCATAACTTCATGTGATGTAGAACGTAGTTTCTCCAGATATAAGAACATTCTATCTGACAGTAAAAGAGGCTTCCAGGTTGACAACCTAAAAATGCACATTGTCATTTAATGTAATTTTGTTACTGATGATAACTAGCTCGAGTATGAATATTTTATTTCTCTTAATCATTTTTTCTTAAGTTATAATAATTATTCTTCTCTAATTTAGGACGTTTTAACTTACAGATTCCATAAAGTACTGATTTAAGAAGTGCAGAGGATTATTTCTGCAGAAATTATTAAAATCTTTATGCATGGGCAATTATTAATTGTTAATTAAAGCTTAATTTTCAATTAATATATGATTATAAATTCCTTAGGTTTTAAAGGTCATATTTGTGTCTTTTTAAGTCAAATTTAAGCTTTTTTATGTCAGAAATGCAGGCATATTTTCTATTTTTAGCTCAAAGAAATCCGCCTCTTGGTAATAAGAGAAGGACGTTTGATTTTTACCATCAGTTTCCTGATTTAGTCAGCATCTTGTTTGCATTTGTAATACACGGCATGACGTTGGTTGCTGCCTTATTTCTGCAGCAATGATTGCAGTCCTCACTTTAATAATAATAATAATAATAATAATAATAATAATAATAATAATAATAATAATAATAATAATAATAATAATAATAATAATAATAATAATAATAATAATAATAATAATAATAATAATAATAATAATAATAATAATAATAATAATAATAATAATAATAATAATAATAATAATAATAATAATAATAATAATAATAATAATAATAATAATAATAATAATAATAATAATAATAATAATAATAATAATAATAATAATAATAATAATAATAATAATAATAATAATAATAATAATAATAATAATAATAATAATAATAATAATAATAATAATAATAATAATAATAATAATAATAATAATAATAATAATAATAATAATAATAATAATAATAATAATAACAATAATAATAACAATAATAATAACAATAATAATAACAATAATAATAACAATAATAATAACAATAATAATAACAATAATAATAATAATAATAATAATAATAATAATAATAATAATAATAATAATAACAACAACAACAACAACAACAACAACAACAACAACAACAACAACAATAACAATAACAATAACAATAATAATAATAATAATAATAATAATAATAATAATAATAATAATAATAATAATAATAATAATAATAATAATAATAATAATAATAATAATAATAATAATAATAATAATAATAATAATAATAATAATAATAATAATAATAATAATAATAATAATAATAATAATAATAATAATAATAATAATAATAATAATAATAATAATAATAATAATAATAATAATAATAATAATAATAATAATAATAATAATAATAATAATAATAATAATAATAATAATAATAATAATAATAATAATAATAATAATAATAATAATAATAATAATAATAATAATAATAATAATAGCTGAAGGGGTGTGATAATAGTAGTGTCTGCTTCCTGTTCATAAATCCTCAGGACCAACCGACCGACCAACGAGGGACAGACAGACATCCCACCCTCTGGCAGTCAGGAATGTAGACGAGATTAGACCAAGATGATTCACACATGAGGCTGCCATTGCCACGAGGAAGACAAGCTGATTCACTACACTAACCGTTCATGTGTAGTCAGTCGACCAGAAAATTTAATCTCTTATCTAAAGGTGTAGAAATGTTTCAATCGTTTATAGCCTCCTTACCCTACAAATGTTTCAGCAAGAAATAGGTGCAGATCTTTTAGAAAACATAATAGACATTTGTGTATTTTGCTCCATAAAGATAAAATAAGTAAACTGTGCATATGACCAATGTTATTTATTTGTTTTATAATGTTATTTAAAGCTTAAACATATTTAAAGAATGTTTTAAAATATTATAATTTTTAAATTAAGTTTAAGAAATGAAATTGTAAAAAATATAGGTTGCTACGAGTGACGTAAATATAATGAAACGCGTGGCTGCTATGGGAAAGAAAATCAATTATCTTCCTAGAAGGACGCAAAGGAGAATAAGTTTGATCATCGGAGAGGACAATCACATGTGTGTAGACAAAAGTTATTTAAAAAAAATGTTGCAACATGAATGCAGCATTTGTCATATGGCCATCTCTGTACGCCATAATTATTTCAGAATGTCTGCAATACAAGCAACGAGAGCAATGTAACCTTCCAGATCTTCAGAAAGCCCTCAGTAATCCATCACACAGTACATCAATATTTAAATTCCTAAAATTAATTAATTTATACAATGAAATATAATATACATTTTGTAACTAAATGTTAAACGTTTTATAATTATGGGTACTATGTAAATACAAAAACAAATGTTTGTATTAGGAGGATTTTATTAATTTAAATTACATGAGATTGAGTTTGATCCTCAAGAAGCTGGAAGCTTATTGATTGCTACTAGTAACTTCAGAAAGTAAATACACTGGAGATATTTTCAGTTCATTTGTGCTATATCATCTTGTGTTAACTGATCGATAGTTAATTTTAATCTGTTGAAAAGGTTAACAAGTAATTTACTTTAATTTGGTAATTTTTTTTTTTTTTTAAAGGAAGGAACGACGCCTTGAAACAGGAGTCTTCATGCTCCGTCCATATCAATTTAAAACACAATTAATGAAGCTAGATTGAAAAGTTACGAAGTCAGTTTCTTACAAACTTCCGACATATATAATAAAACTTCAAATATTGTCACAGCAAGGGAGAGAATAAAAACACCACACCAAAATATTCAAGGTAAACCTCTACCAGTTGTAATACATTGCATTAACTTCTACAGAATCATTTGCGTATGTAGATTTTTCATACTGTTAGCTAAATTAACGCAAAAATCCCTGTTAACATGATTATTGGAAACGGAGAATTTTGGTATTTAAGCACAAAGTCTCATTTTAGCATCTGGAAACTTTCAGGAACAAGGTGTGAAAGCGAAGGATACAGAGGACGGAGAGCGCCGAGTCCTTGACATCTCCAGATATTACATTCTACATCGGTAGAGGTCCCCCACAGACTTATGTCTCCTCAATGAGAGATCTCTGAGGTAAAGTTACACACCGAAAACCAGGACAGATAGCTCCCCAAAACAAACTCCTTCGCCTTTGCTTCGCACGCCGTCTACTCGCCTGATCTTTCGTTAAGGAAATGAAATGAGAACAAATTGAAGAAGAAAGGCTAACAGCATGTTATCTATGCCTATAACCAAATAGTTACGTATTCGCCTATCAAGCAGGGAAAACCGAGAAGAAACCGAAAGTCGGAGAGATAGGCCTCGAGAATTAAACCCAGAACCACCTCAATTCAGGCTTCACACGTTATCGCGAAGCAGTCTCGTTCGAGAAAGTGAACATTAGTGATATTTTGGTCGACATACAACAAAGTTCCAGCTACATCAACCGCCTACTTCCTCAAACCTCACTCTACGCCACTGCAGATTTCATCTCGTATACGCGTGTCAGTAATACTCGCATAAAAGGTGCCGTTAAGAAATATTCAAGGTTATAAATCTGATACAAAGGAGCATGAAAAATGGAAGTAGTATATATGTTAATAACTTAAAACAGCGAATCTGAAAGATACGCTGAATGAAACATTGTTTGGGAAGAAATTACTTTGTGATTGACACACTCTCCTCTCGGTCACCTCCTCAAGCGTTCGCCAAATACCAATCAGTCATCATTGATCTGGCAGTTTGTCTTCCTGAGATAGCAATCCCTCCACTTGCTGACTCAAGAAGAGGGTGTGTCAATCATAACTCATAAGTTAATTTCTCTTTCATTTCACAGAGTTGTTTTCTTTAACGATTCATTTTGTAGCGGAATTGAATGTGTGTCGGAAATTCATCACGTTTTTAGCTGTAATGCCTTTGGACATCTACACGCAATGTAGGCTACGTATAGTTTAAATAAGTTAAATAAATTTTCCCTTTTTAACTTTAGTTATTTACAACTGAAGTTCCTGCACAGCCATAATGTTCGTGCTTTAGCACGCCTGGCAACATCCCTCAGCGGATGTATCCATTCATCTGATATGTCAAATTCCTTAGCCTTCTTAAGTCTACTGCAGATAAATCATTCTAACAGTGGTATGCAAAGCAACTTAAGTGAAGTAACGAACTCATCGCAAACTGGATTGGTTTAAAACGGATTTTAATTTACTAACACTTAGAAATACCTAGAAATATAATGAAACTTCAATAATTTAATTCTGATAATAAAAGCACTTCATAATTGGATAACTATTGCTAAAAACGTTAATGCAATAAAAGTGTACTCTTTTCTAGAAGCACGAGAAAAATTCTGGAATTGGGATAACAAAAGGGTTGGTACCTAAAATAACTGAAGTTTCTCACAAGATGTTCATGAACGAGTATTCCTTTAGTTACGGCAGAGATCTTAAGAAAAGGGATAGAGGATTTTGTCCATGGACCCATGCGCCGAACACGACGATGATATGGCAGTTTAAACATATTTTACAGAGCATATATTCCATTTTGAAATTAAACACATGACAAGAGGTATATGAGAATCACAAGACGTGCATTTCAAGAACGACTTGACAAAGGTTAAATATATACAGTTATTTTCTCTGTTTTTCTCAGTTAATGGAAACATTTTAAGTGTCCTTTCACATCATTTTCGACAGTTATTTTTTGTTTTCTTCCTGTTTGTACAATCATGAATTCTCTGCATTGTGTAGTTAACCTTACATATTGTTACGTCAACTTGATTGCAGGTATGTGCATGAACTGTATTAAATCTTAAAGTTTTGTATATTTATTATTGTAGACAAGGAACATAATATTTGATAGATGAATTTTACATTTAAATATTTTTGTATGTTAATATTTACTAAGACAATGCATGCAACAGCAAAGTCTAAGCTGCTCGAATGTTTTTAAGATCAATCACCGGCATGCATAATCGATCAACACTTTGCCAGCAAGTTTAATATAGTCGCGAACCCATTATCGGCCGACGTACACAAAGGGATAGATAAGGATAGCGCGGAGATAAAAGGCTTGCCGAAACAGATAAAGTTAGATAACTAGAAGACTAGGTGCCGTCTTGTTCAATCTAGAAATATGAGTAGAGGTATATACGAGGGCTATTTAATAAAGAATGATCACAACGTATATTTACTCATCCTCATAATTTTGATGGCCCTTCTCAAAATAGTCTCCCCTGAAGGCAATGCACTTGTCCCAGCGTTTCTGCCAGTCTTCAAAGACATGCTGGAAACCATTTTTTTAGAGATCCTTCAAAATCGCTTCCGCAGCCTTCACCACTGCTTCTGATGATGGATAATGCCTCCCATGAAAGCGTTTCTTCAAGTTAGGGAATAGAAAAAGGTCACATGGGGCTAAATCCGGACTCTAGGGAAGGTGAGGGATGCACTTCATGTTGATTTTTGCAAAATATTCAGCAACTACATTGGCAATATGCGGCCGCGTATTATCGTGGTGCAGCATCCAGCCTGCCTGTGGCACCCAATGAAATGTTCAGTATTTCAGAAAGGGATCATAAGGTAATTCGTCGAGCCTCTCTCACAATGGCAGCAGCAGTGTTGATGTTTTCTTCCGTAAGAGCAGTATCTAGAGCACCGGTCCACCTTCCTTTGAAATTGATTGTCTCCCCTCTTTAAACATTTTAAACCACCTTAGAGCTGTGCTGTAGGGAAGAACACACTCTCCATAGGCCTCCTGTAACATTGTATAGGCCTCAACTGAAGATTTGTTGAGACGAAAGAAGAATTTCAAAACCGCATATTGTTCCTCGCGTGTTATCTCCATTGCAGCGGTAGGCGATACTGAGCATGTCTGAACTTGCCTGGTTCTCACAGGCGGGAACCAGGAGTACCAACAATGAAACTACTACGGCGTGTTTGTTTCACATTAAGCTAACGGAATATAATAAGACTGAATTATGACCGTAAAAATATTATGATCATTCTTTATTGAACAACCCTCGTAAAAGAAATCGCGACATGCCAGGAGAGAGTCGAAATGGAACCTGATCCATGAGCATACAGCTGTGTTTTGAAAATGAACTCTTTTGTTTGTGGGTGTGGCAGGCGATCTTGGAAGATTGTATTTGTGTGTTACGTAATTCTGTTATTGTAAGGGTTGAGCAAAGTATTTCTACGCAAATAAAGAACATTTTGAATTTCTGCAACTTGGACTTTTAATTCTACGAACCCACAAAGCCACGATATTCTTGCTATTGAGCCCACATATGTAACAGTTGTTAGTATATTATTTGTTATATTTTGGTATAAGAATATTCTACTATTCACTACTATAAAAATGACTTCATATTTGTAAAATATACAATATAATTTAATACTTGTACAATATACAGACATCGAGTGCATTTTCGAGAATCTCGAACGTTGGAGAAACTCGGAAGCAGAAAATTCCTGAATTGGTCTCCTATTTTGAAACTGTTCCTCATTCTCCAATGATGCTCTTTTAAGTAACATACTGTTTCATAATATAAAGGATTGCAAACACTTCTTACACCTCCACAAAGTGATCATAAAGGTATGCTTAATGGTATTAAAATGTTCACTGTCTGGCTGTTCTTGAGCTTTCTATGGTAAAAACACATGCGTTCATTATTAAGCATATGCATGTTAAGAAATTATTGCGTAAACTGCAGAACTGTAATATGTTTACATAGGAGACTAAGCTGGAAAAACAACAATTATCGTTACGGTCTCTCGTAATTTTTGAGAAATAGTGCCGCATTTCAGTATTATTAATTTATTTTGACATTGAAACAACCTTGCTGCGCTTTCACACATGTTTCCTCTGGTACAAAGTCGAATATATATTTACATAATAAATGCTTTGAGGTAAATCAAAGATTTTTAGGTATTTCAGCAATAACTGCTCTTATTAGTAACTGTCCTGATAGTTAAATCACGCACGCTTTAATTTCTGGAGACAACTTTTGGAGAAATTACCGTATAGAACCCTATTTGCAAAAAGAGAGGAGACCCTCGTTAATGAACGACTTAACATGAGTTGATTTGGATGCTGTAATATTTACTTCAAGAACAGACCAATAAAATTCTGATATAAATATTATGCAACTTTTCTTAGTCTGCGAGACATTCATTGTGAAATTTAGAAGTAAAGCTCTTTTATTTGGTGTGGAATCTGTGCATTAATGCTAATTTAACTTTTCTTTCTAACCATGAGTATTGAACTACTCATGTATTATCGACTTGGACTTAATGCGAGGCAACTGTCACACTTTTGCCAGATAATTACGTTTTATTAATAATATTCTTCAACCAAATTATACGAAATACCATATTAAAGCACTTAAAAATTATCGTAAATAATTCGAAAATGAAAAACAGGAAATAAAAAAAGGAAAATGTTCAATTAACATAAATCTGAAAATAAGCAGTTTTGGAAATAGCACCTAGTGAAATTCACAGTTAAAATAACCTACTTTCATTAACCCACGGTATTAGTCTCCTCTGCTTTTTGCAGAATTCAGCAATCAGCTGTTGAGATATCCCCACATACCTCAGAAGTGAGTAGCTGTTGTACCTATTGTAGGCATTTGTTTTCTTTGATAATCTCAGTGTTGCATTACAACAATCGGAGCATTCTTTTCGAAACAATTCATTTGAGAACATGTGTTTATCGGAACCTTTCTTTTATTATTTTCATTCATATGTTTGATCTTCAAATGTTTAGCCATCAGCTTAAAGTGCCATGATACAAAAATTGTATTAAATTGTATCCGTAACCTTTACAACGGTCTTTATTTGTTTAATGCATATTTCTTAATTATTTAAAACACGCCGATTATCTAAAATAAATATCTACATAAGGGCAATGGGAGAAAGGTGTTTATACTTACATGCTCGTAAGAGAAACGTCATGGGAAACGAGTCAAATTTAGCTCTTTGAATAGCATTGATTCTGTGATATTAACTGAATGTTGTTCTCAAATCTCTTTTCATCGCTAAATTTGAATGTATTATTTTAAGATCAATAGAGTTTCATGACATTAAAACGACCAATGGATAAATAAAATTTAAGAATTGAAATTTTTATTCTACCTTTTATGCTCTCTGTCCTGGATCATCCGAGTTGATGCGATTACCTGTAAAAATAAAAGCAAATGTAAGTATATCCTTTACAGCCTGTTATAATTACTTAATTTAAAAGCTACATTTATATTTGATTAGTGTAGAAGGTTTACATAATGATACGCAACATAACCGTTTTTTTTTTCTATTCGATGCTTCCAGAAATCATTTCACAAAGAAATGTATAAACAGTATAATACCCACTCAATTGATTAAAAATAAAACGTATTATATGGACTTCTAAGACACGAGAAAAGTTAAAGTATTCATTCGATTATTTTAGAAATTGACTATGAATTAATAATATTCACAAGTTTGTTCTTACTCAAATATATTTATTCTTTGTATTAAAAAACTTGATATAACATTCTGAGGCACCTACAAGCCTTCATATCAGCAAGATGCCCCTACCCACTTTTTTTATAATTTACGTCCTCCAACGTTTAGTCATATCGGACGATGAATGAAACGGGTGATTCCGAGGTCCACGGAGCTTAGAGTTATCCGACATTCGTCTATCAGGATAAAGGAAAACCCCGGAAAAGATCCTATCCAGGTAACTCAGCCTAACAGAGATTCGAACTCGGGACCTCTTGAACGTGAGGCAGACACGCTACCATCTACGCTGCCGAGGCGGGCTAAAGTTGACCCTATACATTGATAATATTATATTTAAGATTCATTATCTCTCATTCATTATCTCTCTTATTCTTAATTACAATCTATGCACAGTTTCAATCAGCTCATTCACAGTTCTTTAGTGTTGATAGTATAATAGACAAAACAACAAAGAATAATGGCTACGAGCATTGCTGACCAACACTTGAAGCAAGTATAGGCTTACTGAATTCTGTGCTAAATATGTATATATATAGTTCTCCAGATTAATTTATTAATTCAATAATAATTAAAATCATGTTCAATATTAAAACAATAAGCTATACGGCAATGAGCGCATTTCAGATGCATGCGTTATCTGTGCAGATTTAAATAGTAAATTTAAGAACTGCACGAGAGGAACTTTGTGCAAAAATTAACTCAAGTTGCATGATGAGGAATCCTCTAAATCTCTTTTGGAAAAGATCTGTTAAAGCTGTTCGGGGTGAACTATCAAACGAAACATTCGAAATAGGATAGAAGTTAAATCTTTGTCAAGCACTGGAGTGCCAAAATATTTGGAAGGCGGACTGGAGCTTTGCTTCATGTGAATATTGATGCAAATATATATTAGGTGCAAGGTATACACCGGAGATCGACGTCTGTCCCATGTGACCTCTATTGAAGGAACCAATCCACAAGTGGAAAGGATGAAGTGAAGGAACCACGGGAGAATCGATACTATAAGCAGATACACGAGGAAGATGCCAGGAAATCCCTAACAACTCCTGACTCGAAGATCCAAGCCAATACTGGAGCTGCCCAAAGGGGGTGGTGAAGACCCTTCCAACCAGGCAGACCCCATGCCCATGGAGAATACTCTTTTCCTTGAAGCAAACACGTGCACCTCTATCCGGCACCACCACACACCAGAAAAGTTAGAAGTACACCAAATGAAATAAAAGCGAAATGAGGAAAATGAAAACTTTGTAAATGAGAAATTACTCTAACATTCACCTACAAACAGATAACCTGGAAAGACTCAAGGTCAGAATGGTTGATAGGAATTCAACTCGGTATCTCACAAATGAGAAAAATATATAAATAATGATAATGTTTTAGATTTAGATTTATCCAATGTAATTACATATTGAATATATTCCCTAAATTTATTTGCATAACATTTAGCCTACAGAGAATTAAAAAAACAAAAACACTACTTAGCTTTTGCATAGTGACAGTTCAAATTATAGAGATTTACCGATTTCTCTTGTATGTATTAGGGGAAACAAGTGCATAACTATTGATTTCGGGAGCAGTGGGAAGGAAACATTCCTGAAGTGTTGTCAAATCCAAGCTGAAAGGAATAAATTCAACGATGGAAATAAGTCAAGATACATTCGATAATTTATCACTGTCAGTTCATCGTATACGATAAGGGACTATAAAATAAGGGAATATTATTTACCCAATTTTAATTTTTGAAATTTCAGTTTGGATATCTAAATCTGCATCTCCTAAAATATAACGCTTCTTTACAGTTTAAACAAATAAAAATATAAATAAAATAATGAAATCTAAAACATCTTTAAAGGTGACTGCTTTAGCGATATATTCTAAAATAAACTTTAAACATGGAACTTCTCAAAATTATAACCACAAAGTCAGGCCTGAAAAAGCGATAACAGAAATTCTACAAATTTTCCTTACTTAAATTTGCTTGTGTACAAAGTGAAAACTGTGAAGAGAAGTTGTTAGAACATCAGAAACAATAAGACATCAACTGTGGGCAGGGAAAAGGCCAATACGATGATGAAATCCAACATTTACGTTAACTGAGGGAGAGACGTGGAGGGGAAGAGTAATAATCTTAGAGATGTAAGGAAGAGTGTTAAGGATGAAAAACGAGAATGACTCATAGTGACAATGATAAGAAGTAAGTGAAAAAATTAAGGAAACGAAAGAAGGAGCAAGAGGAAACAAATAAAACTGGCAGCAATGACTATGAAGAGAATTCCTTCTCTCCTTCCTTCTTAATCAAGTCTAAGAATGGACGTTTCTCACACTTCCCCCTTCATAAATTGTATTAGCACTGCAACCATATGTAGAAAAATATCATGAATTAGCTTCACATGACTTTCTCTACACAACACCTTATTAGTTCACATCTTTTCTACAAAAGTTAATTTTATATCTACTTCATGTTGATGGCAATAAATATTTGTAGAAACGGTTTTATTGTACATTTCGTTAAAAGTGATAGATGTGTATAAGGCCGAAGCGAGAGTCAAATTTTTAAAAATTACTCCCTTATATTAGCTTTGAAGTTCTCTTTACATTCCATCGCGAGAATAAATTAATAGCCACTTGGCACTTCAAAAAAGCATGGTGTATTGGAAAATTCAAACAAATAGCAATGAATATTTTAAAAACTTAAGCCACAAAATTGTGTTGTGGGATTGTGTTCTGATCTACATTTGTTGTACAGTAATTTTCTATCTCTCTAGTCACATTAAATTACACAAAATTCATTCAGAATGAAAAGTGCTTGTCAATAACCTCAGAAAGTTCAAGGTACACATTTTATCTGTCATGTAAATACTTTAAACTTAGGCATTTTAATGAAAATTGTGAGACATTTCTGAAAAAATAAAAATAATCGAAAATTATGCCATGTTAAGGATAAACGTAGGCAAGTGTCTCGAAATTCCTTGGTGTTGCAGTCTTGAGAGATGAAATCTGGCAGTGGTCTGTTTTTGTCGTTAAATTCTATTGTTTCTATTGTTTTTCTTTGTTTCTTTTACTTCGATTCAGTGGACCTCAAAACACGAAAGCCTCAAAATCTCGATATCGAATTCTGGTCGGAATACTCTAGGCGTCTAGGCACTTCCTTTGCCTGCTCTATGTACTGGGTGGTTGGGGTAGATACTAAACAGTAGGTTAGGTGACCTGCCTTTACGAGGACTATATGTTATCGGCAGGGAGTATTCAGGGAGTATTTCTATACAGCTGCTGCACGTAGCTTCTTGACTGGCATATATTGAAGCTCGACAACTATGTGCAGAGGCCGACATAAGTATTTGAACGTAAACATATTTATTACTTATATTATTTTAAAGCTACGCAGAGTAAGCATACGTAAATACCAGTGGCACAAAATAAACTTGAGTCTTCCATTAAACTTATAAACTCATAAATAGCAACTGAAACCAATTTGTACTACAAGGATAAATAAAACGGTTACTTTACATCTGGATATAAGTATTCGAACAGAGAACAGATAGTATTTAGTTGTCATCCCCTTTCTTTGTATTACTGCTGATAATAGTTTGGGCATTGTATGAGTTGTTTAGTGACTGCAGAGTCCATATTTCTCCACTACGTTTGAAGTTCTTTCAGATGGTCCTTGCTTCTGATGTGATGCTTCCTCACACGCTCCTCGAGTTCCTTCCAGATGTTCTCTATAGAATTTAATTCTGGAGATTGGGGTGGTGTCTTCAAAGTGTGAGGAGTGTTGTACACGATCCAAAGCCTTACAATTTCAGCAGTATGCTTCGGATCATTGTCCTGCTGGAAGTAATAATCATATCCTAATTCCAGCTTCTCTGCACTCTTTTTAAGATTGTTTTAAAAAAATCCTCTTGAATTCAAATTTGTCCATGATCCCATCTATGAACACCAGTTCCCCAAAGCCAGATGAAGCTATACAGCCCCATACCATCACACTACTGTCACCATGTTTCACTGTAGCTACCATGTTCTTAGGTTCCCATTCTGTATTTGGCAGTCTCCACACTTTAAGACGTCCATCACTCCTGTAAAAGCAGAATTTGCTCTGGTTCGACCACAGAACCTTATACCAGAATTCTGTTGGTTTCACCACATACTATTTAGCAAATTCTATACGCGTTTTGTTATTCACCTTATTAACATATGGTTTCTTTCTAGGAAGGCGGATATTGTACCCAGTACTATTTAAAACCCGTGTAACTGTTCTGGTGTGAACCACAGTGCCAGAATATTGCTCACGGCATCCTCTAACCTCAGATGCAGTGACTCTCGGATTCTGCTTCACCATTTTTATTATTTGTGTCCTGTCTCTAATAGTGAGTTTAGAAGGAGCGCCATTTCTAGGTTTATTTACAACAGTATTTGTCTGTTTGAAGCGTTTAATTATGCAGAACACTGTAGTTTTTTGTCTGTTAATGGTTTTGGCAATTTCAGAGAGAGATTCGTTTTGTTTGTACATATTTATCACGATATTCCTCTCTGCCACCGTTGTCTCCTTACCTTCGTCCCCTATTACCTGTGAGTTCACAATCGGCTGAATAACTTTGAGCACACTGTCTCGAGGCATAGCATAAACAACTGCTAAGTGGTAGGGTCGTGTAGGGTACGTCCAACCACCTTTCTCTCTGTTCGATTGGGTACGTTCGAATACTTATGTCCTCCAATAAGAGGGGCAATAGAATAAATACAGTACAGATTGTGTAATAAATACATGTAAAGTGATAATTTAATAATTGTTTCCGAGACACAAAAGGTTAATGTTTACATGTTTAACAATTCAACGCTGCCAAATAAATATTACAGTATTTATAGTACGTGCAATGTTACATGGTATATTATTCGAATACTTCTGTCGGCCTCTATAATTCACAAGAGAAGCCCCTGTAGCGGTCGAGGATTAGCCTACCCAACTTACTGCTCAACAGAATAACATTTTCTTATTCCAGAATTTTTCTTTATTTTCAGAAGACAAAAAACAATAATAATATATGTATTACCTTTATTAATTATTAGACAGAGTTAACTTTTCACTTTAGAATACGCGATAGAAGTTACCAATTCTGTGTCTCTGCAATGTTAAGTACTTATGTTCTAGAAGTTTATAATGTCAATACATACAACTGAATTAGATCCTATTTATATGTAAGTAGTTTATTTAAGTAAGAAGAAAATTAATTTTAATCCGGCTAATTGTCAGCTTTGTGGACCCAAGCTCATTTCATATTCTGTCCAAATTTATCTACCCTCTTAAAGGACGTTGAACATGATAAAAGTAGCTGAAAGATAATTAAAAACTTAAAACTTACAAAATGTAATATTTGGAAAAAGACACTTTGCAAATCGCAGACACCATCTCAATCCCTTACCCCCTCCCTCTCCCAAGGCGGCCCGGGTTCGATCCCAGGTGACCGCAAAGTGAGATTTGTGGTGGACAACACGGCGCTGGGGAGGGTTTTCTCCGGGACCTCCGGTTTCCCCCGCTATCTCACTCCACCGGTGCTCCATCTTCATTCTCATGTACCATCAGTGTCACCGCCTGCGGTGCCGTATGTAGTAAAAGCGGGCGTTAAACACTACACATCTCCATCTCCCCTCCCTCTCCCCCCTCTCTCGCTTTCTCTCGAGGTGCATGACTAATGGGAATTAAACAAATTAAACAATAACAAATACGGGTAGTTTGAGATGTTGCATTCTTCAAAGATGATATACTTAAATGTGAAGTTTGATATTTACCAGTTTTAGCCTTTGAGTTACTAGACTCAGAAATCCTTTACGCGCGAACTTGTTTTAACATTGCTTTTTTAGGTTCCAGAGACCTCCAAGCACATGTTTACATAACATTCTTGATACTTTTAGTTTGATTGCCTTAAGTATCTCCTCTATTCACCATTCCTAAGAAGGTGATGAGAGCTTCGGGGATGAAAACTGTACAAGAAATTACAACTTATACATCAACAAAGTTTTGAGGATGCGCGACATTATAAATGGATATGAATATTATTGTCATTTAAATTGATTTATTGGTGTGCTACAATAATTACTCTCTCATTAACTCTTATCCAGTACGAACTATGTGGCTTCCGTCGCGTATTTTACAGGGTAGTCTGATATTTAGTCTATAATCTCTTATTACTTTCTACTAATCTTTAGCAAGCAGGGATGTTTTAACGAAAGATTCAGTATAGAGGTTTCACCGGAAATCCGCGACTTGAAATTCCTTGAAAATACCCTCCCCAAAATGTTTTTAAAAACAGTGTGCGTGAACATCACTAAAACCAGAAATGTCAGTTAAACACCAAACTTGGTAAGTATGCTCAGGACTTTCCAAGGAAACGAGATGAGATTTTCAAGAAAATCCTTGATCTCTATCTCTATAAATATCTATGAACAATAGGTATAATAGTTCAGATTACTTCCAGGATACTGCAAAGAGTATGCAGTTTTAAAGAAAACACATTGATCGGTTGTTTACTTTCTCTACCACGTACTAATAGTTACAGAAGGTAGCTGTATTTCACCCCAAAATAAGATACCAACCGAGATTTTCCGAAAATACACGTTTAAAATGCCTTCGAAACTCCAAAAACTTATTTTATAAAAAAGTTTTGTTTATGTATGTGTGTGTGAGTGAGAGAGAGAAGAGAGAGAGAGAGAGAGAGAGAGAGAGAGAGAGAGAGAGAGAGAGAGAGAGAGAGAGAGAGAGAGAGAGAGAGAGAGAGAGAGAGAGAGAGAGAGAGAGAGAGAGAGAGAGAGAGAGAGAGAGCTGTTGGTTAAATGGTTGGAGAGTTGGTTGAATACCAACCTTGGTAATTAAGTTCCAGTCTCCCTAATTACGATATGAAGATTTTCAAGAAAATCCCTTAACCCAAAGACTATCCTTTTTATAAACAAATTGTCGATATTTTTGAGCTTTTAAAATATCTAACGATTTTGATTAAAATGCCATAAATTTAAGTTACATTACTAATTTTCTGGGGAAAGCTACGAGTTCTCTTTATTCCAATTGACATATAATTGGTAAACTGCAAAAGATAGACGAAATCTTGCCGTACCAAAAAGGAAAAAAATGTAGATCTCATTAAAACAACGTGGTTTTTGACATTTTCCAGATATTCTATTAGGTAGACTATTCAAATACTCAAGGGTTTTTAAGTGGCAAGTGTAATCGTTTTTAATCTCCCTTCTACGCACCATCTCAATGGTACAATTTACGACTACAGAAGTAGATCAATTATATTCTAAGAAAAATAATATCGATACTTATACTGAAATATATGTTTTGAGGGCCCATAAAAAGAGGTACCTGTGTTTGTGTGTAGGTTTTGATATTACATCAGACCATTGTTAACTGATGTACATTATTCACAGAATTGCCTCTGAATCCAAACTGACTAAAATAGTTAACTAAATAAGATAAAAAGTACATATATTATTAAATATATTATTACATACTTACAGTTTTGTTATTTTACAACTACATGGATTCCATTAGAGGACGAAAAAATGAAATCTTTTGTGTGCGTGAGAAAGAGAGAGAGGGGGAGGGAGAAATGGAAGGGGATAGGGAGGGAGGGAGAGAGAGAGAGGAAGGAAAATCGCCTATAACTCGTGGACTGTAGCAATTGCTATGGAACTGCATATGCATCATGAATTCTTTTTTTAAAAATGACATACAAGCAATTCGAGGGCTACAAAGCTTAGAGTTCATTGGTTTAAAATGAACTATCAAATGGCCAGTTTTTGAGAAAACCCATAACCAAAGGATAATTTTTCTGGCGGAGTTTCTTCTTTGCTACTCTACAATAAAATGCATAATGAAGTATGAATATAGAGTGACTTTGTGGGTTCGTAGAATAAAAAGTCCGAGTTGCAGATATTCCAAATGTTCTTTATTTCCGTAGAAATACACTGTTCAATTCTCACGTAACAACATTACGTCACATACGTCACATACCAAGGTTGATGACAATAACAGTGTTCTGATTACAACAGCTCTCGTTACAACAACACTACAGCTGTGTTTTGCTTACCACCTCGACTCACGCTTGGCGAGTCGTTGCTCTCTTAAATACCTCATTGATAAATTCGAGAGGTTGGAACAAATAAGAAAACAACCTTTCTCTGTCAATCAAGATATCACTAGAACCTTCCAAACGTGAAATCCTATCTGTGCCGGCAAGTCATTTATCTCAGCTACCTTTATTTGCCGGCTCTTTGTGTACACTAGGCGTGCTATCGTAGATAACGGCTTCATGACAATAGAGTGTTTCAGAATTCGACAGAAGAACTTTAAGGGTTATTAGAGGGCTGTTGGGAGAACAATTTGAGATTAGATCCCAGGTTGCATAATTTTACCCATTAATTTGAGCCAGCGTGCCATTGATATATTAGTGCGTCATTAATATATGCAACTATTTGCTGCTCTACCAAACCGTGTATAAGTGTGGCTTCGTAGTAACGTAAGGATTTCTCAAGCCAGAGGGTCCACATCAAGTACCACTTTCCATTTATTTTATCTTTTTTATTTTCGATATTCTAATTGTTGATTGGTTAAAGATATGGAATATTGCACTGGCCCATGTGTTATTATCACTGCTGTCAAATGTAATCAAGCAAATAAACAGCTCAGCTGATTGAAGCATTTTGTTGTTCACTATTGGAAAATGTCGCAGCCTTAGAAGGACGAGCATCTTTATGCTTTGCACACCACAGTCAAAATATACCTAAGTATATCCCAATTATATAGAATTTAGTCCTTGTATCTTCCTCGCAAAAGGCATAATTTTTCAATAAATATTTGAAATATAATGTTTTTAGCAAAATGGAATGTTTATACATGTGTGTGTGTGTGTGTGTGTGTGTGTGTGTGTGTGTGTGTGTGTTTGTTTGTTTGTTTGTTGGTGTGGTGTGCGTGTGTATGTAAACGAAAATATGAAGTTACCAAGAGAAGAGCAGAAAGAAAGAGTCAATAATCCAAGTAGAGGCTCGGGTTTTCATAAATTTAACCTTTCCATCTAGTAGTAGAGGGCCCTGAGGGTATACAGGCAAAGGATCTCAGAAACAACAGTGATAAAAACACCTTTACGAAAATATCAAAAAACCTATCTACGCGCAAGTAGCAATCCACGCATCTGTTACCCCTTACGGAACTTAATTTAGCATTCCTTAAGAAAATGTATCCTGTACGCAGAGCTCAACACAATATTTTATTTGAAATTGTAATTGTTATGTATTATTATTATTATTATTATTATTATTATTATTATTATTATTATTATTATTATTATTATTATTATTATTATTATTATTATTATTATTATTATTATTATTATTATTATTATTATTATTATTATTATTATTATTATTATTATTATTATTATTATTATTATTATTATTATTATTATTATTATTATTATTATTATTATTATTATTATTATTATTATTATTATTATTATTATTATTATTATTATTATTATTATTATTATTATTATTATTATTATTATTATTATTATTATTATTATTATTATTATTATTATTATTATTATTATTATTATTATTATTATTATTATTATTATTATTATTATTATTATTATTATTATTATTATTATTATTATTATTATTATTATTATTATTATTATTATTATTATTATTATTATTATTATTATTATTATTATTATTATTATTATTATTATTATTATTATTATTATTATTATTATTATTATTATTATTATTATTATTATTATTATTATTATTATTATTATTATTATTATTATTATTTGATCAATATACATGTAACATGCCTTACAGAACTAAACAGTTCAATTATGCTATAAGCTCAAGTTTCGAATAATTAGCCATTTAACTATTTAAAATACCGTTGGGCCTACCTCAGCACTGCTTAAAATGTTATAAATACAGTTGAACACTTTTGCATGTTATTTTTGCGAAGGACAAATAGACCGATGTCCTTAATGAGATTTTCAACACTCTCACTTTAATTTCTAGGTTCCAGTGAGGTTTTGCAAGATATCATGCGGCTTCGTTTGGGTGAAATATATACAGCTTTTATGAAACTCTAGCCGTATAGGTTTTGTTTTTTCTCTGAGTATCCATTTAAATGTGTGGTCTGCACAGATGTTTATCCATGCAGCCTCTTGATCGTTGCTCCTCTCTGGAGGCCATGACCGGTTTCCCAAGAAGTATAGTGGTGAGTCAGCTGATACTTCAACTAGGATGATTAATCCACAGGTTGCTCTTGCTAGGTCACGTGGACAAAAGTGCCTTGCCTTTTTTAAATGACCAGGACATCTGCTTTTACGGTAAGGGCGTTGCAAATTTTATACTTCTTTTCACCAAACCAGCAAGATCACCTTTCATAAGTGTGATAATGAATGGACCGCAGGAAAATAAGACATTTTGTTTCACCCTTAATCCTAAAGAAATGTAGGATTCACGTGTTTTAATAACGATTCAACAATAGGCATATGACAGTTCTGAATGTATCTATTCGAAATATGTGGTCTGTAACAACGTGTGTGCACGCGCCTGCGCGTGTGTTACCGCTTTAGCATCCTGTCATCTTAGTTGTTCGTCGATAATGTGTTTAGAAACATGCCACTTATGTGACAAATGCCTTTAATATGCATTATCAGAGACGATAGTGAGTTCTGTTTCAAACAGCTTCGTTCCGCAGAATTTAAAATAATTATTTTGGTTGAATTATTTTATATAAAAACAATAATAATAATATTAATAATAATAATAATAATAATAATAATAATAATAATAATAATAATAATAATAATAATAATAATAATAATAATAATAATAATAATAATAATAATAATAATAATAATAATAATAATAATAATAATAATAATAATAATAATAATAATAATAATAATAATAATAATAATAATAATAATAATAATAATAATAATAATAATAATAATAATAATAATAATAATAATAATAATAATAATAATAATAATAATAATAATAATAATAATAATAATAATAATAATAATAATAATAATAATAATAATAATAATAATAATAATAATAATAATAATAATAATAATAATAATAATAATAATAATAATAATAATAATAATAAGAAGAAGAAGAAGAAGAAGAAGAAGAAGAAGAAGAAGAAGAAGAAGAAGAAGAAGAAGAAGAAGAAGAAGAAGAAGAAGAAGAAGAAGAAGAAGAAGAAGAAGAAGAAGAAGAAGAAGAAGAAGAAGAAGAAGAAGAAGAAGAAGAAGAAGAAGAAGAAGAAGAAGAAGAAGAAGAAGAAGAAGAAGAAGAAGAAGAAGAAGAAGAAGAAGAAGAAGAAGAAGAAGAAGAAGAAGAAGAAGAAGAAGAAGAAGAAGAAGAAGAAGAAGAAGAAGAAGAAGAAGAAGAAGAAGAAGAAGAAGAAGAAGAAGAAGAAGAAGAAGAAGAAGAAGAAGAAGAAGAAGAAGAGATAGAAGATGCCGTTTGCGTTTAGTGAATATAATTAATTTGCTAATTCAGTTACCTGAAATGGATAATATTCAGTCATCTATATCCAAATGACATCTTGACAATTATGTGATCCTCTGCATATTGCGGCAAATCCGCATACGAGAGTTAAATTGATTGGGTTCTAATTGGAGCTATGAGTTCTTTTATCCTCAGGTGAATAATTGTAGGAAATGGATTTTGGTGGTTGTTGGTTACTCAGTCGTTAATAACACTTTGTTTGTTGCAGAATTATTTGGTTTAATTCCTACTAAGTTTGCTTATCGACTTGGATTGGTGACCACCTGTTAGTAAAATTCCTAACATAAATTCACTTTTACTTGGAACCCTGGATAACTTGTGTAAAGTTACTTCCGCGCGGTTTCTATTTCTTCTTTATACGGCGACTACTTTGCTCTAATAAACTTCTAATGCTGCTTCGACTTACGCTGGTTGCACTATTCTTAACTTCCCTACATTTCGGACTTATAAATCTTCACTTCTCTTCTTAACGCGCATGAACACGTCCTTCCTGTCGTAGTATTACCTTTAAGTAAATTTTTCTTACTTCACGATTCAGTTCGAACCTTATTCTGAACCCCTCTCTAATTTCATCACATGACAAAACTAGCTCATCCTTCTCAAATGTTACATTATTATTGGTTTCTCATTTATTTCGAATGTTTGCATTGGTTTGCAAAACTCGTCTAACTCATTGACGTTCAGCCATCCCTGAGTTGGGGAACGCCTCCCTGAGTTGTTTGTAATGGTATACATCGTTATCAAATCAGCGAAGTAAATCTCTTTAGCGTTCATGTTTAACTGCATTTTGAAAGCCTTTTTGTCCCAACACATTCCTGGCTGGAAGTATTCTATAGTTCTCAGACATTGAACTTTTCCTAGCACAAAGAAGGTAACGGTCCTTCCTTCCTGTCTCTCCGATGTGTACAGATTTTTACAAGAATATTTTCTCTTTCTTGCCTGGATGCTAGTATATATGTTTTATTAAATTATATTCTTCCCTTCTTATTAAGTCAACCTCTATTTTAATCATTGCTCTATCCATTCTAATTTCATATTATTATTCAATATTTTATATTAGTTTAGCAAAGCATTTTTATTAATTTATCTTCTTTTTTAATAGCCTGATTTCGATTAATTCGCCGCCTCCTTATCGCGGTACTGCGGTTACAATACCATTGGTCATCGCTTCTAGAAACTTTCCATCCGAGAGCCAGAATGCTTTTTAAGAAGACACGCGCAGATAGCCTTTCTCTAAAACTACTTTACTTGGAAGCAAGAGACCTCAAAATGTGCTTTTTAAGCGAAAGCTTCATGCCATTCTCGGCTGGAATACAATACTATCTCCATTTACCATCGGTGAGTAGTGTATACAATAAAAGAAACACAACATATGAGACTTAATTCTTTAGGTAACAAAAATGATCGAAATTTTATTTTATTATTCCTAAAGCAGTATACACAATGGCTAATAATTTATTTAATTTCGTTCTTTAAAACTTTGAAGATATAGCTGGAAACTATAGCAGTTTTGCCATGAGCTATAGGAATAGGAAATTAACGTTATTGTAAATTGTTAGGCGGAGAATAAAATTGACCTCTGTGTGGCTCCATGCGTCATTTGTAACACAGCCTATTCATTATTGTATCGCTGATGCTTTCCTGGAAAACAAGAGAGATAGCATTGCCCCATACTCATAAACTGTTTGCCTCGGGCATATAAACAATGTCCCTGACTCATCAGTAGTTCTTGATATTATGTATTATCACGTCTCTTAGTATGGGTTTCCATAATTAATACTATACCTTTTGTGTTCCATTACATTTAATGGCGATTGCGTATGCGAGAACGACACAAGTGCCTTTGGTTCCCCGATATAACTAGTTTTAAAATTAGACTGACATCGCAGTTAAGGTATTCGTATTATTAAAACGAAACCAAATGCTAACATGTGTAGAGAAGATTCTGAAGTTTTTGTTTGGCCATAATTTGGCTAAAATAGAATTGGGGTAACAACGAACTCTATTCAGCCAATGCTGAATAAGAGGTATGTCTAGAAATTTCTGCTTCTTCTGTGCTTGGGCTGGATATTTTTGTCTTCGTTATTAAAATATTAACCATTTTAAATATTTTAGTGGCATTTCAAAATTATATGGCCGGTTTTTAAAACTTTGTCATTTTTCCTTAAAGTTACGAACACATTGTTGGACTTTTTTCTAGATTAGTTCATCAACTTCCGAGCTCTAATTATGTATTCTTGGATTCCAGCATAAGCATAAGGATAAATAATATTCTAGCATAGGTCCTTGAATTCCAGTATAAGCGGTAGAACTTAAAGTACTGTCTACCCTCCGCAAAAAGGCAAGTGGGGCCTGGAAGGAGAGGGACTAAACTGTATCTGCTCTGGTAGTTAATCTGTTACGAAATATGTGTAGAGTGCATATGTACCAGCAGATATAATGCTTGTTTCAGTAACTGCAGTGATGGGTATTATGCATGAGTGAGCTATGTGACAACACTGTATTGTAGATGAATATAATCTTTGTTTCACATAAGCTTGCCCCGTATCTCTTAACGGTCACGTGACCTAATCCCCTCTCATTGGCTGCTGTTGTGGTATAGACTTTTGTGCGGTAAAACTTAGTCCGTTATTTAACATGGTGATATATCTTTATATCTTGGAAGAGAATTGTCAAATTTATATATTAGTAGCTATTTGAATTAAATATATTACGCAACAGTGTTAATTCCTAAACGGAGTAAAGAGGAGGAGGTTCCTTTGCTTTAGCCCGCCATTCAGATGACACAATAGCACGTACTTTAGTGGAGACATATTTGTTTATATGAATTTTATCACTGACTTGTTTTGAACTGGATTAGTCATATATCGCCATTCGAAGGTGTGTTGTGCTGAGTGCGAGAGCTAAATATTTTACTGATCGTTTATTGCGCATGTACTTATATGTATAATTGCAGTCTACCGCCAGTTTTTCGCTGAAGCATCGCAAGGGAAAACTTTTACAAAGCAGCGAAAAAAATTGTGGTGCTTGTGTTTAATGCACTCACGGAGAAGAATCCGTCTTTGTGAGTGAGAGAGTGAGCTGCGCTCTGAACCAGGTGTGAGGGTTAGGTCCGTAGGAACACCACGACTGAAATTGAGACAACAGAACTTATAACTTCAGGAAAAAGCAGGAATAAACAAAAGCAAGTGCTCGGAGATTGCGATTCGTGAAAAGTGCTGTACGTCGTCATGTGCATAGTTTTTTCTTTAGAAACGAAATCCCTAATATAAATAAAATGTTGTCTGCTGTAAATGAAGATGCAGATTTACCAAATTTCAGCAGATCTAGTCTGTATAGATTGCTTATACAGCTGGGGTTTGTGAATGAAAAAAGGGGCAAGAAAAATGTGCTAAGAGACAGAGGCGATATTGCTGTGTGGCGAAGACGTTATTTAAGGACAATCAGACTGTACCGGGATACAAATCGCAAAATATACTACCTTGACGAGACTTGGATGAATGATGGACACACGAAAAGTAAAGTATGGCATGACACAACTTTTAAGACTGAAAGACAAGCATTTTTGCAAGTTATGTGTGCTGGTTTAAAAAATCCCAGTGGCTGAGTTGAGTTGAGTTTCATTACAAACTTGTATTTTTGCATGTCTTCATTTCCTTATTTGTATGATTTTATCTATCTTACTGGCAATTATTATGACATTTACTGCAGGTTTAAATGTGACGGGATGACACCGCCTACGGCCTATGGCGCCAAAGCATTAGCCAGTTAGAGTGAGGGGGAAGGTAGTTGCACGCGGAGTGATACATGTCAGCGGGGCAAGGTTATATGAAACAGAGAGTAGCATCCTTATATTCGGACGGCGAGCATAAACATCATGCGGACAACAAAAGTGATTACGTTACACATTCCTCTGCCTTGCCTTCTTGTGTTGGGTGGACATTCGACCAATGTGAATGTAACACTGATGGGGATAGTAGTCTACTGAGGAACACGTCGAGTGTCTAGTTGGACATAGAGGAAACATCTATGTCAGACAGCCCCATTCTGTGCAGATAGGATATAAAATGGCTGTGGCCGGTCAAAGATTGCGACTGATAATATCCTACATCTCCATTCCTCTGAAATATTCAGTAGCTTAGGTCAGGAATAAGCAGATTTATCCAATGAGTCCATGCCCCTTGGCACTGTCGAATAGTGTTTGCCTGAGCGACAATGTGCCGAGATTTGGTCCCTATAGCATAGGTGCGTTCTTAGACCTAAATAATGTATGAGACCAGCGACAACTTTAGAGCCTTTGTTGAAGTAGCCCTCACTGTATGCACAACAGCAGCAGCGGTAGCAGCAGAAGTGCTACTTACAGTATGGGACCAAGCTCGGTGAGGTTGGGAGGAATGCGATCAAGTTTACGTTGAGTAAGAATGGCATTACAGAGGGGAGAGGGGTCTAACGGTCAGATAGACAATAGTGTTTCAGTATTATCAATATATTCAATATTATCAATGAATGCATAAAAGTGAACAGTACAGTGAGTGAGTGTGTGCTGTTTAAGGGCCCGTCGACAACAAGGTCATTTGGGCCCGTGAACAGTACAAATAAATGTCAAAACCACATTAACTCACCATTTAAGGATGACCTTTTTACTATATGTACATTTAGCATTGTTCAAAACGCGTAATATTGGCAAAAATAAGAAGATACTATCTTGATAGCCATTGTTATTCCCATTCACAAATGAAATGTGTAGTGTTTAACGCCCGCTTTTACTACATACGGCACCGCAGGCGATGACACTGATGACACAGGCGATGAAGATGGAGCACCGGTGGAATGAGACGGTGGAGGAAACCGGAGATCTCGGAGAAAACCCGGGGCCCAAATGACCTTGTTGTCGACGGGCCCTTAAACACCACACTCACTCACTCGGAGAAAACCCGCCCCAGCGCCGTGTTGTCCACCACAAATCTCACTTTGCTGTCGCCTGGGATCGAATCCGGGCCGCCTTGGTGAGAGCCAAGCGGTCTAACCACTGAGCCACGGCGCGGCCTTCCCATTCACATCACAGCAGCTGTGCTAATTCTTTCTAACCATTGTCATTAAAACTATGTTATTGTCAATATCACTGGTGAAGCTATCATCATGTGTTGTCATGTTCACAATGATCTATAACACCGGACACGATTCCGTGTTTTTTCCCTTCAATGTTCAGTTTCTGTTTCCTCAACTTTTTCACTTTCTTTTTTCTTGAGTGATAGACTTCCTGATTTCTTCGTTGCAAATAACACCATGTTTCTGCTAGAAATTTACCATCACTTTTTTGTTCCATTTATACCCCGTCTTAACTGCAATGGTCATATCGGCGGCCGTTCTCCTTTGGAACATATCGATGGGGTTAACTCGCATTCGTTGGGTTTTAATCATTAAACCACGCACACGTTCGCTCTCTCATTCATACTTCCAGACTTTGGAGAAGATGAGGAATTATCTTGGTCGGAGCAAATTCCCCACCCCTACTGCCGGGAATCGAACCAGGGACCGCTAGCACGGCAGAAAGGTGATCTACCGACTGAGCTACGAGGCCAGCCCATCAATTTTTTGGTAAAATATTACCGAGATAAGACTCAATGTCCAAAATTATAATAAACAAGGAATAGTTTCGCGGCATTTACAAACCCCTTCTTGCCTCCAGCATGTATCGTAAACAAATGAACCGATTGCCTGCACTGTAACTTTCGACAACTTCAGAAACCTATCTACTGCCAGAATCTCTCCTCAGTTATGTGACTATCTCAAGAAGAAAAAAAAATGTTCTTGTTAATGTTCAAGAGATCCCGAGTAAGAAACTCTGGGGAGGGGGTGTGTTATCTGGATAAGGCGTCTTTTTTTCTTTCGGAGTTTTGATTGTAATACTGGATGTGTTCCTGGTGATGGAGGTAACGTGTTTAAAAGATATTACTATACATATGGAAACGTAGAGTCAGAACGAAAAATTCAATGCCATAGCCGGGATTTGAACCACCGATCTTCTGGTTTCCGACCAGCCGCGTACCATTGAGTTACTATGGCCAACGCGCGGGCATGACATTAAATTCTCTCAACTGACTCGTAGATCCGTGATCTACGAAATTCCGTGGTTCAAATCCCGGCTATGGCATTAAATTTTTCATTCTGACTCTACGTTTGCACAAAGTAGCCTACACACCGCCAGTGTGAAAGAACAATTAATTTCCATTAATTGACCTAATAGTGGTTAACTATAAAGCCCGGGCCTTAAAGTACTTACATGTTGTAAGGCGCCATTAAGGTAGTTGTCTCATGTGTTTATGAGAATCCTAGGTAGTCACCGGGAAAATATGAGTCAGTTGAAGAATTTAATGTCATATCGGCAAGTTGGCCATAGTAGCTCAATGGTAGAGCGGCTGGACGGAAACCAGAAGATCGGTGGTTCAAATCCCGGTTATGGCATTGAATTTTTCATTCTGACTCTACGTTTCCACAATTTAGCCTACAAACGGCCAGTGTGAAAGAACAATTAATTTCTATTACTATACATGTTAAAAACGAAAGCAAGATTAATGCGATAGGTATACAAATCCTTCATGTCTGCCAAATAATTATGTGGATGAAGAGATAAGGTTATCTGCCGCTTGTCGCACAAACAAATGGATATTACTCGTTATGGTTTATAGTCCTTAAAATGCCATGCCTAACATGAATCTCGTAGACGAATTCAAACGTTTATCTGATTTACGTCATGTGTTTCAGTTTGAATGACAGAACACTCAAGGTATTTTGCTAGATGGCGTCGGCGCCTAAAAACATAAAAACGTAATTGTAAATAAACTCACGTAGCGTAATCCAAGGTTACGCTGCTACATGTGACTGGGCCTCCAGCATTTCAATTACTTGCTTCAAGAAGCAAGTGACATGCGCTGAACAAGATCTGCAGGCAATTAAATGGCCTTTAAATTGCCACATTATGTAACAGTTCCGGGTTCTTGTGAGTGAATCATAAGATTCCCAGGGCAACGCTTGACCTTCTAGGAAAGACGAACTGCAACATGCAAAGGATTTTACCCTCAGTTTAGTTTAACCGAGACGAAACTGTCTCTGAATACCTTTCTCTTAAACAGTAATTAAAAAAGGTCAAAAGCTACACCTGGATGTCTTTAAAGCGAACAATAAAGAAATTGTTTCCCCACTCACATTACTCTTCTACAGTGCGATCCATATAAACCTGAACCGTTTCAATAGGTCATTACTTTTGAACCAATAACAGGACACACGTGCAACTTTGGGAGAATATAATACACAATTGGGAGATTACATTACACTATTTACATATCAGAGAAAATGTTGGAAGTGTCCTCCACCAGCATCTATACATGTTTGCACTCGTCTCACCATATTCCCTGAAGTTTTACGGAGATGATATCGAACTGAGAGAAGGTTATTTCCAACAAGATGGAGCAACATGTCATACATCTAATGACACCATGGAGCTTGTAACCAGTTTCTTTGATAATCGAATAATCTAAAAAATCTGTGACCCCCCCCCAGATCCCCTGACCTAACCTCGCCGGATTTTTTTCTTGTAGGGTATCTAAAAAATAGAGTGTACAAGAATAGGCCATGAACAATTGATGTCATCAAGGAATCCATTGAAACCGAAATAAGTAACATTGGCGAGGATACCCTCCACAAATCATTAACTGTTAACTTGTTAACGTCGCCAGTGAACCACACGAACGCTGCGCATTTGCCTCACGTTCAAGAGATCCCTTCGAATCTCGGTCAGGACATGTTATCTGAATACAGTTTCTCCGGAGGTTTTCCTTTTCCTCTATGGACCCTGTACTCATTTCAGCATCATCTCACCTATTTCATTCATCGACCGATATGACTTAACGTTGAAGAACATATATTTAAAAACACGAAAGAGAGAAAGAAGGAAGTAGAAGGGGAGGTGACAAATTTAGATACAAAGAGACAGTGGCATGAATTACATATTCACAGTTACTGTGTAAAGGTTATGAATGAAAAATAAAATTGGTGTTCCATACAGATCAGAAGGTACACTTTTCCCTCTGTTCTTCTATATGGATAAAAGGAGTACACATGTATTGTACTCTATCCAGAAATGTAATACTGAGAAAAGCAAGTTTAGGGAAAATAGAAAAGAAAAGGTCAATGTGTGTCTGCGCGTGCTTTAACAGCATTATCTCTAAAACCAGGATTGGGGAAGATAATTGAGGTATTGACATGGAAGAGCTGGTAAGTGCCAAACATTTAGCTCTGGGGGTTTTTCATTGAAAAGGTAGTTTGTCTATATACGAGCATATGAAGTAAATTTAAAATGTAGTTGTTAAGAATATTAGTTGTGTTGTTTCCAGACTCCCTGTCTCATTATGTTTGAGTCTATAATCTCTTAAGACTCTTACAATAAATTTCCTATCCTTTCCTCTTTCATTAGCACTTCATTGTTACCTCAGTTATCTACTAGTTAAACAAGATTCTCAACCAATCCATCACGGTATCTCAGCGTTAGAGCGTTGGCATAGAAAACTGAAGAACCCTGGTCTGTTACGGTATTGAATTTGCAAATAATAATTCAACTCTCCAAGCGTTGCCAGCATAAGACCAATGTGAAAGAACAACTCAAGGAGGCATTTGATGATATTTTTCTTCGGAAAATTAAGGTGATAGTTTGGAGATTCAGATGGAGTGGCTCTTCATTTGGCATTTAATATAGGGCACCTAAAGCAAGTTTCTAGCTCTTTGCGTTTTTAATTAGCAAGTCTGTAGTGCAAGAAGTCTGTTGCACTAAACACAGCGAAGTGTTTCTGTCAGCAATTCTTACTGTCCATATTCCATGTAATTATATCCCAAGTAGAATGGATATTTGTTATCTAGTTCAGTTGGTTTTATTTCTTTATAATAAGAGTTTGGATTTAAATCAGCAAAACGTGATAGTAATTTATTTTTTGTAACTCAGTGCTTAACTTTGAAGTCTAATAATTATTTATGCACATTAGGTACATTTTTTGTAGGGTCCCGGGTTCGATTCCCGGCTGGGGGTGGGGATTTTTCTCACACCAAGGTGGTTTCCCATATTCCCCAGAGTCTGCAAGTATGAATGAGAGAGCGAATGTGTGCGTGATCTAACGATCAAAACCCAACAATTTCAGAAATTGTTTATTTTTTATTACACAAAGGTATAGGAGAAACAATCGAATCTGGTCGCTATATGCTGATGATGAATTCACTATTCACATTCAACCTACTATTCTACTAAATAAACTTATTTCCTCTAATAAATTTAAAGAAGGAGGTGTTGCTATATAATCTTACCGTGACATTGCGAAAAATAACTGAATGATAGTAGCGCCTTAAAAGGTTACCAAGAATTGAAAATGTCAAACCGATAGTTACGGATATCTAGAAATGGATGGAAGCAAACACCTTCAATATTTCATGTATTAAACTCACGAATATCTTTGAGAATATAAAAATTAAGAAAAAGTTGAGGAATTAAGGAAAATAAGAATATTGTGGTGGGGACATTTTAAAAATCTTTGTGTGGCATCTTAGGAAGATATTAAACTTATATACCAAGTTTGGAATCGAGGCTATCTAAACTCACGGAGATCTTGGTCTCAAATTTTTGGGTAGAATGCAAATTTATTAACGATCTGTTCCATTTAACTAGCTGAGGTCGTGATATCAGTTTCTCTGCGATGCAAAATAGTGTTTATTTAACATTGTCATTTATTTTAATACATTTTGTAACGATATGTTTTAGTTAGAACTTTTTATATGAATATTGTTTTCTGATATGACTTAGAAGGCCATGTAATGACATATTAAAATCAAATATATGTGTAATTTTGTGATTGGCCGTAGTAATAATTGTATTTCATAAAACGGTGACGTAGCGGTACATCGGCCAATCACAAAATTAATAGAGAAGTAATGATAGTTACGGAAAAATCAATACTCTTGAGAGAGATATGTTCTTCAGTCTTGTTTGATGAGGATGAAAAATGTTGCGGTGAATATAATTGTAAAGGAAAGTTAATAACCTTCAAAAAGAGTTATTCGAAATTCGTAATAGTAACGAGTGGATTATACAATTAAATATATTACGAAATAGAAGATATATAAAATATTATTTCTTTCACCAAAAATCCACACCTGAGAAAAGATCTCATGACTCTTTATTTAATCAAATCTCGACCTGGATCTTCAAAACAGTCGGCGTGCTTCCTGTCTGCTGCGAGAGCTGGAACAACGTTACAAATTTGGCTCCCGAACGTGTGGCAAGTTGGAGAACCAATGTGCATTATATCCGTTGCGAGTGGAGGAAAAAAAGAAGTCACAATTTGCAGACAATTTGATTGTCAGATTACATTATGAATTAAATATGTAGTAGAGTTCATACATTTGGAATGCATGTAAGCTCCAGTCAACAAATAAATAGGAGGTTCCCTCTCAAGATTACGTAAGCATGTGCTTCTTTCAGGATAGTGCTTGTACAGTTTTCGTCATCTATCATTGTATTGCACACGGCTTGTTTGACATGCTTTGAAGGTGTACATCAGTGAATCATTTGGAAGAAAACACAACGAGGAAGAAACTGTAACTAGGTACATGCGTGATAGAGAGAGAGAGGGGGGGGGGCGAGAATGGGAGCAAATTTAAGTTCAAATTGAGACATTTTAAGCCATATTTAACTGTGATGTTCTCTGTCAGATATTGATAACGTATGCATGGTTGGTTTATTTATTTATTATGATTCAGTAATTTAGCGGGATTTCTCCTAGACGAAGGGTGTTCATATTCCACTGATCACTTATTTTCTATGTAAATAAGAGCAGAAACTGGACATGACGTATGGACTACACTCACGCATTTCCGGTAGCACTATCGTTGTCTGTAGCCCCTCTAAGGTTATCTTATCTTCCAGTGACTCATCTTCCAGCTCCCACACTCATGAACTGAAACTAATGGTTAAATGACCTCCAGGGTGAGGCGTGTTACATCTGCTGGTGCGAGTTTCACAAGATTTCTCCGCCAGTTAAATTCCTTACGCTCATTTACTTTTCCCACACTCAAGACTGTCTTTTCAGCTCTTTAAATAGCACCAGCTGATTCCCCTTACTTTAGCAGTCTGTTTAGTTTTGCCGGTCTTTGAGTTTACTATTCCCGGAAATGATAGATTTTATTTTAAAATATGTCACTCTAAATACTCTATTTCGTTCAAAGGCAAATCGTTTATTGTGAAAGTATAGAAAGATAAGATTAAAAGCAGTATTAATTGCATTTTTCGTCCTCGTCTTTGCTGTCGAGTACATAAAACACTGAAATGTATTTCTAATTTGAAAGAATATTCTCTTATTTAAACTTAGTTTGCAAATCAGTCGTATTTTGCCAGCATCGACATGGTCAACCATGCCTTTTTACTTGAGAGGTTCCAGAATTTCAACCAAAAATATAATTATATACGTATAGTTCACCGGAAACATACATGCTGAGGCTTTTTAAATCTCCACAAACAAACCAAAAATACGTTTTTATAAAAAGTGTAATATGTGTGTGAACACCACAAGTAAAAAAAATTGGTTATATTGTTTATTGATCCAGTAAAACATACACTACAATTGTGTATAAATGATGTTGAACACGTCAGTTAAACTTAGCTTACTAACTAAATGATGCAGTTGTTCATAACTATAGTATTTATAATTATAAACATATTTACATGTGTAACGGCTACATATGAGTAAGATTTAGCATTATATACTTGAATTATGACAGGTTAACAATACTTTTTGTCACTTACTATATAGATGTAGATGAAACTATACTGGTTGATTTAAAAATTCTTTAGTGGAGTAACAGAATTGAATAGGTAATCACATAGGGCAGCGGTTTCGACCTGAAAGATGCCCCTTTGTTTAGACTTTTTATTTTTTCTGGTAAGCTGTTATAAAATTTGGAACCGGTATTTAAGTTTAAGTACCTTTCAAGAATGCAATATGTAGATTTTAAAGAATATCCAAGCTACCTTTTATATGGGAAGTGTTGATGCTTTTGATTTCTTAAAACAATTACTGATTATTTTGAATAAAATGCATTTTTAAGATATTTGTATGCAACCAACTGAATATCTTGAATTTTTTGGGAATATGCAAATAATTCCTCTTCGTTCTGAATGATTTTGTTAAGCCATAAACGGAAACATGCACACCTCACTGCTTAAAAAAGTAGATATACTTCATTCAAACATTACTGTCAAACGAAATGAAGCACTCGGATTCAGTTGTTAAGACAATGTTTTGGAGAAATCCTGATAAGCACTCTGAATACCAGTTCTCTAATACTGCTAAAAGATATGCAGGTCAGAAGATGTTAGGTCAAACATATTATGACCCTGACATGTTGAATGGGCATCAGTTACAGTAATTAAAGTTGTTAAAAGTCAGTCTTTTCGAGTTGGATATTGTTAAGTCAAGTAGTTGCCGCATTAGCCGTTTGGTCGTGCAACTACATTGTGCCATCTAAGCTCTTTGATATCAACTGTTGATACATTTTAGATTAGACATTTAGACATTCCTCAAGTACGCTTTCAGAAAGTTTATCTGTACTTCCCAATACCAGGGCTTTCATGCTTTCATTCCACTCTTTCATTCCTTCTGACAGAATTTTTAGCTATATTGAGAAGAAACGATCAATGGATAAAGTCTTAGTCCCTTCCACATGGGTGAAACTGACCAAAGATTCACTGCAGAAGAAGCCCATTGATGATGTCCATGTCAAACGTTCAGTGACCGGTAACGGGGAACATGATGGCACTCCAGTTGTTGAAGTTTTTGACTTCTAAGATGCCATCGACCGTCTTCTTGTAAGAAGTATTCCTGAATTCGCTATAATCCGGGGTGTGTATTTCCAAAGAGTATGTGTACCAGAAGTTCGTCACACAATGTCTTCCTCACTTTATCGTTCCCAGTCTCTTTTGAGGAGAGTAGTGAGGTTGCAAGTCTTACACAAGGCATGTGATAGTGTGAAAAACACACCAGATACGCTTCGAAAGATTAAGTAGCCAAAATATCACTATGTTTGTTCACTACTGAAACATGTCACTCTGCCAGAAGGTACCACATTTTATAATACAATGACATATGGTGATCTTTTGATGACAGTGTTGTATGTCAATCCATGAAATGCGTACTAGATTATTCCATAGTAGAGATATATTGGTGAAAATAAAGTAATAGTTTATCCATGGCTTCATATTATAATATTGTATAATGGAAAAACTCTAACATTAAGAATCAGAAGCTGTTAAGTCAAGTGACTTAACAACTTTTCATCCATTTTAAATTAAAAGTTGTTAAGACCTAATAATAAAATATCCTGCCACACATGCTACATAAAACCGCGAGAAACACTTCAACACAGTATTTTGTACCTCAAAACGGACCCATCACATAAAATTCTTTCATTTGTATTACTATTTTGGTATTTAAAATTACTTAAAACTTTGAGCTGCACAATTTTGAGACAGTGACTTAGCAACTTCTGTTCTGACTGCTTCAAATCTTTTGTGACGTTAATAATTGTAGGGATATTCTTTGTTACTAAAGCTTTGTTCAAGTGGTTTTTCTCGTATTCATGCATAGGATTTCTAAGCCATCAGAAAGCCACCTTCTAAGCCACCTCGTCTACTGTATCCTAATTATACACAGAAGGAAAACTGTAAATTGTCAAAATATTTATCCTAGTTAACAACTAGATAAAATAATAAGTGCTTGTACGAGTATTTGTGGAAGAATGGAGAACGTTAGATGATGCAACATAAAGTCTCTATATAATTTCCTCTGTTACAGAAGCTAGAGTAAGTAAACACGGTTACGAAAATGTGCATAAGATTTTTATTTATTTTTAATGTTCATTTTAATTATCTTTTTTGTGTCAGAAGATTTATACAGACATTCCCATGAGGGTGAAGAAATTTATAAATTAGGTAAATACTTTCGTTCTTTTAAACAAATATAAAATTATAAGTGTAGCTGTGGGAAATCTATGTGAAATCAAGCTAAACATTGAGAGTTGCAACGAAGTAGATAATATTCACTTGCTTAATTTTCACATATCATGAGAGTGATTAATTATTATTGACCGATTTGGGCACTAGGCATAACAAATTACACAAACTTTAAATGCATTGTGAAAGGGTAGAGCAAGACTGAAAAATTCAATGCCATAGCCGGGATTTGAACCACGGATCTTCTGGTCTCCATCCCGCCGCTCTAACCCTTGAGCTACTATGGCCAACGTGCCGACATGACAAATTCTCCAACTGACTCGTGTTTTCCCCGGTAAACTACTAGGAGTTCTCATAAACACATGAGGCAACTACCTTAATGGCGACTTACTATGCTGTAAGTACTTTAAGTTGGAGAATTTAATGCCATGTTGGCATGTTGGCCATAGTAGCTCAAGGGTTAGAGCGGCTGGATGGAGACCATAAGATCCGTGGTTCAAATTCCGGCTATGGCATTGAATTTTTCAGTCTGGCTCTACCCTTTCATAGTGTGTCCTACACACGGCTAGTGTGAAAGAACAATTAATTTCCATTAATTGTACCTAATAGTGGTCCGAACTATAAAGCCCGGGCCTTAAAGTACTTACAGCATAGTAAGTCGCCATTAAGGTAGTTGCCTCATGTGCGTATAAGAACTCCTAAGTGGTTTACCGGGAGAAACATGAGTGAGTCGGAGAATTTAGTGTCATGTCGGCACGTTGGCCATAGTACCTCAAGAGTTAGAGCGGCTGGACGGCAACCAGAAGATCCGTGGTTCAAATCCCGGCTATGGCATTGAATTTTTCAGTCTGGCTCTACCCTTTCACAGTGCGTCCTACACACGGCTAGTATAAAAGAACAATTAATTTCCTTTAAATGCACTGTCAGTAATATTAGAACATTCACACCCAACATAATTTTAACCTATCATGGAAGAACAAAAGCTTTAGGATTAGGATTACTATGGAGCGGATTCAGCATTGCGACCAGTCTTGATTCATTGTACCTAGTGGGTCATTCCCGGGAGGAAGGGTGAGGCGAGAGGAGACAGAGAACGGCTGCCCCAAGGAGCCATGATAGTGGAGAGGACAGGGTCCCTACATTTTACTTCGATGGAGACCTCCTGAGGGTCAGGATAACGGCCTTTCCCCCTACGGTGGTTCGGAAGCGGTCCCAGTAGCCGATTCGGAGACCGGAACCGACCTACCGGAGGAGGAAGTGATTCACTCAGAGCATATCATCCTGCTATGCACCGCCGAGACATTCGCCGACACTTGTACCCTGAAAGAGACCACCAGATGAGAGAAGGTATGAAATGATAATGGAGATGAAATGGAGGGACAGGAAATTCGGGGGATGTAGTTAACTTACCCAGCATTTGCTTGGCGACCCGAGAAAATCTTCGAAAATCCCATGGGTTAGGTAAGTCGGCAACAGGAATAGAACACGAGCCTTCCGAATGCGGGCCGGAGACGAAACCGCCTGAGCTATCCCGCTCAGTAAGAATAAGTATATAATTCCTTAGGTTTAAAATAACTGACGACCCTAAGTCCAAGTGTAAACAGAACTATAGAATTATAAAAGTTATAGTGTACGAACATATTTTGGTAGTTTATGAAAAAATACGATTAAAGAGAAAAATTAATAAAGTAAATTGAATGTGGCCACCTCAATTATAACACTCAATTTAAAAATATGGCTTCAATGGATCGACCAATCTTACTGGAGACTTTCGTGGTTTTCTTGACAGCAAGGTACGAGATGCCCGATTATATATTAAAAGCCATTGCCCTAAATCAAACTTAAAGTCTAAAACATAAGTAAAAATTAACATATATATGTTAATTTTTACTTATGTTAATATATATATATATATATATATATATATATATATATATATATATATATATATATATATATATTAACAGTAAATGTAAATGTGCTGCCATATATCTAGAGATGGTAGCACATGAAAGCAGGTAGATTGGATGATACGCTAACGAGTTTTCCTGGCTTCTGTATAAGCAGATACAGCACTAAGATCTCTGTGAACATGTTCCAAATCTGCAATCTTTCCACCAAAGAAACAGAGGAACAATTAGCTAACACGTGACGTAATTTTTAATTCACATCCTCCAACGTTGTCATATCGAATTATGAATGAAATGAGTGAAATGTTGCGCAAATGAGCCCACGGTCCATAGAGCTTAGTTGCCCGACATTGTTCTTTAAGGATAATGGAAAATACCGGAGAAAAATCTCATCCAGGTAAATCACCCTGACTGAGATTCGACTTCCAGACCTCATAAGCATGAGGCAGACACGTTACCATCTACTCTACCGAGGCGGGCAACCCGTGATGAAGGTGGCACGGTACAATGATGAGACCTGAAAGGCCAATTATCTGCCATACACCGATTCAAGAGATTTTGTCTAACACCCGTTTTGATATGACTACGTAGTTAAAGCAAATTAAACTAATGGGGAAAGTAGTGTGTAATTGTTAACAAGGTAAATTTTGGAAAGTTTCGAACTATGCAAAGTTTTATAATAATGTTATAATAGTAATGAAGGTAAATTGCATTGTATTTGGTGACGAATAATAATTCTATGTAAAGAATGTAAACCTAACATGAAGCACCGATTTTTTTTCTCAGAAAAATGGGGAATGTCAAAGGTAATAAATAAATAAAATAGACCAGATTTACAAGCAATTTGCAAAAGAGGTGTTGGAACTGCCCAGAGCAGCACCAGGCGAAGTAGCCTTAGTAGAGTTAGGTAAAACCAAAAGAAAAGGCATAACAATAGATTTTTTTTTAATTTTGGTATAAATGTCTGAGGATAAAATCCTAAAGGTATGTATAAATAAAAAAAATGGGAAGTGGGGAAAGCTGGTGGGTGGAGGCGGACAAAATTGTGGAAGGAATAGGAATGGGCGATTTATGGAGACTAGAAAATAGGAATGTAGATAGTTTTTGGAAAATAGTCAGAAATAGAGTGGAGGATATGGAAATACAAGAAATATGGGAAGGGCTAGAAAACAGAAGATCTTTGAAATGTTATAGGTTAATAAAGAGAGAATGTTTAAGAGAAAGATATATAGACCAATGTAACAGACAGGAGAAGGAAGGAATTTTTTGGATTAGAACAGGATAAATGTTTTTAAGAGGACTGAGAAGTAACAATGTATGAGAATTATGTGGAGAAAGAGAAAGTGCAGTTCATATTTTGACAGAGTGTAAAGAGTTAACAGCATGGAGGCAGGAAGTATGGCAGAAGAAATGGGAGAAGATGCATAGTGAGTTAATAGCCATAAAATGGTTATGGGGAAAAAGGAAAATAGAAATAGGAAAGCTAAAGAGAAATGGATGAGAAAAGTAAAGAGTGGGAAAGAAAACTTGATGGGATAAGGGGAAATGGCAAATGAGAATAGAGGATAGAAGGGTAACTATGCTACTCAGCAAGGCTAAAAGGCCTGGGAGCCAAGCAGGCTGACCTAGCAAGGTAAATAAGAGAAACGACACTACCAATATGTAATGGAATTCAAGAAAGCAAACCTAAGACAAACATATGAAACAAAATATTTAGGAACAATTTTTGATTCAAAATTATCTTGGAGACATCATATTGAAGCAGTAGTTAACAAATCAACAACAAAAATTTCAATTATGAAAAGATTAGTGGGGCAGTAATCGGGAGACACTGAACACCACAATACAAAACATTTATCAAGCCAATACTTGAAACAGCAAACAGTTCTAACATAAATCACCTAGAAGTATGCCAAAATAAGGCCCTGCGACTAATAACCGGTGCAGCAAAATCAACCCCAATCACGGCAGTGCAAGCCTTAACTCGGAACTATCCAATATATCTAACTTTAGAGGAGCAGGCACTAATACAACATGAAAAAATATTGCGGTTAAAAACAACAAAGTGGGAGGAAAGATTACTACAACCAATGAAGATGAAAACACAAGCAAGTTTCCTACACAAAGTTACGGAATTAAAAACAGATCTGAATCTTCCTGATTCTAAAGAAAACAATTTAATCAAAGAAAACCCACTAACTTTTGAACCAATTAATATTCAATTAGATTTAGAACAAATAGTTACAAAATCAGAAACTTCCAAACCTGTACTAAAAGCACTAGCATTAGAAACTGTGAACAATTGATACCCACCTGAAGAATGGTTACATATCTACACAGATGGATCTAACTTGGACAATAACTCAGGAGCAGGAATTAAGTGTGCACTGTTCTCATACTATCAACCAGCAGGATACCACACAACAAATTTTGATGAAGAAGTAACGGCTATTCATATTTCACTCCAACACTTTCTATACAGAATAGATAAATTCAAAAATGCTGTCATACTTTCTGATTCTAAAGCAGCATTATGTGCAATAAGTTCATATAAAATGAGGTCAATCCAAATTAAAGAATGTCACAAAATGATCCAACAACTTCAAAAACTACAGAAAAGAATTATATTACAGTGGATAACTGCACATTGTGGAATTGCTGGAAATGAATCAGCCGATTTTCTTGCCAAAAAGGGTGCAAATTTAATTCAGAACAAAAGTAAAAACTTACCCTTTACATCCATAAAAAGATTAATCAAAAGAAAATGTAAGAACAAACAAAACCAATCAATATCTAACAAAGCCAACGATAAAAAATGGAACATTTTAATTAAAAATCCAGAAATTATTCCAGAAATCTCACGTAAAGCTGCAGTAGCAAATTTTAGATTACTTACGGAACATGATTATTTGGCCAAACACTTACAAAGAATAGGAATTTATACAAGTCCAAATTGTCTTCTGTGCAACATTAAAGAAGAGGAAATGACTGAAGAACATCTTTTAACCTGTGAAGCCTTACCTGCCGGACCCACTACACAGAAATATTGGAGAGCAAGAGAGCTAATGGCTTCATTGCCAAAGCCTAGCATTTGAAAACAACAACTACAACAACATATGTAATGGAATAGGTTTAAATAAATAATAAATAAAAAACACTAATTGCTAACGACATATGTTGAGACTTTTTTCATGGTTGTCTTTTGTGGTTCTATTTGCTTCTAAAATCTGTATGTGACACACTGTCTTGAGTCTGGTCTGCGATATGATCATGATTTTTATTTTAATTTAGAATCGAACACGGTTAGGTATTTTATTATTTACAGAAAAATCGTACTTTCACTTCGTAAAGGCTTTACTTGCTCAGTTACAGCTAAGAGGAGTAATGTAGTTGAGGTAATACATTTACAAATTGTAAATAAAACTGCAAATTGCGCGGCCAGCATAGAGCGAACCAGGCCCTAGATAACACTGGCATACCTGATAAACGTTGGAAAACAACTAGTAGAGTTTAAAGTTGTTTTTTTTTTAAAAAAAAATTTACGTCCTCCAACATTTAGTCATATCGGACGATGAATGGAATGGGTGAAATGATGCTCAATGCGTCCGGGGTCCATGGAGCTTAGAGTTACCCGACATTCGTCTCTAAGGATAAGGGAAACCCCCGGAAAAACCTTAACCAGGTAACTCACCCAGACCGAGATTTGAACTTGGGACCTCTTGAACGTGAAGCAGACATGCTACCATCTACGCTACCGAGGCGCGCGAGTTTAAAGTGTGATAGGATACCCATACCTTGACTGAGTTTAAATCCATACAATTTACACCACATTTCATTCCTTTGTTCTTACAACTTGTTTTCTCTCGTCGTCTGGCAAATAGGATTGTTATTTATAAGTAGTGTGATGCATTAGAAGAGAACAGAACCGTCCTTAAAATACTATTAAGGTAAGATTTAATAGTTGTGTGTGGCATGCAATAATAGTTTTAAAACTACGCCCCCTTGAAATGGGAAATTAAATCGGTCGAGAGTATAGCAGTTCAGATATAAACCATTATTCTACAGAGTTTTGTTCCAACAGTTTTTTTAACCACATTTTCTTAACTCGTTTCTTGTGTGTCTATTTTTTCGGTACAAATTTTAAAATCGATTTAAAACTCACCGAAGAGCTAGAGACTTGAAACTTTAAGCATAGCTCTGAACTGCATAACATAGACAGGAAAGCGAGTTAACATACAATTATTTATGCAGATCTGACATTTCTTTCTTTAATTATTGTGCTAGAATTTCTCAAAATGAGCGAGTAGTTTTTAATGTGAAATCATACTGGATGTTGCGGAGTTTTGACATTCGTCATCAAAACTGGTTTCCTTGTAACGAGATTTGCAGATGTTTATTTTTTACTCCTTATTGCCTTTTGTCTTATTGTTGGCAGCCTTTTTTAACATTTTGTTTTAGTCACTGGAAATGGAGTATATATTAAATCTCTTCTTGGTTAGGCAAAACTGGATTACAAATTCAATCACAGCTACTCCAAGAGCGTACCACGAGAATTGGGTGTTCGCAGTCCTCTTCAAATAAACACAATATTGGAACTGGTAAGCAGATTGGAAATAACTGGACCTGTGATGAGTGGAACACCTTACAGGCACACTTCAACATATGGTATTAAAAATCACAACAGACAATTTTAAGAAAATAAAAATAACGTTTTGCTTATAAAAGAAGTTTGAAATGACGGATTTCCACATCTTTGAAAGATACTGAACTTATATTTACAAGCTCGGTATTTATCAAATTTTTTTATTTGTGCTGTTCACAGAGAACCGGAGTTTTGAAGCACCTCTAAACATGTATTTTGGTTGAATCTCTAATTTTTGGGTGTAATGCCATACATACTTTTTCTACTTATTTTAAGTTAGCAACAGCAACAATAATCAATAATGTAAAAAATGCGCTACAATGGATTTGTGTTATATTTTAAGAAAAGTGCATGATTTTTATAGAGTTGGTAGTACATCTTGTTAGAATATTTTTTAATGATATCTCCATTCTCCGCGCCTTAGGAGTTAAATTGACATGGGGATAACATAACCACCAGGGGTTTTGTGCTACAGGCGTTTTCAACACTGGCTTGTGTGATGGTGTTTTATTAACAAAAGTACAAATTCCTTCCACGCCTGACTTTAGATTTTCTGCAACTAGGCATTAACATCATCTCCAAATTGAATTAATTTTACGTTTTCTTTTCTTTTTTTTTCATTTACGTCCGCCCCAACGTTAAGTTATATCGGACGGTGAATGAATTGGCTGAAATGATGCTCAAATGAGTCCAGGGTCCATTGAGCTTAGAGTTACCCGACATTCGTCTTGAAGGATAAGGGAAAACCCCGGAAAAAACATTATCCAGGTAACTCACTCTGACCGAGATTCGAACTCGGGACCTCTTGAACGTGAGGCAGACATGCTACCATCTACGCTACCGAGGCGGGCTAATTTTACGGGACGAGTAAAAAGTATGGAACAATGCTTGTAACTTTGTTGTTATAGTTCTGTGAAGTTATATTTTTAAAGAAAATCTGTGAAATATCAAATAGTTTTCATATTACTATGACTGTGAATAGAATGTGACTTTTGTTTAATGGCAACATCATTTTTCTTCCTTTTTGGGGAGGAGGTGGGAGGGTCCTCAGGTCTCGGAACGTACAGGTAGATACTTTTATGAACTCTAATTTAAATTTATTAGGACGTATTGCAGCACATGAAATTTAAACCAAGAAAACACATTCATAACAAAATTTGTGGTGCTGTGTTGTAGCACATGATGAATTTACTTCAAAAGGTGCTGAAAATGGCCTTCATTTACTGCCAAACAATACCAAAGTCTGTCTTTGAAATCCGTTAATGCTTCCAGAAACAATGGAACACCAATCATCATTATTATTTCAATTCGTTGTCTTTCTTTAAGTTGTACCATGACTAATAAAATTACTTTCAGGAAAATTTTGCAATGAGGTAAGCAGTGTTGTGCTTATTACCTTAGCTTTTTTCTGTATTTGTCCAATGCAAAGCTACATATTTAAGTAGCCCACTGCATTGTTTAATTCAGAACCTACTCAATTTGAAGTAATGATGCGTTTTTCTTTGCTCAGTACACATGAAGTAAGGTCCTAATAAATTTAAATTGCGGTTTGAAAGGATATTTGTACGTTCTGAGACTGGACTCTAGGAGTGCAGAAAAAAGAAATGTTGACATCTAACAACAAAAACTCACACCCTTGATTTGTAATCACAGTAATGGAGTGCATTTCCTAAAAAATATCACTTCATAGAGTTGCAACAGCGGGGTTACAGGTATTGTTACATACTTTTTACTGAGCCAATATAATGAAAGACAGAAAAAATTGTGCTACATAAAAATGCATCATTTCTTAAAATACTAATCCTTCTGTTTGCTAGCACTTTCAGAAATGTTACTTAATATGAGTAACATTTAAGTGCCAAAATCTTCATAATTACTCACCCATCCTCAGTTTTCTGATGATATTATGATCAAACGATTTTTATCCCATCCTCCAGTGGGAAATAAATATGCACTCCGACAAAAATACGTGACTGGATGTCGTGTTTTCAATGCAATACTAAGTGTTGGCGTACGAAAAGAATTATAATCTGTGATGTGTAGAGGAAGCTTGAGATTGTTATATATACATATGCTAATTTACGTCCTCTAACGTTATCCCGTAGGGGTCCCATAGGGGGAGGGATACGTCCCTTTCAGCTGCCAAGGTGCGGGCGCTGCGGACCCCTAGCACTCGTGGTACCTCTGACGTTACTAGAGGAACCTCGGGCCGAACATTCGAGCCCCTCCCTCTGGGCGTTATTCGGATTGGGTTGGACTCGAGGGGGCAGTGTGTTCCCGCCACCCACGGGAAATTGGGTACCTCCGGCCAGGCCTTGGCCGCCCGGAGGGGGTAGAGGGTTGCCTCATAAGTCCCGGGTGCTAGCCTGCAGAGCTAGTAGTTGGTGTGCTACATCACCAGCGGCCCTACCAAGGTTTTTTGGTAGCTGGTTCATTAAGGACCGGCGTGTAAGTGGCGTATCCACTTCCGTCCTGTCTGCCGTGTGCAGGCGGGGGGGGGGCAGTTTATAAAATAGGTACTGTCCTACGGTAAATAGACCCGAGAGACCCAGGTTCTGGTCCTACGGGGCCAGGACTAATGGGAGTAGATCCTCGCATTTAATATCCCATAGGGGAGGGGATCCATCCCCTTCAGCTGCCGTGCTGCGGGCGCTGCACCCCTAGCACTCGTGGTACCTCTGACGTTACTAGAGGAACCTCGGGTCGAACATTAGAGCCCCTCCCTGATGGGGAGTAGTTCGGATTGAGTTGGAATCGAGGGGGCAGTGGTTCCCGATACCTGTGGGAGATCGGGTACGTCTCCAGACGGGGTTGAGGGAAGCCATTAATATTCCCGCGTACTAGCCAGTATAGCTAGTAGAAGGTGTGCTAGATCACCAGGTGGCCCCACCGAGGTCACATCGGTAGCTTTCCCATTTTGGAGTTGGCGTATCCACTTCCATCACGTCTTGAGTCCACAGGACCAGATGGGAGGGGGGGGGGTCCTGTTAGTCTCTAGATCTTGCCCTATGGAAAGCCCCACGGAGGACACCGGGCACCCTTTTGGAGCAGCTCGGTAACTCTCTGGTCGAAGGAGGCCCGGGTCCTTGGTCCTACGGGTCCAGGACTAATGGGAGTAGAACCTCTGACATTAACTGTTCTCTAACGTTAAGTTATATCGGACGATGAATAGAAAGGGTGAAATGATGCACAAATGAGCCCAGGGTCCATAGAACTTAGAGTTACCCGACATTCATCTTTCAGGATAAGGCAAAACCCCGAAAAAAACCTTATAATGGTAAATCATCCTAACCGAAATTCGAACTCGGGACCTCTTGAACGCGAGGCAGACACGTTACCATCTACGCTACCGAGGCGGGCTACTATTTTAGAAATAGTTATGTACCATGACAAATCTGCACAACCTATGCTAGGCGTTATTAAAACTCTATATCCAATTTTATTATAACATCATATTAAAAATACACTTGACAGTTTATATAAAATGTTATTATAGAATTAGCTATTTCCAAGATGTACCTTATTGGTTTGTTTTTCAAATATAGGATATTTACTCCAAGTGAATTCGTTGTTCATTTCTTTCTCATGGTTATGCGAAGAGCATGCAAGTTCAAAGTCGTCACAAATCACTATGCTCCTTTAAGAACTGCGTCTGGTGCCTCAGCTGGTTAGGAGTTGGTCTGTTTATCCCAAAGTCACGGGATCAAACCCGGCCCAGACCGAATGTTGTGAATGCGCTTAAAAGCGACAGCCCTTTGTCAGTAGATTTACTGATGCAATTTAGCAATAGTAACAAATACAACATTGTGATTTGAGCCAATTCCACTGGTATTTTCAATCAAAACCGAATACGTTAATCCGATTTAAACAGATAACAATTTTGCTTTGAGCCTGACGAAACCCATCTTTCAGAGTAGAAACCCACTACTATCTAATTTTCTTACGTGAGGACTTGCTGCATTTTGAGATATCACTAATTTGTTTTATACACAGAAAAATAATACACGACTTATTTACGACACAAAGAAAAATCCCTTACAGATTCTTTTGTAGTAAAAAATAAACTTTTGTTGCCATAAAGTGCGTCTTTCCCATATAGACATAGTATTTAAAGTATGAATTCAAATAATTTAACTTTGTATGGTGAAAGCTTCAAGGTAAGAAATTTGTGGTTTCAAACACTCTCGCCCCCCCCCACCCCACCCTCCATCAGGGACACTCAATGAGTACGTTACCAACTTTCGTCGGCATGCAGGAGCATCACCAAAGAGCTCATGCTAGTAATCGACTCGTATGTCCGTAAAGGAGTCGACAGCAGCAGTAATAAGTTAACTGCTCCTATTAATACCAGAGTTATTCTTCACATATCCAACGCCTGAATCTGCATGTTTTAGCTAGTTTCGCTGTTGTAGAGGAAATTGTTGCAAAATAAACTGAAAACTCGCAATAAAAGTGTCATTATTTCAACGTATGCCCTGTAGTACCCAATAGTGTAACAGAGCAACACCTACTGGATTACGGAGCGAACCACTTCTATTGCCAATCGTAGAACAGGGTTATGAAAGCGTGGTTTCCCGCTCATACTCAGCTGTATGTAGTAGACAGGTATAAGTGTCTCCCTATGAGCTGTAAAACCTTTCTCCCACTTTATAGATAAACTGGTTCCAACTACTAGGTATATGAATGAACTTGAATGCCTCTGTATTTCATCTGTAAGCAACAGAGACATCTGTTATGCCAAGACATCTCTGCTTTTCTCTCCGATGCCAAGTGAACTAGATGAACGGAAAGAGACATCTGGGGACATTACCCCTATTTCTATTGCAAGCAATGTCAATTTAGATGTCGCTGCTAATGTCCAGATATAGGTCCTTGCCACAACCTTAGATGCAGCCACTCCAACTGAAAGTTAACCTACAAAAAACCGGCCGATTTCAACCTCCAGCATGTTTAATAGGATAATGCTACACACAGAAATACCGGAACTTTGGAGCACTCCTCCGATGAGTACTCTGCCTGCCTCTGTAGCCTATTAGTAGTGTGGTACCGAGTTCTAATCTCGGTCAGGTTGAGTTATCTGGATAAAATCTTCTCAGCGAATTTCCTTTACTCTGAATGATGAATGCCGGGCAATAAACTCAAGGGACCCTGTGCTCATTTGAGGATCATTTGTCCTGTTCCTCAACATAAACACGGCTAAAAACAAATTTAGGTTGAATTGGTTTGAGGTCCTTAGGAGACAAAATGTCCCCAGTAAAATAAATAATGAAAGTCTAACCCCAGAGTTTCCCCACTTACATAAGTCAGTAAGTTTATCTGAAAACAGTGGGTGTGTCAGACAAGGCTGAAGTTCCTCCAGTACACAGATAACATTAAAATACAGCAACACAACTTTCTGAACCACATCAAACGAAGCATACTAAACAGTGAAACGATACATCAACCAGCAAGCTGCAAGATATTTGCCCGATTCCACACATCAGTCACCCAATAAAACACCTTTCCACAAGAGATTGATTAATCATTACACACCTAAAGATTGGACACACCGCGTTAGCCATAGCCCCCCGCTAGGTAAAGAATCTCCCCTTTCTGCACACTGTTACAGTCCAACATCTGGTTATAACTAGAAGACAGGAGAACGCAGAGTCACCCAGACAGCTTTAGAAATTTAACCAATATCGAAAAATCATTCTTTAAACGAATCTCATAAATCTCTATGGAAAAGATTAATCCTATCAACATAATGAGTCATGCATAATATATTACTGTAACCACATACTATCAATACTGCAATGATGCTGTAAGGTTGCGATAAGACTTAATTGTTGAAAGACCTGGAATAAACAAATTTAAAAAAAAATAGCATTAACATGGCTTTCATTCTCTGGTTTTAGCACACACACGCCAGCGATGGAAAAAGTTCGAAAAATGTTAGTAATATACTTTTTCCGTATTAGGAATTAGATGTTTTGTTTATAGCAAATAGATTCAAATGTAATTAAAATAGTGTCTAAATATTGCATAATCAACACCTAGTTATTATTTAAAAAATCCGAATTCTGGTCATCACAAAATAAAACATTAACGAGTCGTGTTCTACGAAGTGTCTAATTGATTAACCTGTCCTGTTATTTATGTTAATTAAACGAGTGTAGCATAATACTTACTCTCATTCTGCATTCTAAAGAATTTATGTGACTCTCCATAAGTAAGTTCGTCTGTAGACGACTAGATTTGAAATCCATTAAAATGATAGGATAGTCGATGCAATATTCATTACAGTTTAGAGTATGCTTATATAATAGCGTTACCTAGTCTTTGTTATGGTTGACCGAGTAATATACCTTTTGCTGTAATTAGAAAACCTGTTGAGAAGCTTACCTTAGTATTTCGAAGAAGTGAAGCTTCCCAGGAAACACATTAAATGCGTGACACATTAATCTTACCTCTAACGTTGCATAAACCTGCTTCTGGTGCAATCATCAGATATTAGAAACGCTACTAATATCTACTATCTTCAGCGATTTTAAAGTGCGAATATTACAACTTTCTCATAGAATGACCTAATCATTCATTGCTGGGTTTTCGGTTACTGAGTAAATAATTTTAAACAATTGACCGTAATAGTTCACTTTTTACTCTAGTAATGATCCGGTGATATTACGCAAGGATCTTTGCAATAGTGAAATAGGAGGTCCACGTACAGTACACTAGACGCTTTCCTTCAAGCACTTCTTGGAGTATGAGCAGTGGCTCACCTGCCTTAATACTACAGAAAGTATTGCAATGTGAAGATTTTATTGGAAATGTGTGTTTTAAGGCGCGGTGAATGAAAACATATTCTTAAGAAAAGTATTCGTATGTATTGAGGGAATCATCTACAAAAACACTGAACCAGTTTCGGTAATTATTGCATCATTGAAAAGGCCAATACGTTCTGACAGACATGGAGCTACCAAACACTAATGGTAAATTAAAAAGAATTTTCAGAGCCGTTTGCTTTGAACACGAACATATTCATTATAAAATGCCATATTTGCGAAAAAGGCAATGGTGTAGATATTGTTACTCCACTTAATATGAATATAAAACAAAACAAATGCTGCAATATTACATTTCCAAGAAATATTAAATTTAGACGAACATAGTAAAATTAAAGCATAAAGTCTCTCTAATAACAATGTGTGCATACTTTTAATAACTCTAAATAAGAAGCTTTTCTTCAATTCCTTTGTAAGTTATGATCGAATTCGTTAGCTGGTATGTTAAATAATTATATAAATAGAGAAAATGTGTCCAGCTAACATTAAAAATTAATGAACTGTTTATAATTAACAACCAAGAGGACCAAGAGGGATGGCACAGGCGGCCATCTGTGGCCCACATTCGGGAGGCCCGGGTTCGATTCCCGTGGCCGACCTACCTGACCCATAGGGTTTTTCGCAGATCGCTAGGCGAATGCTGGGTAGGTTGAGTACATCCCCCAAATTTCTTGTCCCTGCATTTCATCTCCATTATCATTTCACTTCATTTCTCATCTGGTGGACTCTTTCAGGGTAGAAGTGTCGGCAGGAGTCTCGGCGAGGCATGGCAAGATGATATATTCTGAGTGAACCACATATTCCTCCAGTAGGTCGGTTGCCGGCCTCCGAAATGACTGTTGGGATCGTCTTCGAACCACAGTACGGGGAAATGTCCGTAGTCCTGGCTTGTCATCTAAGTAAAATGTAGGGACCCTGCCCTCTACATTGGCGTGGCTCCTTGGAACGGCCGCCCTCTGCCCCCTCTCGCCTCATCCTTCCTCCCGGGGTTGCCCCACTTGGTGGCATAAGATACAATAGACCAAGACTGGTCGCAGTGCCGATTCTCCTCCGAGAAAAACGACCGAGATGGTCTGAGACGAAGCCTTCTATCTACGACGGCTTATTTAGTGTTTGGGAGTGGAGAAACTTCAAATTTTCTACCTTCAGCTCTGTTTCATTGTATATCTTACATGTTTATGTATTATTTAAAAACTCTGTAGCTATTATTGTAATAAAAGAATAAGCGACCAAAGAGAAGCGACAGAAGTTTAAAATGTTAAATGCATGTGTAACATTATACAAATATAACAATTTGTAACAAAAACCTTCACCAATGTTAAGAAAATTGTGTTAATTCTTCTTTCTAATTGAAATTGATTTCACGAACTCTCGTCCGCGTCGTCAACTATTCTAATGGATGATTATTTCACCAACAAATGGTAATGATACACTATGCAATATATTCAGAACTTGGCTGTCGGCGGGAGGTTAAGAAAGTAGAAATTCTTTCATGTTACATTCTTCTGCTGAATATCAGAGGACTTTTCATCCGTTATTAGAAACGGAAATTAAAATTTAATAAATTAAAGGGACAAAGAAATTAAGAATTTAAAAGAATAAAGGAGGATATGCACTTTAAAATATTGTATGCACATCTGTATACGATAATTTCATAAACAATGAAGAGTTAAATTAAAGTAAATAACTCATTCGATTTAACAAAGCTAAGTGTGCAAGCAAAAAGAAAAAAAAAAATGTTAGCATTTCTTTCCTCGTTTGGGGTCCTGTAATAGTGAACCGGTAACATTAGCCCAGCTACACCCTGTTCACGATCCTACTGTTTCTAGGTCACGTGGACATTAAACTCACTTATAGGACAATGATCCACAGAGCATTTTTTTAATACAACAACTGCTGCATTTGTATTTTGCGGTTAGTAATCTGCTTCATCAAGAAAAATTTCGTCATTTCCTGGTTTAGGTGATCTGCAATTCGGCATTATATTGTTTGTTAAATCCCTTACGCACTTACTTTGTACAAAATTCAATGTATGAAGATAATTGCACACAAAAGAATAACAAATGCCTGTTAAACGTTATAGACCAGTACAAAAAATGCTACACAGCAAATTAATTCACTGAAACACCTTGCAATACAAATATATTTCACCAAATCACAACAGTACATCACCTGTTGTAAGAGAAACTGTTCCGCTGAAAGCAATTTTGTAAATAACCGTTCTTGGCGTGTATTACCCTCGTGCCCTGATGCTATTTCGTTAACAATCTGTAAATACCACTAAGATTACTCAATTTTCTTATGGTCGTCATCAGATGACAATATCAAGAAACAATAAATCCCCTACTATCAGAGTAACTGGTGATGAGATTATGTCAGCTAACAATGAAGCTATTGATATGCTTCTCATGTATCTCTCCAACGTCTGATATCTCGAGAAACCTAACCACCTGTGGCCATCCTGAAATAATAGACAGTTCGGTTGTTGTAACGTCACAACCACTGTGCGGTAATTCAGACTAATCGAAGGTTTTTAACGTCTACGTGACAGTATTTTACGTGATATAAAGTGAATCTTAACTGATTTTGAGCAGGGGCGGTTCCTCCATTAGGTTGCAGGTTTGCGCTACGCCAACTGATTCTGAATATACAACAGGTGCATTTTGCACATTAAAGCTGTACTTGTTTGCATTGTTTTATATACAAAAATGTTTCAATTACGCTTATCGTCTGTATCTGCCCATGACCGCAGAAGTCGAAATAAACAGTGATTAGCTGTAGGAGCCGCAGGTTTGCAGCGAAGAGTTAACCTAAGATTTCGCCCAAATGTAGGCTCTCTGAGGGGGTTGCGGGAAGGTGAAGAGATGGGAGTGGCTTCTTATACATTGCTTAAATGAAGGTTTATAAACCTAGCTCTTCCTACTCTTAGCAACGGCTATAGCGTGACTTTCAGGCTTAGCTTCTGTGTGCTCTGCTTTTCGAACACAGAGAGAATTTAATTAAATGCATGGAGGTTATTCAAAAGAGAGCTCTGTTAAACAACAACGCCACACTTGTTCAGGCTTCTGGATTTATGGCCACTTTGAAAGATTATAATTTTGTATTGAGGCTGTCTTTCTTCTACAAGATCATGCCACATGTGGACATTTTGTACAATCAGCTGCAGAAACGAGACTGCAATGCAACATTTGCCATCGCCCAGCTAAACGCATTTAAAAGGGAAGTGCAAAAGGTAAGAAATAGCATGGATATCGAGAAACACGAAGAAACTGCAATTAAGAGGAGAAGAATAGAAGATCATGATGTGAAAAGAAGAGAAGCTCTTGAAGTATGTGACATTCTTAGAGAAGCAAATGACAGATTTAGCTTCACGGGGCATCTGGTAGCCTCAACTTGGTTTAATCAAGAAAATTTCTAAGACATTTCCAGAGGATTCCCTTAGAGAAACAATAAGGTTCTATCCTTTTATCATTGGAACAAAAATTCGTAGAGAACTGACTGTAATTTACAGTCGAGAGGAATTTCGTGGAATGCCCGGCGCTTTGTGCTTGATGGACTTCAATAAGGAAAACAATTTATGTGCTACATTCAGTGAATATGTCAAACTCCTCCGAGTACTGTTAACTATGCCAATGTCTACCGCTGAAGCAGAATGCTGTTTCTCAACTTTAAAAAGAATAAAAACTTTCCTTAGGAACACAATGTCACAGGACCGATTTTCAGCATTAGCAATGCTTTCAATTGAGAGAGATTTTGTTATGAAGATCAGCGACTTCAACGCAAAAGTTATCGATAGATTCGCCAGGTCTAAGGAGAGTAGAGCAGAGAATCTGTATAAATAGGTGAGTCATTACTACTCTGTATTTTATTATTCATTTGTGCACCACCAATAGTTTAACCCACCAGCCGCCACTGATTTTAAGTAACTTATAGTGTGAATATTGTTTTGCAAAATTGAATATGTGTAGTGAACTGCAGGCAACTTAGTTCAGATTAACATTAGCTTGTAGCGTAGAGGAACATAGAAAAGGATTGCTTTAGATCTTTTGCGAGTTTGCACGTATCAATAGTGACACCCTTGCCTTCGTACCTGAACTCTTAAGCCTCAGGCCTATTTCCTGGGATCCCACTTCAACTCTCCCCTTTCGTAAGGGTACTGCAGCAATCGACAGAATTCTGAAGATGACTACATCAAGTGCTAGAAAGTAGCAGACGCGAAGAGAAGTAGATATCGAACACTGGGAATTTATTACGCAACTTGACCTTCTCAGTAAACCACACATTAAATTACTCACATATATGCTTATTGAGAACAAGGTTGTCAGATTTCGTAACAAACACAACAAAAAATGCCCCGTTTCTTTCTTTGCTATGATAAATGTAAATACATTTTATTCGCATTCATAGGAGCTATGAGTTAGAATAGTAAAAGGAGTAAAAGGTGTTATGGTCACCCATGTATTAATGACTTAAATGACCTCTATTGAGACCAATAAGTGTAGGTAAGCATCTCAGAGAAGATCCTTCAGGACATAAATAAGATTAACAAATTTAGATTATATTTTGTAATAAGTTGCATAACTATGTATCTTATTTTGCAAATGGGTAATATCTAATCTGCTCTCTTTGTTCGTATCCAAGAGTTTTTAAGCTCGTTAGTAAAATTCTTATTCTTTACATTTGGACATTATGCGCCATATGATATACGGGCTGTTGCGACGATGCGCGGCCAGCGCGTACAAAGGAACAGATAGTGCAGCGCGGAGATAAGGGACAGATAGGGCAGCGCGGAGATAAAAGCTTGCGAGACGGATAAAGAGACAGATAGCTGACTGGAAGTTTCGATTTCCTGTTTGTTACAGAATATTTCAGAAATGTCTAGAAATATGAGTAGAGGTATAAAAAGGAAGCCACAGTCAGTCCTAGGGGGAGTGGTAATCGGAACGGCGTGTGCGTACAGCTGTGTTTTGAAAGTGAACTCTTTTTTGTTTGTAGGTGTGGCAGACGAACTTGAAGGCTGTATTTGTGTATGTTACGTAATTTTGCTACTGTAAGGGTTGACCAAAGTATATTTCTACGGAAATAAAGAACATTTTGAATTTCTGCAAATTCTACGAACCCAAAAGTCACCGTATGGAACAATGCTTGTAACTTTGTTGTTATAGTTTTGTAAACTGATATTTTTAAAAAAGCTGCAAAACATCAATATGTTTTCATATTATTATGATTTTGAATGTGGCATAACTTTTTTTTTAATGGCAACATTTTTTTTTTCTTCAATCTTTGGTCCTCAGGTCTCGAAACGTACAGTAATTTAAATTTATTAGGACATATTACAGCACATGAAATTTAAAACAAGAAAACACATTCATAACAAAATTAGTGGTGGTGTGTTGAAAGACATCATGAATTTACTTCAAAAGGTACTGAAAATGGTCTTCATTTTCTGCCAAACAATGCCAAAGTCTGTCTTTGAAATTAGTTATTGTTTCCAACAATACTATTCGCCTGATCAGCTGCATTTCTTGCCAAATTCTTCGCTTTAACTCTTCAAGATCTCTTGGTTGATCCTTGTAAACCCTCCACTTAAAATATTCCCATAACAAAAAGTGTAAGGGATTCAGGTCAGGAGATCTTGGCGGCCATTCAATGCATCTTCTTCTGCCAATCCATCTTCCTGGAAATTCATGATTTAGGTAATTCACCATCTGCCTTCCATAATATGCAGGGGAACCATCTTGCTGGAATAATATATTTTGAATTCTTTCTCCTTCTCCAGGGAATATAGTAGCATAAGCAGGAATTATTACATTTTGTAGAATGGGCTAATTCACTTGAGAACTTAAGATGCCATTAATGTAAAATGGGCTTATCAATATGCCATTAATTATCCAGCCTAAACATTTATTTTTCGTGGACGCTCTGTATGTTGTTCAATCATCCAGCGGGGATTCACTTTAACACAATACAGGCAGTTGTGACGATTTACATTCCCATTTACGCAGAAAGTAGCTTTATAAGAGAACACAATTCTATTCACAATGTTAGGGTTCTGATCGAGCATGTCATTCAAGGTTTCAGGAAACTGATCATGTCTGTCAGAGTCATCTTCACTGAGTTCTTACAGCAGCTGTAAAGAAATGAGAAATGTTGCCATGTTGCCATTTAACAAAAAAATCACACTCTTTATTTGTAATCATAGTAATGTGAGGGCATGTTGATATTTTACAGCTATCCTAAAAAGCCAAATATCTGATTTTAAGTCCTTAACAATTGTAAATAGTCAAGATGGCGAGCATGAACACGCAGCTGTTGTTGTCGATTTGCTATATTTAAGACCGCCTAAATGGCATTCACAATAGAGTACGGCCTATGAGGAGAAATGATTTTGAGGAGCTATCCGAAGAAAATTTTATACAGAGGTATAGACTGTCGAAACATGTTGCTATGAAGGTTACTGCGGAAGTACAAGAGAGGTTAGTACATGCATCGAAAGGAATATGCCGATCTCGCCTTTGCTTCGAGTATTAATAACTCTACGATTTTATAATTCACAGAATTATGCGGATAATGCACTGTCCACCTGCCGTCTTGAAACGTTTAAGTCACTTGCCCTTTGCACCTCGTTTTAAATTTACGTAATAATGAGTTAGAATATGCATCGAAAGGAATATGCCGATCTCGCCTTTGCTTCGAGTATTAATAACTCAGCGATTTTATAATTCACTGAATTATGTGGATAATACACTGTCCACCTCCCGTCTTGAAACGTTTAAGTCACTTGTCCTTCGCACCTCGTTTTAAATTTACGTAATACTGACAAGTTGTTTGGTGCTGCTAGTAGTGACACATGCATTTGAATTAAATTCGTTTCCAATATTTTCCCCGTGACATCTTTCTCTTTTACATTCACCGCATCCGTCCTCTTATTTTCCACAATATCCTTACACTTCGTCTTCAATTCAATTAACAATTCTTTCTCCATTGATGAGAAATTTGTCTCACGGCTTTATTTATGATTTTGTTGATCCGCCATTTTTCAGCTAGTGCATACGAACATGAAAACAAAAGCGCATCGCAGTACGTTCAGAATATAATACGACTCATCCATAGCCTTCTATAGCTGTGATATTTACAAGTTTCTTGGCGTTAACATAGGTTTGTTAACATTTTCAGAAAACAGGTTGGTGAAATGCAAGTAATTTAGCAGCTTTGTTAGCGCTGTGACAAGTTACGTTACATTACATTTGTTAACGTTGATTTTAACATCTGTTGGTGAAATCGGGCAGCAGTGTTACTGAAAATTAAAATGAAGAGTATTCTGATTCAGACAGTGTTGGTGAACTAGCTGTAGTTATGACCCTTGAACAAGTAGCAGCAAACAGAGTAATTGATGATTTATTCCGAGATTCAAGCCGAAACATAGACAAATGAACTTCTAATGTTAAAGCGATGCACTGAACCGAAGTAGCAGCAGCTTACTGCGGTTTTTTTTCTACAGACTAGTTTGTTGATATATTGTGTACAGTGTAAGTACATAGGCTATTACAGTACATATGACAATGTACAGAGGCCGACATAAGTATTCGAACGTAAACGTATTTATTATGTTATTTTAAAGCTACGCAGGGTAAGCATACGTAAATACAACTTATACAAAATAAACTTGAGTCTTCCATTAAACATATAAACTCATAAATAGCAACTGAAACTAATTTGCACTACAAGGAGAAATAAAACGGTTAGTTTACATCTGGACATAAATATTCGAACAGAGAACAGCTACTATTTAATTATCATCCCCTTTCTTTGAATTACTGCGGATAATCGTCTGGTATTATCTGTATGTGTTGTTTAGTGACTGCAGAGTCCATATTTCTCCACTACGTTTGAAGAAGTTCTTTCAGATGGTCCATGCTTCTGGTGTGATGCTTCCTCACACGCTCCTCGAGTTCCTTCCAGATGTTCTCTATAAGATTTAAATCTGGAGATTGGGGCGATGTTTTCAAAGTGTGAGGAGTGTTGTACATGATCCAAAGCCTTACAATTTTAGCAGTATGCTTCGGATCATTGACCTGCTGGAAGTAATAATCATGTACTAAGTCCAGCTTCTCTGCACTCGTTTTAAGATTGTTTTCAAGATTCCTCTTGCATTCAAATTTGTCCATGGTTCCATCTATGAACACCAGTTTCCAAAAGCCAGATGAAGCTATACAGTCCCATACTATCACACTACTGCCACTGTGTTTCACTGTAGGTACCATGTTCTTAGGTTCCCATTCTGTATTTGGCAGTCGCCACACTTTAAGACGTCCATCACTCTTGTATAAGCAGAATTTGCTTTCGTCCGACCAGAGAACCTTATCCTAGAATTCTGTTGGCTTCACCACATACTGTTTAGCAAATTCTATACGCTTTTTCTTATTCACCTAATTAACATATTGTTTCTTCCTAAGAGCGCGGGCATTGTACCCAGTACTATTTAAAACCCGTTCAACTGTTCTGGTGTGAACCATAGTGCCAGAATGTTCCTCAAGGCGTCCTCTAATCTCAGATGCAGTGATTCTAGGATTCTGCTTCACCATTTTTATTATTTGCCTCCTGTCTCTGTGGTGAGTTTAAAATGAGCGCGATTTCTAGGTTTATTTAGAACAGTGTTTGTCTGTTTGAAGCGTTGAGTTATGCAGCACACTGTAGCTTTGCTTCTGTTAATGGTTTTGGTAATTTCAGAGAGAGATTTGTTTTGTTTGTACATATTTATCAAGATATTCATCTTTGCCACCGATGCCACCTTACCTTTGCGTACCATATTACCCGGAAGTTCACAATCGGCTGAATAACTGAGCACACCGTCTCGAGGCATAGCATAAACACAACTGCTATGTGGTAGGGGCGTGTTGGGTACGTCCAACTACTTTTCTGTCTGTTAGATTGGGTACGTTCGAATACTTATGTCCTCCAATAAGAGAGACAATAGAACAAATACAGGACAGATAGTGTAATAAATACATGCAAAGTGATATTTTAAGTATTGTTTCCGAGACATAGAAGGTTAATATTTGCAAGTTTAAAAATTAAACGCTGCCAAATAAATATTACAGTATTTATAATAACTGCAATATTACACGCTATCTTATTCGTATACTTCTGTCGGTCACTGTATGTGTTTTTAGGTGAAAGTGTTCTGATAGTAATTTCTAAACTCCATTAAAAATATTTCGTGATGTTGTACATGTTTTCTTAATCGCTTTTCCATCTTCTGGATAACTCGGATTTTCGTAACTCGGATCGGCCCTGGTCCCAGTTGAACCGGGTAAACGCAGTTATATTCTAAATTATTTATTAAAATTATAAATTACTTTTCTATATCTTCAGTGATAGCTATTTTGCTAACCATTGTTCCCATTCATCTGTTTATTATACCTCGCGATCTCGCGGTTCACTGTTACGTGACGACCTCTGCATGTCCCGTTAGGAAGCTTGGCTTTGCTTGCTTGGTATGTGACAGCAATGTTCTAATACCTACATATATTATGTGATTGGTTATTCCAGTCAAACATGGTAGTAATTTTCGTTTAATATCTCTTATTGGTTTCGTATTCTTTCTTTTGCATGCATAGTCGTGACATTCATGACTTCTACAACCTTTTAAAGTTTGTTTATGAACAAACAATCATGAGCACGGTATTACATTAAACCTTCTTATTCAAGTCCACTTACCTTCTATAAAGTTGTTTTCTTCGTAAAGTAACTGTTACTGAAACCAAAATTAAATACACGATTCTAAAACTAATAAACCAATTGCAATGACACTTTAGCTGTACTTATCAAATGATTTATAAGTTCCTAATGGCTTACTAAAATTAATTGCTGTCCTCCATAATACGTATGCTATTATCGTTCATTATTCACATTGCATTATAATCATAGCATATTCTTAAAAACTTGATCATTTTTACTTTTAGTCCTAAAACTGTCTTAGTAAACTTTCCATTTCGACCACCATTTCTGTGCGATCTTCAGATTAGTCTGCTGCAATTCATGTCCTTGGGTTTTGAAAAAGAAATTTTCTCTCCTGAAAGAAGATTGGGTACCGAATTATCTCTAGCAGTAAAATATATAAGGATGTTAAAGGGAGTAAAATAACTTCTGCCGTATTTTAACTCCTTCTCTCACTCATCCAGAACTGACCGGTGCAGTAAAATTGCTGATTTGGAACTTTGTTGAATAATTATAAAATTAATTCATAAGAAAAACAAGGGTAGTAAGATGCTGATAGGTATCACAGAATTAAGTTTACAATATGTCGACAAATCAGAATTCAGGAAGGGGGGACTTACCATCTCGACCTATGAAATCCTTTGCGACTGACAGGTCGCCGCTCCTCCCCGGAAGACTAATGAGATCAGAGGATTCTAAGGGTGATGGGACCTGAGGAGAGATGACAGCAGAGGGCAGGGTGCCCAACCCTTAGGTTTGAAACTCTACGGTGGCAGTTCCCTTTCCCACTGCGAGAATCGGAGGTCCCAAATCCGGAGGACAGGATTTACAGAGAGCAAATTCCCTGCCATCCATGCCGAAAATCCTGCCGACACCTAGAACATTGAAATAATTATTTTATTTAATTAAATAAATATATAAGTATGTATAAATATATAATAAATATATACATATGTAATTAATTATTAACCAGGATGAAAGTGAAATGAAATGAGGTAAGGTGAGATGAAATGGAGGGATAGGGAATTCGGGAGGGGGTATAATTACCTTTTCCAGCATTCGCTTAGCCACCTGGGAAATCCTCCGGCTTAAAAAAAGAACACCATGGGTCAGGAGGGACTGACACGGGAATCAAACTCACAACCTCGTGAATGCGGACACAGATCTAAATGCACGAGTCATCCCGGTAGGTAATACTCAGCATTAAATGCAAACTCAAGATTATCGATATGCACCAATAGGCAATGTTTATTATGAATGTACCGAGATGACACAGATGGGTTACTATTGACGCGACAAAGGTTAAAATGACGAAGGGAGAGAGAGAGAGAGAGAGAGAGAGAGAGAGAGAGAGAGAGAGAGAGAGAGAGAGAGAGAGAGAGAGCAAACAAGGAGTGTTGCCATAGGCACGGCGCCCACAAGGGAGAGGGTTTTCCAAGTATAGATTCAGTCTGCAGCTACTGGACCATGTAATAATCCGGCTTCAATTTTTTTATTTACTTTTTTTTTAAAAAAAAGTTTGGTTATATAACATGCTGGCTATGTTAATATCTACCTAATTAATTAATATGTTAGAAATGTTCGTCATTTCAAAGAAGTGTGTTTCGCATTAAGAATACAGTTCTATACACGAACTGATTGGCAAATCTGGTAACTCCTGAACATCCGATCAGCTGAAAGACAAAATCATGAGAGACCTAGCTCACCATTTATTTTGGTATTCTTAAAATTACTTTATTTCTTTTGCAATGGATGACGTTGGAAATCATTTTGAATGAAAGTGAAGATGATGATGATGATGATGATGATGTGTAGTGTTTAACGCCCGCTTTTACTACATACGGCACCGCAGGCGATGACACTGATGATGCATGAGATGAAGATGGAGCACCGGTGGAATGAGATGGCGGGGGAAACCGGAGGTCCCGGAGAAAACCCGCCCCAACGCCGTGTTGTCCACCACAAGTCTCACTTTGCGGTCGCCTGGGATCGAACCCGGGCCGCCTTGGTGAGAGCCAAGCGGTCTAACCACTGAGCCACGGCGTGGCCTGAAAGTGAAGAAGCATTACGTCCCTTGCCCAGAATATTTCTTTATATTTTTAAATAAAGTCATTAATTCATCTTAAGTTCATGAGACGTTTATTGAATTCAACAAATTCAGAAGGAAAATGGGCAAGGCAATAAATGCTGAAATACTGCTCACCTCGCAAATAATCGTGCACAGGGTCACGACAATGCCTCGAACATACGAGGGCATATTAGTTCAACCAAGAATGTTTTGGGGCAGGGGACACTAATTTTCCAATTTTCACCCCCGCGGAGCACACTACTTGAACGCAGTGACAATGCTACTAGCATGAACCGTGATATATTGACTTTTTTTTTTTTTTTTTTTTTTTTTTTTTTTGGAAAAGTCGAAACTTGGTACTCTGTTTTCTAGTAGCTCTGGTCACTGAAACTGATGCAACATCACTTCCGATTGCCTCCGCAATGTATTTTCAGTGTTGGAATAAAAAACTATAAGCTCGCAGTCAAAGCACTTCGATTCTCAAAGTTCTAGACCTGATCCTGGAGGATATAATTACTACGTTTGACTCCATTGGCATAAAACACCCTTTTGGGATTTCTACACAAAATTCTTCTCTCCTATTGAGCATAAAATGTTTTTATTCAGAGCAAAAGAATTTTTCTCACTGTTGAAATCTATCTCATTTAAGATTTTCTGGACAAAATGCAGAACTGTAGAGTTCAATGGGGAGTCCTTTAGAAGAAATAAAAAGTAGTTCCCGAAGTACATAACATCTTTCATTACGTTCCTAAAGTGCTAGGTAATTGGCTACATAATGGGATTGAAAACATACTTAGAAGTACTTAAACTAAAAATATTCAGGTCTCCTGTATTTTGTTCTATTTAGGATTTTATCGAGAAAGAGTTTAAGACTATATTTGACCTTTCCGAATTGTAATGTGATCTGTTATTGGACTTCATGAAATTATATAGCGAGAAACTCAAAATTAAAATCAAATCTACCCCAGGAAACCGAATTGGGCAAAAACTTGCCGGAGAAGCCAATTGGGCAAAATCGTCCATATCATTTGGAGAATTTAGCCATAAAAACGAATTGGTAAGAAAAAGAATAGGTAATTATGCGATGCTGAGCACTTCAGTTAGAAGGCAGCTATGAATCGGTTTGTTTCTGAAACCTCAGTTATACCTTCCCAACAGTTTGGAATTAGACAGCATCATTCTAGTATTCACCAGCTCCTGAGACTTACTGAACATATTACCCGTAGCGTTGACACCAAAGAGCATACTGTGGCAGCATTCCTAGATTTCACACAGAAATTTGATAGAGTGTGGCACGACATGACCTAAGTCTTCCGCTCTACTTAGCTTGATTACTAGCTATCTTTAGGAACGCCAATTTTCTGTGCGTCTTGGTTCAACGCATTCCTCACCCCGTACTATTTTAGCCGGCGTGCCCCAGGGTAGTGTCCTTGCGCCTCTTCTTAGTATATATTCACTGCTCTACTGAAACTGCCGTTGCAATCCTACAATCCTGCAATCCTACAATCTTCCCTGGACATTTTCCTGCACTGGTTTTCTCGCTGGCGTATCGCTCTTAATCCAAGCAAATGTCTTCTTAAGCTTTTCACCTTGCGCAGGACTGCTGCTCCGGCAAATATACGACTCTATAACACTGAAGTCCGCTGGTTACCTTCTGATTGTGCAGTCAAATAACTTGGCGTCCATCTTGATCGTCGGCTGACTTGGAGTCAAAAGAAAAATAAATCAAACCTATGCTCGTCTTCCCTCCTCAACCGCAAATTCTCTTTACGAGTCGAATGTACGCTGCTGCTATACAAGAGTATTCTACGACCGCTTCTTCTATATGTCAGACCTGTATGGGGATGTGCTTCACCTACTCATATTCACCAACTCCAGGTGTTTCAAAACACGATTTTACAATTTTCTGTGAACGCCCCGTGGTACGTCCGGAATGCACAGCTGCATAGAGAATTTGACATAGTCAGCATTAATGAGTACATCTCTACAACGACAAGTAGATTCTTTGCCCACTTTCCTTATGTATCAGGTGCTTTATTCTTCTAACTGGGACGTCGCCTTGATGCTGCACCAAGACTGAAGGCACGCTTGCCATAGGACATTTTATTTCTATAATGTTTATTTTATTCTGTAATGAAGAAGTTATTTAATTTATACTCACACTAGTCAGACCAGTTTGCTTGAGGACTCTAATATGAGTATCCTCTTTCCCTGTTAATTTTATTATGTATATTATGTATATAGCTCCACAATTTGTATAGCTCCAACTGTGTAGAGCAATTGAAATTCAACAACAATAAAATTCTTCGAAACTAAGCGCATTGTGAGTCATTTTGTTAGGCTTCAACATTAACAACTAAACTACAATTGATACTATTAATTTCAGTTTTTTACATCTTTGTTTTACTAATTTGAATAACGTATTTTCATTTATACAATATTTTATTACTGATTTTAACTTCTATGTAAGGTTATTTACAATAACAAGGTGGCTTTTGTTAATTTTTCTTAATTTGATTTTTGTTAATTGTTAATTTACAATAACAAATAACTCACTTAACTGGCTTTTGTTGTAGAATTCTTACTTTTATAAAATACTCCTAAAAGAAGTTTCGCTTACTTTAAATATACGTACATGTTAATCAATGGATGAAATGTTAGACCCTATTCGTGTTTGCAAATACTGAAATCAGTGTTAAGCTTACATTTTTTTTGCGATAATCAAATGTAATAACTGTTGTCATTCATAAACGTGCAAATGAATACTGCAAACTTAAAAATTTGCGATCAATAAAACAGTCTTTATTTATTTTAAAGTCATGCATTTTTAACAGTGAAGTTGTATTCCGGACAGGTTCGCAGATATTGACTATGTCACAGAGACGGGCTCAACAATAATAGGAGGGCGAGCAATTTATTTCGGCCTATTTTTAAAGAAGAGGTACGGAACGAAGAGGTTTCATGAGGGGGCCATAAGCTAGAAATCATATTAAAATATGTACGCGCTTAGTGTTTTACGGCCACGTACATTTGAACTAAAGTTTCTTCCGGGCTTGTAGGCCGTGGTCGAAAATTAGGAATTACTCCTGAAGTTTCCCTTAATTGTGTGTTGAGCGTCATCAGAAATGAAATGTGTAGTGTTTAACGCCCGCTTTTACCACATACGGCACCGCACGCGGTGACACTGATGATGCATGAGATGAAGATGGAGCACCGGTGGAATGAGATGGCGGGGGAAACCGGAGGTCCCGGAGAAAACCCGCCCCAACGCCGTGTTGTCCACCACAAATCTCACTTTGCGGTCGCCTGGGATCGAACCCGGGCCGCCCTGGTGAGAGCCAAGCGGTCTAACCACTGAGCCACGGCGTGGCCTGAGCGTCATCAGAGAACCCGTTGGTAGTTCATGGGTCCACGGCCTACAAGTCCGGAAAAAACTTTACTTCAAACATATTCAAAGATAAACTAAGGAACATTAGTAAACATACAATATATCTGAAATATAACCTGTTTATTTAAAATTTTGTATAAACTGCAAGTGCCCGTAAAAAGTAGCTTAAAACGAAAAAGAGAATTTAGAATTAAGAGAATAATAGAATGGAGTTTGAAAATTAGATGCCAGCCAAGTAAGAATTGCAGGACATGCATTTATTTTTAACTTTATGAAAGTACACTAATTAAAATAAAGGAAGTACAGGTCAAGGCTAATCGGCTGAATCTTAATAGTGCAGCGTAACACGATTCATTTTCTCACAGACCAACAAGGGCTTTGTCAGTGAAGCTGCTCGGTCACAGGGATGTGCTTCCATCAGGAAGGATTAAAACAATTGGTACAGAACACCGAAGTGGGTGAGAGGTTCGATTTAAAGCATTACTTTCGGGTTAAGTGTAATAGAACTTGCATCCTCTGGTTGCAAGGCAGATCCGTATCCTCACACAACGAAAAATAAGAGATGACAGTATAAGAATCCCCAGCACACCTGCCTCACTATAACATAGTCATACACAGCATTACACGTCAGACCAATTAAGGATTCCATGTCCTTAAAATTTTAAACTTGCAAATGCAATTACTCAATTGAAAGGTTTTTTAAATATAAGCACATTAAAGGACAAACAATTTGAAGGACATATTTTAATAATTGCTCAAATTTTAATAGTACATTTCAAAACATATTGCCCGCCTCGGTAGCGTGTCGGCCTCACGTTCAAGAGGTCCCGAGTTCGAATCTCGGTCAGGGTGAGTTATCTGGATAAGGTTTTTTCGGTGGTTTCCCTTATCTTGAGAGACTAATGTCGGGTAACTCTAAGCTCTATGGACCCTGGACACATTTGAGCATCTTTTCACCATCATTTCATCCTCCGATATGACATAACATGACATTTATTAACATTCTTGTCTTCCAAAGGCTTAGCCATGCTCCAAGTTTCTGCAAACAGATATCCGTGTTGAAAGAAAACTTTAAAGCCATGACTGGCACCGTGGTATCAGCTGGTTGATTTTAGCATACCTCTGGCTGTCCAAATACTCTCAATTTGTTAAAGAAATATCCGATCAGGACAAAGGTCTTTAGTTCGGTTAATGTGGATTATTTCCATCTAAAATGGATGAGCGCCTGCTAATAAATGGACAACCTCAAGGAAGAACTGTTACTGTAACCTTGTTACAGTTTCTATGCTGCTGAAATATAGTTTCAAAGCCCGCCTCTGTAGCGTGGATAGTGGCGTGTCTGCCACTATAAGGTTTTTTCCGGGGGTTTCCCTTATCTTGACTGAGAATGTCGGATAACTCTAAACTCCATGGACCCCAGACTCATTTGAGCATTTCACCCATTTCATTCATCGTGCGATATGAGTTAAGATCGGAACACGTAAATTACAACAAAAAAAACTGTAGTTTTAAAAAGCAGATTGGCAAAAGTAAGCTTATTACAGCATCGATGTTAATTAAGTGTGATCTAGCATATATTCTTGTTGTCATTTAATCTTTAATTTAGGTGTGTATTGTGCATACATTTCTTTTTTAAATAAAGTTCCTCCTTCTGAGAATTAACATATTATTCTTAAGGGTAATTTGCGAAGAACTATTTATCTGCATGAAAGGTGAAACAGAATGATAAAGGAGAATTTGATACACGAACAGTATGCTTGATCATGATGAGCAAGTAAGTATCCTTAATTAGCCATGATTTGAATGACGCAAAAAGGATCAGCATCAATCTGGCGAGATGTTGCTACAGGATGCACAAGACCTGCTAATGAGAGTTTGTTAACATCCATCTGTCTGGTGTAATCGAGCGAAATATAACGATTAGCTGCTCACGTGACGTCACTCTCCAAGTCTGACTCACCCAGCAGTGTTTGTCTTTCACGTTGCTATGGATACCCTGTGCCACTTGGCGCCCTGAACAACAATACGTTTGCGCAGGATGCACCGAGAAAAGAGCCTTTTTTCCTCAGCGACACTGGATCGATTCGACGACACGTGGCTATTTCTGACTCAGGTTTTATTGTGGTTTTTCCCAGACGGGCCGTTTTCTAGGGGTCATCCAACCTCATCGCCCTTTTCCATTTCCTCCTGGTGTTTTCATTCTTTCATCTTTGGCTGTATCCTCTCTTAAATTTGTGCCAGAAACAAGTACTTTAGAAATAAGTTGTTGCTATTATAATAATAATAATAATAATAATAATAATAATAATAATAATAATAATAATAATAATAATAATAATAATAATAATAATAATAATAATAATAATAATAATAATAATAATAATAATAATAATAATAATAATAATAATAATAATAATAATAATAATAATAATAATAATAATAATAATAATAATAATAATAATAATAATAATAATAATTATTATTATTATTATTATTATTATTATTATTATTATTATTATTATTATTATTATTATTATTATTATTATTATTATTATTATTATTATTATTATTATTATTATTTAGTCGGTTATACATCTACTGTAGATATGTACTTATTGCATTGCCTAATGAACCATCTGCCTCGGTAGCGTAAATAGTAGCATGTTTGCCTCACGTTCAAGAGGTCCCGAGTTCGAATCTCGTTTAGGGTGAGTTACTTGTTTAAGGTTTTTTCCGGGGTTTTCCCTTATGCTCACAGACGAATGTCGGGTAGCTCTAAACTCCATGGACCCTGGACACATTTGATCATCATTTCACCCATTTCATTCACCGTCCGATATGACTTGACGTAAAAAAAGCATAAAACATACTTGAAATCAGTATCAAAATTGTGGAGTTTCTTTATCTGTAGTGAACAGTGTCGTACCTTAAGAGAACACACGGGGGACAATTACTGTCTACTCTATCTACATGTTGACGAAAACATCGTTTTAGTGAATTTTTCCTGGTTGCATTAAGATAAGTGCGGTGCTTTCTTGTATACAAATAAATGACAATTTATGTCAAAACTTTAGCTCTAAGATACCTTCTTATGGTCCATTTTCACTAACTGATGTTAAAAATAAAAATATTGTGCAAATTTGTTCAGCGCATTGTTAGTTAACAGCTTGTTAATGTCAAAAACAACTGCGAACAGCTTTCGAGAAGGCAGTGATCGAACTAAAAGGTACTCCGAAGCGCAGAGCTCTCTGTCAGTAGCACATTAATTACATTTAATTACGATGGAGGTGTTCCTCACTCTTAAGGAGTAATTGCGGCAATTTAATAGTAACATAAAAAGCAGCACCAAGAAACGCCAGAAGCGAAGAGTATTAAAACGGTTTAAAATTGGTACTGAAACTAAAATGGATGTAAGTGTGTTATCGCGATTGAGGATAAAGCGGACCGACAAACTATCGTTACATCTTGAAGTAACTGCTTCGGAAACCTTCTGGAAAGTGTCAATCGCTTGAAATTCTAGAGTAATTGACGCTCTAATAGGCAAGTAACGTTGGCAGTACTGTAAAATTGGTCCTATTTTGTTTTTCTACAATTCTCATTATCTTAGAATAATACCCTACATTTTAAAAATCGCCCCTCTTGCTAGCTTTCAAAAGAACCTGCAGGAGGAAGGTCGTATGGTATCAGACAGAGGTTGGTTTCAGTCAGTTCATTTTTTCTCACTACAAACATGTGGCAGGATCTATCAAATGACAAACAGGTCCATCTGCATCCCAAAAGTGTTAGTGTCATTCAACAGAGAGGCAGCGTTGTGTGTGATTGGTCGTACTTTTTGTTGTTTGAGCACGGAGTTACGTTTTCTGGCTAATTACTGGAGTAAATTTAAACTGAATAGCATGAGAGATACATTGACAGGTACATTATCTGACGTTGTCTAAATTGTGGAATTGAACTAACTTTAATTCAAACACGCAAAATTTAGGGCACTGTTTTCTTCTTAAGCGCTTTTCGGGTGGGTTCGGACAATAAGCTGGCGGTTGGTTTTGGACAGCCAAAACCTGATCTGTGTTAAAAAAATTAATGAAAACAATAACAAAGATGCATAAATTAAAACATTATATATGAATGTATGTCCTTTCTTGTTGGATTACTGAAGTATTAGGCGTATCTCTCTAGTAATGCGTCTATCCGTTCCATATTAAAATATGTAAAAAGAGAGGAAACTGGTAAGAATGCAATTGTGTTATTTGAAAATAAAATAAAATAAAATAAAAATAAAATTATTATTCACAGAATCTCACCATTCCCCATCAATAGCAGCGCAACATTCGACATTCGAAGGAGGCGTCTAGAACGGAATGAAATATTGCTCCATACAAAGTCCAAATTGTGGAAAAGCGAACACGTTTGGAAGAAAGAGAAAAGAACAATCAAAACTGAACACCAGTAAAACTGCAAAGATGTCGAAAATTGTAAAGAGAACACTAAACATTTTCCAGAATGAAGTAGACGAAAAAGAAAAAAGTGAAATGTACCATTTGTGGAGAGCAATTCACTGAAGACTGAATTAATGTTGTATACTCCACATTTGGGCTCACAAAAATTGCGGCTATCTTGAAAGGAATGCCCTATTCTAATGTTTGCTCATTGCAAAGAAAGTTATACACAAACTACAATCCATAAATCTATTACACGATAAAAATAATTACTGTCCAAAACCCCACTCTAATTTAAAAACTCCGAAAATGCAGAGACATGTTTAATATTAAATATATTTTTATATTAATTTATTTCAAAATAATTTAGTAAGTGTTCTAGTATCAAATTAAATGTTTCTAAAGTTGTTTATTGTTTTACTTGTTTATTGTTTATTCTTTTTCAATGCCAGAAATTACTAATTTAAAGAAAACCTAAGGTGTCCGATACCATATGGCCTTACCCTAGAGGGAAAGTTAAGGTATTCATAAAATGTTAAATAAAGGAACAGCAGATCAACAGTTAGTTCGCGATGGCCAACATCTGTTAATAGTTTAACACAAGGATACGGCAAAGTTAATAAGTGTAATACAATGTTAGAGCAGCTACAAAATAAGACTGAACATGAGTTCAGCCAATACGGTTATCGTACTGTCTTGATGTTGCCAGTTCCACGGCAGGCGGGCGACATGGATGGAAGATAGAAGATATATCTGTCTTTGTCTCAACCTAGCAAGTACCATACAGATGCTGAGATGTACAGTGATACAATGCTGACAGAGAATTTCGCTTAATATTTCAGAACGTGTGTGAGAACATACACAATGCTTATCGCACAATTTGAACCTTAAAACCTTCAACTGGAGAACAGTTCGCTTACATAGCTATTGTTCATATGCACAAAAAACAAGATGATTCAAATTAGATGCGTTCTATGAAATCAGGTGTTTGCTAAAGTGAAACAAAATGGTGACGTTTCAAAGATTTATGAATATAGTTTCTATTTTAATAATGGCATATTTGTATACTGCCTGTAATGGACTTTAAACCAAATTTTATTCCATTAAAATACTTAATAATTACGGAAGATATGAATGTGTATTTATGAAGCATTTTTACATCATGAATCTCATGTACTAAAGTTATGCATTGTGCGCAGAAACTTAACTCTTGCATCGTCAATATCACTTCTTTCAAGCAAAAATTTGCCAACATAATTGGTTCTCCTAAATTTGAATCCAAGAGATTTCAGAATATTATGCACAGAAGATACAGAATCCGTAGATTCTATTTCCCCCCTCATTAAATTGGTCAGCCGTTTGGCAGTTGGATATTCACCCTTGTCATATAAATCAGAAATTGTTCTACGTGAAACACACTTTTGAAAATCGTCTAAGTTGGTAGTACGTTTTTAGCTGCCCGGTGTTTCCCTGGAGATCTAAATATGAAAACTTCTCCTAATTTGGTAAATTGTTTCCCTTCTTTAACAATGTCGTCACAGAATGAGCACTTACGTGACAAGCTTGTAACATTAATTCTCGACTCTGATCGAAATTTGTACTTTCGAAATATCTTTAATTGACATCTGTTTGAAAAAGAAATATACATTAACAACAATATATGTAGTCTATTTATGTAAAATCATATGAGCTGTTTCGCAGTTAGTACTAGGCGCACCTGTATTAGGTTTGCTATGCGGTATATTTACTAACTTTGAAAAGCACTTGCGTACTCTTAAAAGATCACCACTTAACTGAATGCTGGATATAAAATGCAACTGCAGCATAGCACGTGTGTGCTTTTCTTCACTAAAAGTTAATAATAATTTTCTTTCTAGTCAGGCGCCTTATGTTTCCATATCTCCGAAACCAGATGTGCTACAAACATGGGGTTTGGACAGTAATCCTCAGAAAAAATAGCTCTGTAGCATGGGAGAAACAAAAATTTATTTAATTTGTATGTTTAGAGCGCACAAAGAAATTAACCGTATGGTTCGGCAAAGCGAGCTAGTAAGCTTGCGTAACTGTACAACGTTGCACGCACTGCATTGGCTAGTAGCCACAGAACAGCCACGCCTAGCCCTACCGTTTGTTCATTCCTATTTTGTAGCTACCTTAGGATAACATTGTTCTATTGAATAAAATTTAAGTCAACCTCGATGTTAAAATCACTAACATTGTGTTAAGCTCTTAACATCGGATGGCGGAACCACCCTTTTTGTCCTACCTGCTTATGCTAAAGAATAGTGACAAAATGTGTCCTTATGCTTCCGCATTCGACATTCAAGTGCCTCATACTCGGTGCCAGTGGTAGGTGTCTATTGGCCAGGCCCCTTAGGGGAGGGGAACCGTCCCCTTCAGCTGCCGTGATGCGGGCGCTGCGGACCCCTAGCCGTCGTGGTACTTCTGACGTTACTAGAGGAACCTCGGGCCGAACATTCGAGCCCATCCCTGATTGGGAGTTCTTCGGATTGGGTTGGACTCGAGGGGGCAGTGGTTCCCGATACCCGTAGGAGATCGGGTACGTCTCCGGACGGGGTTGAGGGAAGCCATATTCTCGCATACTAGTCAGTATGCTAGTAGAAGGTGTGCTAGATCACCAGGCGGCCCCACCGAGGTCTTATCGGTAGCCTTCCCATTTTGGAGTTGGCGCGCGTAAGTGGCGTATCCACTTCCATCCCGTCTTGAGTCCACAGGACCAGATGGGGGGGGGGGCTTGTTAGTCTCTAGGTTTTGCCCTATGGAAAGCTCCACGGAGGCGCCGGGCGCCCTTTTGGGACTGCTCGGTATCTCCCTGGTCGAAGGAGGCCCGGGTTCTTGGTCCTACGCGTCCAGGACTAATGGGAGTAGAACCTCTGACATTAACGTGTCTATTGGCCGGGTAGACATGTCTATTATGGTCGACTAATCTTTCGCAAGGGCACGTGGACATCTCAGATACCGTGTTATCTTCCTCTTCAGTGAGTGAATGTCGGTTCTTCGTGATAATTTTGTAGTGAATCGATTTTTATTTTGTATATAAATATACTTTAATGACATTCTTATGAGTTTAATACGGACAGTAAAACTTTCGATTGCATACTGTTTTTATAAAACATTAGTAGCATTAACTTTTGAATAAAAGGTAAGCTTAAAACCTATTTAATATCCACACATGTTAGAGTCCTTCTCAGAAAAAAACGGAATAGTGGTATGAGAAAAGATCCAAGGTAATTGATACCTAAGTCACTGGTATCTTTAGAAAAACGCTTAGCTTTTATTTCTGCTCTGAATAGCTGTGGAAAATCAGTAAAATAATTATAATCAGGAATCGGATCCTGTACACCTTTAAAGGGATATGAAGTTCACGAGTCTCGCAGTATATAACTGCTTACGTCAGTCCCGGGGACAAGACGCAGGGTTAGTCCGATTCGCAACGCGTAGCTTTAGTTTTATTACAACTACTTCTCACCACGCAGGTAGAGATGCCTTCCAGGGTGTGCAAGGTGTTTGGCATATTGTGTTAACAGCATTACTTTCACAACAATTATTGAACAATCTCCATTTTATAAATCAAAGGTTTTGGGTATTATCAACAGCCAAAAACAGCTTGAAGAATATAATAATTTCGAGCTGTCTAAATTATTTGTACTACTCATATGCACCATTAACATCATGTGACGTTGAAAGAACTTTCTCCCAATATTTTGATATTGTTTCAGCGAGAGGCGCAGAAAATGCACATTCGACAGTTTACGAAAGCACATGGTTATTCACTGTAATTTCCGCATCGAAAGCAGTGAGGAGGGTGGCATGTTGTATCCGTACCAGAGTGTTCACGCACAGCGCATCAGTATACTTGTTGACACGGACGTCTGTTGATGTCGCGCTTGGCCTTGTATACCACTAGTGTGCGTACATTGATTGCCAAGATGTATGCGATCCAATATCTGCTTATAATACTGAAATTATCAAAATGATGAATAGAGGCAGCTCCATCACCAGGCCAAATAACTATTTTTCATTTTATTTACTGTTTATATGTACCCATGGTGTAACAGCCCACAAGCGAGCCAGAGCCTAACAACCCGACTGTCGGCCTCACATCCAAACGCAAGGCAGAGGTGGGCAATCATTACGGGCAGGAGATGTAGTCAGCATCACGGTACCCCTGCAAGAAAGTTGGCTTTGTAGAGCTACCTAGCGTAGCTCCAGTTTTCTCACAATGCTGAGTTGGCATCGATCCTATACTCGGTTCTTAAAATCCGCAACCCCCAGGGGCGGGCGCATTCCGTGGCAGGGAACCAAAGTACAATGCTAGTCCACTACGCCACGGCACAGGACACTATTCAGATGTAATAATGTAGTAAAGTGACATGAAATGAAAACGTTTGAACGAAGGAAAATACATACAATTCTAAACATAAGAAATGTATAAGTTGTATTGCTCTAAAATTCATTTACTGGGACCCAAATGACGAATTACCCGTGAAACAAAACTTTGTGACAATTGTTTTGGATTCAGCCCCCGAAAAGAAAGTCAATATTGCTTTTGTTTTATGACGTTATTTAAAATTTAAAATTATTCAACGAATGTTTGAATTAGCATAAAGTTTAAATTAAGTTTAGGAAGGAAATTATAACAATAAATAAGATGTTTTATAGGTTGCTATGAATGACGTAGTCATAAAGAAACTCGTGGTTGCCATGGCGAAGGAAAAATCTAATCTTCCATGCTGGACGCGGGAGAATGATTTTGATCGTCGAAGAGAACATACGCGTGTGTAAAGACGATAATGATTCAATAAAATGATTGTGTTAAGGGAATAATCTTCATATAATGACGCGTGGACTTTCAGCCTGACCTTTGGAGAGCAAAGAAGTAAAAGTGTCCGCTTGATCATTACAGAAAAAGGACGCTTAAAGAGTGAATACAGTGGAGAGATTTTCAGTTTGTGTTGTAGCTTTCTGTGCTAATTTTAACAAAAATTAAAATCTATATTTAAAAATAAATCAAGTAATTAATTTTTTATTGTAAATTATTTCTGGAGGAAATGGAAGATAGCTGTCCGAGACTACGCCTTGGGAGAAGAATCATCATGTTACGGCTGTGTGTTCATATTTTAATTTAAAACAAATTTAACGAAACCAAATCAAAATTTCATAAAACTTCATCACATATGGCACCACTTGGTAATCCACCAATCATCATATTAACATTGTTTTTTCAACGTTATATTTAATATAGGCAATTAAAGATATCGCATGAAAAATCCATAGCTCGAATAAAATATAAAAAGTGAACCGGAACGTATGTAAATGTTTTAGAACGCGTTCTACAAAACACATTAAATAACACAATTATAATAAATATTTAAAACAATGTCCCAAGAAAGGGAGCTGTTGATGGGACGATGGTGTTCTCAGAGTCTGCGGCGATCGTGTTGAAGGGGATTTTCTCATCTGCACTCGTCCTGCGTTGCGACTAGGGTTGCGGGTTGAATTCAGCCCTCCGGGAAAAAGATGATGAAGCCAGGGGTTACAGATTCCTTTCGATCTGAATTTTTGGTTCAGATCTGGCACTCTGATGTATCGATGTACATAAAATCTCCTGTGCTGCTTCAGCCGTTACATGAGAACCCTTTCCTCAGGCGTGGTCGCAAGCGAAAGAAACATTTAGTTAAGTAAACACAGAAATAAGTAAATTTTTGTTTAATTTATAAAATTCCAAACTTGTAATTTAATTGTGATACCTTATGCCATTTTTATATAACACTTTACATAACAATGATATTTCTTCGATACAATTTTCTTTAATCTATTTTAACTAATTTTGTTATTTAATTTTTTTTTAATATTTTAGTCCGTTCACTTCGACATTCCACAATCCAAAAACACGTCTGTTCTCTTCGACGTTACGCAATCGAAAGACGCTTTCTTCCCTAACTGTTTTACCAAAATTATTGATTTCTCATCCTCTGGTTGCTATCTCTACCAATCAAACTTAACTTTTACTGGTCCAAGTCACACATTACATAATGTCATTTTTAAAATTACCAATCATAAGGCGTTCAAATTCTATCACTTACACGTTGCGTCATCTCATGACCTACTGAATTTTAACAATTTCCTTTTATATTCATGTTAACATGTCCATATCGATTTTTAAACCACATACTTAAAACAATCTTACAGTTCTCGGGGCCTAACCAAGACAACCTTTTGAAGGAGAAAGATTGAATTTAAAAAATACAAAAACACAATTAACATAATGAAATGAAATATTTCAAATAAGGAAATTGACTGAGTAGGAATACAAAAGAAAGCCTGAACTATATATTGTAAAACGAAAGAGAAAGCTGCGTTAGAAGCAGACGCCATTGTGACTTTATACACAGCAGAAAGGTTTGACCCTTGCAGGAGATACAAAATGAGGAAAAGAAGTGTGTGCACGCATTACTTAAATAGTGGTTGAGCAAAGCAAGGACAGATAGCGAGTATACAAGATACAGCTACACTTCTGGGAATAAACTCTGCGGAATAAGCAATAAAAAGTTTCTTCATGGTATTAATACGTAGAATCCAGACATACATAACCGTAGAGGAAATATCTAAGTAAATACAGACTCACATAGGGAAAACATTTCCCACACTACAAACTGGCTCACGAGCACAAATAATTTCATAACAAATAATTATAAAAATGAAGTTGAAATACTGAGAACGAATAGCAAGTATTAAGTATAAAGTAATATTAGCCAAAATAAGAGACAAAAGTTTTTAAATAAGAATAAAAATATGCATTTATGATAAACGTTTTAACAGAAAGAAAATAATTGTTTAAATTTGTATGCCAGGATTTTCATGCTACACAAAAGGAATTGTAAATAACTGTTTGAAGTAATTGAAAGAATAATAATTCTTATTTTTCTTCTTCTTCTTTAAGGCAAGGCTACACTGAAATTTTCAACTTCTATAATAATAAACCCATCATAATGAAAATTTTGCCACATAATTAGAGCGTAATTTTAAACTTGCATGCAAATTTTAATATTGCTGCACCAAACAGTTAATTAATTATTATTTTTTGAAAATATTGTAAAAATCAATCGCTATATAAAATGCTCTAAATGTCAAAAATTTGAACTTTTAAGTTGAAATTTTGTTTTCGGCTAGTACAGAGAAATTTTAAAACACTCACATTCTTATTTTTGGAATATTCTTGTAGCATTTGTTCTAAAATATTTTACACGTGTTAGCTTTCAAAACTTTGAAAATATTAACTTTTTTATTCCTTAACACAATATAATTTTCAAAACATAAGCATTAACAAAAAACGGAGGAATGTGAAGTTTCTTATTTACATATTAGTGAAGCTTACAGAATATGCCCATAAGTTAAATGAAAAACTTTGACGCGTGAGGCATTTTGTATACTGAAAAAAAGTGTTAGGAAAATGTTTCTCAGAAAACTAATTTTAAAGTAATGATTGTTACTTTTAACGATTGTTAGAAGTCTCTAAATTGTCACGTGTTGGCCTAAAGTGGTGCAAATGATAAAAACAGCATGCTATATACTACTACACAACCTAAGCTACCAAAAAATGCCAAAAAAAAAATTTCATGATTTTCAACATTTTCGGCGCATTTTTAGTGTAGCCTTGCCTTAACTTCTCTAGTTATATGACTATAGTGGTGTTAGGGGATTCTGGGTCCTCTACACCTTATGCCATTAGGCATCGGGTTGAGGAACCGACACTCTGAATCAGATAGAGAAATCCAGGATGGGTGATCAGCCCAATGCCTAGAATAAGAGTGAGAGAAATATATGAACGGAATGAAGGCTTATGGGATGAAATAAAAAAATAATAATGGAGCAACTGGTGGAATGATGTCGGGGGAAACGAGATCCTGGAGAGTACCCATCTCAGTGTCGTGTGGTCCACCAAAATCTCACATGCGATCGCCGGGGAGAATAGTAATTCATTAATAATTTTATGATTATTGGAGAAAATCAAGTGCATCAAACCCTGACCTTATAAAAGGTCTTTCAAGAAGAGTGTCCTATCTTTGAACTTAAATAAAACACTTTCTATAAATTATAGAAGTTTATTTCTTGTTTATTTTGGAACATCATTAATGGCATTACTGTAGAAGAGAACATCAGTCAAGTGGCCGCCGCGACTTCGTTATGTTGCGCGTTTACGGTTGACCCAAGTTTCAATGACAGAAGAACATAAACTAGGTTCAACTTCACGACTATCATGTCTGATGTCATTCGTAATATCATTTACTGTTTCTGGCTTGTTGGCATAAACTCGAGACTTATCATAACCCCACAAGATGTAATCCATCGGCGTTAAACCATATGATCTCGGGAGCCAGTGAAGATTACCACCACGGGAAATGATGAAACCTCTGAACTTCTGCTTCAAAAGATAGATTGTTTGGAGAACGGTATGGCATGTGGCACCATCTTGCTTGAACCAGATGCTTCTGAAATCCATACCAACAACTGATGCCAAAAATAGTCCCTTATAAGAGACCCGTATCTTTCTCCATTGATAGAGCTTTCACATCCTGATTCAATTTTATAATACATTTTCACAATTTCTACTCATAGCTCAATGCTGTAACGTTCCATGGCTATTTGTTAATAACGCTGTAGCCACATAAAAAACAAAACTTCTGTAGTTCAATAACAGCAGCATTCTGTTGAAAGACCCTTTCCATCGCCACTGAAAATAAATCAAATCTTCTTTATGCTTCCACGAAGTACTTTATCTTTAATAAAATCCATTTAACCCAGCTAAGGATGTCTTTTTTCGCTGCTTATCCTAAAAAGATGAATGTCAAGTAACTAAGCTCTATGGACCGCCTACTCGTTTGAGCATCATTTCACCCGTTGTATGACTTGCCAAGTTAAAAAATGGCACGCCCCCGTAGTGTAGCTGGTAACGTGTCTGCCCAAGTTCAAGGGGTCCTGATTTTAAATCTCGGTCAAGGTGAATTATCTGGATAAACTTCTTTTCTGGCGTTTTCTCTTATCCTGAAAGATTAATGTCAGGTAACAAGCTCTATTGACTGTGGGCTCATTTGAGCATCATTTCATCCATTTCATTCACCATCAATGTGACTTCATATTGGAGGACGTTAATTTTAAAAAAGTTGAAGGAGTTTAGACGTAGAATTAAAAAACAATTGTTTTCATATAAACTTTTTATAATAGAAATCCACTCAAGAGCTCAAGCACTTAAAAAATAAATAAAATTTCCACTTCTATGACATTTGAATGGTCCTGTTCATGTATGTACATTGTAGGAAGCCTGAAAACTGCTAGTGTGAGAAATACACCTAAAACCTTTCTGATATTACACATAAGTGAAGTTATACTTAAAATATTAATGAACTATAATATTCAAAGATATTATTAATTACTTGAAACGCCTATCTAATTCAAACTTATAACTTTGAGATGCATTAAGAGCTGCAACAAAATGATGATTAATGTCAAGTAACTATTTATAGCAAGAAATATTGTTGCCAGTTGCTCTTTGAATATCTGAAGGGAAATGCATATATCAAAACTATAAGGGCGCCGAATCGTGCCCTGTGAACGTGATAATTCTTACCTTTCCCCACCCTTTACGAAACGGTATAAGGTATAATGAGCTCTGACCAGTTAGATTTATGGAGGTCACATAATTTTCAGCGTGGAGGTATCGGGCATTACTTCGCCATCCGCATTTGTTAGTTGTTCTTTTCTCTTCATATTACATTATCTTCCTGTCTCATTTAGACAATCTAAGTTTTGTTGTGTATTCCAGTGTGCATGCGATATAATGTGCAGTGGTTTATATCGGTGAGGAAATATAAATCAGCTCTGTTACGTTCCCTTACCTATACTAGTTGTAACAGTATTTACGCTTAATTTTTGTCTTACTCCTTTTCTTTCGCTCCTGAGCCGAAAACGACCTGCATGTATAAATTAATGTTTGAGTGCCAGACTTTGACTTCAAACAATGCGACATGGACTTATGCATGGGCTGGTATAGACAAAGCATTCCTTCCACCCACTTATATAAAGTTTTTCCCTATAGCCCCTGCCATTTCACTGATCTTCTGATCTTTGTTCATAGGCTAATGTGTGGCTAAAGGACCTGAATTCAAACAATACGAACGTCGCCAACCCAGGGCTGGTTGAATGGAGATAAGGATGTTCTTCCTGCATTAAATAAAGAAAAGCACAATAGAAAATTAAAAGTATCGGCAAATCTCCGTCATTCTACTGTACTTATGATGTACTTTGATAATGTTCATAAAACGAGTTACGTATTACCTGTTGAATCACGAGTACCAAGAAAATTACCCCTTGATATATGAAACTATAAAATCCTGCACATTTCAACACATAATATAGAATATTTTGTAAACTACTAGTGCTACAAATTTAGAATAAGTTATGAAAGATTTTATATATAGTAAGTTTCTACCTATTTGTTATACGAGGGCTGTTCAATAAAGAATGATCATAATTTTTTTTTGAAAACGTACCTTTACTCAGCCTCATAATTTTGATGATCCTTCTCTCCCCTGAATGCGATGCACTTGTCCCAGCGTTTCTGCCCGTCTTCAAAGACATGCTGGAAACAATTTTTGAGAGATCCTTCAAAATCGCCTCCACAGCCTTCACCACTGCTTCTGATGATGGATAATGCCTCCCACGAAGGCGTTTCTTCAAGTTAGGGAATAGAAAAGTCACATGGGGCTAAATCCTGACTATAGGGAGGGTGAGGGATGCACTTCACGTTGATTTTTGCAAGATATTCAGCAACAACATTGGCAATATATGGCCGCGCATTATCGTGGTGCAGCATCCAGCCTGCTTCGTGGAAATGTGGTCTTTTGCGCCTGATATGGACTTTCAATGCTTTCAGGACATCCCTGTAGTATTGTCCTGTTACTGGTGTGTGTGCAGATACAACATGCTGATAAACCATTCGATGAATATCAAATAATAAGATGACCATAACTTTCTCAGCAGAAGCAATCACATTTGCTGTTTTGGGTGTTGGTGATGAAGATTTCCACACTGAGCTTTTCTGTTTGCTCTCAGGATCAAAATGATGTAGCCAAGTTTCATCAGCAGTGATTACGTTTAAAAGAAACTCCGGGTCTTCCTCTAACATCAACTTTAACTCCATGTTACCTCCATTACAGCGGTAGGCGATACTGAACAAGTCTGAACTTGCCTGGTTCTCACAGGCGGTAACCAGGAGTACCAACAATGAAACTACTACGGCGTGTTTGTTTCACATTAAGCTAACAGAATATAATAAAATTGAATTTTAGTGCACAAAATTATGTCCGTAAAAAAATTATGATCATTGTTTATTGAACAGCCCTCGTATTCTCCAGTTAAATTAAATTTTATAGGAATAAATACTCCAATGTTAATACATACATATATTTCAACAGTCGAGAGGCTTCCCCAAATTATATTTTGTGTTACGCAGGTTGTCGAAGTAAAATTACAAACGATGCATCATACCCACTATAAATTTGAAAGTTAATTGTTTTAGCTATGATCTGGATAACAAAATACTGTGTATAGAAAGCGATTTTAATTTGCTCTTAAGTAAGTAAAAATCGGCATCGGATGTTTTTGTAAAGTACCTACTTGCAAAATTAAATGTCACTTTATCACTATCAAGATGTTCTTAAAATCAAGATACTTTAAAATTTGTTTTTGTACTAAAATCATATTGTTATTTCCAGGCAAATTGCTTCCCTTTCCCGAGGGTAAATATTGAAAGTAAAAACTGTATGTGAAAGAGTCATTCATTGCAAGCTTTGACGTGTAGCTTTTGAAACAGTGGTGCTAGAAGACATTGTCAGACAGCCGGTTGCTTGAAACCTTCTACCAGTATGGATGGTGCAGTTAGAGCTGTGGATCAATCTGCTAGCTGGGTTTTCCCACCACCTCTACAGATATATATTGTGTTGCAATCGCGCTTTTTGTTTCCAGTTTATTTATCATAGCAAATATAAATGATGATATGATTATATATATATATATATATATATATATATATATATATAAACTTTCTAAAAACTATACAAGTGTAACAAAACCTATTAAAAATACACGTACATAAGAAACATCAATCAAAAGCTACTAAAAATTTCGTTCACTAAATCCTAAACTCTAAACTAGACAAGAATCTAAAAACCTTCTCCACGGGTCTCCACGCACGGCCTACACGTGGGTGGGCCTGTTGACCGTCTCCCTCATCCAGGAAGAGGAGCCCACACGAGGGAGACTGTTGGCTCGGGACCCCGGGTGCGCCAAACCCGTACCTACCGAAGTAGGCCCCTGGGGGGGGGGGGGCAAATATAAACCATTCTGCACACACCAAAAGCCATACGATATTTACCTACATATAAGTATTCGAGAGGTTACAAAAACAGGGTAAAAAAGGAGACAATATAAAAGGCACAACGGAAGAAAATAGGGAAATAAAGTTACAGCGTGGCTAGTACTTTTATCATTACAGATGTAGTAATAATGAACTCCAAACTATTTATAAACTTTCATGGAAATGATTCACTACACTGTTCAGAATGCTTATGAAGGAGTAGGAGTTACCCACTCATACTGAGAATTCCTGGTATGTGTGGAACAATCAGTTATATCATGAACTTGGATTCACTATATTATCTTAATATATCCGTTTTCAAGCTCATGCACTTTTTCATCGACACAACTTTTTGCCTGGTGATGCGTAATTCCCCATATGTAGGAATTGTTGTAGTTCCTTGGATCAGCAGCCGTCTTCCGTAGGACTTGTTGCTTTCTTCTAACAGCGTTTTGGAACAAGATCCTTAGCGAGGCAATTGCTTTTTATCGATCAGGTTTTATGTGAATGACGTCCCCTCCTGTTATTCACGCTATTGTTTACTGCATTTGCTTCTGATCCGTAAAGCATATTACTCCGCTGATCGATTCTTTAATCTCGTTTCCTGCTATTGTTTTGTAGATCCATTGTATATTTGAAGACGAATACAGGATTACTTAATGATGTGCCACCTTCTCTGTAATTCGCATAATTTAATTCAGCAAAATGATCAAATCTTTTTGATACATCATTTAAAATTCAGTCTAATCGACAGCAGAATTTCACTGTTTGAAGGCATTTCATCCCCACTGTTCGTATATGGTCCAAATGTTTGTTTACTGTATTTGTTTCTGAATCAAATAAGAACAAGTTTTCATACGAGGGGAATTTGAATATTGCTTTACTTTGAATTTTATGTGCATAATATGGGACAACTGTATTAACATACTACTGAAGCGCACCACTTCCTTACTCGTATCGAATTTCAAAACTCGCTCATAGTCTGATCACACTGAAATTAATTAATTAATTGGTAAGAGATTTTATTTGACGTCATCAGTATAACGCTACATTAAATAAATAAGATGAAGTTTTAGAGCCAGATTAAAAGAGACATTTGTATTTAATAATTAGTACGAGTTTAAGAGAGATAGATAATAATGAGAATATAAATCGTAAATAAAAGTCAAAATATAAAGAAGCAAAAAGATAATAAATAAATGAGTATTTATTTGAAAGCAGTGGCTAACAGAAGATTTTGAACTAAAGCACTGAACCGTTGGCTGCGTTACGCTAAGACCAAAAATCCAAGCCCACTAATTCGCGATCTAGGGACTTACAATATCCAATATGACACGCACAAGCGTCCGCTGTCATTATTCGACAGAAGAACCACTGGGGGAACCACAGTTCGATATTCGCGAATATCTCAACAATCTAGTACCTCCCTAACTAAAGCTCAGTCATGGCTCAGCTAGCACACGTACACAACACACACTGACATGACAGTGGCCCTTGAAGTCCCTGTTGCAAACAGGACAGTACCAGGGGTAAACTAAAGTATATGTATATAGATGTATATAACTGATTAAATTACACATAAACAATACACATATATAAATGCATATACAAAATACATTAAATAAATACAAATAAATACATTGCCAAAACAATTATTTCAATTTTTGACAGATAATATTGTATTCCAACAACTAACCAATAAATGACAAGGCTCTCTAGAAGCCTTATGACACACATGTAATCTAATATAGCTGTAAATCCAACAACTTGACACCAGACTCAGTGCCGCTTTAGCCTGAGACTAAATAATTATAACATATAAGTACTCATGACATCGTCCTTCTGTTTCAGGACCACAGTAGGAGGAACTTAGAACATAAGACGTCGTTCCATTTGGAGGCTCAGCTAGAATCCCTTATCCCATTCTCACACTCGAATATCCAAGGTCCTAAGTAGGTCCTCGGTCATACTTGCGTCCTGGAGCCCACCTCTCGCCTGGCCCGGGCTCTTATTCTGGGCCCCATCTCACCCAGAATCCGCAGGTGCAATAGCAATATTGCCACAATCCACTCTCAACTTCTCACCGGTGGAGGATTTTTAGTGGGTAGGGCTGGCGGTTCAATCCCCCAGAGGAGTCCCACACTCCAATCCCAGGGTTAGTGCACTTAACATCTGGATGGCAACGAGAACGAACCTATGTCCGTCTCTTAACCTTCTTAAAAAATCTATAATCCTCCACAGGAGAGAAAGTCTCCGAGGGCTGAGACACACGAGGGTTGGAGATGGTTCCCACACCCTCCTTGGATAGGTTTATGACACCCCATATCAGTACAGTTACAGACCATTCAAAAACATTCTGAGGGCTTCTACTCTTGTGAATGAATTTCCTCAGTTTTAGTGTACACAGTGAATAGGCCGCATGTTTTTTAACGGTTCAGCTCCGTGTTTAGCATGCGTTCTCTGTCACACACATTCGCTGTCCTTGTACCACTGTATAAGAGAGCACATTCCTTACAGGGACAATCTTTGCGTTGCTGGACTCTACAATTTATGAATTTATCTGTTTCATAACAAGTTAATTAATATTATACATGTGATCGGCATATTTTGAACATTTAATATAAAATTTTAAAGCAATAAAACTTTATTGAAAACTTTAATTCTGTCGTTTCTTAACAAAGCCTAAGCAAACCTCGATGATTACCTCTCATAGCTCTGCCGAGCAAGCTTGGGATTGATGCGGATGCTGGTGAGATCGTCGAGCTATTTAATATCGGTGAAGTCTATTTATTCCCCGCATCATTCGATTTGAACTTCACTCACGAAAAAATGCGTCACTTATTTCAGCAGAGCTATTTTGCGATGTATGAGGATTATCTCCTCTAGTTTGCTACAACGCCAAAAAGGAACTTGACGATCGATATGGCTTAGAACAAGGTAGCACGCGATTAATCGTGACTTGACAAATCGTGCTTATGAAGACGGTAACTAGTGCGTGATATTAATAACGATACAGTAGTTAGTTAAACTACAGTTTATAACTGCAATAGAAAGTTTTTGCATGACGTTAAAATTAACTTGACTTCAAAATTATGTTAAAAGCAAATAAAAGATATCAAACTCCGGCATCGTGTAGAAATGGAGAAATTACAAAATAAAGTTAATAGCTCAACGCGAATATAAAAGCAATTAAAAGTATGCGTTATCTGATTCCCACGCTATGAAGCAATACATGATGTTTTAGAGAATAACAAATCATATAAAAAATAATTTTATGAAGAACACGTTACCTACACTTCAAAACATGTTTCCACGGATACGAACGCAAAGTGTGAAAATTCAAATTCTAAACAATGCTTAAATTCATTATAAAAACAAGAATTTTAATTGTATTTTTCATGTGTAGAATTCAGTGCAGGCTACAACAGTTATCAGATCGCAACATTTTGGTAACATTTTCATATTTTGCTAACTTCTCCGCATTTTATAATATGTAGGATATTTCCGTTAGTAACCAATTGGGATTTCCAAATATTCGATTCCGGCAGTTCTCTGTGAAATAAAAAAAAATCCTCTGTCGCGACAGCTCTAAGAGGGCCAAAGGTCGACCAACCCGACTGCCGGCCTCACGACCACTTACTCAAGGCGATCATCCAACCGATACGGAGAGGAGATGTGGTCAGCATCTCGGCATCCCCCAGCCGGAACGTTTGTTTTCGTGACCAGGGCCACTTACCTAGCGTAAGCTCCTCAATTACCACATGATGCTGAATGGGCACCGGTCCTATACCCGGGACTTAAAACCCCCACCTCATGAGTGGGATCGAACCCGAGCCGCTTTTCGTGGGCAGAGACCATGGCATGCTGCATTAGTTCCGTGGCGCAGGACTTATCTGTGAAATATATTTAGAAAACCCGAACCACTCTTTTCATGAAGCAAACTGGAAAAAGCCAGAGAGAGAAAGAGAGAGAGAGGGAGGGAGAGAGATAGAGGGAGAGAGATGTCTATTAGCATCCTGTGTCAATTGAGATATATCGGACAATGACGTTGGTGATAATGAAGGACTAATGATGGATTTGCGAAACGAATCCGGGGACCCAAGCGATGAAGCTGCCCAACATTCATCGCAAGAGTTAAGGAAAACTCCAGGGAAAAAACCTCAATTAGACAGCTTAACCCAAGTAGGATTCGAACCTGCGCTCTCCATGTAGTAGTTGACGGTCGCCCAGAGCTCTAACCGACTACGTCACGGAGGTGGTCTGGAAAAAAGTCATACCACCCTTTCTAGCAAGTCAGGCAGAGAAGACAAAATGTACCATTTCCTCTACGTGACGTCAATTTGAATTTGAATGGCTTCTATTCTTGAAGTTATTTTCGCAAACCTCTGTATTAAGTGGCATATTGTAACAAGTATTAAGTATGAGAAAGACAATATTTGATTAAAATATATAAACACAGACATTTGTTGTGCTGCATTTGATATTTATTGTTGCATACGTACACAAATCTATAAACTTAATTTTAAGTGAGTGAACCTAATACAAACTCCTAAATATACGATATTTTGGTTATAACACACACACACACACACACACACACACACACACACACACACACACACACACACACACACACACACACACACACACACACACACACACACACACACACACACACAATCTTCAACTCCATCATAGCCTTCTACATAATTTCTGACACGAGTGTAGCAAATGCTGATTGTAGCTGCGTTTTCAACAGACGTGTATGTCGCTTAGACGCTCAGCTGCAAGTTGCCCTCGGCTGCCTCAGAGTGAACTGAGCTGAATTTTCTGTTCACTGTTTCGGCTAACAATTGGTTGCCAACAACCACTTGTATAGCCCTCGCAACAAAGGTGGGATCCTCTTAGAAGGGCGTGGTTTCTCCTACACCGCCTCTAAGGAAGTTTCCAGAACTGCGGAGAGCGCATTTGTTTATGTATTTCTTACGCGGGACATTTCTTACGTTAACATTAAGAGGTCATTCTTGCACAGACCAATTGTTCTAAAGGGCTGGCAGATAGCTGCAGCAATACAGAGGCACACTGCCAACAATCCAGGCGGCGAGGATTGTGCACCACAGGTGAGGACAGACTACAGCTCGGTCCTGGCTACATCATTCACGTCCCATATTTACTCTCACTTCTGATGGGCTTATTAGCTGTATCTTACAGGATATTTAGCTGAAATTTCGCCATATCTTGGAAGAATTCTGGAGATCGTCATTTTATTGTTCTTCTTTGTATTTTTCAAGGTCTTTCCCTGAAAAAGGCTTTCTTTCTATTTTAATGGTTGCTATAAAGCAAATACAATTGGCATTTGTAGAACTTCGCTAGCGTCCGCCTCAGTAACGTAGATGGTGGAGTGCGTGCCTCTCGTTCAAGAGGTTCCGAGTTCCAATCTTGGTCAGGGTAAGTTATCTGGGTAAAGTTTTATCCGGGATTTTCCCTTATCCTGAAATATGAATATTTGATAACTCTAAGCTCTATGCGCCCTCGGTTCATTTGAGCAGAATTTCATCCATTTCATTCATCGTCCGATATAACTTAACTTTGGAGGACGTAGGTAAATTAGAAAAGAAAAAACTTCGCAGAGATACGCTTATTTAGTAATCATAGGGTTGGAAAAACGACACTATCTAAATTTCTTTGGATTTTCAATTTAATTTTAAGATATTTTTTTCCATTTCCGCTTTTAAAATGAGCAGACCATCGCATTTTGTTTAGTCTCTCGATAAATATAAAACAAAAAACATGTGTAGTGTTTAACGCAGGCGTTTACTACTTGTGGAACAGCAGGCAGTGACACTTAATAAGAGATGAAGATGGAGCACCGGTGGAATTAGATGGCAGAGAAATCGGAGATCCCGGAGGAAACCCGCCCCAGTGCCATGTCGTCCAACACAAATATCACTTTGCGGTCGCGTTGATGAGAGCTAAGCGGTCTTGAGCACTCAGCCACGGTGCGGCCTCGACAAAAATTAATGAAAAATAAATTTAAAAAAAAGTTTTCTTTTAAAAAAAATTAATTGAAATTAATACATTATATATTACTTGTAAAACTGTTTAATAAGGACTTCATTATCATACACTTGTTTTATTAACATATTTAGCAACATTTTAACATCTTAACTTGTTAACCAATCATCTTTTAAGATGTTGATTTTACCCTTCAGAACTATAAGGATGAGTTGGAGTTGAAAACACACACTACATCACAATATGTAATATTAATGGAATCGGTAGTCTAATAGTATTCAAACGAGATAGAATTCTCCCTCCTTACTTGTTTGGGTTGTGTCAGGCCTTTAGGTTTTAATCTACTATAAAACAAACTACTTGATCCGTGAAAGGAAGTTTGGACTCAATCCCCAGTTAATTGTACATCTGCCAATAAGATCTTCCGACCACATGTCTGCGATTGCGCCTTGCACATAACATAGACTGGGTAAATAAAGCTGCAAGCATGTGTGTGGCAATGTCCCATGTGCAGAGAAATCGTTTAAACACGGGGATTTACAGACCCCAACCCTCTTTTAAACACGAATTGAATTAGCACCTCCCTTTCTGCCTCCCTCTTCCGCCATTTAATGGTAAGCAGGGGGTGTAGTCCCAACCTTACCTTCTTTAACGATGCGATACTATCCTCTTTGTCCATGGTGTTAGTATTTTCCCCGGTATAAACTCTTTGTAATACGATATCTGGGTTTTTTAACACCATATATAAAGAAAAGAATTTATAACAAATCGTTACAGATAACGATTTCATCAATTTTAGCGTTCATAGTGCGTATTAACTGTATCCATAAATAGTATAAACTTAAATTGCATTAAGTTTTATATCAAAACGAACAAATCACCTCTTTTATTTAATATTTAATTAAATGTAATAGATATATCGGTTCCAATTTAAGTGTTAAGGGGATGTGCAACTGCAAATTCAATAAGTTAATGGCTTTAGATTATTATTTGATTTAGGGCAGGTATTGAAGTTTTTATTTTAATTAAGTACACTTCTTAATAATAAGTGTGAGTATACAGGATGCTTTGGTGACCACATTACAAGCTTTCGAGAGAATTAAGGGGTAACTTTTGAACTTTGCGTATAGGAACCCATGTCCAGGAAGCTAAAAGGTTTTGTATATTATACGCGTTTTAATTATTATTATTAATAATCATCATCACATAAATTATTGAAATAAATCTTGCGCCCTAGGCTTCCTGAGGATGATAATTTTCACCATAGTTCAATATATTTTAATCTTGTGTATGGGGTATGGTATTAAACATGCTATTAAAAGGCAATTAGTTTAAACATTTAAATTTATCGTAATTTGATAGAAGGATGATAGCAATAATACGGTTATCTTGGAGATAATGAATATAATGAAATTGAAGGCAGATAGTGTTAGTCTAAATTGAAACTAAACTTCAATTGATACTAACAAAAAATTCTCATTTGCACAATAGATACAGTTCTAATTATCTGACATAAAATTATGTAACTTCAATGACCATAGCACGTGTTATCTTTTCTGACAAAAAAATCTATCTTAATTTCCTTCACTTCCCTCGTTTTTACACTTATAAAAGTCTATCATATTATAGAAAACCGGATATTTAACGATAAAATTTTGCAGGAATATATCTTTCTTCCCCTTCCAGAAACATTACAATTTAGACAATTACAATTACACATTATAAATTTATTAGGGAGATTCCATAAACGTTGGGCAGAGAAATTTGGAGGTGCAAGTGATCAGAAGATATAATAGCAACAATAAAATTTAAATAAAAGAGGGGATAGCCTGTGTCCACAGACGCGGTAACTCGTGTGAAACGAAAATAATGAGAACGGCTAAATAAGTATTTAATTTCCTGGACGATATTATCTTTTGAGCCCTTTACGCGCTATCTTGCCAGAAATCAATTTCATGTACTCAGTGCTGGTAATCTAAACATTACAATTTAGACAATTACAATTACACATTATAAATTTATTAGGGAGATTCCATAAACGTTGGGCAGAGAAATTTGGAGGTGCAAGTGATCAGAAGATATAATAGCAACAATAAAATTTAAATAAAAGAGGGGATAGCCTGTGTCCACAGACGCGGTAACTCGTGTGAAACGAAAATAATGAGAACGGCTAAATAAGTATTTAATTTCCTGGACGATATTATCTTTTGAGCCCTTTACGCGCTATCTTGCCAGAAATCAATTTCATGTACTCAGTGCTGGTAATCTAAACTTTGTGATTGATTTTTCTATTTCTCAATAGAGCACATGTATGCTTGAACGACATTACATTCTCTTAACTTTCGATACGTTTTATCATCATCATTGCAAAATAGGAATGTAACTTATTTGAAAATTCAATCTTACCTGGGTATTTTTCTTCATTTTAAAGTGTTAATATTTACTTTGGATTTGATTTTTGTATCAAATTGGTAGGACGAGCTGGAAGATATGATTTTTTTAAAAGGTCAACAGCTAGGAGTAAATAATAATCTATAACCAGTTGGCCACCAATGTCAATGTTGGCGACCTTGCTATGGAACCACCCTCTTCAGCAAATGCTATTAATTAATTTTATTTATTTGTATTATTTCTGTGATTCAGCACCATTAAAGCAGAGTACAATGCCTAACAGTTGCAGCGTTCTAAAGGCATCTGTACTATGGAATTACTTAAAACTGCTCTTACGTTACATTTAAAAGTTATATTCACATGGCTCACTACATACACTTTAAAACGTAATCTTTTCTGATAAAGAATATATGCTCCTTTTGATGTTGTCGGCTTAGCTGTAGTGCATAGAACCAAATACTCGTAGTTGCCACAAATATTGGATTGACCTTTGTACTACCAAAAAAACTGGAATAAAGCAAACTCTGTACTAAATTAGATCCATAGAACGTTTAGCTAAAACATTGTAGTGTTAGAATATATTGTCTACTAAGGCCGGATTACGTTCATCTATAAAACTTAGTTATATTCTCCAAAATTGTCGGAGTAGATTTCCTGGACGTTTAAGCATGAACATATTGATTAGAACAAAGCGTTTTTTATTCACAATAATCAAACGAAACACGGTGCAGCACGATCCAATGCTCTTAAGGCTATTCAGTGCATTTTATTGACGCTTGAATACATCTTTTTATTACTGACACAGGCTCTTCTCCCCTTAGACTGTGAGAACATTGTTACCTATTGTGAGTGGACCACGAAACCATTGATCAAAACTCTTCCAAACACAATTGGATTACGAAGGGTGGTAGGACCTCTTTGCTAGGGGCTGAATCATCCCCACAGTGGTGTTTAAATCGTCCACCTCACCACTCGATAACCCTCAGAGCCTCTCCAGTACGGCGCCTAAACTGGTTATAAGAATATTAAGTCCACACTCATGCAAGAACACACTATATGTAAATTGATTATTGGTAGAGTACAGCATGTTTCCATACGTCATCTCCCCTTAGTGCATCAGCCTCTCTAAACTGTCATATATAGTGTTTGTGTTCCTTTCGCAGCTTCCTAACTATAAGTGCAATATAAATACTTGGAACGAGTAAAACGTAGAATTGTAGCCAAGTAAGCGGCAAAAAAGTTGCATAAAATATTAGGAAAACTTCTATTTTTTACTACTAAAAACGAATGCTACCCTTTCATTAAAATGACTGAACGCATTATAAAGAAAGTTCGTATAGCACATACCTATAACGACAGTTACTTTTTCCAGATGAATGATTATAATGGGGTAGGCTAATCCACTTAATACCGAATTTGGTGTAAAAAAGTTTTGTTAATACTGCGTTTCAGTTTTAAAATTTAAGGGACCATGAGAATATTTCCTTATAATTAGAGCATAACAACCGTTATATATGATGGCGTTCTCTCTCTCTCTCTCTCTCTCTCTCTCTCTCTCTCTCTCTCTCTCTCTCTCTCTCTCTCTCTCTCTCTCTCTCTCTCTCTCTCTCTCTCTCTCTCTCTCTCTCTCTCTCTCTCTCTCTCTCTCTCTCTCTCTCTCTGGAAAATAATAATTCCGATGGCATGAAGTTCTTTTCTTTTACCTCAGTGTTCCCGATTCGAAGCCTTCTCAAGAAAGTCTATCTGGTTGAAGATTCCATTTGGAGATTTTCTTTTCTTTAATGCTTTAAGTCGCTTGACTACAGAGGTCTTGTTGCGATCGACATGGATATAAATACATGATACATATAGCAATGGATAAAAACAAATCTATTACATTACTTTAATTAAAATTTGCTTGACAGATTGATGGATTTGATGAAGCGCATGTTGCTGGCTTCTGACAAAACTGCGTGGAATTCTAGTGGAAGTTTGGAATAAAGCGGACATTCTGTTATTATGTGTCTGATATAAATGGCAAAAAGAATGGACAGAAAGTCTAGAAGGTAGAAGAGTGTTTGAAATTTTTCAGAACGTCAAAGAGAGACTAAAATTGAATTTTATTCAACCAACAAAGGGATTTATACATTATATAACAGGACACGGACCTTATAAGACCTATTGGAAGAAAATCAATAAAACTGAAAATGATATATGTGAATTATGTAACAAACAAGATAATCCTGAACATGTAGTATTTGAATGTGGAAGATATGCAATTCACCAACAAGAAGAGAGGCATGCGCAAGCAGGATATATCGTATATGACATAATTCGAGATCAACAATTGGTAAATAAATTACAAGTTTTGACTAACTTTGTAAGTAAGAAAGCATGGGAGGTAAAAATATTCAAAGGAGAAAGAGTTGATAATAGGCGAAGAATAGTACAAGATCCAAGAAGGAGTTCTAGAATACAAAATAGGATAAGACGGGAAGAATTATTGAATAATCTAACAATGGAGTCGACTGCATGGGCGGCGGAGGGAGAGAGTGATGGCAGAGGCCATTGTGGACTACAGAATTAGTAGATTTAGATATAGATTTAGGAAATAAGGATTTTGTAATTTTTTATAGTTGTTTTATTTTGTTTTTTGCTTTTTTTGTGTTTATTTCTGTTATTTTATTTCATTTTATTTTTGTAGAGTAGTTTTCTGAGAGACTTGTATAATTATAACATTTGTAAGGATTTTATGGAAAAATAAAGAGAAAATTTGGATATATGCCCCGGTATAGTTGTCTAGGTGCCGGGGTAGAATATTCAGATTTTATTTATTTATTACATTCTGTGCATTGTGGCGGTTCATTCTTGATGAGTAGATATGAGTGTGTGAGTCTAAAGTGTCCTATCCTCAGACGGAAAATTACAATTTGCTCAGTTCTCTTGAGAAGTGCAATGGGATATCGAGCTCTTGATTTTTCCACTATTTCAAATATTTTTGATGTGATATTTTCTAATAACCATTCATGAGATTTTGCTTAGTCCTTAAGTTGAATATCAGACAGTTCTAGCATTTTAGAAGAGTTCATTTGCAGAGCTTAATGGATGAGGGTGGGAGATCCCTCGCTAAGGTAAATTCTCTTAACTTTATGTTCCATAAAATAAAAAATCAAAGCATAGGAACGTGTGTTTGGAAATACGGAAAAGCTTGTTAGAGTACAATTTGCATATCTCTTTGAAAATTAAATAAACTTTTGCCTTTAACCAGTGTTATTTCTTCATTTTCATTTAACTTTAGTGAGCATTAAATAGCTATGCAATCAGTTGCTATATCTTAGATTTAAATAGTTTCAAAAAACAAAACATTTATTAATAGTTTAACTACCTAAAATATAGAAAAAAGGAAAGGACAGCTAGGAAATGCAGGTAGTGGAACAGTCTAAGTATAACTACAAGTTTTGTATTAAATATTACTTTCATATGATTGTATAAACAGTCCTTATCTCAATAATGCATATATTTATATTCTAAGAACCCTAAAATAAAGAATAAATCACAGTTGGCAGAACAAATAAAATTGAAGTACCCATTTTCTTAATTTCATTAGTTTAATACTAATTTTTTTAAAGTTGAATTACACTGTGAGCAAACATTACTAACAGTTTAGGAACATTTGATACTTATTCTTCTAAAAATTGTGAAATTATCACAATATGCAATAAAGTAAAAAAAAAAAAAAAAAAAAAGAAATAATGTTCACTTTTGACTGCCCGTTCGGTCTCTGGTCAGCGTTTTAGCTTCTCAACCCAAAAGTCCGAACTTCTATTCCAGGCAGGGACGGGGAAAGATTATATAACCAGAATCATTTTCTATTCTCTTCAGAGTCTGGAGAAACCTTAGATCAGCCAATGAAAAATACCAACATAACAAGTGTTTCTGAAATCAAAACCAGCGATATGACTATAGAAGTTAAAGAAGTAATTGACGAAGCAAGGTTAAGAAGCAAAGTTAAAGAAGCAAACCAAATGAAGCAATTTGAAAAGAAACTCATCTCAAATGTTCAGCATATATTTCGGCGTAGAAAACCTCTGCATATGTACGGTGTGACGGTATATAAAGGATCTCAAATGTACGAGTATACCATTTCAGTTCTATACTTTTCCGTGTGATAACAATGTAAATAATATTTCCTCCTTGTTTCTTTCATTTTTGAGTAAATTTTATTTTCGTCATTTTTTTTAAATTAGAATGTTATCTAATACAACAGTAATCGTGTTAAACACAAATATTATAGCGGGTATGCATTTTGCTGTTTTTAATGTTTTAAATAGTGTTGATGCTTATGGTGTGTGGCGGTGCCGAGTTTTAGAGAAACGGGAAACCCCGAATGGGTGATCGAGATTGTGGAGCAGTCTATAGGATGTGACAAAGTAAGAGAGGGTAACGCTGAGCACGCTGCATTTAAATAGTGTAATTAAGGCAAATCCTCGTCCTCAGCTGCTCTGGCAACAGAAGAGGGAAGAGTGATTAATAGAGAAGATGGGGCGCCACCTGACCCCTTCTGTGTTTTATACCAGTTAAAATGGAGTAAGTTTAGAAAATAATACAGAGGGTTACTCAAAGGACGGAGAATCTTTCCACTTTTTATTTAAAATACACCCTCACGCATATCACCGGAGAAAGGAAATCCCAATATAATCTCCAAAGCCGCACAACGATGTTGCTGGTTGATTGTGTGTGTGTAGGAAAGCTAAAGATGCACAGAAAAATTGAGTACTGTGAATATTGTCCAATGCCAATGCAATTCATTCTCGGTAAGAAAGCCAGAAAACGTGGACTAGTTTTATATTAGAGACTTGGATCTAGAGCCACCTTCAAACTCCTGTCTTATAGTACACTGAAAGACGTTGTACACTTATTTAAAAACGCTGTAACGGTAGTTGAACGTGTTATCATTCGTTGTTTAACTCAGGCTAACTGATATTGTGAGTGCGGATAGTAGCGATTTTAAAATAATGATAGGTACATTACATTTTACCATTACAATTTGTATTTATCTACAGGAGCCTAGCAAGGTTCTATTAGGCGATACCCGAATAAACAATGCCCTAACGCGAATTTACTCTCAAGCAATCAATGTCGCTTACTAGATTATCCAAGAACACTTAAATTGATTTGGTTTGTCATACTATTGACGGGATGATGACAGCCCGAGGTGTGTCATCCGTGTCCCAGCCCTTGTTAGGGCTTAATCACTTTAATGATAGGATGTGGGATTTGCAGGGTGGCGGGTGTAACTTAGGTGGGGATTAAAAGGAGGTAGAAAGATTGCTTCTCACTGGTTGACCGGGCTATCTGAATGCCGAACATGAACACTAGGCATTAACAAACTAATGAGCGAGTCATGCGCCTAATTAAGTGTTGAATGAGTGCATGAGGCACGCCCACATACGCTTTTCTGTTTCATTATACTCAGCTTCCCAGTTTAGAACTCTCTGAATTCTTACACAGTATTTGTTTATTAATTTCACAAATACAATTTGTTTGCTATTTAAATGCCAGGATCGGTTGATAAGTCCCGGGCCTCACATAGAGATGGCGCCACTGGGCCAGTTTGAAGGATAACATCATGTAGTTTAACTCTAGGCTAGCCTGAACCCATAGTTACAAGTCAATAGTGTGACTTTGTGGGTTCGTAGAATAAAAAGTCCAATTTGCAGAAATTCAAAATGTTCTTTATTTCTGTAGAAATACACTTTGGTCAACCCTTTCAGTAGCAGAATTACGTAGCATACACAAATACAATCTTCCAAGGTCGCCGTCCACAAACCAAAACACAGCTGTACGCACACGCAGTTCCGATTACTACTATCTAATTACGACTCTCGCTGTTCTTTTTTTTTTCGAGTGGAGGAAAAATGCATGTTACGCACTTACCCTGGGATTGGAGTGTGGGACTCTACTGGGGGAATCGAACCACCAGCCCTACCCACTAAAAAACCTCCACCGGTGAGTATTCAGGAGTGGTGCTGTGGCAGTATCGCTGTAAGCACCTGCGGATTCTAGGAAGGGATATATTGGCTCGGCCGAGGCCAGGTCCAAGGTGAGGAAGGCGGCAGGACGTAACCATGACCAAGGCCCTGCTTACGCCCTTGCTTATTAGGAGCGGTCTTGTTTGGAAGTGGATGAGGAATTGTAGGTCTCTGCGGCTCGCGGCTTCTTTTATAGCTCCCATTCATGGATTCAGAAGTTTGTGGAATGTTCTGTAAGACGGCACCAGACGAAACACGAACCTTCCAGACATCTAACATTATCTGTTTCGGCAAATCTTTTATCTCCGTGTTGCACTATCCGTCACTTATCTCCGCGCTGCACTAATTACCCCCTTTGTGTGCGTCCGTCGCCAGTTGCAACAATGGGTTCGTGACAATAACTTCTTTAGTTTTTGAATGACAGCATTTTAAACAAGACAAATGTAGAGGTTTCTCGAAAATGGGGGTTTGGAAAAAAAAGCAGTGATTAAATACTTCCATTTGAAAGGCTTAACGCCTAAGCAAATCAAGGGGGAAATGGACAGTGCATTGAAAGACTCTGTCCTTTCATATACAATGATTAAAAGGTTGGTTGCAGAGTTTAAAATGAGACGTACGAACACTAGTGATAAGCCTCACTCTGGACGCTCTGTGGAAGGCACAACTCCAGAGATCACTGAAAAAAATTCATCGTTTAATACTGGAAGACCGCAGATTAAAGTTGAGATAGCAGAGGCTGTAAACATATCAAAAGAACGTGCAGGTAATATTTTAAGTAATTATGTAGTACTCATCTGTGTATTATGGGTCAGGGGACAGGTAGGGAATGCCGGGAATGAACGTGCAGATGAGCTTGCAAAGAGAGCTGCGAATTCAGATCTTCCAGAGACTTACAATCTATGCCCTATTTCTTATGAGGCAAACATTAAAGGAGATTATCATCAACGACTGGAATGAATACTGGTTAAAAAGTGATTATGGTGCTTTGACTAAGGATTTATATTTCTCAACAGTTTCTGACAGACATAAATGTAAATTCGTTAATCCTATTTTCTCACTCAATTCTTAACTGGACATGGCAAATTTTCAGCTTATTTATTTCGAATCAAATCCACATGTGATTGTATTTGTGGAAATCATCTTCAAGATGTCCCTCACATTTTATTTGATTGTCCGTTTTTCTGTTTTGAAGGATACGAACTTGAATTATTGCTTCAATCCTTAGGTTACACTTTCTCAAAACCACTTACACATATTCTGATGAATTGCAAAACTTATCAATATTTCATGGCTTTGTTAAACAAAATATTTCTTAAGCTAAATGATTCATCTTGATGTTTACTGTTTGTCAGCTTGATATTGAATTTGTTATGTTTTTGTAAATTGTATTATATTCATAAATTTGTAAACTATACTCCTAATATACCTTTGGGTAAAATAGGAATCAAGAAATTGGATAATAAATAAATAAATAATATTTTAAGTAATGCTTTGGGCTTTCACAAGGTATATGCAAGATGGGTGCCACGTTGACACCTAGTCATAAGTTGCAAAGTAACACTGTTTCTGTTAAGAATTTGGAGCTCTACCGTCAAAATTCCGGTGAGTTTTTGAGACGGCTTATTACCATGGATGAAACTTGGAAACATCATAACACTCCAGAAAGTAAATCACAGTCAAAACAGTGGATTCCGCCAGACGAATCAACTCCAAAAAGGGAAAGTCAATTTTGTCGTTAACAAGGTTATGGCGAGTATTTTCTGGGATATACAGGGAATTATTTTCATTGATTACTTTATTTTTATTGATTGAAAGGGTAAAAATATCACTGGTGACTACTACGCATGCTTACTGCAACGATTGAGTGATGAAGTGAAAAGAAAAAGACCTCATTTGGCAAAGAAAAAAAATTTTGTTTCTTCACGATAGTGCTCCGAGCCATTGTTCAGTCATTGAAATGGTAAAACTATGTGAACTAAAGTTCGAATTGCTTGAATATCCACCCTATTCGCCAGATCTAGAACCCAGTGATTATCACCTGTTACCGAACCTCGTTGCATATTTCACAGCAACGAGGTCATTGATATGGTAAACAGCTATCTTAGGATCATGATAAATCGCAATACAGAGATGTTTTAATTAAATTAGAACGCCGATATGACAAATGTATTAGCCTTTCTTGAGATATGATGGGAAATAAAGAAAAGATATATGCTTTTTTTAGGCCTGGGACTTAACCAGCCGACCCTCGTGTATCCATCCTTAAATTATACTTTCTCCTTGGCTTTAAATATTGCCCATCTTCCTACAATAGTTGGCTAACTTTAAGGGACCATAATCTATTTGCTTCTGTCTGCAATTTCGAACCCTTTACCTTGGACTTGCAACTGAACAAAGGCTTCTACAAATAGTCACCTCGTCATAAGCAAATTTACATGTGGCACAGAGGATGGTTTCATTTGCGAAGGAAAAACACTGTCGTTAAACGCACCTACTTACTGTTGAAAATATGACAAGGAACCTCAAAACATGCATTAATTAAATTTAAGTTCTTCAACCATATGAAACGTCTTGTTAAAGGTACTTATGCATTATTTAAAACCGGAGGACAAAATATCGTTTTATTATATTAAGCAAACCTGCACCAATTTGATAAGTATTAAGCTCAAATTCTATTTTGCTTTTATTTTAGCTTATCTCTAAAACTATTAACGACACAAATAGAAAACTTGATACGTTGGTTTAAAGGACCACTATTTACAGACTGGTGAATGTCGTTTGAAAGAAAACTATACTACAAATTTTAGAGTTCCATTTATATGCTATCTTTAACAGCTAGGTCATATGGACGGCTTTTACCTTTGGAACAATTGTGCATAACAATGGTGCTCACACACACAACTACTTGTAGAAATAATATGTTTGCGCTTGCCAAAAATGTATCAACACTCGAGAACAATTGGCATAAATAACTTTAGTCTTTTATGTTTACATTTCTTAAAAATATAATTAAGTACATAAAAAGTTTAAGAGATATAAATCCCTTCATTATAATTACCAGAAATAAATGGTGTGACTTTCAGAATCGATGCCAGGTGGTCTGTGATTGGTGAGGCAGGGTAAAACGAAATTTTCAAGTGGCACGTCTGAAACTTGTTTTTGATTAAAGTAGCTCAGAAAAAGCGGATATCTCCTCAAGTGTAAACAAGTGGGAATATAAATCACCCGCCTCGGTAGCGTAGATGGTAGCGTGTCTGCCTCACGTTCAAGAGGACACGAGTTCGAATCTCGGTTAGGGTGAGTTACCTGGATAAGGGTTTTCCGGGGTTTTCCCTTATCCTGAAGGACGAATGTTAGGTAACTCTAAGTTCTCTGGACCCTGGGATCATTTGAGCATCATTTTACCCATTGCATTCATCGTCCGATATGACTTAACGTTGGGAGGACGTAAATTACCACAAAAAAATCACAGGCGAGTGTTCCACACCATTCTACGGGGTCCTCAAGATAAGGTATACTAATTTTAATAAGTTTTGCTGACACGGCTCACATGTAAAATGTCAAGTTCTGCCTAGAACAGTGTATTGTTGGGTGTCAAACTCCTTGTAAACTTGTTTAACTGTACCATTTATATCCCCCTTTAACCACAATGGTCATATCGGCGGTCTTTTAACTGTGAAAAATATTGCCTATCGGCAATGGTGCTAACTTATGTACACTGAGTTTCCTTTAGGTTTTCACACACACATTCATACTTTCATATTCTGGAGAAGATAGGGAATAATCTTGGCTAGAGGAGAATTCCCTCGCAATCTGGGAAACAAACCCGGGACTCTTTACTGCAAGCGACTGAGCAGTCCCTGTGAATTTCCTCATACTAATTACACGGTGCTTTTAAAACTTTAAACAGTATTTCCTTAGATATTACAACCTTGATGGGCAACCTGGTACCTGACTAATTGATTACAGAAAAGTGAACTGGCATCTGCAGCTATAGTATACCACATTACACAATATTTACCGTTATTACTTAAAATATAGAAGTAGATATACTAAAGTTTCATGCAGAATTTACTCACGGAAAGATACTTCAATATTCTGCCTTTAAACTAATATTTTTATCTTCTCCAGCTGTATTCTAATAAAAGCAATAGTTAGAAATGCATGCTGTAACAAGTGAATATCATTACATAAATTCAGTAGCAAAATTTGTACTTTTACAACATATATATTTTCTCCCCTTTAGAAACAATGTCTTACATTATTTTAAGAAAATAATTTTGGAAAAGCTCATCTCTTAGAGCAATCTCATCTCTTAAGAACCAACCCGTCGATTCATGGCCAGAAGAACCAGGAGAGAAAAAAAAAGAATTAGATGCAGTTCTATTTTTAGCCCGAAATGCACCCGAGTATTTAGTAAAACTTTACTACTGACGTATGCAATTAGCAGGCACATTTTCTCCTCCAGTGAGGAAATCTCATCTCTTAGAGCAATGTTTATCTTAAGAACTAACCCGTCGATTCATGGCCAGAGGAACCAGGAGAAAAGAAGAATTAGATGCAGTTCTATTTTTAACCCGAAATAAACCGGAGTATTTAGTAAAACTTTATGACGTATGCAATTAGCAGGCACATTTTCTCCTCCAGTGAGCGTTCGCTTTGAAACAGGAAGTTGCTAAGCTGTTAGGCTAATTTGTCATACTTAAAAACCATTGATTCTGTAATAATATAATATGTCCTCAGGTGTTAGAATTATTTAGTTCAACAGTAACTACTTTCCCCCACCTACAAAAGGAGTATATATCGGCAATTATGTCTGCTTGCGGCATATTACCCAGCTCGTAAAATATCTATTGTTACACGCCCTAAAAGAAATGGAATCAAATTGATTTTATTTAAAACTATTTTATGCATATTTTTATGAATATTACACACATTCAGTTTAATTTTAACGTCTTCAATTTCATACTGAAATTGCTATAACTCATTATTTTAACGTTTTTTTTTTTTTTTTTTTTCGTGGATGTTCAGAAATAGTGTATACTCATAGCTACATTCTTCATCAATACTACCTTTAAACAAATTAGAATAATTAAAGCAAAAACCATGTAAGAGCGTCATATGAGCAAAAAAATATTAAAACTACTAAAATGACCAATTGTAACATAGCAAAAAGTTGCCAAAATTCATTAATATGCATTTTAATGTTATTAAACTTTCAACTCTCCTATTTAGCTATACCTAAGGTATTTTAAAGCACGCCATGTAGATTTAAATGTCTATCTGTAAGCCTAGCTTCACATAAGCTTGTAAACACCATAACGTATACCTCTATTAAGGAGGACAAACCATTAAAGAGAGATCTCTTGAATCTTGAGATACTAAATTAGCTGGAGAAAGCAGAAAATACAAAGGCGCGACTGTATGAGCACATATGACGTGCTTTTTTCGGAGTTTAATTTGTCAACACATGAAAATTAATCGTTCTTCCATACCAGCCGTGTGTAGGCAATGTTTTGGATAGTTAGTGTCAGGTTGCATCAATTTACCTAATAATGTTAACTATAAAGCCTGGGACTTGAGCATTTACAGCATAGTAAGTCACTACACAGGTGCATAACTTGTTTTCTATGAGAATCCCTAGTGGTTTACCGTAAAAAACGGGTCAGTAGGAGAATTTAATGGCATGTTGGACATAGTAGCTCAACGGACGGAGACCGAAAGATCCACGGTTCAAATCCCGAATATGGCATTCAATTTTTCAACGTGACTCTAGCTATCCTTGTCAACACATTCTTATATTTAATTGGTTATTTTCGGTGTAAATATGTTAAAGAGCATTGTGAATTATCACTCATATGGTTGACCTTTATTTAAAATAATACACGAACACAGAAGAATATATATGACAAAAGGTATAACAAATAATATTGACGCCATGTTATATACACACGACCGGGTGTTATGAGATAAATATAAAGTAATGAAATCAGTTAATTTAAACAATACTATTAAATGACACAAATTGGAAACATATTGTAAAAAGACTAAAGGCATGGTCACTGAAGGTAAAGTTTAGGTGAGTAAAGATATTCATGAAAATGAAGAAATTGAACAAATGTTTAACTTAAAACATCTGGGCCCCAAATATCAATATATAAACGAGGATATGGACGAAAGAAGAGGAAATATTTAATTAAAATAAATGGATGCATTAAAGTGTATTTTTGGTAAAGACAGAAAAAGAGTACAATTAATAATATGTAACTTGTTATCAAAGCCAGAGTTAAGTGAAAGTATATGAAAATAATTAGAAGCGCACAGATAAAAATTATGTATTAGGAGCGAGAAAAGTAAACACACATGGATATGAGAGAACAGCTACTACAGAAACATATACTCGAGGGGATAGAATAATACCAGGAAAAATATAGACAACATGCACTAATAATTGCTGCTTAAGATTTCCTGGATAGACATTTGGTAACAGAGGAGTTGGAGAACCTGAAAGTAGATCAGTTTGTAAATTAGCCTCCGATCAGGTCGTATTGCCTAAATCATATGTTGGAAGAAGACTAGGAACATTTGTACACCTCCTTATGAATAAAAATACTATTTCAATATTGTCTTACTTTAATATTTTATATTGCCCACCTCGGTAGCGTAGATGGTAGCATGTCTGCCTCATATTCAAGATATCCCGAGTTCGAATCTCGGTCAGGGTGAGTTACCTGGATAAGGGTTTTTCTGGGGTTTTCCCTAAGTCTAACCTCCATGGACCCTGGGCACATTTGAGCATCATTTCACCATTCATCGTCCGATATGACTTAAAAAAGTTAAAGGACATAAATAAAAAAATATATATATTTTGTATACTTAATTTTAAAAGGTAATAACTTTAAAATAGAATTATAACAATAAAACATTACATTTTCATCGTAAAAATAAAATTCTAACTTTCATAAATATATCCAAAGATAAATAGTGGCATTATACAATACCACTGTGTAAACTTTCAAGAAAAAAATTATTTTAAAATTTCCCTTCAAAACACTAGGATAATTAGAATTTCATCTCGATAGTTATTAATATAGTGTTGAATAGGCTTTATTATATATTTTAAAAGAAATCATTGTGGAGCAATTTTTCAAGCAGTAAAACAAATAATGGCAAATAAATTAATATTTTGGTTACTAATGGCCGGCCCTCGTAGCCATGGTCGCTAAAGTGTATGTCTCTTGCGTTCCGCCGCGTAGAGGGTCGCGGGTTCGTGTCCCGCTTTGGGGATGGGTGTTTATGTGTATAGTGAATATTTGTAAAACTAGGAAAACAGATAAGAAAATAAACGGAAATAATGAAAAATCTGTTAAATAAGAAAAAACGAAAAAAAATGTAAAAATATAAATTAAAATTGGTCTAGGTGTAATACATTAAAATTTCACTACCGAATAAAAATTTCAGATGAATCGGACTGAAATTTTGGGTTTAAATTTGCTTTATTTTAATTGCACTTGGTTTAATGCACTAACACACAAGTTTTTAAATGCAATTGAACTTTAAAGTAAATATGACACTAAATAAAGGTTTTGCCTTGTAAAGAGATCGAACTCGGAACCAGCAATTTAAGCAGATGTATGTAGATAAGTTTCAAATTGTTTAAATTCTTGTTCTATTGCACTTTTGATTGCTATTACTTTTGATGTAATGATGTGTATTTTATCAGTTACCTTAGCCTTGATGACATACTTCGTAATGGAAAATATTTATGGGCAATGATACACGGTTCGAAAACGTGTGATCGCAACAATGTTATTTCTCAAACAAAGCTATAAAAGCAAGCTGTATTTGCTGCCACACTGCTGGTTCTAGTCAAACTTGTCTGAAAGCGGGTATTCATTCCCTTTTAGAACGGCGCATGATATAAACAAACTAGCACCCCACCCACTTGCTCTCACAGACGGCGATGATCTAACCTTACACTTTGGTTTCTATATTCCAGTGAATCATCCAGGACCGGTTTTATACAGTAGAAACGCTGTTTTTTAATTTATTAATAGTAATGGCAATCATGAAGCTGTTCCTAAAAGTACGTAACTGCAACAATTGTAGTTCGTTTCTTTAAAATAAATTAGTAGCTGAATTATAATTGTCAATACGTAATACAGTTACACATTTCGAAAACTTGCAATATTATTTTCTATACCACTTAGCTGTAATTAACGCAGAAAGTATTGCAGTTCACACAAACATTTCCTACCCAGATTTCATCGATAAAGGTTTGTTTGTGTGTCTGTAACCAGCATAAATCAAGATGGCACACAGGAATTTCTCTACTCTTGTACTGTCTGCCCAGCACAAGAAGGCAAGGCTGAGGAATGAGTAGCGTAATCACTTTTGCTGTGTTTGTGCTCGCCCTCCGGATATGATATGGAAACTAGGTACACAGTGTTGTCACATAACTCACCCATGCATAATACCTATCACTGCAGTTACTGAAACGAGCATTAGATCTGGCAACATAGTTAATATGCCTCTCATACATTCGTTTCGTAGTAAATAGTGAATGGCTGTCTCATAAAAGTCCCGGGGCTGCAATGGAGTCAGTTCCGCAAGTACAACTGGACGTCGTCGTCCGAGGTGAATCGTTTGCCCCTCAGGGCATCTTTAAGAGGACCAAAAATGGCTTAATCATAAGGAGCGAGATCTAGTCTGTATGGAGGGTGGCCCAGAACCTCCCATTTGAATTTCTGCAGGAGTGCCACGACTGTGTTGGCCGCATGAGGCTTTGCACTGTCGTCGAGCAGAATGACCCCACGTGTGAGATTGTCTGGTAGTTTTGATTTGATTGCTTGGCGAAGGTTGGTCAAGGACTGCGAGTAACGCTGGGCATTCCTGTTGTCCCGTACTGCAGGAAGTGTATCAGAAGGGGGCCATCTTGGTCAGCATAATCTTTCCTGCACTTGTGTGGAATGGCTTTGTTTTTTTTTTTTTTTTTTTTTTGTGGTGTCGGTGGCGGTGGTGGTGACCCTGGATGCTTCCACTGGGGAAGTTTTGATTGCGGTTGGAAGTGATGACACAATGACTCATCTCCAGCCACCACTCGTGCCAGGAGCTCATTCCCTTTCCTAGCATAGCGCTGCAGATGACCAAGACAGTGGGCTATTCGACGTGCTTCCTGGTGTGGTTGAAGACTGTGGGGCACCCACTGGGCACACACTTTGCGCAAGAGCAGCTGTTCCTTCACGATGGTGTGAACACTTCCGACGCTCAATCCGACCTCGGCGGTTATGGCTTAAACTGTTACTCGGCGATCCTGGATAATGAGTGCATCAACCAGCTGGACGATGTCATCGGTAATGCAGTGTGGTGCTCCAGACCGTGTATCATCGTCTAACGACACCCGTCCGCCCTGAAGCGCTTGTGCTATGCCTTGGCCCTTGCAAGGCTCGCCGTACACTTGTGACATTCGTCGAAATGTCCGTTCCCCTTACTCCCTCCGCTGGCAGAAAACCAACACCTCTTTGCGGTTCTTTTGAGCTTCCATTTCACTTTTTGCAATGCGACTGGCAGCGTTGGACGATTGATGCATGCTGCTGCTAGTCTTGTACAGTCACGTGACGTGCACGCGTGCCCTCTAGCGACGGACTGTGAATTTCTACGATCTGGTCGGAACAACGTTTCGTTACACATGCCATGATATTGCCATCCTGTCACCGGTTTGCGCATACCAAACTCCGGCTCATTTTTTTGAACGCCCCTTGTATTAGGTGCTGGTCGCTATGTTATGCCTTTGAAATTACGTTCACTTGCATGCTCAAGAGTTAAAAAAGGAATAACTTTTTATACAAGTCTACTTTAAAATACAAAGCAATAAATTTTTTAAAGTCATCTCGAATGATGAATGGAATGGGTGAAATGATACCCAAATGACCCCAGGGTCGTTAGAACTTAGAGTTACCCGACATTCGTCTTTCAGGATAAGGGAAAACCCCGGGAAAAACCTTATCCAGGTAACTCACCCTGACCGAGATTCGAACTCGGGACCTCTTGAACGTGAGGTAGACATGCTACCACCACGCCACCGAGGCGGGCCCAATAACAATGACATGCGTTTGTACAGTAAGATTTTGTGTATCTTTAACGTTTTACCAGTTACGTTTAAGTCATTCACAATTAAAGAGGACTTCAGAAGCTATTACCAGAATATTCAAGGTACACAATTCTTTGTCCCGAAAATATATAAAACATGACAGTTTAACTAAATACAACCTTTTTTTTTTCAGAAAATCAAAATTCTATGACTTTTTTATTTAAAATTAGTACTTAACATAGTTCTTGAGGTTTTAATACCAAGTTTGGTAACTAACCGAATTTTCTTTTTTGAGTTAACTGTTCATAAACACACGTACTGTACATACACATAATGATTCTCTTTTTGAAAAATTGACGTGTTTTGGGTTCAGTGGACCCTGTGATATCGAGGTATGTAATTTTTGAGTGGAATGTAATACCAATGTACGACATAAAGAAAGTTCATCTCTGAATCCAAGATCTAAGTAATTATATTGGCCGCAGGGAAAGTGTCGTACGTATTTTACTGTTATACAATATTAGTTATATAGCAAGTATTTTAAAAAAGCGAGATGTATCGAATAAAGGCTTTTCATTCACAAATTAGAAAAGACAGTGTGTTTAGAGTGAAGTGTAATGTCAGGCTGTGGTGCCAATTTGTGGTGGAATGTCTGGCGGATAAGTGATTTTAGGGGAAGTACCTGCTGTGCTAATCGAAGGTTGCGGTTGTTTTGAACCAGGATCCTTTGGATCTCGATCTCTGTTCTGTAAATTAGTTTGAAGGTTCCTTCACCAGCAGCGTTCTTTTACGTTCGCCTTGCTAGCGATTTTGGTATGGGTTCTGGGTTAAAAGGTGAGCATGTATTATAGTTACTTGATAAAATTGTGGTATTCATGTGCGAAGTGTTAGGGGACCGAGAATTTAGGTAAAAATTGTTACGTTGAACATTAAGATAATTCAGAAAATCTATTCCCACTTTTCATAAAGCTTCTGGAGTATGCAAGCTTTGCTTTCGGCCTTCGCTCCTGGTCAGCATTGCCTCACGTTTTCGACTTAAGGTGGAAGTAACTTGGAATTTGTACTTTTAATGGCTTAAAAATGTACACACTTATCGCGACGATAAATATCGAAAATGTCGTCACATTTCAATCGTAAGTCTAAGTGTTTTTCGACATTTTATACATCTCCCCGCTATTTTCACCTCAGGCGTAACATGTATTCTTAAATGTCAAGAATACAAGATCACCACATGGCATGCGACAAGAATATGATGAGAATATTCTGCATTTATGGTTTAGCTCAACATTTATGGAAATCATCCCTTCCCTTATTATATTATTAAAAATACATTAGGTAACAGTAAGTGTAAAATTGTAGCTGCAGAAAATATTTATATCCATAATAGATCATACAGCATAAATAGAAAGCGTGAGAAGTATAGATTTTTCAATGTTAGTATCCTCTAACATTGTAGCTTCCTTTTCAACTCGCTGGCTAAGCAGCAAACCAATTAAATACGTAAAATATGAAACTATTAACAGTGAAGCAAACAAATATATACAAATATAACAATTTTTAACTTAAAACTTCACTTATCTTATGAGAAATTGAAGCTGATATTGCATATATGAACATATTAAGTAAACATGGCCATCTGTAATTCAACGTAAGTTAATAACGAAGCAGGCCATATATATGATGCAACAAATGCTTAGGTTTATTGAAATCCCAAATTGTGACGTAGGACCAGTCAGAATTAAGTATTACGGTAACTTGGCAACCAAAACAGAAAAAAAGAACCAATAATTTTATTCTTAAATTTTTCTTCTGGCTTGAACTCTCGAAAAGGGTAGACGCGTTTTCAGTAAAACACTTCTTGAAACCACGAGAAGTTATTGGAGTTCATCATTTATGAACGTTTAGTAAACGTTTAAAATATACATCGAATACGCGACGCAACGATAAATAATTTAAGGAAAAAAGCGTTGCATCATTTATAAATAAAAGGAGAAAATTAATATATAGTAAAGGGCTATATACATCAGTGGGAAAAGTCGCATGTAAAGAAGAAAATGATGACAAATATAATTCCAAGTAAAGTGAAACGGCATTAATTATTTTATTCCATAGTTGCCCAAATGTGAAATTCCTTTTATATGGAAGTTTCACATCTCATCGCACACCGCAGCTGCCGGAGAGGGGATTTATAGAAATCTTCGAGAACATAATCTTCACGGCTTTTAGACGAAAGGTTCATCGCTTCTACATCAAGGTAAGGTTTGGCTTCTACACTCGTCGCCACACCGAGGGAGCGCGAAACTTTTGCGCATGTGGGGCGTAGACCTCACGACGGGGCGAATCCTACTTCAGATATGTCACCGCATCGTGTGATATAAATCCAACCCACAAGGGGGCGAACCGCTCCAAAATGATGATTTTCTTATAAATTATCCGGGATCGCGATTTCTTGTAAAACTTATACATATCCTCAGTCGAAACAAAGCTGTTGTCATCATTACGAACGCTAGATGTTAATATGTTCTTGTTAGTACTACCAAAATCTGAGAATGAAACAAATTTAAAAACAGAATCGACTGCCGATATTTCAAAATTCATTACGTGATGCTTGTTTTTTTTAAATATATATATATTCCCACACTATTAAATCTATCGGACCATTTAACTGTTTTAATAATTTAACTTCTGGATTTATTTCATGGTTAAATGACCAAAAATGATCTGCTACGGCCGATTTATCAGTCTGTTTATACTTAATGTTACGAAAATGCTCTTTCGTTCTGGTTTCCAAATTACGTTTTGTCTTTCCAATATAAACTTTATCACAATCGAAACAATTAAACTGATAAATACCAGATTTTTTTATTATTAGGAATTTTATCTTTTTTTAGAGAAATGCAATAAATTTTTAATGCTATATTTATTTTGAGGAACTAAAGTGTACCAAATTCTTTAACAAATTTTTGAAAATGTTTATTAACCCAAGGATGGTAAGTAAATTGTTTAGAATTATAATTGTATTTTATTTTTTAAGGGAAGAAATATCATTAATAGTTTTTTGATACTTGAATTTTTCATTTTTTATTTATAAAGTCATCATTAAAACCATTAATTAAATTGTTTAATTAACAATTTAACCAATTGTTTATGCTCAACAGAAGCCCTAAATTTAAAACTCATTCATACTCTGGGAAATAGTCCCTTAGTTTTACATAGTGCATGTTTTGAACACTAACGTACATCTCCGTGTATCTATGAATTTTGCATCAGTATCAAGAGGAGAGCATAAAGTTCTAAGTGGGAGTCCCTTCACGATGAGAAATTTTTGGATTCCCAAACGCTGAGTCATGCCTAAAGTTGAGAGATAGCACGTAATACCTCACATTTCAGGTGATCGACAGCTTTGATTGTGGATGGGTAGGGGCCATCAAAACATTCCAGTCGGCGTGAACAGCAACTCCTCAACGCTCAAGTAAAAGACAGCCACAGGAATAAGCTTACGGAGATTCTCTCCTCTCCCAGTCAAGACAATATCTCTCGTATGTCCTATACGATGTTAATTTTCATAATTTAGTTTCAAAAACTCTATGACGTACTCTGAAGATAATGTATGATCTCTGAAAGGAATACGTACACAAACAATACGTAATAAAGGTATAGTACGATTTTGCCTTGGAGAAATAATCCATCAAACTCACGCTGTAGAAACTTAGAAATGACATTAACTGAATAGAGTTTTGTTGTATTTACTGGCTTACAAATAGTAGACAGAAGAACTAAATATTCTATGAAATTCAGTATACAGATTACATCGTAAACGCAGTTTGAGATCCTCTATTGCAATTTTTTTTAACGTCCTCCAACATTTAGTCATATCGGACGATGAATGAAATGGATGAAATGACGCTCAATGCGTCCGGGGTCCATAGAGCTTAGAATTACCTTACATTCGTCTTTCAGGATAAGGGAAAACCCCGGAAAAAACAGGTTATCCAGGTAACTCACGCTGACCGAGATTCGAGCTCAGGACCTCTTGAACGTGAGGCAGACATGCTACCATTTACGCTACCGAGCGGGCAAAATCTTTCCTAGAAAAGTTGTTTGTGTGTATGTGAATCACATAAGTCAAAAATAGAAATGAAAATTCTTATAAAACTTGTTATTTAACATCCTCTAAGACTGCGATAAGATGACATTCAAAAATCATCCCCTCATTTTCCAAGCCCTCCTTTACGTAGAAACATTTTCTTCATTTCTCGAAAAGGCTACATTTTATTTAAGTGCCACACATTTAAGATACTTACATGGCAAATCAAACGTCATTTTACATCTAATGTATTTCGAATAATTTTGAATACAGTACAAAGGATTATTGCACCTCATGCCAAATTTGTTTTTGCATTAATTACTTCCGAGATTTTTCTTGTTTTCTCAAAACATAATACATTTTAAATAGTGACTTCACCATTGTTTGTTTCTTGTGATGTCACGGAACAATGAAGTTACACTTAGCAATGCCTATTATGGGGTATTACTTCAGCGTTCTGCAGTTCTGTGGACCTTCAATGAAATGTTTAGCGAAATTGATTCTAAAACTTTTATTTGTATTGACATGAAGATGTTAGAAAACAGTCTGTTTTTAGAATAAGTTTAGAAGAGATTCAACAAATTGCAGAGAATGTCATACGATTGTAATTGTTTAGGGTATAAAAAAGAAGTCATCATCATTTATACTAAATATCAATGCAACTTTAAACATAGCACTACATTGCATGACACAAATTCTACAAGACCAACGTTTAGAACAATCTTATACAATAATAACGGACTGAGTTGAAGTACAAAATCGCCAGGTCTTCGTAAACTATTAATCAGAAATATCAAGTAAAAAATAAAAAGGCCTGGGGTGCAGTATTTTTATCATCTTAAGTTTTATAATATTTTTACTTAATAGATTTACCGTAGAATTATTATTACAAAACAGAACAGGTGAATAGTATGCCTGATAGCTTTACGTTGCTAATTCTCTCCACCCTTCAACTCGTAAAGGGCTAAAATGGAAGTACATTAAAACAGGAAGGTATACCATCCTCCAGATTAGTGAACTCTTTAACACTGTCAAAGGCGTAACCCTCGTCAGTGGAGACCACGTGAAATGGACCCAAAAGAAATGTGTCCCAACGTCAAAAGTGTAATAACCAATTATTTTATTATTGGAATTCTGTACAATGTATGAACAATTATAACAAGCAATCTATGCACTAAAAGGTAGAAAAAATATGTATTATTTATTTATCTATTAATTAATTTATTTACTTTCATGGAAATAATTTGGAACGTTTATTTCACAATGCAAATTACATACGCAATGACCTAACTTCCGAGAATAAATTCTGCACACTTTTCATTGTGTACATTTGATGAAAGGAAATTGTTGCAGTTTTTGTGAAAACATTCCTCTTTAATATATTCTTGAAACTGTAGTTTAAAATTAGCACGATCTGTGGTGCGTAAACATTAGAAGAACGCAAAATTGGAACGTTGCTACCAACAAACAGACTAAAAGCTGCAGATAAAGAAACCAATGTCGGTAGCAGGTTACCTTTTTTGGCAACTATGCGCTCATTGGACTCTAGATTTATTTGATCATTCATTTCATTAGTCATTCGTCGTTCGATAAAGGAGACTAAGTCAATAAACTAATAAATGAAATGTTTTCATCTCTCAAGAACAGCAGTTGCAAAAAAGAGCTTAAACTTGGGCAGAGTTAATTGCGTTCTAGAATACAATACAAATCACAGGTACAGGTCACTCACCGGGGGGGAGGCAGACAGATCACACACTGCGACTGACATAAATCTGTTGTGGCTACCATCCCGAGAGGAAGGGGTGAAATGAAGTTATCCTAGAAGGCTACAGGCTGCAGGCAGGTACAGATGTACTATTTTATCTTGACAGGAATCCTGCACGGTAGGGATGAGTAGCAACTGTGGTGGGGATAGTGCACCTATCGCCACAATGCGGGGGCCCAAATGACCTTGTTGTCGACGGGCCCTTAAACACCACTCACTCACTCACTCACGCCACAATGCGTCACACGCGTAAGATTATGAGAGGGGAGGGCGGTGCATAAGGTGTCTACAAACAAATTTCATTCTCGAAGCAAGTTTTGCACTCTTATAAACTAAGTTGTAATTCTTACTATGGTAGTAATCTCCACGCTTTTGTTGGATCTTAAATGGTACATAGGCATTTGGAACAAAACCCTGTTCTCCTCCAGCAGGCATGATAAACAACTGTCGGCCTTTCAATATCGCTGCAGAGTCCCTGTAACGTATTTCACTCCAGGCATATGGTCCAGTATGTGATGTATTTACATAAGTTTCATCCATATAAACTATATAAACTTCACTTCGATATCTCCGAATATTTTGTAAATACTTCAGCCTTTTTGCACATATGGTGCGATTATCGATTAAAATTTGTCTGTCACGCTTAGTGTTTTTTTTTTTTCAAATAATCCTAGCTTCAAAAGAACACCTCTTAATGTTCAGACACTGCCTTGGACGCCAGTAGAATTTTTAGCTTCATAAGCACTTTCTTCAAAGTTGGTCTTTGTTTTTCTGTGCTTTAAAAATTATTCATAGTTCGCCTAACTACTTCTGCATTAAAACATCCAAATTAGATTTTGTGCATGTTCTTAATCTTTGTTTACTGGGTATAGAGAAGGACATTGTTGGACTAGCACCAATGGCTTTTCTTCCCTTAATAACTCTCCTAAACTGCTTTCAGACACAACTGTTGCCTCAGATACGTTCCCCAGATTTTTAAAGTGGCCCAGACAATTGTTCCTTTTTTATAAATCTATGGATATTGGTTATTACTTCTCGTGATTTTAAATGTAGCACTGTATTTCCTAATGCGCTGCTAGGATGCGTCATTTATAAATGCTCTCTTGGAACCAGGAGACAAGCACATTTTGAAACAAGCTGTAGTGTTACCGAGTAGCTCTGCACGTGTTTAGGGACTGGCAACTGATACACAACTGACCTGCCCTCCTCTCCAGTTGCAACCGTTCTGAGGTGGACTCGTCCAGATACCACTGCGCATCGCTCTGCACTTTTCAAGATAAAAAAAATACATCTGTAAACTCAAGGATATAGAGGGGTGAGACGTCCCTAACAACTGCAGGCTGGAGAAAGCAATCAATGATCCATTGACGATACAGTGCTATAGAACACACACATAAAACACTTTTCTTTGAGCAAGCAACTGCTGAAATATTCAAAGCACAATTGAGAGATGAGAGGAAAATGAAAATGAAATGAAGGAAAGAAAGTATGTTAATTGGGTAGTCACTCCAACAACAGATAAAACAAGAAACCCTAGCTCGGGGTTTGCAGTCGACGGGAATCGAACCCGGACCTCCCAAATGCGTTACCACGGAGACATTTGCTAAAGTAATTATGGCCCTTCATTATCTGTGCTATGAAAAGGGAAACTTAGAAATTGATTACCTCTTAGTCAACATTGACTTCCCATTTTAATACAGTACTGTGTTTAGAAAGTAAATAGCTTAATACAATACAACTAATAGCACAAAGAATATGAATAGTGATGTTAATTCGTTCAGTTTATATGTTAAGTTGACATCTAACTTTGAATTTATTGGTTCAGAAGTCATCCACTTGGAGCAGAAGTTGAACCATATGCATTACATACAAGCTGAAGGAATTACGTTTGAAGAAAATTCTGTTTCAACCTAAACATGTCAAGTTGAAAAGACAAGCAGCATCAAACAAAAGAGAAACAAAAATGTGTATCCATATTCCTAATTGCAGTTATTAATTTTACTGCAAAATTAAGTTTAAGAAACGTGTTTTGTAAATGCTTATTAACGCTGTATTTTCAGACTTTAGAAAGTTTTTCAATGCGTTCTGAACTAATATGTACATAAAATAAAATTTTGTTTCAATAAGAAAAAAATGCTAACGTCACAAGGACTTTATATCTTCCTTCAATGAAAGATTAGGAAGCTTGAGTTCATGAAACGAGTAGTCGGCCAAACGAGAGACGGAAGCAGAAGGTAAGACCCATAACAGCTTCAAATTCAAACTCACCGGTCTGCGGACTTACACATCCCCTGAAGAGCTCAGGTCTCGGGGACGTCCACCGATCTGGAGGGTGAAAATTTGCTGATAGCAAGTTCCCTGCCATGCACGCTGAAATTCTCTGATACAGCCAACCAAGATGAAAGATGCAGTGAAATTATAAGTGAGGTGAAAATGTAAGGACAGGAAACTCGGTGGATGTAATTCTCTTCGCAGCTGCAACGCAGACTAAATATTTATTCAGATTTTTAAAAAACTAAGCACTATGTAATGTCTTTGAAATCACAGGCTCTTTTTATGACCACGAAAAACGGCAAATAGTATCTCGCCAAAAAAAAAAAAACCTAGAAGTATATAGTAATTAAAATCAATAACAAAGAATATCTTGCAAATGGTTAACGCCACAAAACAGGTTGACACAACTTGTGTATTTTAACGATATCTATATTATGAAGGATATACAAAAGTAAAGCAAGATTTTGTCTTTTACGATTTACCGCTTATACAAAAGTCATTCATAATTACGGGCATTTCATACAATACTCTTAGAGAATTGTATATACTTGTATAATTTATTTGTCAAATATCTTTAACAAAAGGCATTTCATATATTTTTAGAGCCATTTTTGCGAAAATTTAAAATAAGGAAAACGTTTTCGTGTAAACGATAATTTGTAGTGAGAGATTCTCTTGAAAAATTACGCCGCCTCGCTGCTATGGAAGATGCTGAACTTAAGTACAAAGTTAGGTAAGTATTTAACCAAAGTTATGTTTTTGAATTATCATGTTTACAGACACACGGACACAACACCAGTCCTGCCAGTCTTGTTCTAAAATGATTTTTGTGTGTTTATTTATGTATTTATTATTTATTTATGTACTTTTGTCCTTTCTCTTTCTTTCTTTCTTTCTTTCTTTCTTTCTTTCTTTCTTTCTTTCTTTCTTTCTTTCTTTCTCTTTATTATTTATTTATCCAAGTAAACTCAAAACGTGCATGTTTATTTATTTATTATTCAATTTTTTATTACTATTTTACCCAAAGGTATATTAGGAATATAGTTTACAAATTTATGAATATAATACGGTTTACAAAAATATAAAAAAATTCCATATCAAGCTGACAAACAGTAAACGTCAAGATGAATCATTTAGCTCAAGAAATATTTTGTTTAAGAAAGCCATGAAGTATTGATAAGTTTTGTAATTCATCAGAATATGTGTAACTGGTTTTGAGAAAGTGTAACCTAAGGATTGAAGCAACAATTTAAGTTCGTATCTTTCAAAACAGAAAAACGGACAATTAAATAAAATATGAGGGATATCTTGAAGATGATTTCCACAAATACAATCAGATGTGTATTTGATTTTGAATCGAAATAAGTAAGCTGAAAATTTGTCATGTCCAGTTAAGAATTGAGTGAGAACATAGTTAAGATTAATGAATTTATATTTATGTCTGTCAGAAACTGTTGAGAAATATAAATCCTTAGTCAAAGCAACACAATCACTTTTTAACCAGTCGTTGATGATAATCTCCTTTAATGTTTGCCTCAAATAAGAAATAGGGCATAGAGTGTAAGTCTCTGGAAGATCTGAAGTCGCAGCTCTCTTTGCAAGCTCATCTGCACGTTCATTTCCGGCATTCCCCACGTGCCCCCTGACCCATGAAATGCACAGATGAGAACCACATAATAATTGACTTCTTATTTCAGCTGCAATAGGACTGCTGTTTTTGGTATCTTTCAAAGCTGCAATTGTATGCAGCGTGTATGTTTGGTGAACTATTTCTTCGCTTAAGAGAATGTAAAAAGCCAGAATTGTTGTCCTGAGTTTTCTGAACCTAAGGCATAGTTCAAGTGTTTTTGGCAATCCCCGTTATCGCGTGCAGAAATCTGAATCTGCACAGGAAGGCGCTCTTTGCCAGCATACAGGAACTTTAATAAAAGTTTTTTGGACGGCAGAAGCAAGCAAGTAGTTCCCATGTTCTGACTCAGGGCCATACATATGCAAATGCGTGTGAACTTCACACGCAGGATCCAGACGGTTTAGTATTGAGTCACAACAGGTGACAAGGTCATGACCTTCTGGTTAATGAGTCACCAACTGGATCATGTACAACCACTACTGGTTGAGTTAGTTTGGTATCATTTGACGCACCAGTAGCTGAAGTTTCATAACTGTTTTGTCCAAATAACCAAGATTATGTGAAAAACGAGGACTAAAAATGAGAGCACGTGTATCAGAAAATTAGCAACAAGCTGAATGTTTGTCAGTTAAAATTCTTGAAATGAGTAAAGGTGTTGTTTATTATCATCAATAGGTATTATTTATTCCATGGGTAACATACGATCTTCAAAGAACGCATACAAACTTTAAATTAACTTGCTGAAATTTTATAATTTAGTATTACAGAAGGAACATGAAATTGGGATATGCAGATATATTCAACAATCATAATCCTTCTGTACTTTCTATCTGCTGGGCACCTAACTTATGCAAAATCGGTGCATTTGCATGTGCATCAAACGATGGAAATTGACTCTAAATTGATAATTAAAGATAATGAGAGAGAGAGATTCTCAGAGAGATCAAAGGAGCACTGTTTTAAGTTAATAAAATGTTTACTGTGAGACAAAACATGAACAACAAAATTGACAGATACAGTGCATATAGAAGAATGCCTCATTTGCTTAACAGAATCTGTCAGAGATTTAAAATATGATAGAAGCATCACATTAAGTGTACTTTCTAAAACAATAAGTACAATCAAGATTAAGTAGATTAAGCCTTTTAGGACACTTAACATTCAGTCAACAATATGTTGAAATCAGAAATTCAAAACAGAAGAACAATTAGATAAACAAAATTTTAATTTATTTCAATCATCAGGAAAATAATGCTTTTACAAACAGATTGAGAGATCTGTACTGTGGTCATCTGGGTAATATTAAAATCAGTAAATTGTGATCAGTCTTATGCAAATGTCACTGCAACGCAAAAATTCCTAGGCATGAAAGAAAATATCGCCGAGTTAATTTAAGCGAACTTACATCAAGCCGAGGAAGATGAAGATGTGACCAAAAGAAAACACATTCTGCCCTCAGTAGCTTTTAAACAGAATTCTGTGTTTGGATACTCCTAAGAAACTACAACGATATATATATATATATATATATATATATATATATATATATATATATATATATTTGGAGTAGTCTTCTAGGTTTACATCCATATTTGATGAAGTATCGCTTCCTAAAGCAACAACAGTAGACTATAACATACAAGAGCGAATATTTTAAAAATTGTTAATGCTATGTTAAAATATTTAACATACTCTAACCGCAGTATCAGGCAGCGATTGGGAGGCGGCGAATTAATCGAAATCAGATAATTAAAAGAAGAAGATAAATTAATAAAAATGATTTGCTAAACTAATATAAAAATCTTGTTATAATAATATGAAATTGGAATGGATAGAGTAATGATTAAAATAGCAGTTGACTTAAAGAAAGAAGGGAAGAATATAATTTAATATAACATATATACTAGCATCCAGGCAAGAAAAAGAAAATATTCTTGTAAAAATCTGTACATTTCGGAGAGACAGGAAGGGAGGACCGTTATCTTCTTTGTGCTAGTAAAAGTTCAATGTCTGAGAACTATAGAATATTTCCAGCCAGGAATGTGTTGAGACAAAGGGGCTTTCAAAATGCAGTTGAGCATGAACGCTAAAGGGATTTACTTCGCTGATTTGATAACGATGTATACCGTTACAAACAACTCAGGGTAGGCGTTCCCCAACTCAGGGTGGGCTGAACGTCAATGAGTTAAAGGAGTTTTGGAAACCAATGCGAAAATTCGAAATAAATGAGAAACCAATAATAATGTAAGATTTGAGAAGGGTGAGCTAGCTTGGTCATGTGATAAAGTTAGAGAGGGGATCAGAATAAGGTTCGAACGTAATCGTGAAGTAAGGAAATTTTACTTAAAAGGTGATACTACGACAGGAAGGGCGTGTTCATGCGCGTTAAGAAGAGAAGCGAAGTTTTATAAGTCCAAAATGTAGGGAAGTTAAGAATAGCGCAACCAGCGTAAGTGGAAGCAGCATTAGAAGTTTATTAGAGCAAAGTAGTCGCCGTATAAAGAAGAAATAGAATTCGCGCTGAATTAACTTTACACAAATAATCCTGGGTTTCAAGTAAAATTGAATTTATGTAAGGAATTTTACTAACAGGTGGTCATCGATCCAAGTCGATAAGCATAATTCTGCAACAAACAAAGAGTTATTAATACGACTGAGTAGCCAGCAACCACCAAAATCCATTTCCTACAACCATTCACCTGAGGATAAGAGAACTCATTGCTCCAATTGGAATCCAATCAATTTAACACTGGTATGTGGGTTTGTCGCAATATGTTGTGCACATTAAAGAGCGCTGCATTTTTTAATTTTCTTCTCTCTTGCGATTTTCTAGTTACAAAATATTTGGTTAGAATATAAACTATACTAAACATAAAAGATAGAGGCTAGAAAAGCTCATGTGAATGCGATATATTCTCTACAACTCTTTCTTTATATAAGTATTGGTTTTGTGCTGAGATTTAGTAGTTGAAAGATGTGACTTTCAGATAAAATTGTGACCCATTTCTTTTCAATGAAAGACGTAGTCTTTCTTTATTCTTTGATTTATTGGAGTAGGTCCCGCGTCCTTTGGGAAAGCTACACTGGTTTGGAAGGTTTAAAGTTATTTTTAGTAGATATATATTCTGCGTGACTTTTCACGATGAGGTATGTGATGAAAAGGGCGGAGATGTCTATGCAGAACTAGAATTGCAACCAGAATTGCATTTTGTAATGACCACCGCTACACTAAGATCTGTTATCACAACTATCAAGTGATAGTCACTCTCATTGGCTGGTGTTGTGGGATAGGTTGCTGTGCGGTGCAAAATATGTACTTCCTTATTTAACATGGTCATTTACCTTAATATAGCCAAAGATAATCATCAAATTCAATAATAATAACCGTAGGATTGAAATACATTATGTAAGAGTTGATACATTTGGAATGAATGTTAAATTCTCATCAACAAATACAGGGAGGAATCTTTGGCTTAGATCCTGCTCAAAAGATGACGAAAACAGAGTCCTTTCGCTTTTGTCACCTATCATTGCATTGCACATGGTTTGTTTGACGTCATTCGCAGGCGCGGGTTAGCCAATTACTCTGAAGATCAAGCAAACGCAACGCAGAGGAATTACTACATGGCAAAGCGAGGAAGCATATCGGGAAAAATTCTTAACACGGAGAGGTTTACTCAGCTTATCGCACATATGCGGTGAGTCCAGTGTATGCATAGTCTGCTCAGATGTAATTATGTCTTCTGGACAGCAATGTGTCATACTTCGGCAGGCGCGAGAAAACATATCATATAGACACACGCAGCTTCCAATCGCTCTATTCGTATTTCGTAACTTACTGTATATCAACTTCCTAATATTTCACACCAGATAAGACCCGATAAAAGACGATCACAGCGCTGGTCACCTGAAGGTCAATACGTCTCAACGCTCTGTCCAGTAATACATGTCCACGGGACAAGGTTATAACAAATAGGGTTTAATTCCACTACATACAATTCGGAATCCATGCAGGTGTTTAGAACTGAGGTAGCAATGTTCGACATTGAGTTTTGTACATGTAGAACCGTGCTCAAGATTTTTTACAAGAAAAAGGTTTTTTTTTTTTCTATATTCTGGACCTTTCGATTCAAGCTATTTTAAAAGTTACACCGAAGAATTCCTGCACGAGATATGCAGTCGCTATTTCCTAATGGTATATAGGTATGTTCTCAATTAGTGTAAGTGCAGTTTATACTGACGTGTTTTTTATGATCAGTTCCCTAACGTCGCAACTCCCGATAGAACCGGCCGGCAGTAGGGCCAGACGGGAAGCATTAAGCTCACGCCTACCCATTTGTCTAGTGTCACTAACTGAAGGGATGATTAGGAGAGCGGCACGAGCTCTGTACCGTCTCTTTCCCCTCCCACCAGACGTCTGGAAACCTGGGGATAATTGTGCGCACCGCGAACCTTCCAGAAACGGCGATCTGCCCTATATAAGGCCTGCAGTTGGCGAGTCAGCTCAGTTCTTGGCGAGCAGCCGTGAGAAGCGCCGAGTGAGCGAACGGACTGGAAGACGGTGTACGTGTATCAGAGGAGTTGTACTTAATTGTGAGCGTACAATGGACCTGTGACAGACGAACTGGTGGATTGTAATTGTGTACGCTAAGTGATTCTATGTAATCGGCAAGTGTTCCTACTGTAATTTGGTGGAAATAAAGAACATTTTGTTTTGTGCAATTGGACTTTTAATTTCACAAACCCACAAAGTTAGAATATTCTGAAGTAATTAGAATGAGTTAGTTCACAAAGGTTTAATATTCTTCGGCCGCCACATTTTCAGGATTCTCGTTCCTGGATGTACATATTTTGGGACGTTTAAGGCGGCGATTGAAAGCACTTTTTTCCTTTGTAGTCTAGTTTAATGTCAGCTTTATTTTTTTGCCACCTACATAGTAAGTAGAGAAGGTATTACATTACATTAAAACATACCATGACCGATATATTATCCAAAAATACAGGTTTTGAGGTCTCCTGAACAGAAAAAAGCACTGTGTGTGAGTGTGAGTGTGTGTGTGTGTGTGTGTGTGTGTGTGTGTGTGTGTGTGTGTGTGTGTGTGTGTGTGAATAGCATAATTCCAAAAAGAAATGTCAGTTACAGTCCACATTTGGTATATACTTTTCACGAACACTTTTAAAAATGCTTTGTACTCCAAACTAGCCTTTACATAAAAAAGTATGTTTTCTCAGAAATAGTTCTTAAGAATGTTTATTAAAATACCTTAAGATATTTTCATGACAAATGAATTGTTTATCTTGAATTTTCCGTAAACAGACTCTGAAGTCATCTTCATTCTAGATGGCTTTTGTTTAACTGGTAAACCGTTAGAGTTAGACAACATTTTACTCATAAAAAATATGTATCTCGTTGGACTGGTTTGGATTGAATTGGATTATGGTATGGAAGGAATTCGGCACTGCGACCGATCTTGATCTATTGTACACTATACCCCGAGTGGGGCATCCCCATGAGGAAGGCTAAGACGAGAGGAGACAGAGGGCGGCGGAACCAAAGATTCGCAATGCAGAGAGCAGGATCCCTACCATTTACCGCTTGGAAACTCCCCCGCAGTCCAGCACAACCAGCATCAAACACGCCATGGTACGGAAACGGCCCACCAGGTCGGCCCGGATACACCTACCGAAGGAAGAAGTGTTTACCAGGAGGATATCATCCTGTCATGCAGCGCGAAGACACTTCTACACTGAAAGAAACTACCAAATGAGATATGATGTGAAGTGATAATGGAGGTGAAATGAAGGGACAGGAAATTCGGGGGATGTAATGAATCTACCCAGCATTCGCCTGGTAAACCGGGAAAACCCCGAAAAAAACATGGGTCAGATAGACCGGCCACGGGAATCGAACCTGGACCTACCGAAAACGTCTGAGTATCTCGTTTAAACACACAATTATTTATGTCAAACGTTTCTGTGGCGATAACATTTTTAAATATTCAATGTTTCTGGTTTGTTGCCATGCTTACATTTTTCAAATAGGAAGTTGTTATTCATTTTAATGTCCTGGCCATATAAAGAGAATGGAAGATCAAAGTCATCACAAATCGACCGGCTCGTAAAAGATTTAACTATTGCTTAAATTAACTATGTTCTATTCCCATTGTACTTACAAAGAAATATTTATTAAACCCATTTTTGCAAACTTTATGTCGATTAACATGAAGTATATAGGATGTTTTCAGTAGTACTTGACGCAGCTCCTGTCACTTAGGAACCCTGAGACGACATATAACCTGATATCAGAAAGACACTAACACAAACAAACGAATAAATATAAATAAATAACGTATACCAGAATAGACATATGCATAATGCTAGCATATACTTCGGAGACCGTCACAGTGACAAGGCCACTCTGCGAAGGTCAGTTAACTCCCTTTGCAATCCCTGTAAACAAACAACCCTCAAGACAAATTTGGTGCCATCCAGTCGGGGACCAACCCATTGTTAAAACCCCATGCGTGCTTCTGACAACAGGGTATAAGATTTTGACCGACGCGCAGAGCGCATGCTTTCGCATAATTTTTTGCATGCTGACCGTTAGAGAAAGCGTCTCTGATGTTAGGTCCGAAATTGGAAATTCTGAACACTGATCTCAAGTGGGGATAGCTACCAGTCAATAGAAAACTGATATTCATTCATGTGATTTTGCAAACTCCGAGAAATACCTAGAGTGGGGGTAATTCTAAGTGATGGCGAAAAGTAGGTTTTTGATAGTAAGAACACTTCGGTCCTGACTTCTACATGAGACGGACGCGCATTTGGCGCCGCCTAACAAGTACACTTCCGCGCCATGCACAGAGACAAAGTGCAATATCTAACAATCTCTCCAGTGAGAGTTAGCGCAAAGAGTAATATATAGGGAAGAAGATAAATATATCCAATTCGACTAAGCAGTGCTACTGCCTCCGTGCTTCAAATCGCAATATTGACAGTGACGCTAAACACAGCAACCACACCGAGGACGACTTTACGGTGGCGAGCGTAGGAGCCTAAGGATAACAATAAACTTCTGTCTACCAGATTCGAGGTGTCATCATTCAACCAGTCAGGACGCACCCACTCCTGAAATACAGATGAGAGTTCTCACGCGGGAGCTACAAGTCACCTCGAATCGGTTACAATCTCCCTTTCCTTAACCTCCTCACGCCACCGATCCGTAATTGTGAGGCGTTGAGCACAAGGGAGAGCTCGACGTGGTTCGCTACGGGCCGGACCGCCTCATACTCTGTGCAAAGATGAGCTGAGAATTGTTACGTGAGTGCACACGTCAGAATTTTCTTACTAGTTACTTTGTGAGGGATACGTAAATTTCTATAGCTCATCGGACGTATTAATGACTACCATGGAGGACTTGTAAGGACTTTGATAAGTGAAGTCCTATAATGTCGTATCTCGGTGATACATGTTAGTGTTGAGGAAATGGTTATTCTGGGTCTCCAACTTATCTGTATTATAAAGTGATCTTTTAAATATAATTATGGACTCACCGTCGGCCAGGTGACGCTGAAGCTACACTCTTGCAAGCAAGTGCGTACACTCCTTCGACGCACTGCACGATATTCTGAAATAACAGGCATAAGGAAATTACACTATTATAAAGCAAAAGTAAGTACCATGGCATCATTTGCTTAATCAATCATTTCAGACATTCTTGTGTGTATTAGAGACAAATATGAATATACGTATATTGAAAATAAAAAGATAACAGTGCAATAACATCTAGAAACACACCCGTAATATTAAATCATTTAAACATTTATTCCAAAAGTCTTCACAAGCTAAGCATAGAATACAGCCGTATGATGGGGCATAAAGAACTTAATTTATACTTTCCAACAGCATACGTAATATAGAGCAATTATCGGTAACTATAATGTGGCAACTTAAAATAGGTTATTTTTAATTTCTCTATTGCGTATAGCAAGCAGTGCAAGTATTGCATTTCACCCAAAAATTCCAAATCAAGATTTTACGATAAACATATGTTTTTGGGCCCCCTAAGCCTATTCTATAAAAAGGCTCTGTGTGTATGTGAAAAGAGGGTAATTCAAAAACGAAAAGTCTGTTAGCAAAATAAAAAAACTTAGTATTTCAATTCGGTATGTCTCAACGAAGCGACATGAGTGGTTAGACCACTCGACTCTCACCGAAATGGCCCGGGTTCGATCCCCGGTGACTGCATGTGAGATTTCTGGTGAACAAAACGGAGTCAGTGTGAGTTTCCTCCGAGTGCTACAGTTTCCCCCAACATCTCATTCCACCGGTGCTCCATCTTCATCAAATGTGCCATCAGTGTCACCGCCTGCGGTGCCGCATGGAGTAAAAGCGGAAGTTAAACACTGTAAAAATCTTCGTTGGAGGAAGTAAATTAAGAAAAAATATCATTTTGGACTTGCAAGGAGAATGGAATTTCAAAAACATCATATAGCGACGAGCAGTGGCTGTAAAAGATTTGACTTAAAGTCTACTATACTCTCTTGTAGCTACAAGAACATTAGGAAAAGATTTCTGAAAACATTTATCTCGATTAATATAAAGATGAGGTCATGTAAGTGCAATACATCATATTTTTACTACTTATCACAGTGAGAATGATTGATAAAAGTGAAACGAAAACACTTATTCGCTTAAGAATGTCTTTATGTATTTTCCAGAGTCTTTTCTAGTCAATTAGGGCGATTTATAGCAAAATGATCGCGCAAGGAAACATGGCCGTCTTTTCGCTACTGAACCTGCTCGATGGGGACTGATAACACAGGAGAAGAGAAATTCTCTGGACAATTTCCAACGTATAAAGATTTCGCCTCATATTCTATGGCTCGACTGCTTCACTTCTGTTCCTATAAAATGCATTCCTCGACTACGCTTTACAGCTTAGGGGACTGACACCCTGGGCTAAGTTTTGTGGCTTTGGACCCTCACTACTTCGACAAAACTTTGCGGCTTAAGACCCTCATATGTTCGCGGCTGTGCATAGCTTTGAATTTGCGAAACCGCCTGAGGTGGCATGTATCATCTGTAGGAAACTTTTGAAATTAAGTTAGGTATTCGCTGCTACAAGTAGTAAAAAGTGTGTTCCGTTTTATGGCATTTCATTTACAGCCACAAACACCGTAATCTAGAAAAATTATGTTTTAGATCAGTTCTATGCAGCATAATGATTTATGTTATTCGGCCTCGGTCCATTATGTAGAAAAGTAAAGAACATCGGTGCTTTACATTCACTAACTAAAGGGATTTGGCTGGCAAGGAAGGATTGCGTGTAATATATAATAAAGTTGACTTTCCGTCGAATATATTGCCCATAAAATATAAAATAAAATAGTAATCATTAACACATTTATTAATGAAGAGATAAATTATTAAAATTGTGTAAAAACACTTACAGAGGATTACCGCAATAAAGAAGAAATTAATGTGCAGCAACGCAATTAATTATGAAAAAGATTTCGAATCGTAGCGTGCAATAAGTACTAATAATCACCCACAAACAATGGTAAAACCAAATAAAGTGATGTCACGAATGTGAATACTCAATCTGGAGGTTATATTGCACTAGATTTGGCTCGAAATAGCAATGATTACTTCTGGACTTAAACTCTTACATTGTGGTGCTTGAAAGCATAGCAAGCAAACTTTTTCAATTTGCAGGAAACTGCAGAAAGATTATTAATAGTCTTAAAATGTGGTTAACTACAACATACCCACTTATTACTTTATTAAAAAGCTGGAGTAGAAAAATCAGGATAACAATGAAATAATCCATAAAATACTGCTCCTACTTTTCTTGCGTTGCTCGACTGGACTGTAGGACGATCGTGAACAGGTAAAGAGGTCGACATAAGTATTCGAACGTAAACATATTTATTACTTATATTATTTTAAAGCTACGCTGAGTAAGCATACGTAAATACCGCTGGTACAAAATAAACTTGAGTCTTCCATTAAACATATAAACTCATAAATAGCAACTGAAACTAATTTGCATTACAAGGAGAAATAAAACGGTTACTTTACATCTGGACATAAGTATTCGAACAGAGAACAGATAGTATTTAGTTATCATCCCCTTTCTTTGAATTACTACTGAAAATCGTTTGGGCATTGTGTGTATGTGTTGTTTAGTGACTGCAAAGTCCATATTTCTCAACTCTGTTTGAAGAAGTTCTTTCAGATGGTCCTCGCTTGTGATGTGAAGCTTCCTCACACTCTCCTCAAGTTCCTTCCAGATATTCTCTATAGGATTTAAATCTGGAGATTGGGGTGATGTCTTCAAAGTGTGAGGAGTGTTGTACACGATCCAAAGATTTACAATTTCAGCAGTATGCTTCGCATCATTGTCCTGCTGGAAGTAAATAATCATGCCCTAATCCCAGCTTCTCTGCACCCTTTTTAAGATTGTTTTCAGGAATCCTCTTGTATTCAAATTTGTCCATGATCCGATCTATGAACACCAGTTCCCCAAAGCCAGTTGAAGCTATACAGCCCCATTCCATGACACTATTGCCAACATGTTTCACTGTAGCTACTGTTATTAGGTTCACATTCTGTATGTGGCAGTCTCCACAATTTAAGACGTCCATCACTGCTGTATAACCAGATTTTGCTCTCGTCCGACCAGAGAAACTTATCCCAGAATTCTGTTGGTTTCACCACATACTGTTTAGCAAATTCTAAACACCTTTTTCTTCTTCACCTTATTAATACGTATATAGTTTCTCCCTAAGAACGCAACATTGTACCCAGTACTATTTAAAATCCGTTCAACTGTTCTGGTGTGAACCACAATGCCAGAATATTGCTCAAGGCATCCTCTAATCTCAGATAAAGAGACTCAAGGATTCTGCTTCACCATTTTTATTATTTGCCCCCTGTCTCTGGTAGTGAGTTTAGAAGTAGTGCCATTTCTAGTTTCATTTACAACAGTTTTTGTCTGTTTGAAGCGTTGATTATGCAGAACACTGTAGTTTTGCTTCTGTTAATGGTTTTGGCAATTTCAGAGGGAGATTTGTTTTGCTTGTACATATGTATCACGATATTCCTATCTGCCACCGTTGTCTCCTTAGCTTTACGTCCCATATTATCTGTGAGTTCACAATTGGCTGAATAACTTTGAGCACACTGTCTTGAGGCATAGCATAAACACAACTGCTATGGGGCGTGTAGGGTAAGTCAAACTACGTTTCTCTCTGTTCAATTGGGTACGGTCGAATACTTATGTCCTCCAATAAGAGCGACAATGGAATAAATATAGTACAGATTGTGTTATAAATACATACAAAGTGATATTTTAAATATTGTTTCCGAGACACAAAATGTTAATGTTTACATGTTTAATAATTCAACGCTGCCAAATAAATATTACAGTATTTATAGTGCGTGCAATGTTACATGTTATATTGCTTGAATACTTCTGTCGGCCTCTGTATGTACCGTGTGGGTGAACCTAGCCACTGCCAATCAACTGCAGCACAAACGAAATGTCATATCACCAAAGAGGTTGGAAGGTGACAGACATAAATTTCATTTATAATTGGGTCCGGAAGTTTAGCCAAAAATGAAGTGGTTTTTTTTTGTGATTTACTTCCTCCAACGTTAAGTCATATCGGACGGTGAATGAATTGGGTGAAATGATGCTCAAATGAGTCCGGGGTCCATGGAGCTTAGAGTTACCCGACATTCGTCTTGAAGGATAAGGGAAAAGCCCGGAAAAAGCCGTATCCAGATAACTCACCCTAACCGATATTCGAACTCGGGACCTCTTGAAAGTTGTGTACAAAGTGTAGATAGTCAACTGAGTTATATCAACTCGTGCTGTTAGTAAACAAAGAAAGAGAGAGGAAAATATGCCTTCAGCGTCTAACGTTAATGCAGACAGACATAATAGCTTATGTCGTGATCTGTGCGACATGATGTGGGAGCAAACATCCCCTTCTGAAAGTAGAAAATAGTTATTTCAAACATTTTTTAGAAAAATATACAGGGAAAATATGCCATCCGAGACCCAATACGCAAAGAATAGTTAAAGCTGTGCTACGATCACGTACTTCAGCATATTAAGAATTCTATGTCCATAGACAGAAACAGGTGGTATGGGCAGGACTATAGCGCATGTAGTAGTTGGTATACAGAGTATACTGAGGTATATGCACAGACATATAATATTGTCACAACGAATTAACTTTCATTTACTCGGCACATTGGAAATGTTAATGATTCTTTTGTTTATATTCATATACCTGGAAAAGATAAGTTTGTTTTATATAATTTATTAATAAATGTACGATATATTCTATGACACTGTGTCCTTCGTGTGACTACGTTAGATAGATTACCGTTGCTAGGGACTTTGGCTGCATGAATACGTGCGCGACTGCATGGCACTCAACACACTCCCCTATGTTTAGGAGACGCAGGTAGCATATAACCCCGTCACTACCAACATCTTGTGTTACTTTTTTGGCTAAACTTCCGGGCCTTAATACTTATGATATTCCACTGAATCGGCCTTAAAATCTAGGTATGACCTGTGTCTATCCATAAACCCATCATTAGAAACACTCTAACAGAACTTTTGGTAATAATACTTTGGTTTTGGACAGGTGGAGTCGAACTGAAAAATTCAATGCCATAGCCTGGATTGATCACCCGGTCTCCGTCCAGTATGATACGTTGGCCAAGGTAGGTCAATGGTTAGAGTAAAATAATGGCTAGAGCAACCAACTGTCAATTCTTCTTCAGCATCGGAACAGCAAATGTAAAATCTAGCATCACCATTGTATGCTGTTAAGAAGCAGGAAGGGCATGAAGAAAGAATCTTCCTCTGTGCAAATAATGCGTATAAAAGTTTGAAGTTTGCGGTATCTTGCGTTATAGGGCTCTAAGTGAATGCTTCTATGAATGATTGGAAAGTCTTAGATTTACGCTTCACCTGTATTATTGTGAATGGAGCTTTAGATGTAAACATTTCATCTTGATTGGCTGAATACCGAAGTAATGTGGCCATTCCCTTCTTCTTTCTCTATTTCACCCTTCGGTACGGAGTCCCCCAGGACTTAAAAATGAGCACCTGGGACCAGTCGTCAATCGCGAAGCAGAAGAATTCTTGTTAAAATACCAAGGATGGAGATTCAGGCATTCTGGTATGAAGGTGTAGATTAGTATTTCACTAAGGCGGGAATTCGGTACGTAGACAACCATGCTGGGCCCATAGTGCCTATGCGCCCAAGTGGGGCACCCCCGGGAGGAAGGATTAGTGAGAGGAGACAGAGAGCGGCCGACCCTAGGAGCCTATAAATTGCAGAGGGCAGGGTTCCTACAGTTTACTAAGATAGACTTCCTCCGATCGGCCAGGACAACGAACACGCTCCCCTACAGCGGGTCGGCAATGAGCCCAGCAGACGAGCTCACAAGTTCCCTGACTGGCAATCCCGAAATGGTCCCAGCAGAGGTGCGGAGACCGGCGACCGACCTACCGGGGCAGGAAAGAGTTTACCTCGGAGCATATCATCCTGCCATTAACCGCCGAGACACCCACCGACACTTCTACCCTGAAAGAGATTATGTAAAATGATAATGGAGTGAAATGGAGGGACAACAAATTCGAGGGATGTAATTAAACAACAAATTCGAGGGATGTAATTAACCTACCCAGCATTCGCCTAGTGACCCCGAAAACTCCGAAAAGACCCATGGGTCAAGTAGATAGCCCACGGGAATCGAACCCGGGCCTCCCGAATGCGTGCCGTCTGAGCCATCCCGCTCGGTATGAAGGTGTAGAAGTGGATGATATGTTGGTGAAAGGAAAGAAAGTAACAACGATTAGCATTCGGTGAAGTGGACTGCGTGGTAAATCAAGGAACCCAGAGAAATTTTGGTCAGACGCCGCTTTCTCTTTTATAAATCCCACATGCGGTTACCAGGAATAGAACGGAGGTGAGAGTGGATTAGTCCAACCACTCGGTCACGGCGCACCCTACATTACTTCTGCCACTTGTAAATGGGGTTGTTAACGAATTGAATATTGCGAAGCTGGACTGGGCTTCATGCATTCTGTTTTGTTCCATTTATACCCCGTCGTTAACTGCACTGGGCATATCGCCGGCCGTTCTCCTTTGGAACATTTCGATGGTGTTGACTCGTATATACGTTGGGCTGTTTGTATTTTAATGATTAGATCAGGCACACATCCACACTCTCATTCATACTTCCAGACTCTGGGGAAGAGTACGGGACCAGCCTTCAAGCATTTGTGGACTGCAGAAACAACCAAATAAGAACCGAGGCAGACGCAGAATCAAATACCTCGGGGTAACGCTAACCGAGAAGCTCTCTACCAACACACACTACAACAACAAACTGCAGGAGGCAAAAGCAGCAACAACATGCCTGGTTCCTAGCCAAAATAGTGAAGGAAGGACTATCCCCAAGCACTCTAATACAGCTATATAAAACTATAATCAGACCAGCATTTACATACGCTGCAATCACCTTATGGCCCATCACACCCAAAAATACAAAGGTCAGAATCTCCGGCTTCGAACGAAAATGTCTATGAATAGCAATGAAACTACCTCCATGGTCCAGGAGCAGTGAAATACATGAAATAGAAAAAACAACAACAATGGATGAAACAATATAAAATACAAAAGACTGACCACACAGGCAAACGGATCATCAACGCCGCAAAACAATACAAGAAAACCTAAATACATCAAGAAAAGAAGCCAAGCGACCCTTCCCCTATTAACCATCATTAGACAACGCGAAAAAGCACAAGTAGAGGAAGTACAACAAATACAACAGCACCTACGACAACTCCTGCAATGAAGAAGGGCCATCCAACTGACGACCTCACATAAGTAAATATTATATATAAACATAAAATAAAAAATAATAATAAAAAATTAAAATGTACATATAAAAAAACTATGTAAATACTATAAGCAATAAAAAAGAGCCATCTCTCCCTCCCCCAAAACCAATAAGCATGCTGGCTGAAGAGGGCAAAATAAGCCCTGAAGCAGCCTTGAGTGGAATAAACCCAGAATTCCCCTAGTAGTAGTAGAATGCTAATTCTTGTAGTATCTTGAAGAAAGATCGCAAATATTATGAAAATCTGTAATGCTTATCCTTTATTTAATAAGAAATTAATACAATAATATGCAATGAGGAGAAATTCGTATTCTTATAAGTGAATTATGAAAGCAACTCTTTTCGTTGTAGTTTAGAGAGAGAGTCAACTGCAAAATAATTGCAAAACATTTAACAATTCATTTGTAAAGTCTCATGGTGTGTTGAATGACCTACTGCATACCAATTGCGGTATATAAATTATACTTTCTATTCTTCAGGATTTAAGCTTTCCACGGTGCAATTTACTACATGGCGACCCATTACGTAGTTTCCAGAAATCTTATGAAATTAAACAATTCTGCAACCAGTGCTGACTCTTTTTCATTCTATTCGTTTTGCAGTAATGTTAAACATATACTCCGAAGTTGTTTGGTACAGGAATATTCTAAGTCACTGTTTCTTCTCCTCTGTGCAATTTTTTTTTTCTAGTGCTCCAGTAATTTATCTCGCAATATAAGTTTTAGTTTTATAAGGGCTTATTTTGATTCAGTACGATGTACTTATACATTGCTCACATCATCAACGGAAATACACTACGTTGTTTATATGCTCCTTGTAAAGTGTCATAACCGCTAAGATTCTTCCATGTAATGCTATTTGCAATGTAAACAAGGCACAATTACGTAAAGGGTTTAGCTTTAACGTGCGTCATCGCCTGAGTAAATATTTAAATTAACCAGATTCAACGAACTGCTTATAATGTTCCTCTTGGAGAAAGCGTTTCCAGGAATCAATCTTATGTTTGCCAGAAAACTTCGAGTGAAAAATTAGTATTGTGTTATTATCAAGAGGAGCGGTGAAGGGGTGGAGGGGTGACCCAGCAGCTCAAAACAAGACGTATGGCAGTGCGCATTCACTATATGCAAATAGTTTGCACATGACACTGCATCTCGAATACATAATATTTCGTCCGTGTTTTCTTTGTGTGATGATGGTTATTCAAGGCCTGGAGATGAATGTAGTTGAAACATACTTATAAAAATAGCGTTATTAAGGCCGGCTGGATGCTTATTTATTTATATTTACATTTTATTTATATTTGTTTACCTATTATTTACAAACTATTTGCAAAAGAGTTAGAGGATTCTTTACGTTCAACTGGCTGTATGCTTAGAGCTAATGGCGACTGCACCATACAGTTGATGAGAAAAGCTTTTAAAAAGAAAAATACAAGCATATAGGTATATAAACACTATTCTGAAAGAATTGGCCAGGTAAAAAGGAAAGACACTTTCACCTTTCTTGAAAATGTAGTTAGCAGTAATGCTGTGTAGGCTATTCAATGTTTATCTGACGTAAAACACTTAATGCTTATTACAATAATTCACCTTCACTTAAATTTGTTATGCATTTCAGATCTTTGTTAACAATTTCGCTACTTAATCTTCTTCAGAAACTGTATGCAAGAATTAATGTCAGCAATAAATATAAATACATTTTTAGTATGCTTAAACAACATTATGTCCGTGTCGTCACCTTTTTGGAGGAATGGAGCTTCAAGCATGTTGAAAACAATAGTAAAATATAACATTAAACGATGCAATAAATGAAAGCCTCACTAAAGATGAAGTCACATAATGAGGCGGTGCTGAGATAACGTGTGCGACTCGCATTCAAGAATTCCCGAGTTCGATTCCCGGCGACTGTCCACTAAGACCTATGGGTATTTTGTGGTTGTATCGGGTTGCTAGATATATGCTGGGATGGTTCTCCTTCTACCATGATTTTTCTATTACTTATTTCCTGTGCCCAACATTTCTTTCATTATCATCTGTTACAGCTGCGCAGTGGATGTCAATGATCTCTCCCTGGCGTCGGCTGGGACTGAAACAGGGGCGGCTCTTTCTTGATGCGTTTGAATCGCCGAGTCACCTACTTGTTTTTGAATAACTTACATGGTTATGTTTTATGTTCTACGAGCATTTATGTTCTCGTAGCATTTAATTTTCATTTATAAAAGTTCTCCAAATTATATTTTGTAATGAAGCCACTCTCTTGGCGCCCACGCGTCAATAATGCAGGTACCTTACTTCCCCACTAGTGGTTCGTTATTAAGAGGCCAAGGTTGTCGTAACACTTGCGGTGGGTGAGGAGAGGCTGGAGGGACAGAATGCATTGCTGGTTACTATGACTACGGATTCGATTCATATAAGCCGTATATTCCGCACCAACTCGTGTTGCCAAGAAAATACACGACTTTCTTCCTATTTTTTCGTTTATTTGAAAAGACATTTGTTGGTATAAGTGGTAACCCGCTTGAAGCGAGCCCCGCATGTCATATGCTACTGTTTAATATAAGTTTACATTCTGTATAAGAACGTAATTTTTATGAGCTGAATGATTATTGTCTGATATGTAAAGTGTTTATTTTTGCATATTTAAGGGAATTACAATGAATTTAATACACGACTTGATGTGTTCCATTCTCTAAACACTCTTTTCTATATGGAAAAAGGATGACAAACGCGACTTATAAATGTCGGTAGGCCAACATCAGTGCTAGGAAAACTTTGTTTAGAAAAAACTTTGTGGAGGAGCGTCTTCAAAATACACCAAAACATTTAAGACTCGTTGGTATGAGGAACATAATTGTGTCGGATTGAAAAAGCTGGGGGGAAAAAACTAACAAAACTGCCGACGCCCTTTGGGAAAGCTCACGCCTATATATTATAAAATACGAGAAAATTAAACTTAACAGGCTTTTCATGCAATATCCCACTGGGGAAGTAAAAAAGAAATGACATTCCGTGGACATAATGCAAGCGAGGACTCTTTAAATAAATGTCATGTTAAGGAACTTTTGAACGCATATACAGAGGTAAGACCCATCGAAATTCATAACCATATTCCAGTATAAAATCAGTTTTTGCGATGCTGATTTTGCGAATTTAGTTTAGCCAATCTTCCGAGTCACCTATTCAATTCGCCCAGAGCCGCGCCTGTCTTGAATGTGACGGAGACCGCTAACCCCACACCCCAAAGGTAACTCTTGTGTGTGTGTGTGTGTGTGTGTGTGTGTGTGTGTGTGTGTGTGTGTGTGTGTGTGTGTGTGTGTGTGTGTGCGTGTGTGTGTGTGTGTGTGTGTGTGTGTGTTTTATGACTGAGATTTCATACCGCTCATTGTCACTTCAATAATCTGAACTAGTTCCAATTTTCACTATCACTTCATTTTGTTCTATAACGTTAATTTCACTTTCCTCACGTTGACTAGCGCCGTAACGAAACACGCCGCCGTGATCTCTTCTGGAAGTTCACTCGCCGGGGAGTCAAGCATAAGACATCTCCAATCCGGTGCCGTTACAGAATTCACCACAATTCACTGCAGTTATCACTAACTAGCTCGAAAAAAACAACATTTTTCTTTGCATCGCTAATTAAGCTTATTAACTCACATACCAACTGACGTGCCTATTGGGGGACATCGCGAGACTCCTGGAGACTTCTTCACTCGCCCGAATTCCTCACGAGGAACACTGCAAGACTCACTTCGTTGGACTTACTAACTGGCTGACTCACTCACTCACTCACCAACTCGCTTCGTGAAGGAGTTGCCTTATATAACCGTAGAAGCTTTCCAGAATATTCGCGACGTTTAAACATTCAGAAAGTTCTAGTTCTCTGGCGAAGGCGCTTGCTTATCTTGTTTAAGCTGGGCAAGTGCGGCGTTTCCACTCTACGGCCCGCTGCTGTCCTAATATCCTTGTGCAAAAACCACTGCATCACATCATACCTATATTGACTACTTTACAAACAACCCTTATAAATGCATGATGTTATTCAAACGTTTGTAAAAAAGAATGATATTTCAGGTGGTAGCGCATGTGACTCGCACATAGATGGTAGTGAGTTCATGAAAAGCAAGTACCAACTAAGGCTATCGCCCGCCTCGGTAGCGTGGTGGTAGCGCGTCTGCCTTACGTTCAAGAGGTCCCGAGTTCGAATCTCGGTCAGGGTGAGTTACCTGGGTAAGGCTTTTTCCGGGGTTTTTCCTTATCCTGAAAGACGAATGTCGAGTAACTCCAAGCTCTATGGACCCTGGGCTCATTTGAGCATCATTTCACCCATTTCATTCATCGTCCGATATGACTTAAGGTTGGAGGACGTAAATTACAAAAAAAAAAAAAAAAAAAAAAAAAACTAAGGCCATCTTTTCAGCAACTCAATCACTCCAAGTAAGAGGCAACACTTCCTCCATTCAAAAATCCATATTACACAAAACTCAATATCAAGAAAATATAACGTATAATCAGGTGAGTGTGCCTTTAAGATTATTTGTCCGAAATGTTCTCAAAGCGCCAACTACGACAAGGGACACGAAGTTTTTAATATTGTGAAATACCGCTCTTGTCGGTGTCACGGGAAGTGAAAACAACAAGCAGATGTTCTTCTGATTATTATATCAGGTTATCATTAATCTTGTGATCATAAACTGCCAAATCTTACTCGACTGACTTGTTTCAATAAAATATTCCATTCGTTTAAAAGAAACATACTTACGAGGTTCTGAAAAATGAAGATTGTGACTACTGATTAGATTCTTTTTTAATAAAAATATACTTACCATGTTTCTGAGTGCACTTTAATATCCATTATATCTGAAGTGTAATAGGAAAAAGCTAATCTTAATTGACTGCATTTAAATCAAGCTTCTAATAGAATATCTAACGGATTCTTGATTGGCTGAATGTTTAGGCACTTCATTGTAGATATAAGGACACAGCAGGTAAAGTGATTATCAGTATCTTTGTGCAATGGTTTTGAGATGCTAAGCCTTTTGCATGATAATAGGACTAAAACTAACAGCGAATTGCCAATTGAGAAAACTGTGTTCAAAATTTCAAACCAATGATAGAGAATGTGTCTAAAAAGGATACCTATACATTTAGTATACGAGGGCTATCCAGAAAGTAGATTACGTTTTCGTCTGTTTCCGCTAGGGGCGGGGCTAGCGCGGCCATCTTGGGGTCAGAGCGTTGCGCAGCTCAGTCGGCATCTAGCCGTGCTAGTGAGAGGTTCGTGCTGTGCTCCGTTCAGATACTGTGACGGTTTGAAATGTCTGCGTTAATTGAAAATCCCGCGAGGTGCGTGCAGTAATAAGGTTTCTGACTGCAAAAAACTGTAAACCGATAGAAATCTATCGGCAGCTTTGTGAAGTGTATGGGGACAACATTATCACTGAAGGTGGAGTGCGTCAGTGGGTCATCAGATTTAAAAATGGCCGAACCAATGTTCACGACGAAGATCGAAGTGGGAGACCCAGCATAGTGACTGCCGAACTTGTCGAAAAAGTCGATGCTAAAGTCCGTGAAAATCGAAGGTTCACAATAACGGAACTTTCTTTGAGTTTTCCACAAATTTCGCGAAGTTTGTTGCACGAAATCATCAGCGAAAAGCTTGGTTACCACAAGTTTTGTGCAAGATGGATTCCAAAAATCTTGACAGAGGACCACAAAAATCAGCGAATGGCTGCAGCGTTGAACTTTTTGGACGTTTACCATAAGGATGGTGACTCTTTACTCGATCGCATCGTTACTGGTGACGAAACATGGGTGAAACACGTGAACTGTGAAACGAAATTGCAATCAATGCAGTGGGGGCACACAAGTTCTCCCCAAAAACCCAAGAAATGCATGCAAACAATGTCGGCAAGGAAGATGATGGCGACTGTTTTTTGGGACAGAAAAGGTGTGATTTTGGTGGACTTCCTGGAAAGAGGCACTACAATAAACTCTCAAAGGTATTGCCAAACTCTCCAAAACTCAGAAGAGCCATTCAAAACAAGCGCAGAGGAATGTTGAGCTCTAAGATCTTGTTCATTCACGACAACGCCCGGCCCCACACGGCAAATGTCACTCGTGAAGTTCTTGAATCTTTTAAGTGGGAGTTGTTTCCTCATCCGCCGTACAGTCCCGACCTGGCACCGAGCGACTTCCACCTATTCCCAGCAATGAAGAAGTGGCTGGCTATGCAGCGTTTTGATGACGACGCACAGCTGCAAGAAGAGGTAACGAAGTGGTTGAAGGCGCAGGCGGCCGAATTTTTCGACGAAGGAATTTCCACGCTCGTACATCGCTACGATAAATGCCTTAATTTGAATGTTGACTATGTCGAAAAGTAGTATTTGAGTGTGGCTTTCATCTGTATATAATAAAATTTGTTTCCTATACTTTGTTTACTTTTTATTCCAAAACGTAATCTACTTTCTGGATAGCCCTCGTATTTATTTGACTTATAAATTCTGTCCTTTAAAGAAACCTGTATTTGGATGTACTAAGGTGTTTTCTATCTATTACTGTTTAAAGTTCACTTTTCTCTCTATGGAACATGCCGAGTTTGGCAAACTTCCAACTTTTCGTTATTGAGTTAAGCAGTTCACAGGTAGACACACCTGGCGCAGACCTACAAAACGTATTTTGCGAAAAATACTTCAGGGAGCCTCAAAATGTTTAAATCCGATGAATTGTTGGTTATGAATTTTTGCGTGGAGTGCCTTACTTTCTCTTACTGATGTCAAATTACATTTGCTACATTTCTTCTATACAGGTGCCGTCCTTAGTTTATTGGACGAGGTAAACAAAAGCACGTGTACGTATGCGACATCACTGGCTGTTTATCTTGTTAATTCTATGCTGATGAAAAATATAGTTTGCATATCACTTTAAAGACTTTACATCTAATGCAAAATATATAAGCAACTTCACATTACCACAAATGCAACAAACAGAAATTAATTACTATGTGTTTAAAGTGGGAAGCTGTTTGTCATTAAGCGCTACTAGGTGAGAAGCCACTCGGAGACCTGAGGTGTTGTCGTATTGCATTCCTGCTAAGTGATGTGTGAGGAGCGCCAACCTAATCAATTCTTTATTTTTTTTTTTTTTTTTTTTTTTGAAATTTACGTCCTCCAACGTTAAGTCATATCGGACGATGAATGGAATGGGTGAAATGGTGCTCAAATTAGCCCAGGGTCCCTAGAGCTTGGAGTTACCCGACATTCGCCTTGAAGGATAACGGAAAACCCCGGAAAAACCCTTATCCAAGTAACTCACCCTGACCGAGATTTGAACTCGGGACCTCTTGAACGTGAGGCAGACATGCTACCACCACGCTACCTAATCAATCTGTATAAATACTACTCGCGCTAAGACGAAAATTCAGATTTTGCAAAAACTGATCCATGTGGAAGGTAGAGAGTAATGTATCTAACATACCCATGAAAACCCCATATTTTTATCTCAAATAGTTTTCCTAATACAGATATAGTAGATATCATTATATTATAACAATGCATTACGACGTAAGTGCCCGCCTCGGAAGCGTAGATGGTAGCGTGTCTGCCTCACGTTCAAGAGGTTCCGAGTTCGAATCTCGGTTAGGGTGAGCTACCTGGATAAGGTTTTTCCGGGGCTTTCCCTTATCCTGGAAGACGAATGTCGGGTAGCTCTAAGCTCCATGGACTCCGGACTCATTTGAGCATCATTTCGATCGTCCGATATGATTTAATGTTCGAGGACGTAAATTACAACAAAAAACTACGTAAGCACTGTAATGAATATAATTATTGGTTACACGTATGGGTGAAGGTATATTTAAATTACTCAGAACTGAAACGTAAACATTTGATATGACGTAGTAAAAGAAATATGCGCTTTGAATAAGCCAAGGTGTTTGTTAAATTCGATGAGAGGAAACGATACTCATTTTGCTAGTCTGGCAGAACATGTCTAGTCACATTATATCTTTGTTTATGAATTTTTCGTAATCTCTATTTATTCTAGAGAGTTCAAAGCAGCATTTTTAGTTACTCTTCCATGAAAAAGTGTATCAGCTGGATGAATGAGACGCGATCCACCTTCCCTGCCCCCTTATTACTGCTAGAACAATCCAATTGAGTTAATTTGGGCTCAAATTATGTTGCAAAGAGAAATAATATTTTTAAACTGACTGACGTTGAACGACTTATTCATAAAGAAATTGACAAGGAACACAATGAACACAACAAGACTGGGAAAACTACGTGAGAGATCAGATAAACTAGAAGAAGATGACTTTTGGAAAGAAATAGCACGTAACGAGATTTTGAAACCTATCATCATAAATTTGCAGTACTCAGACGTCGAAGACATTGTCAATGACGAATTATCTCTTAACGTAAATAATATTAACAGCTATACGGATACACCGCTGGTATTTTCGTTGGATTAGAAAAATAAGTAATTCATAAACTATAATTAATTTTAAACTAAATATTTAGACCATGTGCGTAATATACGAATATCCATGTTGCAATTGCGACTTCAACAACTGCATTATTATAAAACTTTGGAAAACTCAGCTTGTCTTCCCTTACGTCTAGCGCCACGAACACTTGCAAGTGTGCGAGAGAGGGGAATATAAAAAGAGTGGGGATAACGAGGTGGCAAAGCTGAAGGTGCTAACGCATCTGATTCGCTACAGGCGAGAACTCTTCCCATTTGAAACACATAACTATTTTATTTGGTATGTGTAAGGGTAATTTGTATATATTAATCAGAGTGCAGGCTGCCCTTGCGCTGTTTAAACGAGAAGTGAGAGAATTGGTTGCACAACATGGCTGCTTCCTTGCAATATTTAAACATCACAGAAGGAAACCGTTAAAAGTGGTAAAAACAAATTATATTGAACGTGTTTTGCAATTTGTTTCGAAAAATACCCGATTTTAGCAATGGAAGGAATTAATTTGTCAGCAGAATATATCCGTGTTTCGCGCTAAGTATTTATGCCCCACGAAGTGAGGTTATGAAAATGGGCTGTTTTTCCACTCGAGGAAAACATCGAAAAAGAAAGAAGCCACTTGTGGAAGGTGAATATGATGAATCTGTTAAAAGTGCTATTTGTCGCAAGGTTCATAGCTTCTTTGAAAGAAACGAACCAACACAATTACAAAAGCAGTAAGCAATGATCCCGATTAGCTGAGCTTTGAAAAATGAGCTTCCATACCATTCTTCGTGATGTAGGTTTTGAATTTGTGAACAGAAACAGAACAAGTATACTTGATGAGCGTGAAGATATATCCTTGTGGTTGTAACAGTACTTTTGGGTTATGTTTGAAGTACGAAAAGTTTATAAATTTATAAAAAATGATTATGTAAATATATTTAATAATTTAAATATGTAAAAATGTATGTAATTGTGTGATTGGCCGAAGTAATAATTGTATGACGTAATATGACGTAATGTTGTGACGTGGTATTACATTGGCCAATCACAAAATTAAGATAGGAATAACGATAGTAACGATAAATCAATAATCTTGATAGAGAGAGATTTTTGTTGTAATGGTGGAGTGTGATGAATAGTGGTGCAAGATCAAGAACATTTAAGTAATAGTTTGAATCTGTATAAATACAGAGTGTTACAAAAAGGTACGGCCAAACTTTCAGGAAACATTCCTCACACACAAAGAAAGAAAATATGTTATGCGGACATGTGTCCGGAAACGCTTAATTTCCATGTTAGAGCTCATTTTATTACTTCTCTTCAAATCACATTAATCATGGAATGGAAACACACGACAAAAGAACGTACCAGCGTGACTTCAAACACTTTATTACAGGAAATGTTCAAAATGTCCTCCGTTAGCGAGGTTACATGCATCCATCCTCCGTCGCATGGAATCCCTGATGCGCTGATGCAGCCCTGGAGAACAGCCATCCACAATACGAGCACGAAGAGTCTCTACATTTGGTACCTGGGTTGTGTAGACAAGAGCTTTCAAATGCCCCCATAAATGAAAGTCAAGAGGGTTGAGGTCAGGAGAGCGTGGAGGCCATGGAATTGGTCCGCCTCTACCAATCTATTGGTCACCGAATCTGTTGTTGAGAAGCGTACGAACACTTCGACTGAAATGTGCAGGAGCTCCATCGTGCATGAACGACAATGGGGTATTTTGACAATTGTCTGCACGAATGATTTCAATTTACATTTTAAGAGAAATACTAAAATGAGCTCTAACATGGAAATTTAGCGTTTCCGGTCACATGTTCACATAACATATTTTCTTTCTTTGTGTGTGAGGAATGTTTCCTGAAAGTTTGGCCGTACCTTTTTGTAACATCCTGTATAACCAAGTAAGAATTTATCGACATATTGGAAGTGACTGGGAAAGGAAGTTCAAGCAAAATGTAAACTAAATAATGCAATTAAGTAGTTACAGAATTTGACTTCTCCGAAACTTTATTCCGAACCACGCCTTGAAAAACAGGTGTCTCATGACTCTTATTTAGAATAAGATGATACAAATGGTGACCTGAGGAAATAGATAGCCGCAAAAACTCACATGAGAAGAGAAAGAATTGTGCGTCCAACATAGAAATCCTGTCCCAAATTGCGCCCGAACGTGTGGCTGATGAAGACGTAGATAAATTAACTACGGACACAAATTCCTGTTCGATGGTGCAGAAATTATCAAAGGAAAATTCGGAAGTAGATGTCCTTTAAGGAATTCGTCCGTTGTCACATTCCAATTAGGTATGTAATTATTTTTTTTTTTCATTTGCATACCAGTAGAACTTTCAAGTCATTGCTAAAGTGGCTACAAGCAGTTATTTAGAACTTTCATTCCGCAGAAACATCAATTTACAAATGATGTGAGGTTGTCTGAAGAAATCAAATATTTGAGTAATTGGTGTAAGCATTCTGTCACTTTGTAGTGTACAAAAGGAAAAGTATATTACACAGTAATATTAATATTTAATCTTAACGAACGTAAAAGTTGGCCACGTAAGCTACTCAGAACATAAAAAACGCAAAGCAAAAATTTGCATAGAAGCTCGTTGACAGCGCTCATATTTGCCAACTGGGAATAAGATACCACGAATATTCCTTCCAATCACAGTCGCCGGTTTTGTTTGCTTCTCACCATAAACTAAGGACGGCGCCGGTATAGGTAACATTTTACCATTAATTAATAATTAACTGATGTGAAATTAGGAACGAAAATGATGTAAAACCTGCCTTCGAGAGCTACATTTGCAGATACGCATGTTTGGCAAGGAGCAACGTCCTGCCTAAAACTGCTCCGGAGAAATGCATCTAATGATTTCACACTTCACCCTCATCACCTGCAATCATGCGGGCACGTGTTCAAGGAAGCAAAACAGTAAATTACAGTGAAACGCATCGACAAGTGGTTTTGAAGCAATATGGCTCAATGTTGTGAAATCTCACCTGTATTACCAAATAAGGCTTGGAGTTTTTGCAGCGTTTTAACAAAGGTTATTGGATGTAGATGACTCATAGCGCGATAAGATTATGCTATAGCTTATCGGCTTTTCTATTGGAAAATGTCAAGTTCATCTCCAAAATTAATGGGCTTATCGTTTGATTCTCTGTTTGATAAAAATGCTTTTACTCTGATATCACACTAAAGCCGATCGGTACTGCAGTAATATTTCACGCAGTAATTCTAAAGTTCGTGGTTTAAGACCTAAGTCTAATGTTTTCGATCACCTTTCTTCCTGTATATTTAAGTTGAAAACAAGAAGGATATGAAAGTAAACTGATAAATTACTTATCTGCTTATACGTGTGCTGAGCAGCATTAACACTATCTTAGCTTCATAAGTGGAAGATAACAGAAAGCTAATTTTAGACACTACGGTAATTAGAGTTATAATACTATTAAGCTGCTATAATAGATCATGATGCAGATACACATATAACAAATTATCTCAGGAAAATATTAAGTTTACCCAAAAACGCTTTCTTTACTGCATATCAAGCAGCGATCGGTCGCGCGATCTTCATTCAACCTTGTCAAATGCTTTTCTGAACTTAGAGACCGCACAGTTCAAGCCTTGAGGTCCACTCCCCTTGAGGCTGTAAGCTTGTCCCTCTCCTTCTTGAGGTGCTAACGACATAAGCATAGTGAGAGGACGGCTCTCTACATAATGGGTTGGCCCGTAAGTCCTGGTATTTTTAGTTAAAAGTTTTGGGTGCAAAATACATGTTTTGGGAATGCATTTTATTATTTGACAGTATATATGCTCTACAAAATAGAGTATTTAGTTTTTATATCTGTGTACACTATTATTTTCAGGATAATAAAATGGAGTGTCAAGTCGGAAACAAAGAGCATTTTCGACACCTATTATTTTTCGGGTTTAATCGAGGTACCAAAGCCAAAAGGTGCTGGCGAGCGCAGAACCTATGCGCCAACCTATTATTGTCTATCTCCGATCCCAGCCACTTAAAACAGGAATTACAGCACCTGAGACTCACTTTCCATCAAAAACGGCTACTCCGAATATGACGTTGAAGCCTCGATCACCAAAGCTAGGAAAGGGAAACCTGTAATACAGCAAGCGTCAGATAAGCCCACCGCTACAGCGTGCATCCGGTTTACCGGAAAGCTATCTGGCAGAATCAGCAGAATCTTCGCCAAATACAACATCAAGACCATCCACAAGCCACCTCCGAAGATTAAACATCTGTCGAGACCAGTGAAAGATAAACAGGACTTCCAAGTTCCGGGAGTGTACCGCATTCCCTGTGAATGTGGGATCGTACACAGGACAAACCGGAAGGACCATCGCTACAAGAATAAACAAACATGAACAGAGCATTAGTTTAATGCAACCTTAGAAGTCTGGGCTGGCAGAGCAATGTTTCGATAACGACCATAGAGCCAACTTTCGAGAGACGACCGTCTTGGCAAAATGCAACAGTTACTAGGAGCGGAGAATTAAGGAGGCTTTGGCGATTTCCTCCGAGAGGATCATGCTTACTCGTGATGCTGGATTTCAGTTCAGCTCCTCTTGGAAACCGGCCTTAAAATGGAAATCCATCGACTTAAGAAGCACAGATCCATACAGTTTGATAACTAAGATAACTAGTTACGTTTCTTTGTCCCAATTAATTCTCTACACTCACGCCATCTCCTGGCCTGGCATTTAATTTACTGAAAACAGTCTTTTGTTCAGCAATGCGAATTTTGATAGTGTTTTGTCTTGGTTTATATTTTTGTTATATCCAGTGATTCATTTGTGGTTATAACATTTAATAAATATCGTGATGATGAGAGAGATGCACTTTCCCGAAACGTCGATTTCTAATCGTCTTTTCACCTGGCTTGCTTCCCGAGAAGAACTTGAACATATTTGTCGCCAGGGAAGCGTCAGGTCTTATTTTAACCTATTATTGATGTTAGCGAAAGAACCTGATGTTGCCAAGTCTTAACATTTTGTACACACCTCTAGTGTTTATTTAGGAGTGTCACAATGAGTAAGTGTGCCCAAGAAAGTATTTCTTAAAACAATAACAACAAATATCCTCAAATAACTAGCTAGTTGACAAGGACTATTTACCCACATTTATGAGGGTATTAAAATGTATAATAGATCACACCCAGAATCGAAGCGACGTAATATACGATATAATTGGGAAAGAAAACGTGGAAAAGAAAGTTCCAGACCTAAGCTTAGGATACTTCCTTAGCTTTTACCAATTATGGAGATTGAGGAAAACCTGAAGAAAAGGAAACGTTGAGAAGGACGTTTGTGGCAAGATTTGAACCACACTTCTTCCGTTCAAGTGCCCATAACTTAGTCTATTTAATTGTGTTTCGGTAAACGAAAACATGGATACTGGTAAAAAATAATGGAGTAAAAGCTCGCATTCCTTAAAAACAAATAAATGTATAAAAATGATAAATAAAAATATAACTTCTCAAGATAATAGAATTGACTACGAAGTGTTTTATAATGTTTATTATTTTTTCTAAATTTATACTAGGTATTGGAACTGAAAAACCTAGAGAGTTTGAATAAAAATAAAGCATACTAAAGGGCCTTTCAACTAGAGTGTTCGATCTTTAATGATTGTTACCGTTGTTATTGAGTTACAACAGTCATTTTTTTCAGATGGTTGCAGTTGTTATGGAAAGTTACAGCATTCTGGAACACGTAGACATTGTGAAAAGTTATTATGAAAATGGATCAAGATGGAGAAGCTCTGTCAATGGAGAAAGATACAGGGCTCTTATAAGGGACTACTTTTTGGCCTCAATTGAATAGTATGGATCTAAGAAACACCTGGTTCCGGCAAGATGGTGCCTCATGTCATACTACTCTCGAAACAATAGATCTTTTGAAGAAGTTTGGAGATTTCATCATTTTCTGTGGTGGTGGTGATGAAAACTGGTCCCTGAGATCATTTGATTTAACACCATTGGATTACTTCTTGTGGGTTTATGCTAAATCTAGAGTTTATACCAACAAGCCAGAAACAGTAAATGAACTTATGAACAATATCACGTGAGTCATTCGTGAAGTTGGACATAATTTACGCTCTTTGATTGAAAATTGGGTCAATCGTATATGTGTAACCCAAATACGTCGCGACGGTCACTTAACTGATGTTATGTTTCACACGTAATGACATTAATGTTACAAAATAAAGAACGAAATAAACCTCTATCATTTATAGAATGTGTTTTATTTAAGTTCAAAGATAGGACACTATTTTTAAAAGAGCCTTTAGTACCCGGAACAATTTTGTGTTTTTATTTTCACAATAAGAGTAGGGCATTGGCAGATATGCTTAAAAGAGCAAACTAGTCAGTTAATCGCCACTTCCTGGTTTTCCCTCGCCTTCTCTAAAATGTGTAGCTTTTTATATATTCTGTCTGGCAGTTCACAGGCTCCGTTATTTTCTGTATCTATATTTTCATTCTGCAATCACAATGCTCAAGTTTCCATACTGTACATATGTGCGACACGTCCCACATGTACTAATTTCTAATTTAGTTCTTGCTTCAAAGGTCCACAGAATATATTTCGTGTGAATAGCTTTATTTTCCTGTGCTACGTTTGGCTTTTCGACCACATCTTATATTACTGCGTGAGGTTCTGAGGTGTCTCTTTGTTTATTTTCCAATACCAACATCCCCCCCCCCTCTCTCTCTCTCTCTCTCTCTCTCTCTCTCTCTCTCGAATCGCATGTTGCAATAGGGACTCACTCAAAGCCTCTTATTACATATGTTTAAAGAAAGTTAACCACTGGCGCGACAGCCCTAAGAGGGTCAAGGCCTACCAACCCGACTGCCGGCCTCACGCCCACTTACGCACGGCAACGGTAGGCGATCATCCAACCGATACCGAGAGGAGATGTCAGCATCTCGGCTTCCCCAACCGGAACGTTGGTTTTCGTGACCAGGGCCGCTTAGCTATCGTAAGCTCCTCACTTTCTTCACGATGCTGAGTGGGCACCGGTCCTATACCCGGGACATAAAAACCCCACCCCATGGGTGGGATCGTACCCGGGCCGCCTTTCGTGACCAGGGACCAAGACATGCTGCCTTAGCCCGCTACGCCACGGCGCAGGACTATTACATATGTACATGTAGAAATTATTAATTCTGTATCAAAATGTTCTGTTCTTTTGCATTAACTACGTGTCTGTTTTTACTTTATTTACGTCCTGCAGGTTACGTCATATCGGACGATAAAGAAATGGATGAAACGTTGCTCAAATGAATCCAGCGTCCATAGAGCTTAGAGTTACCCAACGTTTAGCTTTCAGGAAAAGGGAAATCCTTGGGAAAACTCAGATAACTAAACCTAACCGAGGTTCGAATCTGGAACTCTTGAACGTGATGCAGACACGCTACCACCTACGCTACAGAGGCAGGCAATATCTTTCTGTCTGTGTGTTTTTGACCATTTTCATACTGTCCTCCTCAGTGTTATTAAATATCTGTATTATGTTCTTTTATTCGGTTTGTTTTCTATTATCAGTGCCTTGTTAGTTCACTCTACGTGAACCTTAATACATGCTTTATTCGTATGAATTTCACTTTGAAACTTGATTTAAATTTCTAATGATGTATTTTATTGAGGCACTGAGCACAAAGTATACAAAAAGAATGTGAATAATGTAGACTGAAACTCCAGAGCTATAGTTAAAATTCATTAGCAGCCTTTCAAACGATGCTATTTTAGCATCGTAACTGATACAGAGGAAGCGTTCTATTAATGGATTTAGGTCAGATCGAAGCTGGCAATTTCAAATAGGTCCACAGTCTTTTGATTTCTGCTGCGCAAATGTTAGCAGGATAATAGTAATTGGAGCTAAAAACGTCCCATTAAACCATTAATTTAGACAAACTGAAAGTTATAACATACACTATTTAAAAGCACATAGTTTTGTTCCTATTTTAGATTATTATCACTTTCTAAATTAACTCTGTGGTTGACTTACAGACTTTTTCAAGCTACACTTCAAGCATAGAGCGTAAAAAATCTAATACAATAAATACAGAACAATCAGAAAATTGTTACGCACTTATGCTTCCTTAATATATCCAATATGTTTATGAAATATTAATATAGATAATTAACTAGGAAGTTTTAAAACGCTCACTGTTGTGTGTAACATTAATTTGCAGTCCACATCTCCTGCATTGCTAATATAAAGCAAAGAGATTCGTTTAAAACATAAGAAAAGTTACAACTTTTAATGCTTTAAAAAATTCCCGCATTTGATTTGTAATCCTGGAAAACATTTGTCAGTCATGGCATCAGCCTAGCTCACAGTCTATATAAACCAGCCCACCAGTGTTACCAATTTTGGGGCGGGGGGTGAAATAGCAAAATCTGGGATATTTGAGAAGCACAAGCGACTAAAATTCGTTTTTGTTATTAGAAACTTTTTTGAGATCTACATGGATATGTTAGAGCAAATGTTGGGTATTTTCCGAATATTATTACTTCGAATTAATGGACTTAATATCCTCCATTTCTATAACAATTTTTCAATAATATAGAGAGCGACAGGGAGAAATGTATACCTGCCAATAATTATTATATTTGTGAGGGCATGAAGGGAAGATAGAAACTTGTTTTTCACTGTAAGTGGTGAGAGGCCTTATTTCAACATATTCCGGTAACGCTTATACAATAACAATAATGAGTAATGCTTTGTTGACCATATGAACATAATTCCCTCGTGTATTGCAACACCTATAAGCAACTTGCGCTGTGATCTCCTTCCTTCTAATCATATATCTATAAAAGAAGACAATGTTACAACAGTGAGTCTTGCAAAATGCAAGTTTGCAGTGGCCGTTGTTTCTTGACTCGTAATAATCCGAATTAGTCCGTATAAAATTATGCATTTCGCAACTGTTTCGCGATGAAGCCTAAATACGAGCAGATTTATAGACGTAACCTAACCCATGGCTTAACAGCCCGCTAACGGGCCATAGCCTGCGAACACACTGCCGGCCTCGCCCTCATGTGCAAGGCAGAGATGGGCAATCATCCAACCGATACGCGGAAGTGACAGATTGGGGAATCATATCTCCAGTTCAGAGGGCGGTGACATGCTTTGATAATGACACTACAACAGCAAGTGCGAAATTAAATCAACAGATATTAAAAAGCATGCTAAAACACAAAAAAACGGCAAATTTTCGGATCCTTTCGAAAGTTCTAGCCAACGGCAGTTTTCAATGAAATAAATGCTTACAAATCATCTCATGCAGGAATTGGCATTTTCATTGCTTAACAGAGTTGATTTCTTTCGTGTGATCACTTGTCAGAATTATGTAAACTAAAAAAAAAGTGATAAAAATAAAGAGAAATTCAGATAGCACGATGACTCCAGTTACTCAGAACTAAGTGCAGATAAATTGCCATTAAGGTGTTAGCTGGCCACACATTGCGGAAATGTTGTGTCATTATGTTGGTGAAAATGGATGCAGAACCAATAGATACATTGCTTACAACATATCCATAGCCCATGAGCCTGCCAACCCAACTACCGGTCTCACGCCCACATACCCAAAGAAGAGGTGAGCAATCATCCAACTGATACGGGGAGGAGATGTGGTCAGCATCTCGGCAGCCCCAGCCGGAAAGTGATCTTTCTAGACCAGGTTAGCTACCATAGTAGCTCCTCAATTTTCTCACAATGCTGAGTGGGCACCGGTCCTATACCCGGGACTTAGAATTCGCTTCCTCCCCACCCCCCCCCCCAGGGGTAGGGTCGATCCCGGGTGATTCCCGCCGCTGGGAACCAAAGTACGACGCTCTACTCCACTACGCCATACTACCTGTAGTAGCATTCATATTGTGAACAAATTAATATATTCGCTGTAAACAAAAATATTCGCTCAAGTTTGTTAAATAACCGATGACTGTAATAGCTGTTTGCCCATCGAATCTGAATCCATCATCAGTCAGTGGTGGAATATCCTTTCCATATATGGCGCAATACTAGCAATAAAATGGATTTTAAGTATATGCTTATAAGGTTCTTTCAAGCGTCTTGCATTCAAATGGACAAGTGGAGAGCGTTTTCAGTCAAATATGCATAGCAAATCAAAATTGCAGATTAGGTTGAATATCGATACTCTGAAGTCGATTCTTACATTAAGAAATGGGCTGAAGCGCACAGCGAAGTATCATCATTCATATGAACCATCTGACTCCATGTAAAAGTTGATAGGTACAATGGCAAGTCACACCAGACAATCTGCCCCTTATAATGGAGCAACCAGATCTAGTGAGCCTGGCTCATAATGTAGGAATAAATGAGGAGGAGCACTTCATGTAAAATGCAAGTTTTATAAAACTATGTATTTTATTTTTAGGTAGTGTATATTTATCACTATCAAAATTTTGTTGAAATTTAATAATAATAATTAATAATTAATAATAATAATAATAATAATAATAATAATAATAATAATAATAATAATAATAATAATAATAATAATAATAATAATAATAATAATAATAATAATAATAATAATAATAATAATAATAATAATAATAATAATAATAATAATAATAATAATAATAATAATAATAATAATAATAATAATAATAATAATAATAATAATAATAATAATAATAATAATAATAATAATAATAATAATAATAATAATAATAATAATAATTATAATAATAATAATTATAATAATAATAATAATAATAATAATAATAATAATAATAATAATAATAATAATAATAATAATAATAATAATAATAATAATAATAATAATAATAATAATAATAATAATAATAATAATAATAATAATAATAATAATAATAATAATAATAATAATAATAATAATAATAATAATAATAATAATAATAATAATAATAATAATAATAATAATAATAATAATAATAATAATAATAATAATAATAATAATAATAATAATAATAATAATAATAATAATAATAATAATAATAATAATAATAATAATAATAATAATATAGTAATTATTATTGAATACGAAGAGAAATCTGTTATTTTCTTTATTTGTTTCCAATGAGGGGTATATTTCTTTAAAACGGCGAAATTTTTAATCATTTTTGGGGAGTTTCACTATCTTTGACTTTGCAACACCGTCCATCAATTAATGTTGATGGCAACCGAATGGGATGCCTCAGGAAGTTTTGTCTGCGGCTCGCATTCGGAAGGCCTATGTTCAAATCCCTTGTCGGATCTACCTGACCCATTGGTTTTGTCCTGGGTTTTCCCGGGTCTACTACATGGCAAAGCGAGAAAGCGTATCGGTAAAAATTCGCAACACAGAGATGTTTAGCTCAGCTTATCGCACATACACGTCGAGTCCGGTATATGTATAGTCTGTTCAGATATAATCATGTCTTCTGGACAGCAATGTGCCATACATCGACAGGCGCGAGAAAACATATCATATAGACACACGCAGCTTCCAGTCGCTCTGTGTTTCGTAACTTACTGTACATCAGCTTACTAATATTTCACTCTTCTAATCGACCAGATAAGACCTGATAAGGGCCGATCATAGCGCTGGTCACCTGAAGGTCGATATGCCTCAACGCTCTGTCGAGTAATACGTAGCGACCTGTGTTTGGCAGGTGGCAGGTTCGATCGCCATCGACCGCGCACTCTGACTTGGGTTGTTCATGGTTTTCTTCTTTGTTACTTAGGTAAATATTAGAGTTCTTGTTTTCATACCACGATTTCCTTCGCATATCTCCCTTCAGCATTCAGTTGTGCTTTCAGCCTCGTTGTGTATGGCGGGCCGAGCATATGGTGCGTATGCTTGCGCATTGTTAATGCTGCTCTCGCCGCAGTATGGTACTGTGTAGTTGCTATCCTCACTTGTGGGGGAGGACACTTGTCGAAGTGTTGGTGGCTACGCAAGAGGCCTAGCGCCGGGATGAAAAATTATCTGAGAGGTTTCTGTTAACAAAGATAAAGCCAGGGTAAACTTTTGAGCAGCACGATTATACGGGGGTATGAGTAGGAGGGGGAACACCTGTGCTCTGTAATCTACATGTTACCACATTTAACCTATTGTGGCTACCACCCCATACAGCAAAAGGGATACAGCGAAGAAATTGCAGGCCTACAGACTGCAGATAGAAATGCCACAGCGACACGTGGAAGTTTCTCACAGTTCTAGGCTCGGTGAACCTTTCCACTTCAGAAGAAAATCATGGTGGATGATAAAGAACGCCAGCTCTCGCCTTCCAATCACGTAAAACAGTATTTTAAGTCTAATTTCATTTTAAACTGGTGTATAAAAAGACAAGATCGCACAGAATCAAATACTTCTAAGTGACAGCTGTTCCATTCCTAAATCCGAAATCACTTCTAAGCCTAAACCAATGAATATTTTGAAATTAATGGCTAAATGTTACAAAATGACACCTGAGGGTAATTTCGGTGACCTCTACATTTCTCCCAACGTAACTCTCATTACACCTTAAGGTTTACCATTTACACAAAATTCAAAAGCAGATTTATGGACAATTCTAGATATACATTTGTTTTGTCAAGACAGTGTCTCAGTGATACACTTTAAGAACTCTTAGAGACAATTTGAGAAAATAAAACTTAATGAAAGTTTTTCATGTGCATAAACATAATATAATGTTGCATTTTTAGGAGATCTAAATGTGGATACGAAATTTACAATTAGTCCGAGTTTTCATTTTGAATTAGCTGTTCTCTCTCTCTATCTCTCTCTCTATTTCTCTCTCTCTCTCTCTCTCTCTCTCTCTCTCTCTCTCTCTCTTTCTCTCGCATTCCATGGACACAAATATATGCGTGCTTTCTTTTTCTGAACATTCTGAGCACTAATCATGAACTTGAAGAAATTTCTAGATCGAATTTTTGGGTAGACTTACATGCCGCACTTTCTCTAAATATTGGTGAGCGGTAGAGAAGGTAAAATCTACGGAATGCAAAGAAGTTGAATTTTCATTTAGTGGGATAAGCTTAGATTTTTCTGACCTGAATTGCTTTACTAGTAGCAATAAAGTCACATATATCTAATTGCAACAATTACTAATAGAATAAACAAAAATAATAAATGAAATTCGTTTGGCACTACGGTTCACGTTGACTTCGTATACGCAATACATTTTTATATTTCCCATACCTATCACATTCGAGGCGGTATGGTCTTAGTTAAGTCTTTTTGCATCTATTGTTTGCACTTCTTATCAAGGTGTCTTCCTCGCTTCTATAAGTAGTCGGCTGATGTGCAAGTCACGTGTGTCGCAATGTTGCGTTGAACGACAGGAGCCATTCTTGGAACTGCGAAGCAAATACCTGGAACGCCTCGCATGCGCGTAGTCTGGCGTAGCTGGCATCATTTCAATAAACATCTATGATGGACAACTGCCAATAGAGAAATGAAGATCGTAAATTTGATGTGCTTCTCTACTCATCACATATAAAATGACAGGCAGAGTCAATTTCTAACTCGTTTACACCATTGTAAACATTTGTGTTGCTTTAGTTTATTCCAATGGCTAGAGGTCGTTCTGAAACCTAAATATAATTTCAGTTTCCTTCTCTTTTGTTTTACAAAATCACTGTATGATCTAAAATATTTTCATGGAATCCTTCGCTTTAACACTTTTAATTTCATACAGCCCCAAAAGTCCTAATAACATCTAAAATACCTCGACATTCCACAAAAGGACGTTCTACAATATCTAACCTCCTTAACCTTCAAAGTTCTTGAAGTGCTTCATAGTCTATGTGTACCTTTTGGCGGTGAAACAATCGTCGTTTGGAATGATGGAGTAATTTTAGGTAATTACCTACAATATATGAAATGTTGAACATGTTTTCTTTTTCTTTGGTCCTGTGGTCCTTCAATAGCACAAAAGCCTCGTAGTTTTCACTTTTTGCGGAAATCCTTAACAACTGCAGTAAAATAGAGGGGAAGCTGGTGAATATTTTTCCATAACCTTAATAAATAGTGTGATAGCAGTAATTGGTGTTCTCATTATTGTTACATTGTTACTCATAAATACGATTATAACAGCCACGATGGAGACCATTTTTGAAAAATTATTGACCAAGATGGATGGCACCTGGAATGGAGGAAATGAAGAAGAAATGGATTAATATGGGATGCGAAATGAGGACACGAATTCCGCTTTGGAAAAAATAGAGTCCAAAATGAATTGTGATAGCTATAATATAAATCTGTTTGTCATTTTAGAAGCTCAGCAATAAGGAAGCACCAGTTTATAGAACACACGCAAAGTGCTCTCACACAGTTAAGTGTAGAAATGAAGTCTAAATTGAAGCAGACTTTCTTGATGCAGCATTCAAAGACATCATCCAAGAAAAACGTCGTGTCATTGTAGCAACAAGAATTCCGTTCAAAACTTTACAGAACGCTCATTTGGAACTTCATGGTAAACTTCTGCCATCAATCATCCGCCAGAAATCCACTAATTGTGATCTTCTCCGACTCCATGTCAACTAATTCTGCCGTTGCAAACAAGTTTAATATAATCATCCACTCATTCAAAGTATTCAAGAACTTTATTTTACCACTGTAATAAAGGCATCCACATCTCATTGGCATGGCTACCTTCACATAAAGGCATTGTGCGAAATGAAATGGCCAATATGGAGCTAACTCAGCTAAAATACTACAGCAAATCGCAGCTGGAGTATCCGGTACACTACAAGATATCAAAAAGATGTTTAAAACCCATATTCTGCACTATTGGGACAAACAGTGGCAATCCACTCCCTCAAAGCTGCAACTTGTTAGAAAGTCTGTCTCAGAGCCAGCTATATCGAAGTCACTTCCGGAGAAAAGAACAAATTCTACTCAACAGGTTATGTATTGGTCACTTCATCCTAAGCCATAGTTATTTAATGAAGAATTCAGCTAAAGATACATGCCCGAAGTGTGGAACTCAAGAGATATCAGCATCCCACCTCATCCCTGAGTGCCCATCCTTGCTGAAAGCTAGAACCAACTTGAACCTTAATAGTGATTTATATGTCATTTTTAATTTAGTTGAAGAATGTAGAAACATTATAAAATTACTGGATTCATCACAATTGTCATCTATTACATAACATTTATTCAACTATCTCCTCCACAGGAGAGAAACTCTCCGACGGATGAGACGCAGGGGGATTGGTGAAGGTTCCCACACCCTCCCTGGACAGGTTTATGACACCCCATGTCAGTACAGTTACAGACCATTCAAAAACCTTCTGACGGCTTCTACTTTTGTGAATGAATCTTATCGGTTTTAGTGTACTGAGTAAATAGAGCGCATGTTTTTTAACGGTCTGCTCCTTGTGTAACAGAGGTTCTCTGCCACACACATTCGCTGTCCTTGTCCCACTGTGTAACACAGGACATTTCTTACAGGGACCTTCTTTGCGTTGATGGACTTATAAATCTTGTGTTAGACAGATTTACAGTTTCTTTTTAATACACCCTGTTTATTGTACAATTGTACTGTATATTTCTACTTGCATCACCATTGATCACTGTAATGTGCGAATTTAGTTGTTCTGTTTATTGTTGTAATTTATTTGTACAGTTTGTTTTATATTTCATTGTTATCTCAATAATGCATTAATTCTACTGTGGTCGCTAATAACCTCAGTTGTAAAGTGACCTTAAATAAATGAAATCAATAAATAAATGCAAATCAAGTAGTACGGAACTGAAATCATTTCCGACCTATATTTATAATAATTCACAGGCAGCAAATGGAAGAAGCCTGTAGGCGAATAACATACAACTACTACTACTACTACTACTACTACTACTACTACTACTACTACTACTACTACTACTACTACTACTACTACTACTACTACTACTACTACTACTACTACTACTACTACTACTACTACTACTACTACTACTACTACTACTACTACTACTACTACTACTACTACTACTACTACTACTACTACTACTACTACTACTACTACTACTACTACTACTACTACTACTACTACTACTACTACTACTAATAATAATAATAATAATAATAATAATAATAATAATAATAATAATAATAATAATAATAATAATAATAATAATAATAATAATAATAATAATAATAATAATATTAATAATAAAGTGAAAAAGTATTAAAATACTCCGCCACGTCCATGGAAAGCCATCTATAGTTCTTTTTTCACATGTAAATAATTAGAAGCAGAAATATTTGACAGTTTTAGCTACTTCTAATGATTTTTATTATATAATTATATGCGTAAGATATTTTCATGGCAAATGAAAAGTATACCTTGAGTTTTTAGGTATGTGCCCTGAAGTCTTCTTTATTTTGAATTTCTTTTGCAAGGTGATAAACGTAAGAGAAAGTCAATATCTTACTACACAATGAATGTAGAGCACAATCTTTATTTTTTTTTCCTTTCTTATTTTTTCAAGATATTCCTTTTATTGATTTGAATTCTCCATTATAGGAAGTTGTTAACTTTTTTTCTTCCACTTAGTCGTGCAAACAGAATTTAAGGCCTATAGCAATCAGCTCTGAAAAGATTAGACGATTGATTAAACGTACTATATTAGTATTCAATTTTACCTACAAAAACATGTAATAAAACCATTTCCATAAATCTCAGTTAACATGAAGCATACAGAAGAACAAACGTTTATAATAGTTTGAGTATAAGTGAGTAGAGAAAGTCGTATGAGTAAAACATACGATTATTAGAATCGAATGAAGATGTGTATGTTTGTGAACATAAGTCGAAAAAACGACTAAATACCAAACATTTCGTGTTTTAATGCTGTATTTCTTTTATGGTCTGGGCTTTATAGTTCGGACCACTGTTAGATAAATTATTCGAAATTAGTTGTTCTTTCACCTAGCCGTGTGTAGGACGCAGTATGGAAAGGCAGAGTCAGACCGAAACATTAAAAAAAAAAAAAAAAAAAAAAAAAAAAAAAAAGAAAGAAAAAGGCCCGGTCCTTAAAGTACTTACAGCATGGTAACTCGCCATTAAAGTAGTTGTCTCATGTGTTTATGGCAACTCCTAGTGGTTTACCGTAAAAACACGGGTCAGTTGGAGAATTTAATGTCATATCGATACATTGGCTATGGTAGCTCAATGGCTAAGAGCAGTCGGCCGGATTCCGGAAGGTCTCTGGTTAAAATCCCGGCTATAGCATTGAATTTTTTAGTCTAACTCTACCTTTCCATATTTCGTCCTACACACGATTGGTGTGAAATAATAATTAATTTCTTAAAATTAGTTTGCATACTCAGGAATAAACGATACAAGTTAGAGAAAAGCTTGTGAATGTAATGCATTATATTCTTTAAAATAATTTTTCCTTAACTTTTTTTTTTTCATGTTTCCCCCTATTTGAATGTTAAGCTGGGTCAAAGCGCAGAGTTAAATTTGGTGAGAAGTGGCGAATGCAGACAGAGCATGGAGACATTTAAATGCGAATCTTTCTATCACCTTTATGATGAAAGAGCTCCTGGTGCTGCCAAGCTGGGCTTTGCTCTTTGTTTTAGTCTCTTGAGACTTATCGACTTAGCTTCAAGCATCTGCACTCAAGGACCTATTCACTTCTTGCCTCTTCAAGCTGCAGGTCCCTTGCTTTTTTTCAGTTGATCACATTCTACCGCATTCCTCTACCTTCTCTTTACTTCTTTGGTATCCAACTGGTAGTGTTTGTAGTGCAGTTTCATATCTCTTCGATTTAGCGGATTGAATCCGGATTACCGCTACTGAATTTATTTGAAAAGCAGAAAGCTGTAGGCAAGTAAACCCGGCATTTTATTTCGGTTCAAAAGCGAGAGAGGTTGACAGGAAGCTCTTTTCCAATTACTGCACATCCCTGAGAACGCGATTGGTATCTCGATTTCTTGTAGAACTGATTGATCAGCACAAAGATGGGATTAAGACAAAACAGTTCTTGCTTTCACAACAAGCTTTAAAATAAGTTAATATCAGTTAATTTTCGCTGTTTTTGCGTTATTTTCGATTTTTATTCACCTTCACCTTCACCGTACTACGTACTACGTACTTCTGCAAGCGCTTTCACGGAGGGATTTCGAAAGTGCGTCCTCTCTTGACTTAGCGAGTCCATATTAAAATTCTAAGATACATAACCTATCTACTGGAGGTTTATTGGAGGATTATTTATAAAAAATAACTGTTTTATCACCACTGCCTTGGCATGGTGGGCACGGCTGGGTAACCTCTGGTTTTGGTCTCTTTTAAAACATGCATACTTAACTTAAAAACAGATTTTCCTCTCCTCCAATTTTCAAGATATGTGTACGTGGCTCGTCTGCCAAAATGTGTAAATGGAATCTGGAGTGTTTACGTTTATCCTAGTTCCCAGCAATGTTTGCATGTAATAAAGAAAACAAAACACAGTGTTCGTGTATCGAAGGCTAGTGTTTGGTTACTGATGAAACTGCATAGAGAAAATATTTGCATGAAATATCTTTTATATGATGGTGAAAAACATTAAAGTCGTAATAGCAACTAATCATACAGGGGAAAAAATAACTTGGCGCTATATATTTCAAAGAATGTTGCATTTTTCTTCAAGAAAAGTCTTGCCTCGATGTAGTTTACCAGTTGCACAAAATTAATTCAGAATGAAGAGAACTTCCCAGGCTATCCCAGAAAATTCAATATAAATGTTAATATTAACACAAATATGTTAAATATATGGTAGCTTAATACAAATCGTCAGCGGTATTTTTTCATGCATGTTTAGGGTATGGAAATTTTCTTAAAATCATCGTCTTGCAGCTATAGAAGATGGTGAAGTAAGTAACATTTCGATTTCTCTGACTTTTTGTTTTTTGCGGTATGTTGTTCATAACAGTGCCCGTATATACCATACAGAATGAGTTCATAGATCTCAAAACATATATTTTCTGCGATATATTGATATTAAAAGTTAGGATGGAGTGAATAATCCCTCTGAATGTCGTACTTTAATAGAGAAGGCAAAACAGCAAATTCTTCCTACAACATATTGCATATATTAAGGTCTATGAGATTCCTTTAAATTAAAGCGTTTAATAAATAATAAGTATGTTTCAACAACTAAATAATTTTAAAACTCAGTTAAGAAACCATGACTCATAATTATTATAAATATAAAGATCTCAAATTCCTTTACAGGTCAGTTATAAACTTTTCCTAGACACCTGAACACACTAAAACGTGGATTAGATTATGGCAACACTGAAATATAATTTCCCCGATCCACTAACCTTGATAGACCTATTTGTAACACGGAGCGTGCCAGGATATATTTCCTAGGTCATAAATTAGAAACTAAATGGAGGGCTTTCGCAAAATATACAACAGATTGCCAGTCTTATATCATTTTATTCTTGGAAAAGAATTTAGGCTTTTTTATAAACATTCACAAACAGAAATAGTTATTTATGTTTCAAAGCCGCTGTCATCAATGTACAGAGTTGTGAAAACATTTTAATTATAATTTAGGGATATTTAAAGATAATAAAGAATTAAAGGAAACGTTCACCTTGAAAATGAATACTTAAAATAAGTATATATACTATACAAATATGTGTGCAACTTGGCTGCATACAAGATTACATATTATTATAAAAGGTTTTCTGTACTCGATGCGTATTTTACACGACTGGCAATGGACTTTGGACTATTGGTAGCGTGTTTTTATTACCTTTTTCATTGTACATTTCAAGTTTAATTTACTGTCAATAAAGGATTGGCATTACATTGCTTTTGAACTATTATGCTATACGTTGTTATTGTGTGGAGGGACAACTAAGGGCAAAGAATGACTCAGGAAAGATGCGAAGAGATAGGAGCAGAAAAGTGTGTGCTATTGATATTTTACTTCCAATAAAAATACAAAATAATTATGAGTTTTCAGAATTCAGATAATTATTTCCGATGACCATCATCTGCTGCCAACTTTCAAACGTTTGTCGTTACCATACTATAAAATCAGTCGTGCACAGCAAATGAACAATGAAGGCAAATCAAGCTTTCTGAATTATATTTCTGAACGGTGAACATTTACAAAATTATAGACATAAGTGAAGTACTAAATATACATAAACAATATATGAGAAAACAAAAAGTTGGATGGAGGGATCATTAGAATACAGGACTGGATGATAAAATTATTTTAAAGTACAAGGAAATGAAGTGATTTTGAAGGGAGACCATGCTTAAGAAACAGTTAGGATCTCCCGTACCGCCCCCCCAAATATCAATGTTAACAGCCGAAATATTGTACTTTAAAATAAATCGGATGTCCGATGTTGTGATAGCTGGTATTCTCGACTTTTGAGTCCAGCAATCCGAGTTGAAATCTCGGTGGATTTTATTGTTTAGTGTTTAGCATTGATCGATATGAAGAAAGAGTTCTTTTTAATTCTGATAAGCCGTCACCGCCCACAAAAAGTGAATAAACGTCATTTGATGATAGTTTGTGATCCATTTTAAGTGTAATCTCCTGCCCTACCTCTTACAAGACGATTGTTACTATTAATATCTCCTTCACTCTAAACCCAATATTCTCAAATTTTACTGTTTTTCTCATAGGTTTTGCTTGTGAACCATTTGTCTTAAAACATCTTTCTAAAGTCCGTCCATACTATCTACGGCACCAGTGGGATGATATTGTGAAATACGAGCTGGAATGATTAATGAAAGAAGGTCTAAATTCACGGCATTCGTCAGTTGTGGGGGGTTGGAAAGAACCGTGTAGTGTGAGTGTTTCCTTTAAATGATGGTTAACATGATGAAGACGGACACATTAAACTCAGATGAACCAACAGAGGATTTTACAGTGAAACAGAATTATATCCCCACATTTTGTATGTTCGTTTGAAATCCCTTTACATGCCGTACGAAAAAGTGAAGACGTGAGGAATTTATGCTATTAAAAAAAAACTTAGGTCCCACCGAGATTTGAACTCGGATCGCTGGATTCAGAGTCCAGAGTGCTAACCATTACACCATGGAACCACACAGCTCTGTTGACCGAACAAAGCTATTTCAAACGTAGATCTATTTCTGAACACTAACGAGTTGGAGCCTGTGCTTGTAGATTCCGAGAATATTCTTTGACGTCAGTTAATTGACTTCCTTAATTTATATTTTCAGATAAGGATGAAGATTTATATTGTTTATAAAGAGATACGTTTGCCGAGAGAATTGATATAATTCGTTCATGTTGTGTTATATACGCATGTGACAACAGTGGGAACTGCAGTACCGATACACAATAATTCATTATTAAAAACCTGCTTTTTGTTTGTTTATAAATCACCTGCCGAACTTGTTATTAAAAAGTGAGTCATGCACAACAAATGAACAAATGAACAAATGAGCCAATACAAGCTGCCGAAGTCATATTTCTGGCGTTATGAGACGGTTACAAAATTATTGACATATAGGTGTGCATATTATCTGTAGTACCGTAGGCTTAAACGAAGACGTTCAATGTCATGGTTATTACTAGGATCCGGATTTTTAATTTTTTAATTATAACATTCCTTCATTTTAGGTTTCTTATATATTTAAAATAGGTTTGTTGGGGTTTTCTTGATTAAAATACAATGTTTTGTTTGCTTATCACTACATGTGCTTAAATTTTTTTTTTTTTTTTTTTTTTTTTGTTACTTATTTGTAAGTTTATTCCTGAATTTATTTCACAAAAGTATAAAGTGACAAAGGTATTCATCAAAGAACACACGAAATGAAGTTTATTGTTCGCTTTCTAGTTTATTTTTGGCATTGCAGTATATATCTGGTGTAAACGATTTCCTATTTTCACGCAACACATTCTTGTCTAACGAAAACGATCTTTAATGTTCAATGACGTCATTGGAGCGTAGACAATTGCTGCCAATGCTTTCCTATAGAGTTTTCTCCCTGCATACTGGGTTTATGATTTTCAAACCCAGGATTTCGTTCAATAATATTCTGCAACTACTAAGAACATGCACCTCCCACTGGTCCAGGTGTTTGTTCTTTCGAAACATTGCCAATATCTAGAACATCTTTTTATTCTCTATCTCACGCTAGTTTAATCCTGCTGTAAATAACAAGGCGGAGCTGACTAACTCGTCACGTGTTAGACGCTACATGCACGCACATAAGTTTTACAACACTAGCAGTATACATAGCAGGCTAATTTCTAAACAATATATAAATAGAGTTGGGTTACCATTAACTTAATTAACTTATTAAATCTATGAGTTGGCTCATTGCTGAAAACATAATCATGAACTTCACTGCGTATGGCACTTTTCGTAAAATTGTCGTATTTCTCCACGTGCTGTTTCCCGGTGTTGTTACAGTTCCGGATGCTTGCTGTTCCATTCTAACATTATGTACAGTACTTGCAGAAACACCAAGGAGATCACCAGTTTCTTTCTCAATGTTTTCATAAATGATTCCGGATTTATTTCTTTAAGCACCCCGAAATACTGCGCGATCATTCGCCCGTCACCACTTTTTAAAGATTTGCCTTAATTGTGTTTAATTTCGGCGGAGGTACCGGCCTGTTCCATGGTGAACAGTTTACTGATGTTAAATTGCATATACATAAGTGTTTTTTGGGCTTGTGAGGTATAATAGATTTACAGGAAATAGTGTTAAATAGCAGAAGCAATTCTATACTATAAACAATATTGTCAAGAACCCATTATTTACGATAGCGCGGCGCGGAGTGATAAGGGACAGATAGTGCCGGGTGGAGATAAAGATCTTGCCTAAGCAGATAAACATAGCGCGGAGATAAAAGACATGCTAAAACAGATAACGTTAGAAGTCTGGAACGTTCGTGTTTCGTCTAGTGACAGAACATTCGATTTCTGGTTTGTTATAGAACAATCTAGAATCATGAATGGTCGGGTATAAAAAGAGCCGTGGCTAGTTTATCGGACAGTCGCAAACAGAGTCGTAACGAGAGTTGTAATGAAACTGGTGTTTTGGAAGTGAACTCTTTGTTGTGGTCAACGACCTTTGAAGGTTGTATTTGTGTGTTACGTAATCCTGCTGGTGGATAAAGTGTATTTCTACGTAAATAAAGAGCATTTTGAATTTCTGCAAATTGGACTTTTGATTCTACAAACCCACAAAGTGACTATCTTAATCAGCATTCAACTCGATACAGACCTCGTTACGAGAGAGCTGCCTGGTATAGGAATGCAAAAATATTATATAATAGCGGTGTTCTTTAGTAATAGTTAAATAAAATGCAGCTTAATTTAACATAAGTTAATAGTGTGTATAATTTCACCTCTCTTCTGTCTAATCTGTATATAGTATACAGAACACATTTATGTGGTATGTGAAGCAGAAAGATAAAATGTGGGGCTATTTCGTTTATAAGAATCGAAACATTTGCATACTTTTCTCTCTCCGAAATTAGCTCGCGCAGAGGAGCGATCAGAAAACTACTTACAGTACTGTAGTTAAAGAATGTGTTTATCGTACGCATGCAAATAAGAGAAAACGCCCATTAACTTCGCTAAACCAGTCAACAGCTTAACCGTTTTCTGTCCCAATATCTCTGTCTTTGTCTCTCTTCCTACCCAATGTTTACTGCAGGATTAAACTAGGTTGAGACAGATTATAGTGCAAAGTTGTACTTTCCAACCGGAGGTTATAGTATACCGCTTTTGGTATAAAACCAAAATGCGTATTAATATATGCAAGAGAAGCTGCAAGAGTCGACACTGGAGTGATCTCTTAGCCTTGGCAATGGAGGAAGCTTCTGTTTCATCTGGTTCATTGGCGACATTTCGAATGTCCTTTAAGTGCTCGGCAGCAGACAGCCAGTTCCCAAGCATATAAAAATTGACAGAGGTGGATGAGGAGTTGTTCTCTTTGAACATCTGAATACTGTTGGGGCTTTTAAGAAAAACATCTTGACCGAAGAGCTCCGGAGGAATAGAATTCGAAGCTCGGTTGGACTGAGTTACCCTCACATCTCTTTCTTACTGAGATTAATGTCATTTGGGGGTGCATTTCACTTGTTTTATTAAATTACGCTTGAATATGACCTTTTCAGTTTTGAAAATCTGAAAATAATATTTTTCATTTCAAAAAGGGAAACCAGCCATGGAGGTGTCGTACGTGTGAAACGCTCATTTAGCTTTTCTAGGTGAAATAAGGTTAAAAACTAAAAAATCCGGGCCCTAGTTACTAAAATCTTTGAGAATTATCACCTAGCAATGTAACAAACCACCGCATTGCAAAACTAGTTACTGTACACAAAAGACTAAGTGTACAAATATGCTGGCGTACGTTCTGCAACATTGTAGCAGACAAACGTGCAACTTCCGTCATGAGCTGGTAAAGATCCAAGCCATAAAATGTATTTTCAAACTTCCCAAGTACATGCATCACACGTCCAGGGTGAATACCGATTCTCTGCGTAGACAGCAAGCTTTCCTATAGACGCATTTGTTGAACAAGACATAAACTGCACTATATTTACAAAATTTTGAAATACAAAAGTATGGTATATTGGCCGTAACTTTTAAATGGATGAATACTTCTTTACCTTCCTTACCAACTACCTTAATTCCTTTATGAGATAAGAACCCTCCAGACGACCCTCGAGGGTTCCTGTAGCGTGAGGGGTGAAGAACAGAATTTTAAACTGAACCACAGGCTTTGAAATTTTCCACCCTGGTTATGCATATCTCATAATGGAGCAAAAGACTTCCCCTTCACGAGCATTCCTGTGAGCTGCCGCAATTTCTGAATCATAAAACTACACTTTCTGCTCGGTTTGTGCAGATTTTAAGCTTCCACACTGTGCTTCTTATGACAACATGCTGTGCTACAACGAATAAAATTCTACAAAAATATTAAAAAAAGAATGCTTTTAATTAATTTCTTGTCCAAATACACATTATAAGTGTTTACTGTGATCAAAACAAACAAGACATATGCATAAACATGCGGCCTTACCGTCTGAAATGACAGTGCCACATTTCATGACAGCTCCTCTTTAAAATTATGACAATTTAAATTAATTTTGGCGGATATTAAAAACAAACTGAAGAAAGCTTAAAATCAATAAGTAAAACTAAGTGCATTCCTCGCATTTCTTTTATTGTAGCCAGCAAATTCTTAAAGCTTTTAGTAACTCCTATGTCTGACATTACTGAGCGATGTTCTATTTTACCAAGTATGCTGATTTAATTCCATGTATTTTAACAGCTCGAATGACCTTGGTTTACCTGCTTTATTATTTGTTTACATGACAAAGAGCAAATTAATACATAAATAATAACTGTTTTACATTTGAGAAAAGTATACGTATAAAACTATACTCAAACCAATAGGTTGGAGTATTTTCAAAATGGATAATGCCACAAAACTTGACATTAATTATGTACTTTAATGAGATGTACATTTTTTTGTAATAGGTATAATTGTTTCCATAGCAAATGTCATTCAGAATGATAAAATTACTTTTGACTTGAAATATCGTTGAAATTTTTATAGAAAGTCAACAGTTTTGACATTTTTATCATGTAAAGAGTTTTAGTTAATTGATGGAAATTAATCATTTCTCCACACTAACCTTAAATAGGCTAAGATATTTTATGGATAGAGTCAACATGAAAAATGCAATGCCATGGCCGGGATTTGAACCACGGATTTTCTGGTTTCCGTCCAGTCGCTCTTAACCTTTGAGCTACCATGGCCAACGTCCGTCCTGACATTAAATTCCCCAGTTGACTCGTATACTTCCCCAGAAGACCACTAGGGGCTCTCGCATCCGAGATACACCGTTTGTGGCGACTTACTATTGTAAGTACTTTAGTACCAGGCTTCATCACTTAACTCTTATTATTTTAGTTAATTGATGGAAATTAATCATTTCTCCACACTAGACGTATATAGGCTAAGATATTTTATGGATAGAGTCAACATGAAAAATTCAATGCTATGGCCGGGATTTTTCATGTTGACTCTATCCATAAAACGTAGAGAGTTGTTTAGGGTGTCGCTACCTTGAAAGATACTGAACTCAAATATCGGTTTGGGATTTCGTTGACCATTCTTCTTCTTCTTCTTCTTCTTCTTCTTCTTCTTCTTCTTCTTCTTCTTCTTCTTCTTCTTCTTCTTCTTCTTCTTCTTCTTCTTCTTCTTCTTCTTCTTCTTCTTCTTCTTCTTCTTCTTCTTCTTCTTCTTCTTCTTCTTCTTCTTCTTCTTCTTCTTCTTCTTCTTCTTCTTCTTCTTCTTCTTCTTCTTCTTCTTCTTCTTCTTCTTCTTCTTCTTCTTCTTCTTCTTCTTCTTCTTCTTCTTCTTCTTCTTCTTCTTCTTCTTCTTCTTCTTCTTCTTCTTCTTCTTCTTCTTCTTCTTCTTCTTCTTCTTCTTCTTCTTCTTCTTCTTCTTCTTCTTCTTCTTCTTCTTCTTCTTCTTCTTCTTCTTCTTCTTCTTCTTCTTCTTCTTCTTCTTCTTCTTCTTCTTCTTCTTCTTCTTCTTCTTCTTCTTCTTCTTCTTCTTCTTCTTCTTCTTCTTCTTCTTCTTCTTCTTCTTCTTCTTCTTCTTCTTCTTCTTCTTCTTCTTCTTCTTCTTCTTCTTCTTCTTCTTCTTCTCTTCTTCTTCTTCTTCTTCTTCTTCTTCTTCTTCTTCTTCTTCTTCTTCTTCTTCTTCTTCTTCTTCTTCTTCTTCTTCTTCTTCTTCTATACTTCTGCTATTTAGTAACCACCGCGCGCATATACATATACACGGGACGGAGCATTTGGGGAGGAGGGTTCCAGGGGGTTTTAACCCATACTTCCGGTGAAATCTCGGCATTTAACTTTTGAGTCAAATGCAATATTTCCCCTGCGCAGTTAAGAAACTAAACAAAATTTAATTGTGGGTTAAATTCAGTTTATGATGACAGCAAGTGTTGTAGAGAACTATTCTTCGGAAGTACTGCTATAAGCGATGAGTAACAGTACATTAGATCTTCCGGATATAATCGATAAACGTTGATGTCATATGTCAATGAATGAAGATCGAATAATTCAGCTCAGATTTAAATGCCTTTGGTCAAGGCATATTAACCTTTATCAGTGATCTTATTCAACTTCTGCGAAGTTTCGACTGAATGATGACGCTACTGCTAATACTACTGCTGTTGCTGATGTTACTGCTGATGCTGTTACCAGTAGTAGTAGTAGTAGTAGTAGTAGTAGTAGTAGTAGTAGTAGTAGTAGTAGTAGTAGTAGTAGTAGTAGTAGTAGTAGTAGTAATAGTAGTAGTAGTAGTAGTAGTAGTAGTAGTAGTAGTAGTAGTAGTAGTAGTAGTGATGATGATGATGATGATGATGGTGATGTCACAAATGAAGACAGCTAGTGCTGAACCTGCTTTATTTGCCTCTTAAACGCTTAGCTTTCGGCAAACGTTACACTTGAGACACTGTTGCACATGCTGCACACACTCTCACAACAAAACATAACATCGAATGGAATCAATTCTGAACTGTTACACCCACTGACACAATGAACGGTCACTATCACTGTCCTTTGGAAGACTCAGGCCACGCCGTGGCTCAGTGGTTAGACCGCTTGGCTCTCACCAAGACGGCCCGGGTTCGATCCCGGACGACCGCAAAGTGAGATTTGTAGTGGACAACACGGCATTGGGGCGGGTATTCTCCGGGACCTCCGGTTTCCCCCGCCATCTCATTCCACCAGGTGCTCCATCTTCATCTCATGTATCATCAGTGTCACCGCCTGCGGTGCCGTATGTAGTAAAAGCGGGCGTTAAACACTACACACATTGGAAGACTCACTCACTGATTCACTGTCGAGCAACAATGGCTCCTCATATACAGCCTAAACATAAGGTGGTACGTTCTCGAAAAGGAATGCCCTCGAAAAGGTCGAAAGGATCTCTGGAACCGAAAAGTGACACAAATTGGCACGAGTTTTTGTTTAGTGAATAAGAAGCAGTTCGAGTAAGTACGCGCTACTACCCACTCCCCTCATCGGCAATTAGCCGGGGTTGAGGTAACAGCAATTTTTGCTGGTCATGATGACGATTGTATATAAAATGCACTAGTTAAATAATTGTAAGGATACACACTCTGTTTCTGAAATGAACTACAGAACATTTGCATACACTCCCGAGAGCAATTTAGAGTTATATGCATGAGGTTAGAATAGCCTTAGGAGCAGCTTTTGAAAATCGTGTAACATACGGCATAATGCAGTAAGTACTGTACCGAATGATCAAACATATAAGTTCTTAAGGATAGAAACATAAAGTGACTTTGAAAATCGAATATAGATGAAAACGGAAAAGGTATTTCAGTAGAACGGAAATCTTCAGGTCTAGGGCTATCAATAAAGGTATAAGATTATACAACAGACTACCAGAAAATATTAAACAAATGGAGAGCCTTATACATTTTAAAAAGGGAGTAAAACTCTTTTTACTGCAACATTCATTTTATTCTGTAAATGAGTTTTTAAATGTTAATTAGTTTTAAGTGATTGTAAATAATGACAATAGCCATTATACTATGACGTGTCTGATATCAATCGAAAGGACAAAATAAATTGAATTGAATTGAATTAAATCATGAAGTAAACTCCGCATTTGTGAACAATTCCTTTTATATAGAATTTCTCTATGGTCTTTATATAGTGTATATTTATTTGCTTTTTCTACTTTAGACTTTTGTTGGATCCTGCATCTGTTACAGTTTTTAGTCGTAACTTTTTATATTTATCTTTGTATCTTGAACTGTCATGTCCTATAACATATGTATTATGTTCCAAAGGATGAAATAAATACAAATACAAATACAAATACTGTAATTAGACTGTTAGGCCTGTATGACCAGCAAAAGATATACCTAAGGATCTTGGACTATCGAAATTCAACTGTGACATACTTCCTCCTTTAGAGTGAACCAGGGTTACATTTGGTGATATTCCATATGTTGTTTCAATGTCGTCCTGCGTAGATTATATCCGAATCAAATGGGTGGAATGATGCTCAGAACAGCCCCTGGTCCACAGAGCTTAAAGCTTTACGACTACATCTTTCAGGACAAGGGAAAACCACGGAAGATAGCCTTATCCAGATAAATCACGCTAACCTAGATTCGAAATCGGTACCTCTACCATTACACCATAAATGCGGTCTACTCTATCTGTGGCAACATAAGTACATAAACCGTTAATTTAAAGCAAATAACCTTGGTTGCATGGACGCCATTGTATTCCAAGTAGAGGTTTCTTTGGAAGTGTGTTAGTGTTTACATAGGTGTTCTATACTTTTTAATTGTTGTTTCTGCAACACAATCTTGCAGTGAATACGTAATCATATTCAGTTCTGGGATATTATTTAATCCAGAAGGAATGATACAAAACAGCACTATTTTGAAAACTTGTTCACGAAACATTTTGTCCTGTTCCAATGTGGGAGCAGAGAAGCACGTAATACCTTAAACATTTCTGGATGGAATCAGCTCCCTGCGCTAAACATTGCAAGGCAGTATTTAATTATTGTCTTGAAACTAGAAAACTCCAACGTAAAGTTGGCAGTACTTCAGTTTAGAATAACATAGCTTATTTTGGATTCTTGAAAACTGCTGTTAATTATTTCCCTTGTAATAGAGATGAAATGAGGAAATATACCAGAAGGCTAGACTTACTGGTAACAGAAACAACGCAGGTAGGGTTACTGACGATTCTAGAAGCAGCATCTCTGTTCTGTCTCCTAAATATCTACCCTTTCTGCAAGGACAGGTTTGAGCAGTGCAGAATCTTTTCCTCGACCACGTGAGCCACAATTCGTCGCACATTGCCATCCCACAATCTTGCAAGAAATGGAAAATGAAATGGAAAAATTCATGGTTAAGAAATGCGTCCCTGTATTTCTTTAGGAAACAGAGAAAACCATGAAAGATGCCTCATTGCTGTGAAGTTTGAGCATTGGAGCCTTTTAAATGCCAGTCTCAGAGAGAGGTTACTTTATAAGCCTCTTCGCTCGTTTTGGATATCGTAAGTAGCCAATTTTCAACACGTCGTATTAAAAGTTATGTCTAAGAAAGCCAAATTGCTTATTTACCTTAAAATGGTTTAAAATAAGAAGCCCTACTTAGTCCCAGCCTGCAATGCTGAATATTTCCAAAGTAAGAGTGTTGAAAGTTTGTTCGTAATAGTAGTACTACATCAAATGTGAAGTTTTGTGAGGAATTGAGCTAGTCTTTGGTAATTTTTGTAGATGAGGATGTTTATTTTTTTATTTATTTTTTGTGTTTAATGCCCATTCTTACCGAATAAAGTATATCAGGGTGATTACTGATGATATACGAAATGAAATTATAATTGAAAAATAAATTTTTTGGAAGGAAACGTTCCAGGCCTAGGTATAGAATACTTCACCAGTATTTCAAAGTTCTGAGAACTAAGGAAAACCTGAAAAAAAAAACTGTCAGGGAGATCGTCCTGGCTGTTGTCTGAAATGCAACCTCTTGTTCAGAAGTCCTGCTTTAACCAAACTGAAAAGGCAAAAGGGGGGGCAAGAAAATGGGGATTTGTAAGTGAGAAATGCGAGGTTAAGAAAAACTGGTGGAATGATAGTAATAAGAAGTTGAACCAATAGGTAAATAGTAAACAGGGAGAGACAAAAGTTTGGTACAGAGCAAACAACTAATACATGATGGATAGGCAAAAGAGAACCAATATAAGCATATAAATGTACAAAAGGAGCAGGTCCCAGCTCAGAAGTAACCCAGGACATATTCTCGTGTTCACTAAATTATATCATGTGATAATTAAAATGTTAAATTGCCCTACAGATAATAAAACGGCATAAATTTCCAGATAGAGGCTGAAAATGGTAAGAAACAGTTTTTGAAAATTTTAAGCTAACCAAGTACATTTTTCCTTGCCAACGCGCAAGTATGTGATATTTTGATCATATATTCTAACATATGTAGATACGTAAGCAATGGACTAAAACTGTTCACAGAATACGTATTTTGTACATGGCAGGTTATAACTTTTTCTCAATTTTAAAACAAAGGTTTGTACAGGAAAGTGGATGAAGTATTTTATGAAGAGTTTGAAAATAATGGATACGAGACAACTTTTAGCAACTGTAAAGATAAACTGCAAGTTCACAAGCGAAACGTTGCTTGACAGGAATTGATATCGAAATCAGTACCAAAAGGTCATAAAACACTTCCATGTTCGCAATAAAGTATCAAAATGTTGCTTAATGTAAATCTCTACAAAAATGCGGTAAACAAGCTTATCAACCAGTTTTTAAAATTTTGAAAATGATTTACAGCATGCACATTCGCAGATTGTTTTCGATACTACCTGTATAGGCGCACGCAGTCCCACACACAACATCTCTCTCTCAAACACACGCACGCGCACAGAGATTTCGTATTCATTGGTAGTACAGGCAGATGACCCCATTTCCTCCATTGAACAGTATGCATCTGTATTATAAAAGTACACAAATACAGTGCAAACTATGAAGTATACATTTTAAATGGTACTAAATTGGTGGTACTGAGAATGTCCTACTTTCATTTGATTTCACGAAAATAGCCTGTTGCTGAAATGTCTTTGTTCTGAACAAAACTGTCGTGGTCCCATGGTGTAATGGTTAGCACTCTGGACTCTGAATCCAGCGATCCGAGTTCAAGTCTCGGTGGGACCTATCACTTTTTATACTCTCGTAATTTATCCAGTCTTAGTCGAAGACGTTTATAAAATATAGAATAAAAGTTTTAAGTTAAAAATGCGCTTGTTGGATGGTAATGTTGATGTCTAATGGCTATTTAATTTAATTAATTCCCCCTTGTATGCCTAGAAGTTCTGCGATGATTACGAAAAGTTTAATTTCGTAATAATAAAACAAATATTTCCTCACATTCACGAAAATAGAAATGAATTATTGGATGATGTGTTTCTGAACCCGCTTGCCTCCCCCGACAATGTCCTTAATTCTAGATATGCAGTACAGTGTCAAAGAAATACCAAATGGTAGAATAATTAGATAAATTATTTTTCAGAGCTAGTACGTCATGAAATGCAGTTCACAGTCGCAACTCAACTTCACGTGTGTTTAAACATCATACATAACATTCTAACTTTAAAAAATTTAGTAGATGACTTTATTATAAGTGCATTATAATTTTATAATGGTTTTGTAGTTCCGTTCTCGAGGTCGCGGGTTCAAACCCGAAAGAAGAGGATGGACTTTTTGGAGGTAAACACCTTTATCATGCTTTGCTTTGGAAGGGAAGTAAAGGCGAAGGTCCCGTTTCGTAGACATTGGCATTCAAAAGAACCTCAGGCCTGATAAATATGCCTTTGAACAAAATTAAGCGCCCAATATAGAATGGGACACTGATAACCACAGCAGTTAAAGAGCAACCATAAATAAAATATAAAAACCTCACCTTTGAAAACATATTTCACGTTATTTATTATGCACTTATTATCAAAGCTGTAGTGCACTTTGTTGCAATTGTTACCTAATAAATTAGAAAACGGGGGTAACTTTGTGTAAAAGTTAAGTATCATCCACATATGTAAGGTGAATATTTAAAAAAATCCCCCCATACTACTTTTTAAATGAAAAAAAAATGGTCCAAATTGTTTTAGTTTTCCCAAATACAGCTCTAAAAATGTATATCGAAATACCATATATTTAATTTACTTGAATTACAACATATATATATATATATATATATATAGTATTTTCTTGGAATAGCCTGTGAAGTTTTCACTTAAATTAATTTTGTGTAATGAGTAAACCGTAAGAGACAGAGATCTTACTGGGCAAAAATAAAAATTTCGTTAAGGCATACTGTTTACGTCAAGTAATTTTTGCACCATTGACCTTTTCCGAAACATTCTTAGGTTTTGGTTTGAATGTTGAAATATTTTAATAAGTCACTTCTCTTCCTTCCTTCCTTCCTTCCGTCCTTCCTTCCTTCCTTCCTCCCTTCCTTCCTCCCTTCATCCCTCCCTCCTTCCTTCCCTCCTTCCCTCCTTCCTTCCTTCCTTTCTTTCTTTCTTTCTTTTTCTCTCGTACATTCGTTCTTTCTTTCTCTCTCTTTTTCTCTCTGTATTTGTTTCTTTTTCTCTTTCTATCTCTCTCTTTCTTTCTCTATTTCTCTCTCTCCTTCTTTCTTTATTTTCCTGGTGACTATACAAAAAAGAATATATTTCAAAATTATCACATTAACGCTGGGTTTAACTATCGCTTAAGCCTATTGTATTGCCTTGTAATTGCAACGAAATATGCAATGATAGCATTTCTGCAGACTCAAAACAAATAAAACAACATTTTATAAGATTATATTATAGAAGAGTGCATAGATATTGCCATTAGAGTATAACATGTACGAGTTTTAGAAAATGAGAATGAATAAAATATTAAACCGTTGTAACTTATTTTTGGTTCTGTGTTAATTACGTTAATCATAATGGGTCCACTATGTATACATTAAGAAAGCATATAATCTCCAGATGTCATATAAATAAGATAGAAACCGGTGGATGTCAACGTTCCATAGTCTCCACCAAAGCTTGATATATGATCCATAACCCTTAAAAATGATCCTTACATTTGAATGTTGTTCTGGCAAACGTTTCTCGCTTTATGCATCAATATTATATCAATATCACAAAATATCTATCATGTAGATATCCAGTCTGATCTCAGCTATTAGTGGAATAGTGATAGCTTAAAACTTTGTATTTTTTATATAGGCTACTTGTAAAATTATATTATTGTGTACAAATAAATTACTGTATTAATATACAATTATACAGCTACTAGTGAAAATAAATAAATAAATAAATAAATAAATAAATAAATAAATAAATAAATAAATAAATAAATAAATAAATAAATAAATAAATAAATAAATAAATAAATAAATAAATAAATAAATAAATAAATAAATAAATAAATAAATAAATAAATAAATAAATAAATAAATAAATAAATAAATAAATAAATAAATAAATAAATAAATAAATAAATAAATAAATAAATAAATAAATAAATAAATAAATAAATAAATAAATAAATAAATAAATAAATAAATAAATAAATAAATAAATAAATAAATAAATAAATAAATAAATAAATAAATAAATAAATAAATAAATAAATAAATAAATAAATAAATAAATAAATAAATAAATAAATAAATAAATAAATAAATAAATAAATAAATAAATAAATAAATAAATAAATAAATAAATAAATAAATAAATAAATAAATAAATAAATAAATAAATAAATAAATAAATAAATAAATAAATAAATAAATAAATAAATAAATAAATAAATAAATAAATAAATAAATAAATAAATAAATAAATAAATAAATAAATAAATAAATAAATAAATAAATAAATAAATAAATAAATAAATAAATAAATAAATAAATAAATAAATAAATAAATAAATAAATAAATAAATAAATAAATAAATAAATAAATAAATAAATAAATAAATAAATAAATAAATAAATAAATAAATAAATAAATAAATAAATAAATAAATAAATAAATAAATAAATAAATAAATAAATAAATAAATAAATAAATAAATAAATAAATAAATAAATAAATAAATAAATAAATAAATAAATAAATAAATAAATAAATAAAAAAAGAATAAATAAATAAATAAATAAATAAATAAATAAATAAATAAATAAATAAATAAATAAATAAATAAATAAATAAATAAATAAATAAATAAATAAATAAATAAATAAATAAATAAATAAATAAATAAATAAATAAATAAATAAATAAAATGTGAAAATCTAACCCCGGTACCTAATTTCTTATACCGGGACATGATTTTCAAATTATAATTTAACTACCAAATAAATACAAAAATACAAAAATACAATAATTTTTCAGATAGTAAAAGGAAAACAATAACATAAAAAATAAATTAAATAAAAAAAGATTATAAAAACTACCAATTTAAAATTTAACTAATAAAAATTTACTGGAATCCAGTATACAAATAACTGGCAACCAGCTACAATTACAAAATAAACTACAGTACCGGAAGCTGATACTTAATATACTGGTAACCAGTACATTTAGAACTTATGAATTTACCTATTCAACTAATAAAAGCCTTTTAAAAACTTTCAAACAATTTAACCAAAATCTTATATAAAAATAATTCATAAACTTGACATTTAAAAAATCACAAAATTTACAAATTCAAAACTTCTCCAAATTCTTTAAACAAATTAAACAATTTTAAATACATCATATCAATTTTATACAAACATAAATTCAATTATTATTCATACTTCTACTCAAATCAATCATTTTGTTTTTCAAATCTACTTTATATCAAATTAAAAATATAACTTTCAAATCTTAATAATAAAACAATTCATCTATAATAATAACCATCAAAAATTACAATACAATTCAAATATATTGAACAAGCCATAATCATACAATCAAAATCCTTCATATTAATTCAAAATTAAACCATTACAATAGACAACTTCAACTAACCAAAAACAATTCAATTTAATTTATTTATAATTTTAATTTATTTGCCTTATTAACACAAAAATATCAAAATTTAGCATTATAATAAAACACATTTGAAATATTAAATCAACTAAATCTTTAACAAAACTATATGACAAATAATTCTATTCTATAATTTCTCAAATCATGCTATCTCAAAATTTAACTATTCTTAATTTAAACCAAATTTATATTAAATAACATAACTAAATAATTTATCAGATCAACTCCTTAAATCCATTCTCCTAAATATCCACTTCTTAAAATAATCCATTCAAATCCTCCTTCAACTTACACTCAAATTAACCATAATAATCCATAACTCAATTCACCAATATCCTTCATTACACAATAATCAACCAAAAACAAAAAAAAATTCCTCATCCATTACTACACCACATTATCACTTACAATATTTCTCTCACTCCGGGGAGGGAAAATCCCTCCCCAAACTAAACCACAAATAAAGTTCTTGATTCAGATTAAACACCAGGGGCCCCTCCCCCAAAAACATATACCATTAATACTATTCAGAATTATATTTAGTTTGAGGGAAGGGCAATCCCTCCCCTAAATTTTCACAAGACACTATATTACACTAAGTACTAAAACACTTTCATTCCTGTGATCACCTCCTCATTATACTGATTGTTGGACATTATTGGATCAGTTCCACCAACAGCCTTGGAGCAGGTACCTGGTTCGCCTACAGGAACTCTATATATCATCCTCAGAACTGGTAGATATGGAAGAAAATTGCGCCGCCCCTCGTCCTCTCTAACGTCCCCTCCGGGTTCTGCTATGGCTCTAATTCTTCTGTTGCCCCAATCTCGTTGACCAAGGGAAACACAATATCCTCTTCTTCTATTTATATTTTGCTACTCATTAATATCAATATCTTCTTAAATAACAATATTTCCTTCATTACGTGGATTGATACGTCTTTCAGATCTTCTTAACTCAATTGGTGGTTGATTTTCTTGAACAGGTATAGATTTTGGTATAATTGATTTCCATGCTAATTCGGTGATGATATTTGCTAATTTCCATAAACTGTATCCCCTTAATACACTTCTTTCTTCAGTGATTAGATGATCATACTTGACGCATTCAAATAAAACATGTTCTGGATAGCCTACTTTAGTACATATATTGCAGATGGAATTGTTTAACTTCTTCACTTTATACCAATATGTACCACAAGGTCCACGGCCAGTCAAAAAATGAATTAGATCTTTTGTGGGTTTTACATGTTTCAGTTTCAACCGTTCGGCTATGAATGGAAAAAAATCATGGGTTCTTCTGCCTACATTTATGCTGTCCCATTCCTCTTGCCAAACTCTCAGAAGAAGTTTTTATATCTTGTTGGGTACTACATACTTTTCCTACAATGCTATTTATTTTATTACTTTTTATTTAAGCAAAACAATGCAGCTCTGAGTCTAATTAGGAGATCTATGCGCCATATTCCTGTAATTACAAAGAGTGCTAAAGTAGACGTAATGCAAACAGCACCCGTGTGTCTAAGTAAAATCTTCCTTTGTGAACTTCTTAATTTATTTCTCATACACAGATTAAACAATTTCTGTGCCCAAGCTGCTGCTGCATATGTGATAGTAGATCCAAAAAATTGCATAATGATATGTTATAATATTATTCAGTGATATTTTACATTTTATATTTACAATACTGGCTAATTTATTCATGACTTTCTCAGCTTTGATTCTTACAGAATCTACATGATTTAAGAAATTAAATTTTTCATCCAACATTACTCCTAAATATTTTAATTCTCCGCTGCGTTTAATATTTTCATTATTACACTTGATAATCGAATTTCTTTTTAGTTACCCTTTTAATAATAATTTTTGTGAGGAAATTTGTAATTTTAACTCATTACACCAATTAGCTAATTTAGATGTTACATGTCTTTGTTTCCAATTGTAATCTTGAATCACCTGCTATCACAAAAATCACATAATCTGCATATGCTATTATATTCACTATATTTTCATCGTTTTCAAAAGCTTCCAAGAGAGTTTCCATCACGATATCCCAAGATGTAGGTCCCAGAACAGATCCTTGTGGACAGCCTTTGGTGATATTTTTGTAGATCTTCTGATTGATGCCTTGCATATAGACTCTCCTATTGTCACAAAACTTATAAGTACCTAATTTATAGAGGGGATGTGGATAATTTAATTTCCTTAGCCTAACAAAGAAGAAGGGCCACCACAAATTATAGAAGGCACCTGATATATCAACTGATAATCATAATTAAATACTTATTAGTGCAACGATTCACACAATCCATAATGTCGATAATAGCATCCTCAGCAGATCTTCCTTTTCTGAATACATACTGCCTGTTGTCCATTCCAATCATGATCCTATGTTCTATGATTCCCTTATTAATTAAATGCTCAAAAATTTTACCCAGGCAATTTAAAAGGCAGATAGGTCTATAAGACTTCGGTTTAGTCGGATCATTCTCTACTAGTATTGGATAGTAACCATAAGTGCGTATTTTCCACGGTTTCGGAGAGCACTCAGCCTTGACGTCTCTGAGGGGTAAACTGAAGTAGCGGCTACTGGTTATGAAGACAATATATCAACCAGGGAGGGACTGAGGCACTGACCACATCCCACTCTCCACTACTGCACTTCGCTTATGTCTACGGCAGGTGGAGGTGTAGAACGGAATGGCAGGCGGTGGGCCTTAGCCCGTAGTCTTGTTACACCGCAGGGTTAGTTTGCACTCTCCATCGTCATCTGAACTTTTGTTGTCAAACAATATGATCCAAATTCTACTGCGAGAGTAAATTAATAACAAATGATCTATGGAAAGGTAGAGACAAACTGAAAAATGCATGCCATAACCGATTATTGAACGCAAATCTTCGGTTTTCCGTGCCATGCTCTAACCAACTGAGTTACCACGGAAACATGCTCACTTGACAGCAAATTCTCCGAATGATTCAAATTAAATTTTAGAGTGGTATTCTATTTTTCCATCTTTAAGTGACCTAGACTGTGTCCACGGTACTAAATGTTTAAAATTAAACTCTTTTGGTTTCATAGTAGCTCCTTTTAGTGATAAACCATTATCAAATTCTTGATGGGCTCCGAAATCGGGGCAAAGCATCGCTCTCAGGTGTGGTCTCTAGAAGGAAGGGATAAAGGAGAAACTGGTCTACTGGAATGGCGACCAGTCGAGGTACACAAGTGCGAACGGGAACCTTCAGAATAATTATTCCAAACTACACGTAGCCGACGCTACTGAGCCCGGAATTCCCGGAGGTCTGCTCAAGGCGAGCTTTTTTGGGAGTATCCGGAGGGAAGTATATGATCGCACGAAATGCACCAGCAACGTCGTCTGGTCCTTCAGCCATGAAACACACAACTATGAAGAAATGATATGGTCAGGAACGTTATGAAAGAAGGGGAATCACACCAGTATTTGCCTATGAAGCTGGGAAACTACGAAATATTCAGAGTGGAGGTCACCATGGATCGAACTCGAAACTTCGCCATGTTTGTATCTTAAGAGTGATGCTATATATAAACTGGACATATCCTGATTCCGATAACATCTGCAGACTAAATACCATGTTACATGCTGTAATATGTTTAAGTGCATGAAGTGATACAACCATCTTATAATCTGACAATACCAAGATCGCATTAGCTGTTACGGAATCTATGTATATAGAATAGAACATCTATTCTCAAAAAGACTTGACTACAGCAAAGGTGGTCTCGTGGTGTAATGGTGAGCACTTTGAACTCTGAATCCAGTGACCTGAGTTTAAATATCGCCGAGACCTCATATTTTTGCATTATAAGTTTTTCTCATAATTTAAAGTTTCATATAATACTAAAAAGAAGTCTATAACGTATAATAAGCAATTATTAAAGTGAGAAATTTTAGGCAGTTGTTAATTTTTAAACCAATAATACCAAGTCGTTGTAGCAGCACCCACTGAAGATGGTCTGAAGCAAAGACCGAAAAGCGCTTTTCGAAGAAATGATGAACACCTGACCAGTCTGAGTGAGTAATCGTACAAATTAAGCATGCCAGGTACTCATATTTATATATACAATAATACTAAGATTAACAGTAAAAATAAAAAAGGAAAACATATTAATTTAAAAGTATATGTTAATAAAATTAAATGTATAATCCATATTTAAATTAGGCTGAAACTGCAACCACAAACACTGCAATTCTCACCGTTTTCCGACAACTTTCCTGCCCCACTTCCTTCCTTTGAAAAAGTAGAGTTCGTTGTTATCCTATTTCCATCAAATAGGAATCGATTCATGTCCAAATTCATCCAATCAGAAACATCAAAATAACTTTTTCTTACGGAGTTAATTACATGCTAAGAGTTGTTACTGCGGTGTGTGCCTGAACATAATATAATCGAGAGAGTACGTAAATACCGAATTTGGTATTTAAATTCAATACTTACCAAAGTTACGGTACAATATTTTTATTTAAAAAATTCTTCTGAAGGTCTAATTAAAATAGAACAAACAAAATGTATGTCTTGACTTTTCTGGGTTCGAATCCCAATCCTCGTCGACTTTTAGTTTGTTGCCGATTCTAGTGCGTCTCTCAACCAGCTCATGTTGAGTTAAATAACAATTCACAAGGACGAGGTGGCCGAGAGGTTAAGGCGTTGGACTGCTAATCCAATGTGCTCTGCACGCGTGGGTTCGAATCCCATCCCCGTCGACTTTTAGTTTGTTGACGATTCTAGTCCGTCTCACAACCAATTCATATTGAGTTAAACTGCAATTCACAAGGACGAGGTGGCCGAGAGGTTAAGGCGTTGGACTGCTAATCCAATGTGCTCTGCACGCGTGGGTTCGAATCCCATCCTCGTCGACTTTTAGTTTGTTGACTATTCTAGTCCGTCTCACAACCAATTCATATTGAGTTAAACTGCAATTCACAAGGACGAGGTGGCCGAGAGGTTAAGGCGTTGGACTGCTAATCCAATGTGCTCTGCACGCGTGGGTTCGAATCCCATCCTCGTCGACTTTTAGTTTGTTGACGATTCTAGTCCGTCTCACAACCAATTCATATTGAGTTAAACTGCAATTCACAAGGACGAGGTGGCCGAGAGGTTAAGACGTTGGACTGCTAATCCAATGTGCTCTGCACGCGTGGGTTCGAATCCGTCCCTCGTCGACATTTAGTTTGTTGCCGATTCTAGTGCGTCTATCAACCAACTCATGTTGAGTTAAATAACAATTCACAAGGACGAGGTGGCCGAGAGGTTAAGGCGTCGGACTGCTAATCCAATGTGCTCTGCACGCGTGGGTTCGAATCCCATCCTCGTCGACATTTAGTTTGTTGCCGATTCTAGTGCGTCTATCAACCAACTCATGTTAAGTTAAATAACAATTCACAAGGACGAGGTGGCCGAGAGGTTAAGGCGTTGGACTGCTAATCCAATGTGCTCTGCACGCGTGGGTTCGAATCCCATCCCCGTCGACTTTTAGTTTGTTGACGATTCTAGTCCGTCTCACAACCAATTCATATTGAGTTAAACTGCAATTCACAAGGACGAGGTGGCCGAGAGGTTAAGGCGTTGGACTGCTAATCCAATGTGCTCTGCACGCGTGGATTCGAATCCCATCCTCGTCGACTTTTAGTTTGTTGACTATTCTAGTCCGTCTCACAACCAATTCATATTGAGTTAAACTGCAATTCACAAGGACGAGGTGGCCGAGAGGTTAAGGCGTTGGACTGCTAATCCAATGTGCTCTGCACGCGTGGGTTCGAATCCCATCCTCGTCGACTTTTAGTTTGTTGACGATTCTAGTCCGTCTCACAACCAATTCATATTGAGTTAAACTGCAATTCACAAGGACGAGGTGGCCGAGAGGTTAAGACGTTGGACTGCTAATCCAATGTGCTCTGCACGCGTGGGTTCGAATCCGTCCCTCGTCGACATTTAGTTTGTTGCCGATTCTAGTGCGTCTATCAACCAACTCATGTTGAGTTAAATAACAATTCACAAGGACGAGGTGGCCGAGAGGTTAAGGCGTCGGACTGCTAATCCAATGTGCTCTGCACGCGTGGGTTCGAATCCCATCCTCGTCGACATTTAGTTTGTTGCCGATTCTAGTGCGTCTATCAACCAACTCATGTTGAGTTAAATAACAATTCACAAGGACGAGGTGGCCGAGAGGTTAAGACGTTGGACTGCTAATCCAATATGCTCTGCACGCGTGGGTTCAAATCCCAATCCTAGTCCACTTTTAGTTTGTTGCCGATTCTAGTGCGTCTCTCAACCAACTCATGTTGAGTTAAATAACAATTCACAAGGACGAGGTGGCCGAGAGGTTAAGGCGTTGGACTGCTAATCCAATGTGCTCTGCACGCGTGGGTTCAAATCCCATCCCCGTCGACTTTTAGTTTATTGCCGATTCTAGTGCGTCTCTCCACCAACTCATGTTGAGTTATACAGCAAATCACAACGACGAGGTGGCCGAGTGGTTAAGGCGTTGGACTGCTAAACCAATGTGCTCTGCACGCGTGGGTTCGAATCCCATCCTCGTCGACTTTTAGTTTGTTGCCGATTCTAGTGCGTCTCTCCACCAACTCATGTTGAGTTAAATAACAATTCACAAGAACGAGGTGGCCGAGAGGTTAAGGCGTTGGACTGCTAATCCAATGTGCTCTGCACGCGTGGTTTCGAATCCCATCCTCGTCGACATTTAGTTTGTTGCCGATTCTAGTGCGTCTCTCAACCAACTCATGTTGAGTTATACAGGAAATGACAACGACGAGGTGGCCGAGTGGTTAAGGCGTTAGACAGCTAATCCAATGTGCTCTGCACGCGTGGGTTCGAATCCCATCCTCGTCGACTTTTAGTTTGTTGCCGTTCCAGTGCGTCTCTCAACCAACTCATGTTGAGTTAAACAGCAATTCATAAGGACGAGGTGGCCGAGTGCTTAAGGCGTTGGACTGCTAACACAATGTGCTCTGCACGCGTGGGTTCGAATCCCATCCTCGTCGACTTTTAATTTCTTTCCGATTCCAGTGCGTCTCTCAATCAACTCATGTTGAGTTAAACAGCAGTTCATAAGAACGAGGTGGCCGAGAGGTTAAGGCGATGGACTGCTAATCCAATGTACTCTGTACGCGTGGTTTCGAATCCCATCCTCGTCGACATTTAGTTTGTTGCCGATTCTAGTGCGTCTCACAACCAACTCATGTTGAGTTAAACAGCAAATGACAAATACGAGGTGGCCCAGTGGTTAAGGCGTTAGACAGCTAATCCAATTTGCACTGCACGCGTGGGTTCGAATCCCATCCTCGTCGGCATTTAATTTCTTTCCGATTCCAGTGCGTCTCACAACCAACTCATGTTAAGTTAAACAACAATTCATAAGGACGAGGTGGCCGAGTGGTTAAGGCGTTGGACTGCTAATCAAATGTGCTCTGCACGCGTGGGTTCGAATCCCATCCTCGTCGACTTTTAGTTTGTTGACGATTCTATTACGTCTCACAACCAACTCACGTTGAGTTAAACAGCAATTCACAAGGACGAGGTGGCCGAGTGGTTAAGGCGTTGGACTGCTAATCCAATGTGCTCTGCACGCGTGGGTTCGAATCCCATCCTCGTCGACTTTTAGTTTGTTGACGATTCTATTACCTCTCACAACCAACTCACGTTGAGTTAAACAGCAATTCACAAGGACGAGGTGGCCGAGTGGTTAAGGCGCTGTCCTGTTAATCCAATGTGCTCTGCACGCGTGGGTTCGAATCCCATCCTCGTCGACTTTTAGTTTGTTGACGATTCTATTACGTCTCACAACCAACTCACGTTGAGTTAAACAGCAATTCATAAGGACGAGGTGGCCGAGAGGTTAAGGCGTTGGACTGCTAATCCAATGTGCTCTGCACGCGTGGGTTCGAATCCCATCCTTGTCGACTTTTAGTTTGTTGCCGATTCTATTACGTCTCACAACCAACTCACGTTGAGTTAAACAGCAATTCATAAGGACAAGGTAGCCGAGTGTTTAATACGTTGGACTGCTAGTCCAATGTGCTCTGCACGCGTGGAATCGAATCCCATCCTCGTCGACTTTTAGTTTGTTGCCGATTCTATTACGTCTCACAACCAACTCACGTTGAGTTAAACAGCAACTTATAAGGACGAGGTGGCCGAATGTTTAAGGCGTTGGACTGCTAATCCAATGTGCTCTGCACGCGTGGGTTCGAATCCCATCCTCGTCGACTTTTAGTTTGTTGCCGATTCTAGTGCGTCTCACAACCAACTCACGTTGAGTTAAACAGCAATTCATAAGGACGAGGTGGCCGAGTGGTTAAGGCGTTGGACTGCTAATCCAATGTGCTCTGCACGCGTGGGTTCGAATCCCATCCTCGTCGACTTTTAGTTTGTTGCCGATTCTAGTGCGTCTCACAATCGACTCATGTAGAGTTAAACAGCAATTCATAAGGACGAGGTGGCCGAGTGGTTAAGGCGTTGGACTGCTAATCAAATGTGCTCTGCACGCGTGGGTTCGAATCCCATCCTCGTCGACTTTTAGTTTTTTGCCGATTCTAGTGCGTCTCACAATCGACTCATGTAGACTTAAACAGCAATTCATAAGGAGGAGGTGGCCGAGTGGTTAAGGCGTTGGCTGCTAATCCAATGTGCTCTGCACGCGTGGGTTCGAATCCCATCCTCGTCGGCTTTTAGTTTGTTGCCGATTCTAGTGCGTCTCTCAACCAACTCACGTTGAGTTAAACAGCAGTTCATAAGGACGAGGTGGCCGAGTGGTTAAGACGTTGGACTGCTAATCCAATGTGCTCTGCACGCGTGGGTTCGAATCCCATCCTCGTCGACTTTTAGTTTGTTGACGATTCTATTACGTCTCACAACCAACTCACGTTGAGTTAAACAGCAATTCACAAGGACGAGGTGGCCGAGTGGTTAAGGCGTTAGACTGCTAATCCAATGTGCTCTGCACGCGTGGGTTCGAATCCCATCCTCGTCGACGTTTAGTTTGTTGCCGATTCTATTACGTCTCACAACCAACTCACGTTGAGTTAAACAGCAATTCATAAGGACAAGGTAGCCGAGTGTTTAAGGCGTTGGACTGCTAATCCAATGTGCTCTGCACGCGTGGGTTCGAATCCCATCCTCGTCGACCTTTAGTTTGTTGCCGATTCTATTACGTCTCACAACCAACTCACGTTGAGTTAAACAGCAATTCATAAGGACGAGGTGGCCGAATGTTTAAGGCGTTGGACTGCTAATCCAATGTGCTCTGCACGCGTGGGTTCGAATCCCATCCTCGTCGACTTTTAGTTTGTTGCCGATTCTAGTGCGTCTCACAACCAACTCACGTTGAGTTAAACAGCAATTCATAAGGACGAGGTGGCCGAGTGGTTAAGGCGTTGGACTGCTAATCCAATGTGCTCTGCACGCGTGGGTTCGAATCCCATCATCGTCGGCTTTTATTTTGTTGCCGATTCTATTACGTCTCACAACCAACTCACGTTGAGTTAAACAGCAATTCACAAGGATGAGGTGGCCGAGAGGTTAAGGCGTTGGACTGCTAATCCAATGTGCTCTGCACGCGTGGGTTCGAATCCCATCCTGGTCGACTTTTAGTTTGTTGCCGATTCTATTACGTCTCACAACCAACTCACGTTGAGTTAAACAGCAATTCATAAGGACAAGGTAGCCGAGTGTTTAATACGTTGGACTGCTAATCCAATGTGCTCTGCACGCGTGGAATCGAATCCCATCCTCGTCGACTTTTAGTTTGTTGCCGATTCTATTACGTCTCACAACCAACACACGTTGAGTTAAACAGCACTTTATAAGGACGAGGTGGCCGAATGTTTAAGGCGTTGGACTGCTAATCCAATGTGCTCTGCACGCGTGGGTTCGAATCCCATCCTCGTCGACTTTTAGTTTGTTGCCGATTCTAGTGCGTCTCACAACCAACTCACGTTGAGTTAAACAGCAATTCATAAGGACGAGGTGGCCGAGTGGTTAAGGCGTTGGACTGCTAATCCAATGTGCTCTGCACGCGTGGGTTCGAATCCCATCATCGTCGGCTTTTATTTTGTTGCCGATTCTATTACGTCTCACAACCAACTCACGTTGAGTTAAACAGCAATTCACAAGGACAAGGTGGCCGAGTGGTTAAGGCGTTGGACTGCTAATCCAATGTGCTCTGCACGCGTGGGTTCGAATCCCATCCTCGTCGACTTTTAGTTTTTTGCCGATTCTAGTGCGTCTCACAATCGACTCATGTAGAGTTAAACAGCAATTCACAAGGACAAGGTGGCCGAGTGGTTAAGGCGTTGGACTGCTAATCCAATGTCCTCTGCACGCGTGGGCTCGAATCCCATCCTCGTCGACTTTTAGTTTTTTTGCCGATTCTAGTGCGTCTCACAATCGACTCATGTAGAGTTAAACAGCAATTCATAAGGACGAGGTGGCCGAGTGGTTAAGGCGTTGGACTGCTAGTCAAATGTGCTCTGCACGCGTGGGTTCGAATCCCATCCTCGTCGACTTTTAGTTTTTTGCCGATTCTAGTGCGTCTCACAATCGACTCATGTAGACTTAAACAGTAATTCATAAGGACGAGGTGGCCGAGTGGTTAAGGCGTTGGACTGCTAATCCAATGTGCTCTGCACGCGTGGGTTGGAATCCCATCCTCGTCGGCTTTTAGTTTGTTGCCGATTCTAGTGCGTCTCTCAATCAACTCATGTTGAGTTAAACAGCAATTCATATGGACGAGGTGGCCGAGTGGTTAAGGCGTTGGACTGCTAATCCAATGTGCTCTGCACGCGTGGATTCGAATCCCATCCTCGTCGGCTTTTAGTTTGTTGCCGATTCTAGTGCGTCTATCAACCAACTCATGTTGAGTTAAACAGCAGTTCATAAGGACGAGGTGGCCGAGTGGTTAAGACGTTGGACTGCTAATCAAATGTGCTCTGCACGCGTGGGTTCGAATCCCATCCTCGTCGACTTTTAGTTATTTGACGATTCTATTACGTCTCACAACCAACTCACGTTGAGTTAAACAGCAATTCACAAGGACGAGGTGGCCGAGTGGTTAAGGCGTTGGACTGCTAATCCAATGTGCTCTGCACGCGTGGGTTCGAATCCCATCCTCGTCGACTTTTAGTTTGTTGACGATTCTATTACGTCTCACAACCAACTCACGTTGAGTTAAACAGCAATTCACAAGGACGAGGTGGCCGAGAGGTTAAGGCGTTGGACTGCTAATCCAATGTGCTCTGCACGCGTGGGTTCGAATCCCATCCTCGTCGACTTTTAGTTTGTTGACTATTCTAGTCCGTCTCACAACCAATTCATATTGAGTTAAACTGCAATTCACAAGGACGAGGTGGCCGAGAGGTTAAGGCGTTGGACTGCTAATCCAATGTGCTCTGCACGCGTGGGTTCGAATCCCATCCTCGTCGACTTTTAGTTTGTTGACGATTCTAGTCCGTCTCACAACCAATTCATATTGAGTTAAACTGCAATTCACAAGGACGAGGTGGCCGAGAGGTTAAGACGTTGGACTGCTAATCCAATGTGCTCTGCACGCGTGGGTTCGAATCCGTCCCTCGTCGACATTTAGTTTGTTGCCGATTCTAGTGCGTCTATCAACCAACTCATGTTGAGTTAAATAACAATTCACAAGGACGAGGTGGCCGAGAGGTTAAGGCGTTGGACTGCTAATCCAATGTGCTCTGCACGCGTGGGTTCGAATCCCATCCTCGTCGACATTTAGTTTGTTGCCGATTCTAGTGCGTCTATCAACCAACTCATGTTGAGTTAAATAACAATTCACAAGGACGAGGTGGCCGAGAGGTTAAGACGTTGGACTGCTAATCCAATATGCTCTGCACGCGTGGGTTCAAATCCCAATCCTAGTCCACTTTTAGTTTGTTGCCGATTCTAGTGCGTCTCTCAACCAACTCATGTTGAGTTAAATAACAATTCACAAGGACGAGGTGGCCGAGAGGTTAAGGCGTTGGACTGCTAATCCAATGTGCTCTGCACGCGTGGGTTCAAATCCCATCCCCGTCGACTTTTAGTTTATTGCCGATTCTAGTGCGTCTCTCCACCAACTCATGTTGAGTTATACAGCAAATCACAACGACGAGGTGGCCGAGTGGTTAAGGCGTTGGACTGCTAATCCAATGTGCTCTGCACGCGTGGGTTCGAATCCCATCCTCGTCGACTTTTAGTTTGTTGCCGATTCTAGTGCGTCTCTCCACCAACTCATGTTGAGTTAAATAACAATTCACAAGAACGAGGTGGCCGAGAGGTTAAGGCGTTGGACTGCTAATCCAATGTGCTCTGCACGCGTGGTTTCGAATCCCATCCTCGTCGACATTTAGTTTGTTGCCGATTCTAGTGCGTCTCTCAACCAACTCATGTTGAGTTATACAGGAAATGACAACGACGAGGTGGCCGAGTGGTTAAGGCGTTAGACAGCTAATCCAATGTGCTCTGCACGCGTGGGTTCGAATCCCATCCTCGACGACTTTTAGTTTGTTGCCGTTCCAGTGCGTCTCTCAACCAACTCATGTTGAGTTAAACAGCAATTCATAAGGACGAGGTGGCCGAGTGCTTAAGGCGTTGGACTGCTAACACAATGTGCTCTGCACGCGTGGGTTCGAATCCCATCCTCGTCGACTTTTAATTTCTTTCCGATTCCAGTGCGTCTCTCAATCAACTCATGTTGAGTTAAACAGCAATTCATAAGAACGAGGTGGCCGAGAGGTTAAGGCGATGGACTGCTAATCCAATGTACTCTGTACGCGTGGTTTCGAATCCCATCCTCGTCGACATTTAGTTTGTTGCCGATTCTAGTGCGTCTCACAACCAACTCATGTTGAGTTAAACAGCAAATGACAACAAAGAGGTGGCCGAGTGGTTAAGGCGTTAGACAGCTAATCCAATTTGCACTGCACGCGTGGGTTCGAATCCCATCCTCGTCGGCATTTAATTTCTTTCCGATTCCAGTGCGTCTCACAACCAACTCATGTTAAGTTAAACAACAATTCATAAGGACGAGGTGGCCGAGTGGTTAAGGCGTTGGACTGCTAATCAAATGTGCTCTGCACGCGTGGGTTCGAATCCCATCCTCGTCGACTTTTAGTTTGTTGACGATTCTATTACGTCTCACAACCAACTCACGTTGAGTTAAACAGCAATTCACAAGGACGAGGTGGCCGAGTGGTTAAGGCGTTGGACTGCTAATCCAATGTGCTCTGCACGCGTGGGTTCGAATCCCATCCTCGTCGACTTTTAGTTTGTTGACGATTCTATTACGTCTCACAACCAACTCACGTTGAGTTAAACAGCAATTCACAAGGACGAGGTGGCCGAGTGGTTAAGGCGCTGGCCTGTTAATCCAATGTGCTCTGCACGCGTGGGTTCGAATCCCATCCTCGTCGACTTTTAGTTTGTTGACGATTCTATTACGTCTCACAACCAACTCACGTTGAGTTAAACAGCAATTCATAAGGACGAGGTGGCCGAGAGGTTAAGGCGTTGGACTGCTAATCCAATGTGCTCTGCACGCGTGGGTTCGAATCCCATCCTTGTCGACTTTTAGTTTGTTGCCGATTCTATTACGTCTCACAACCTACTCACGTTGAGTTAAACAGCAATTCATAAGGACAAGGTAGCCGAGTGTTTAATACGTTGGACTGCTAATCCAATGTGCTCTGCACGCGTGGAATCGAATCCCATCCTCGTCGACTTTTAGTTTGTTTCCGATTCTATTACGTCTCACAACCAACTCACGTTGAGTTAAACAGCAACTTATAAGGACGAGGTGGCCGAATGTTTAAGGCGTTGGACTGCTAATCCAATGTGCTCTGCACGCGTGGGTTCGAATCCCATCCTCGTCGACTTTTAGTTTGTTGCCGATTCTAGTGCGTCTCACAACCAACTCACGTTGAGTTAAACAGCAATTTTATGAACGAGGTGGCCGAGTGGTTAAGGCGTTGGACTGCTAATCCAATGTGCTCTGCACGCGTGGGTTCGAATCCAATCCTCGTCGACTTTTAGTTTTTTGCCGATTCTAGTGCGTCTCACAATCGACTCATGTAGAGTTAAACAGCAATTCATAAGGACGAGGTGGCCGAGTGGTTAAGGCGTTGGACTGCTAATCAAATGTGCTCTGCACGCGTGGGTTCGAATCCCATCCTCGTCGACTTTTAGTTTTTTGCCGATTCTAGTGCGTCTCACAATCGACTCATGTAGACTTAAACAGCAATTCATAAGGACGAGGTGGCCGAGTGGTTAAGGCGTTGGACTGCTAATCCAATGTGCTCTGCACGCGTGGGTTCGAATCCCATCCTCGTCGACTTTTAGTTTGTTGCCGATTCTATTACGTCTCACAACCAACTCACGTTGAGTTAAACAGCAATTCATAAGGACAAGGTAGCCGAGTGTTTAAGGCGTTGGACTGCTAATCCAATGTGCTCTGCACGCGTGGGTTCGAATCCCATCCTCGTCGACTTTTAGTTTTTTGCCGATTCTAGTGCGTCTCACAATCGACTCATGTAGAGTTAAACAGCAATTCATAAGGACGAGGTGGCCGAGTGGTTAAGGCGTTGGACTGCTAATCCAATGTGCTCTGCACGCGTGGGTTCGAATCCCATCCTCGTCGGCTTTTAGTTTGTTGCCGATTCTAGTGCGTCTCTCAACCAACTCACGTTTAGTTAAACAGCAGTTCATAAGGACGAGGTGGCCGAGTGGTTAAGGCGTTGGACTGCTAATCAAATGTGCTCTGCACGCGTGGGTTCGAATCCCATCCTCGTCGACTTTTAGTTTGTTGACGATTCTATTACGTCTCACAACCAACTCACGTTGAGTTAAACAGCCATTCACAAGGACGAGGTGGCCGAGTGGGTAAGACGTTGGACTGCTAATCCAATGTGCTCTGCACGCGTGGGTTCGAATCCCATCCTCGTCGACTTTTAGTTTGTTGACGATTCTATTACGTCTCACAACCAGCTCACGTTGAGTTAAACAGCAATTCACAAGGACGAGGTGGCCGAGTGGTTAAGGCGCTGGCCTGTTAATCCAATGTGCTCTGCACGCGTGGGTTCGAATCCCATCCTCGTCGACTTTTAGTTTGTTGACGATTCTATTACGTCTCACAACCAACTCACGTTGAGTTAAACAGCAATTCATAAGGACGAGGTGGCCGAGAGGTTAAGGCGTTGGACTGCTAATCCAATGTGCTCTGCACGCGTGGGTTCGAATCCCATCCTTGTCGACTTTTAGTTTGTTGCCGATTCTATTACGTCTCACAACCAACTCACGTTGAGTTAAACAGCAATTCATAAGGACAAGGTAGCCGAGTGTTTAAGGCGTTGGACTGCTAATCCAATGTGCTCTGCACGCGTGGGTTCGAATCCCATCTTCGTCGACTTTTAGTTTTTTTGCCGATTCTAGTGCGTCTCACAATCGACTCATGTAGAGTTAAACAGCAATTCATAAGGACGAGGTGGCCGAGTGGTTAAGGCGTTGGACTGCTAATCAAATGTGCTCTGCACGCGTGGGTTCGAATCCCATCCTCGTCGACTTTTAGTTTTTTGCCGATTCTAGTGCGTCTCACAATCGACTCATGTAGACTTAAACAGTAATTCATAAGGACGAGGTGGCCGAGTGGTTAAGGCGTTGGACTGCTAATCCAATGTGCTCTGCACGCGTGGGTTGGAATCCCATCCTCGTCGGCTTTTAGTTTGTTGCCGATTCTAGTGCGTCTCTCAATCAACTCATGTTGAGTTAAACAGCAATTCATATGGACAAGGTGGCCGAGTGGTTAAGGCGTTGGACTGCTAATCCAATGTGCTCTGCACGCGTGGATTCGAATCCCATCCTCGTCGGCTTTTAGTTTGTTGCCGATTCTAGTGCGTCTCTCAACCAACTCACGTTGAGTTAAACAGCAGTTGATAAGGACGAGGTGGCCGAGTGGTTAAGACGTTGGACTGCTAATCAAATGTGCTCTGCACGCGTGGGTTCGAATCCCATCCTCGTCGACTTTTAGTTATTTGACGATTCTATTACGTCTCACAACCAACTCACGTTGAGTTAAACAGCAATTCACAAGGACGAGGTGGCCGAGTGGTTAAGGCGTTGGACTGCTAATCCAATGTGCTCTGCACGCGTGGGTTCGAATCCCATCCTCGTCGACTTTTAGTTTGTTGACGATTCTATTACGTCTCACAACCAACTCACGTTGAGTTAAACAGCAATTCACAAGGACGAGGTGGCCGAGTGGTTAAGGCGCTGGCCTGTTAATCCAATGTGCTCTGCACGCGTGGGTTCCAATCCCATCCTCGTCGACTTTTAGTTTGTTGACGATTCTATTACGTCTCACAACCAACTCACGTTGAGTTAAACAGCAATTCATAAGGACGAGGTGGCCGAGAGGTTAAGGCGTTGGACTGCTAATCCAATGTGCTCTGCACGCGTGGGTTCGAATCCCATCCTTGTCGACTTTTAGTTTGTTGCCGATTCTATTACGTCTCACAACCAACTCACGTTGAGTTAAACAGCAATTCATAAGGACAAGGTAGCCGAGTGTTTAAGGCGTTGGACTGCTAATCCAATGTGCTCTGCACGCGTGGGTTCGAATCCCATCCTCGTCGACTTTTATTTTGTTGCCGATTCTATTACGTCTCACAACCAACTCTCGTTGAGTTAAACAGCAATTCATAAGGACGAGGTGGCCGAATGTTTAAGGCGTTGGACTGCTAATCCAATGTGCTCTGCACGCGTGGGTTCGAATCCCATCCTCGTCGACTTTTAGTTTGTTGCCGATTCTAGTGCGTCTCACAACCAACTCACGTTGAGTTAAACAGCCATTCATAAGGACGAGGTGGCCGAGTGGTTAAGGCGTTGGACTGCTAATCCAATGTGCTCTGCACGCGTGGGTTCGAATCCCATTCTCGTCGACTTTTAGTTTTTTGCCGATTCTAGTGCGTCTCACAATCGACTCAGGTAGAGTTAAACAGCAATTCATAAGGACGAGGTGGCCGAGTGGTTAAGGCGTTGGACTGCTAATCAAATGTGCTCTGCAAGCGTGGGTTCGAATCCCATCCTCGTCGCCTTTTAGTTTTTTGCCGATTCTAGTGCGTCTCACAATCGACTCATGTAGAGTTAAACAGCAATTCATAAGGACGAGGTGGCCGAGTGGTTAAGGCGTTGGACTGCTAATCCAATGTGCTCTGCACGCGTGGGTTCGAATCCCATCCTCGTCGGCTTTTAGTTTGTTGCCGATTCTAGTGCGTCTCTCAATCAACTCATGTTGAGTTAAACAGCAATTCATATGGACGAGGTGGCCGAGTGGTTAAGGCGTTGGACTGCTAACCCAATGTGCTCTGCACGCGTGGGTTCGAATCCCATCCTCTTCGACTTTTAGTTTGTTGCCGATTCTAGTGCGTCTCACAACCAACTCATGTTGAGTTAAACAACAATTCATAAGGACGAGGTGGCCGAGTGGTTAAGGCGTTGGACTGCTAATCCAATGTGCTCTGTACGCGTGGGTTCGAATCCCATCCTCATCGACTTTTAGTTTGTTGCCGATTCTAGTGCGTCTCTCAGCCAACTCACGCTGAGTTAAACAACAATTCATAAGGACGAGGTGGCCGAGTGGTTAAGGCGTTGGACTGCTAATCCAATGTGCTCGGTACGCGTAGGTTCGAATCCCATCCGCGTCGACTTTTAGTTTGTTGCCGATTCTATTACGTCTCACAACCAACTCACGTTGAGTTAAACAGCAATTCATAAGGACGAGGTGGCCGAATGTTTAAGGCGTTGGACTGCTAATCCAATGTGCTCTGCACGCGTGGGTTCGAATCCCATCCTCTTCGACTTTTAGTTTGTTGCCGATTCTAGTGCGTCTCACAACCAACTCACGTTGAGTTAAACAGCAATTCATAAGGACGAGGTGGCCGAGTGGTTAAGGCGTTGGACTGCTAATCCAATGTGCTCTGCACGCGTGGGTTCGAATCCCATCATCGTCGGCTTTTATTTTGTTGCCGATTCTATTACGTCTCACAACCAACTCACGTTAAGTTAAACAGCAATTCATAAGGACAAGGTGGCCGAGTGGTTAAGGCATTGGACTGCTAATCCAATGTGCTCTGCACGCGTGGGTTCGAATCCCATCCTCGTCGACTTTTAGTTTTTTGCCGATTCTAGTGCGTCTCACAATCGACTCATGTAGAGTTAAACAGCAATTCATAAGGACGAGGTGGCCGAGTGGTTAAGGCGTTGGACTGCTAATCCAATGTGCTCTGCACGCGTGGGTTCGAATCCCATCCTCGTCGACTTTTAGTTTTTTGCCGATTCTAGTGCGTCTCACAATCGACTCATGTAGAGTTAAACAGCAATTCATAAGGACGAGGTGGCCGAGTGGTTAAGGCGTTCGACTGCTAATCCAATGTGCTCTGCACGCGTGGGTTCGAATCCCATCCTCGTCGGCTTTTAGTTTGTTGCCGATTCTAGTGCGTCTCTCAATCAACTCATGTTGAGTTAAACAGCAATTCATATGGACGAGGTGGCCGAGTGGTTAAGGCGTTGGACTGCTAATCCAATGTGCTCTGCACGCGTGGGTTCGAATCCCATCCTCGTCGGCTTTTAGTTTGTTGCCGATTCTAGTGCGTCTCTCAACCAACTCACGTTTAGTTAAACAGCAGTTCATAAGGACGAGGTGGCCGAGTGGTTAAGGCGTTGGACTGCTAATCAAATGTGCTCTGCACGCGTGGGTTCGAATCCCATCCTCGTCGACTTTTAGTTTGTTGACGATTCTATTACGTCTCACAACCAACTCACGTTGAGTTAAACAGCAATTCACAAGGACGAGGTGGCCGAGTGGGTAAGACGTTGGACTGCTAATCCAATGTGCTCTGCACGCGTGGGTTCGAATCCCATCCTCGTCGACTTTTAGTTTGTTGACGATTCTATTACGTCTCACAACCAGCTCACGTTGAGTTAAACAGCAATTCACAAGGACGAGGTGGCCCAGTGGTTAAGGCGCTGGCCTGTTAATCCAATGTGCTCTGCACGCGTGGGTTCGAATCCCATCCTCGTCGACTTTTAGTTTGTTGACGATTCTATTACGTCTCACAACCAACTCACGTTGAGTTAAACAGCAATTCATAAGGACGAGGTGGCCGAGAGGTTAAGGCGTTGGACTGCTAATCCAATGTGCTCTGCACGCGTGGGTTCGAATCCCATCCTTGTCGACTTTTAGTTTGTTGCCGATTCTATTACGTCTCACAACCAACTCACGTTGAGTTAAACAGCAATTCATAAGGACAAGGTAGCCGAGTGTTTAAGGCGTTGGACTGCTAATCCAATGTGCTCTGCACGCGTGGGTTCGAATCCCATCATCGTCGACTTTTAGTTTGTTGCCGATTCTATTACGTCTCACAACCAACTCACGTTGAGTTAAACAGCAATTCATAAGGACGAGGTGGCCGAGTGGTTAAGGCGTTGGACTGCTAATCCAATGTGCTCTGCACGCGTGGGTTCGAATCCCATCATCGTCGGCTTTTATTTTGTTGCCGATTCTATTACGTCTCACAACCAACTCACGTTGAGTTAAACAGCAATTCACAAGGACAAGGTGGCCGAGTGGTTAAGGCGTTGGACTGCTAATCCAATGTGCTCTGTACGCGTGGGTTCGAATCCCATTCTCGTCGACTTTTAGTTTTTTGCCGATTCTAGTGCGTCTCACAATCGACTCATGTTGAGTTAAACAGCAATTCATAAGGACGAGGTGGCCGAGTGGTTAAGGCGTTGGACTGCTAATCAAATGTGCTCTGCACGCGTGGGTTCGAATCCCATCCTCGTCGACTTTTAGTTTTTTGCCGATTCTAGGGCGTCTCACAATCGACTCATGTAGAGTTAAACAGCAATTCATAAGGACGAGGTGGCCGAGTGGTTAAGGCGTTGGACTGCTAATCCAATGTGCTCTGCACGCGTGGGTTCGAATCCCATCCTCGTCGGCTTTTAGTTTGTTGCCGATTCTAGTGCGTCTCTCAATCAACTCATGTTGAGTTAAACAGCAATTCATATGGACGAGGTGGCCGAGTGGTTAAGGCGTTGGACTGCTAATCCAATGTGCTCTGTATGCGTGGGTTCGAATCCCATCCTCATCGACTTTTAGTTTGTTGCCGATTCTAGTGCGTCTCACAACCAACTCATGTTGAGTTAAACAACAATTCATAAGGACGAGGTGGCCGAGTGGTTAAGGCGTTGGACTGCTAATCCAATGTGCTCTGTACGCGTGGGTTCGAATCCCATCCTCGTCGACTTTTAGTTTGTTGCCGATTCTAGTGCGTCTCTCAACCAACTCACGATGAGTTAAACAGCAATTCATAAGGACGAGGTGGCCGAGTGGTTAAGGCGTTCGACTGCTAATCCAATGTGCTCTGCACGCGTGGGTTCGAATCCCATCCTCGTCGACCTTTAGTTTGTTGCCGATTCTATTACGTCTCACAACCAACTCACGTTGAGTTAAACAGCAATTCATAAGGACGAGGTGGCCGAATGTTTAAGGCGTTGGACTGCTAATCCAATGTGCTCTGCACGCGTGGGTTCGAATCCCATCCTCGTCGACTTTTAGTTTGTTGCCGATTCTATTACGTCTCACAACCAACTCACGTTGAGTTAAACAGCAATTCACAAGGACGAGGTGGCCGAGAGGTTAAGGCGTTGGACTGCTAATCCAATGTGCTCTGCACGCGTGGGTTCGAATCCCATCCTGGTCGACTTTTAGTTTGTTGCCGATTCTATTACGTCTCACAACCAACTCACGTTGAGTTAAACAGCAATTCATAAGGACAAGGTAGCCGAGTGTTTAATACGTTGGACTGCTAATCCAATGTGCTCTGCACGCGTGGAATCGAATCCCATCCTCGTCGACTTTTAGTTTGTTGCCGATTCTATTACGTCTCACAACCAACTCACGTTGAGTTAAACAGCACTTTATAAGGACGAGGTGGCCGAATGTTTAAGGCGTTGGACTGCTAATCCAATGTGCTCTGCACGCGTGGGTTCGAATCCCATCCTCGTCGACTTTTAGTTTGTTGCCGATTCTAGTGCGTCTCACAACCAACTCACGTTGAGTTAAACAGCAATTCATAAGGACGAGGTGGCCGAGTGGTTAAGGCGTTGGATTGCTAATCCAATGTGCTCTGCACGCGTGGGTTCGAATCCCATCATCGTCGGCTTTTATTTTGTTGCCGATTCTATTACGTCTCACAACCAACTCACGTTGAGTTAAACAGCAATTCACAAGGACAAGGTGGCCGAGTGGTTAAGGCGTTGGACTGCTAATCCAATGTGCTCTGCACGCGTGGGTTCAAATCCCATCCTCGTCGACTTTTAGTTTTTTGCCGATTCTAGTGCGTCTCACAATCGACTCATGTAGAGTTAAACAGCAATTCACAAGGACAAGGTGGCCGAGTGGTTAAGGCGTTGGACTGCTAATCCAATGTCCTCTGCACGCGTGGGTTCGAATCCCATCCTCGTCGACTTTTATTTTTTTTGCCGATTCTAGTGCGTCTCACAATCGACTCATGTAGAGTTAAACAGCAATTCATAAGGACGAGGTGGCCGAGTGGTTAAGGCGTTGGACTGCTAATCAAATGTGCTCTTCACGCGTGGGTTCGAATCCCATCCTCGTCGACTTTTAGTTTGTTGCCGATTCTAGTGCGTCTCACAATCGACTCATGTAGACTTAAACAGTAATTCATAAGGACGAGGTGGCCGAGTGGTTAAGGCGTTGGACTGCTAATCCAATGTGCTCTGCACGCGTGGGTTGGAATCCCATCCTCGTCGGCTTTTAGTTTGTTGCCGATTCTAGTGCGTCTCTCAATCAACTCATGTTGAGTTAAACAGCAATTCATATGGACAAGGTGGCCGAGTGGTTAAGGCGTTGGACTGCTAATCCAATGTGCTCTGCACGCGTGGATTCGAATCCCATCCTCGTCGGCTTTTAGTTTGTTGCCGATTCTAGTGCGTCTCTCAACCAACTCACGTTGAGTTAAACAGCAGTTGATAAGGACGAGGTGGCCGAGTGGTTAAGACGTTGGACTGCTAATCAAATGTGCTCTGCACGCGTGGGTTCGAATCCCATCCTCGTCGACTTTTAGTTATTTGACGATTCTATTACGTCTCACAACCAACTCACGTTGAGTTAAACAGCAATTCACAAGGACGAGGTGGCCGAGTGGTTAAGGCGTTGGACTGCTAATCCAATGTGCTCTGCACGCGTGGGTTCGAATCCCATCCTCGTCGACTTTTAGTTTGTTGACGATTCTATTACGTCTCACAACCAACTCACGTTGAGTTAAACAGCAATTCACAAGGACGAGGTGGCCGAGTGGTTAAGGCGCTGGCCTGTTAATCCAATGTGCTCTGCACGCGTGGGTTCCAATCCCATCCTCGTCGACTTTTAGTTTGTTGACGATTCTATTACGTCTCACAACCAACTCACGTTGAGTTAAACAGCAATTCATAAGGACGAGGTGGCCGAGAGGTTAAGGCGTTGGACTGCTAATCCAATGTGCTCTGCACGCGTGGGTTCGAATCCCATCCTTGTCGACTTTTAGTTTGTTGCCGATTCTATTACGTCTCACAACCAACTCACGTTGAGTTAAACAGCAATTCATAAGGACAAGGTAGCCGAGTGTTTAAGGCGTTGGACTGCTAATCCAATGTGCTCTGCACGCGTGGGTTCGAATCCCATCCTCGTCGACTTTTAGTTTGTTGCCGATTCTATTACGTCTCACAACCAACTCTCGTTGAGTTAAACAGCAATTCATAAGGACGAGGTGGCCGAATGTTTAAGGCGTTGGACTGCTAATCCAATGTGCTCTGCACGCGTAGGTTCGAATCCCATCCTCGTCGACTTTTAGTTTGTTGCCGATTCTAGTGCGTCTCACAACCAACTCACGTTGAGTTAAACAGCCATTCATAAGGACGAGGTGGCCGAGTGGTTAAGGCGTTGGACTGCTAATCCAATGTGCTCTGCACGCGTGGGTTCGAATCCCATCATCGTCGGCTTTTATTTTGTTGCCGATTCTATTACGACTCACAACCAACTCACGTTGAGTTAAACAGCAATTCACAAGGACAAGGTGGCCGAGTGGTTAAGGCGTTGGACTGCTAATCCAATGTGCTCTGCACGCGTGGGTTCGAATCCCATTCTCGTCGACTTTTAGTTTTTTGCCGATTCTAGTGCGTCTCACAATCGACTCAGGTAGAGTTAAACAGCAATTCATAAGGACGAGGTGGCCGAGTGGTTAAGGCGTTGGACTGCTAATCAAATGTGCTCTGCAAGCGTGGGTTCGAATCCCATCCTCGTCGCCTTTTAGTTTTTTGCCGATTCTAGTGCGTCTCACAATCGACTCATGTAGAGTTAAACAGCAATTCATAAGGACGAGGTGGCCGAGTGGTTAAGGCGTTGGACTGCTAATCCAATGTGCTCTGCACGCGTGGGTTCGAATCCCATCCTCGTCGGCTTTTAGTTTGTTGCCGATTCTAGTGCGTCTCTCAATCAACTCATGTTGAGTTAAACAGCAATTCATATGGACGAGGTGGCCGAGTGGTTAAGGCGTTGGACTGCTAACCCAATGTGCTCTGCACGCGTGGGTTCGAATCCCATCCTCTTCGACTTTTAGTTTGTTGCCGATTCTAGTGCGTCTCACAACCAACTCATGTTGAGTTAAACAACAATTCATAAGGACGAGGTGGCCGAGTGGTTAAGGCGTTGGACTGCTAATCCAATGTGCTCTGTACGCGTGGGTTCGAATCCCATCCTCATCGACTTTTAGTTTGTTGCCGATTCTAGTGCGTCTCTCAGCCAACTCACGCTGAGTTAAACAACAATTCATAAGGACGAGGTGGCCGAGTGGTTAAGGCGTTGGACTGCTAATCCAATGTGCTCGGTACGCGTGGGTTCGAATCCCATCCGCGTCGACTTTTAGTTTGTTGCCGATTCTATTACGTCTCACAACCAACTCACGTTGAGTTAAACAGCAATTCATAAGGACGAGGTGGCCGAATGTTTAAGGCGTTGGACTGCTAATCCAATGTGCTCTGCACGCGTGGGTTCGAATCCCATCCTCTTCGACTTTTAGTTTGTTGCCGATTCTAGTGCGTCTCACAACCAACTCACGTTGAGTTAAACAGCAATTCATAAGGACGAGGTGGCCGAGTGGTTAAGGCGTTGGACTGCTAATCCAATGTGCTCTGCACGCGTGGGTTCGAATCCCATCATCGTCGGCTTTTATTTTGTTGCCGATTCTATTACGTCTCACAACCAACTCACGTTAAGTTAAACAGCAATTCATAAGGACAAGGTGGCCGAGTGGTTAAGGCGTTGGACTGCTAATCCAATGTGCTCTGCACGCGTGGGTTCGAATCCCATCCTCGTCGACTTTTAGTTTTTTGCCGATTCTAGTGCGTCTCACAATCGACTCATGTAGAGTTAAACAGCAATTCATAAGGACGAGGTGGCCGAGTGGTTAAGGCGTTGGACTGCTAATCCAATGTGCTCTGCACGCGTGGGTTCGAATCCCATCCTCGTCGACTTTTAGTTTTTTGCCGATTCTAGTGCGTCTCACAATCGACTCATGTAGAGTTAAACAGCAATTCATAAGGACGAGGTGGCCGAGTGGTTAAGGCGTTCGACTGCTAATCCAATGTGCTCTGCACGCGTGGGTTCGAATCCCATCCTCGTCGGCTTTTAGTTTGTTGCCGATTCTAGTGCGTCTCTCAATCAACTCATGTTGAGTTAAACAGCAATTCATATGGACGAGGTGGCCGAGTGGTTAAGGCGTTGGACTGCTAATCCAATGTGCTCTGCACGCGTGGGTTCGAATCCCATCCTCGTCGGCTTTTAGTTTGTTGCCGATTCTAGTGCGTCTCTCAACCAACTCACGTTTAGTTAAACAGCAGTTCATAAGGACGAGGTGGCCGAGTGGTTAAGGCGTTGGACTGCTAATCAAATGTGCTCTGCACGCGTGGGTTCGAATCCCATCCTCGTCGACTTTTAGTTTGTTGACGATTCTATTACGTCACACAACCAACTCACGTTGAGTTAAACAGCAATTCACAAGGACGAGGTGGCCGAGTGGGTAAGACGTTGGACTGCTAATCCAATGTGCTCTGCACGCGTGGGTTCGAATCCCATCCTCGTCGTCTTTTAGTTTGTTGACGATTCTATTACGTCTCACAACCAGCTCACGTTGAGTTAAACAGCAATTCACAAGGACGAGGTGGCCGAGTGGTTAAGGCGCTGGCCTGTTAATCCAATGTGCTCTGCACGCGTGGGTTCGAATCCCATCCTCGTCGACTTTTAGTTTGTTGACGATTCTATTACGTCTCACAACCAACTCACGTTGAGTTAAACAGCAATTCATAAGGACGAGGTGGCCGAGAGGTTAAGGCGTTGGACTGCTAATCCAATGTGCTCTGCACGCGTGGGTTCGAATCCCATCCTTGTCGACTTTTAGTTTGTTGCCGATTCTATTACGTCTCACAACCAACTCACGTTGAGTTAAACAGCAACTCATAAGGACAAGGTAGCCGAGTGTTTAAGGCGTTGGACTGCTAATCCAATGTGCTCTGCACGCGTGGGTTCGAATCCCATCATCGTCGACTTTTAGTTTGTTGCCGATTCTATTACGTCTCACAACCAACTCACGTTGAGTTAAACAGCAATTCATAAGGACGAGGTGGCCGAGTGGTTAAGGCGTTGGACTGCTAATCCAATGTGCTCTGCACGCGTGGGTTCGAATCCCATCATCGTCGGCTTTTATTTTGTTGCCGATTCTATTACGTCTCACAACCAACTCACGTTGAGTTAAACAGCAATTCACAAGGACAAGGTGGCCGAGTGGTTAAGGCGTTGGACTGCTAATCCAATGTGCTCTGTACGCGTGGGTTCGAATCCCATTCTCGTCGACTTTTAGTTTTTTGCCGATTCTAGTGCGTCTCACAATCGACTCATGTTGAGTTAAACAGCAATTCATAAGGACGAGGTGGCCGAGTGGTTAAGGCGTTGGACTGCTAATCAAATGTGCTCTGCACGCGTGGGTTCGAATCCCATCCTCGTCGACTTTTAGTTTTTTGCCGATTCTAGGGCGTCTCACAATCGACTCATGTAGAGTTAAACAGCAATTCATAAGGACGAGGTGGCCGAGTGGTTAAGGCGTTGGACTGCTAATCCAATGTGCTCTGCACGCGTGGGTTCGAATCCCATCCTCGTCGGCTTTTAGTTTGTTGCCGATTCTAGTGCGTCTCTCAATCAACTCATGTTGAGTTAAACAGCAAATCATATGGACGAGGTGGCCGAGTGGTTAAGGCGTTGGACTGCTAATCCAATGTGCTCTGCACGCGTGGGTTCGAATCCCATCCTCGTCGGCTTTTAGTTTGTTGCCGATTCTAGTGCGTCTCTCAACCAACTCACGTTGAGTTAAACAGCAGTTCATAAGGACGAGGTGGCCGAGTGGTTAAGGCGTTGGACTGCTAATCCAATGTGCTCTGTATGCGTGGGTTCGAATCCCATCCTCATCGACTTTTAGTTTGTTGCCGATTCTAGTGCGTCTCACAACCAACTCATGTTGAGTTAAACAACAATTCATAAGGACGAGGTGGCAGAGTGGTTAAGGCGTTGGACTGCTAATCCAATGTGCTCTGTACGCGTGGGTTCGAATCCCATCCTCGTCGACTTTTAGTTTGTTGCCGATTCTAGTGCGTCTCTCAACCAACTCATGTTGAGTTAAACAGCAATTCATAAGGACGAGGTGGCCGAATGTTTAAGGCGTTGGACTGCTAATCAAATGTGCTCAGTACGCGTGGGTTCGAATCCCATCCTCGTCGACTTTTAATTTGTTTCCGATTCTAGTGCGTCTCTCAACCAACTCATGTTGAGTTAAACAGCAATTCATAAGGACGAGGTGGCCGAGTGGTTAAGGCGTTGGACTGCTAATCCAAGGTGCTCTGTACGCGTGGGTTCGAATCCCATCATCGTCGGCTTTTATTTTGTTGCCGATTCTATTACGTCTCACAACCAACTCACGTTAAGTTAAACAGCAATTCACAAGGACAAGGTGGCCGAGTGGTTAAGGCGTTGGACTGCTAATCAAATGTGCTCTGCACGCGTGGGTTCGAATCCCATCCTCGTCGACTTTTAGTTTTTTGCCGATTCTAGTGCGTCTCACAATCGACTCATGTAGAGTTAAACAGCAATTCATAAGGACGAGGTGGCCGAGTGGTTAAGGCGTTGGACTGCTAATCAAATGTGCTCTGCACGCGTGGGTTCGAATCCCATCCTCGTCGGCTTTTAGTTTTTTGCCGATTCTAGTGCGTCTCACTATCGACTCATGTAGAGTTAAACAGCAATTCATAAGGACGAGGTGGCCGAGTGGTTAAGGCGTTGGACTGCTAATCCAATGTGCTGTGCACGCGTGGGTTCGAATCCCATCCTCGTCGGCTTTTAGTTTGTTGCCGATTCTAGTGCGTCTCTCAATCAACTCATGTTGAGTTAAACAGCAATTCATATGGACGAGGTGGCCGAGTGGTTAAGGCGTTGGACTGCTAATCCAATGTGCTCTGCACGCGTGGGTTCGAATCCCATCCTCGTCGGCTTTTAGTTTGTTGCCGATTCTAGTGCGTCTCTCAACCAACTCACGTTTAGTTAAACAGCAGTTCATAAGGACGAGGTGGCCGAGTGGTTAAGGCGTTGGACTGCTAATCAAATGTGCTCTGCACGCGTGGGTTCGAATCCCATCCTCGTCGACTTTTAGTTTGTTGACGATTCTATTACGTCTCACAACCAACTCACGTTGAGTTAAACAGCAATTCACAAGGACGAGGTGGCCGAGTGGTTAAGGCGTTGGACTGCTAATCTAATGTGCTCTGCACGCGTGGGTTCGAATCCCATCCTCGTCGACTTTTAGTTTGTTGACGATTCTATTACGTCTCACAACCAACTCACGTTGAGTTAAACAGCAATTCACAAGGACGAGGTGGCCGAGTGGTTAAGGCGTTGGACTGCTAATCCAATGTGCTCTGCACGCGTGGGTTCGAATCCCATTCTCGTCGACTTTTAGTTTTTTGCCGATTCTAGTGCGTCTCACAATCGACTCATGTAGAGTTAAACAGCAATTCACAAGGACAAGGTGGCCGAGTGGTTAAGGCGTTGGACTGCTAATCCAATGTCCTCTGCACGCGTGGGTTCGAATCCCATCCTCGTCGACTTTTAGTTTTTTTGCCGATTCTAGTGCGTCTCACAATCGACTCATGTAGAGTTAAACAGCAATTCATAAGGACGAGGTGGCCGAGTGGTTAAGGCGTTGGACTGCTAATCAAATGTGCTCTGCACGCGTGGGTTCGAATCCCATCCTCGTCGACTTTTAGTTTTTTGCCGATTCTAGTGCGTCTCACAATCGACTCATGTAGACTTAAACAGTAATTCATAAGGACGAGGTGGCCGAGTGGTTAAGGCGTTGGACTGCTAATCCAATGTGCTCTGCACGCGTGGGTTGGAATCCCATCCTCGTCGGCTTTTAGTTTGTTGCCGATTCTAGTGCGTCTCTCAATCAACTCATGTTGAGTTAAACAGCAATTCATATGGACAAGGTGGCCGAGTGGTTAAGGCGTTGGACTGCTAATCCAATGTGCTCTGCACGCGTGGATTCGAATCCCATCCTCGTCGGCTTTTAGTTTGTTGCCGATTCTAGTGCGTCTCTCAACCAACTCACGTTGAGTTAAACAGCAGTTGATAAGGACGAGGTGGCCGAGTGGTTAAGGTGCTGGCCTGTTAATCCAATGTGCTCTGCACGCGTGGGTTCGAATCCCATCCTTGTCGACTTTTAGTTTGTTGCCGATTCTATTACGTCTCACAACCAACTCACGTTGAGTTAAACAGCAATTCATAAGGACAAGGTAGCCGAGTGTTTAAGGCGTTGGACTGCTAATCCAATGTGCTCTGCACGCGTGGGTTCGAATCCCATCCTCGTCGACTTTTAGTTTGTTGCCGATTCTATTACGTCTCACAACCAACTCTCGTTGAGTTAAACAGCAATTCATAAGGACGAGGTGGCCGAATGTTTAAGGCGTTGGACTGCTAATCCAATGTGCTCTGCACGCGTGGGTTCGAATCCCATCCTCGTCGACTTTTAGTTTGTTGCCGATTCTAGTGCGTCTCACAACCAACTCACGTTGAGTTAAACAGCCATTCATAAGGACGAGGTGGCCGAGTGGTTAAGGCGTTGGACTGCTAATCCAATGTGCTCTGCACGCGTGGGTTCGAATCCCATCATCGTCGGCTTTTATTTTGTTGCCGATTCTATTACGTCTCACAACCAACTCACGTTGAGTTAAACAGCAATTCACAAGGACAAGGTGGCCGAGTGGTTAAGGCGTTGGACTGCTAATCCAATGTGCTCTGCACGCGTGGGTTCGAATCCCATTCTCGTCGACTTTTAGTTTTTTGCCGATTCTAGTGCGTCTCACAATCGACTCAGGTAGAGTTAAACAGCAATTCATAAGGACGAGGTGGCCGAGTGGTTAAGGCGTTGGACTGCTAATCAAATGTGCTCTGCAAGCGTGGGTTCGAATCCCATCCTCGTCGCCTTTTAGTTTTTTGCCGATTCTAGTGCGTCTCACAATCGACTCATGTAGAGTTAAACAGCAATTCATAAGGACGAGGTGGCCGAGTGGTTAAGGCGTTGGACTGCTAATCCAATGTGCTCTGCACGCGTGGGTTCGAATCCCATCCTCGTCGGCTTTTAGTTTGTTGCCGATTCTAGTGCGTCTCTCAATCAACTCATGTTGAGTTAAACAGCAATTCATATGGACGAGGTGGCCGAGTGGTTAAGGCGTTGGACTGCTAACCCAATGTGCTCTGCACGCGTGGGTTCGAATCCCATCCTCATCGACTTTTAGTTTGTTGCCGATTCTAGTGCGTCTCACAACCAACTCATGTTGAGTTAAACAACAATTCATAAGGACGAGGTGGCCGAGTGGTTAAGGCGTTGGACTGCTAATCCAATGTGCTCTGTACGCGTGGGTTCGAATCCCATCCTCATCGACTTTTAGTTTGTTGCCGATTCTAGTGCGTCTCTCAGCCAACTCACGCTGAGTTAAACAACAATTCATAAGGACGAGGTGGCCGAGTGGTTAAGGCGTTGGACTGCTAATCCAATGTGCTCGGTACGCGTGGGTTCGAATCCCATCCGCGTCGACTTTTAGTTTGTTGCCGATTCTATTACGTCTCACAACCAACTCACGTTGAGTTAAACAGCAATTCATAATGACGAGGTGGCCGAATGTTTAAGGCGTTGGACTGCTAACCCAATGTGCTCTGCACGCGTGGGTTCGAATCCCATCCTCTTCGACTTTTAGTTTGTTGCCGATTCTAGTGCGTCTCACAACCAACTCACGTTGAGTTAAACAGCAATTCATAAGGACGAGGTGGCCGAGTGGTTAAGGCGTTGGACTGCTAATCCAATATGCTCTGCACGCGTGGGTTCGAATCCCATCATCGTCGGCTTTTATTTTGTTGCCGATTCTATTACGTCTCACAACCAACTCACGTTAAGTTAAACAGCAATTCATAAGGACAAGGTGGCCGAGTGGTTAAGGCGTTGGACTGCTAATCCAATGTGCTCTGCACGCGTGGGTTCGAATCCCATCCTCGTCGACTTTTAGTTTTTTGCCGATTCTAGTGCGTCTCACAATCGACTCATGTAGAGTTAAACAGCAATTCATAAGGACGAGGTGGCCGAGTGGTTAAGGCGTTGGACTGCTAATCCAATGTGCTCTGCACGCGTGGGTTCGAATCCCATCCTCGTCGACTTTTAGTTTTTTGCCGATTCTAGTGCGTCTCACAATCGACTCATGTAGAGTTAAACAGCAATTCATAAGGACGAGGTGGCCGAGTGGTTAAGGCGTTCGACTGCTAATCCAATGTGCTCTGCACGCGTGGGTTCGAATCCCATCCTCGTCGGCTTTTAGTTTGTTGCCGATTCTAGTGCGTCTCTCAATCAACTCATGTTGAGTTAAACAGCAATTCATATGGACGAGGTGGCCGAGTGGTTAAGGCGTTGGACTGCTAATCCAATGTGCTCTGCACGCGTGGGTTCGAATCCCATCCTCGTCGGCTTTTAGTTTGTTGCCGATTCTAGTGCGTCTCTCAACCAACTCACGTTTAGTTAAACAGCAGTTCATAAGGACGAGGTGGCCGAGTGGTTAAGGCGTTGGACTGCTAATCAAATGTGCTCTGCACGCGTGGGTTCGAATCCCATCCTCGTCGACTTTTAGTTTGTTGACGATTCTATTACGTCTCACAACCAACTCACGTTGAGTTAAACAGCAATTCACAAGGACGAGGTGGCCGAGTGGGTAAGACGTTGGACTGCTAATCCAATGTGCTCTGCACGCGTGGGTTCGAATCCCATCCTCGTCGACTTTTAGTTTGTTGACGATTCTATTACGTCTCACAACCAGCTCACGTTGAGTTAAACAGCAATTCACAAGGACGAGGTGGCCGAGTGGTTAAGGCGCTGGCCTGTTAATCCAATGTGCTCTGCACGCGTGGGTTCGAATCCCATCCTCGTCGACTTTTAGTTTGTTGACGATTCTATTACGTCTCACAACCAACTCACGTTGAGTTAAACAGCAATTCATAAGGACGAGGTGGCCGAGAGGTTAAGGCGTTGGACTGCTAATCCAATGTGCTCTGCACGCGTGGGTTCGAATCCCATCCTTGTCGACTTTTAGTTTGTTGCCGATTCTATTACGTCTCACAACCAACTCACGTTGAGTTAAACAGCAATTCATAAGGACAAGGTAGCCGAGTGTTTAAGGCGTTGGACTGCTAATCCAATGTGCTCTGCACGCGTGGGTTCGAATCCCATCATCGTCGACTTTTAGTTTGTTGCCGATTCTATTACGTCTCACAACCAACTCACGTTGAGTTAAACAGCAATTCATAAGGACGAGGTGGCCGAGTGGTTAAGGCGTTGGACTGCTAATCCAATGTGCTCTGCACGCGTGGGTTCGAATCCCATCATCGTCGGCTTTTATTTTGTTGCCGATTCTATTACGTCTCACAACCAACTCACGTTGAGTTAAACAGCAATTCACAAGGACAAGGTGGCCGAGTGGTTAAGGCGTTGGACTGCTAATCCAATGTGCTCTGTACGCGTGGGTTCGAATCCCATTCTCGTCGACTTTTAGTTTTTTGCCGATTCTAGTGCGTCTCACAATCGACTCATGTTGAGTTAAACAGCAATTCATAAGGACGAGGTGGCCGAGTGGTTAAGGCGTTGGACTGCTAATCAAATGTGCTCTGCACGCGTGGGTTCGAATCCCATCCTCGTCGACTTTTAGTTTTTTGCCGATTCTAGGGCGTCTCACAATCGACTCATGTAGAGTTAAACAGCAATTCATAAGGACGAGGTGGCCGAGTGGTTAAGGCGTTGGACTGCTAATCCAATGTGCTCTGCACGCGTGGGTTCGAATCCCATCCTCGTCGGCTTTTAGTTTGTTGCCGATTCTAGTGCGTCTCTCAATCAACTCATGTTGAGTTAAACAGCAATTCATATGGACGAGGTGGCCGAGTGGTTAAGGCGTTGGACTGCTAATCCAATGTGCTCTGCACGCGTGGGTTCGAATCCCATCCTCGTCGGCTTTTAGTTTGTTGCCGATTCTAGTGCGTCTCTCAACCAACTCACGTTGAGTTAAACAGCAGTTCATAAGGACGAGGTGGCCGAGTGGTTAAGGCGTTGGACTGCTAATCCAATGTGCTCTGTATGCGTGGGTTCGAATCCCATCCTCATCGACTTTTAGTTTGTTGCCGATTCTAGTGCGTCTCACAACCAACTCATGTTGAGTTAAACAACAATTCATAAGGACGAGGTGGCCGAGTGGTTAAGGCGTTGGACTGCTAATCCAATGTGCTCTGTACGCGTGGGTTCGAATCCCATCCTCATCGACTTTTAGTTTGTTGCCGATTCTAGTGCGTCTCTCAACCAACTCACGCTGAGTTAAACAACAATTCATAAGGACGAGGTGGCCGAGTGGTTAAGGCGTTGGACTGCTAATCCAATGTGCTCTGTACGCGTGGGTTCGAATCCCATCCTCGTCGACTTTTAGTTTGTTGCCGATTCTAGTGCGTCTCTCAACCAACTCACGATGAGTTAAACAGCAGTTCATAAGGACGAGGTGGCCGAGTGGTTAAGGCGTTGGACTGCTAATCCAATGTGCTCTGTACGCGTGGGTTCAAATCCCATCCTCGTCGACTTTTAGTTTGTGGCCGATTCTAGTGCGTCTCTCAACCAACTCACGCTGAGTTAAACAACAATTCATAAGGACGAGGTGGCAGAGTGGTTAAGGCGTTGGACTGCTAATCCAATGTGCTCTGTACGCGTGGGTTCGAATCCCATCCTCGTCGACTTTTAGTTTGTTGCCGATTCTAGTGCGTCTCTCAACCAACTCATGTTGAGTTAAACAGCAATTCATAAGGACGAGGTGGCCGAATGTTTAAGGCGTTGGACTGCTAATCAAATGTGCTCAGTACGCGTGGGTTCGAATCCCATCCTCGTCGACTTTTAATTTGTTTCCGATTCTAGTGCGTCTCTCAACCAACTCATGTTGAGTTAAACAGCAATTCATAAGGACGAGGTGGCCGAGTGGTTAAGGCGTTGGACTGCTAATCCAAGGTGCTCTGTACGCGTGGGTTCGAATCCCATCATCGTCGGCTTTTATTTTGTTGCCGATTCTATTACGTCTCACAACCAACTCACGTTAAGTTAAACAGCAATTCACAAGGACAAGGTGGCCGAGTGGTTAAGGCGTTGGACTGCTAATCAAATGTGCTCTGCACGCGTGGGTTCGAATCCCATCCTCGTCGACTTTTAGTTTTTTGCCGATTCTAGTGCGTCTCACAATCGACTCATGTAGAGTTAAACAGCAATTCATAAGGACGAGGTGGCCGAGTGGTTAAGGCGTTGGACTGCTAATCAAATGTGCTCTGCACGCGTGGGTTCGAATCCCATCCTCGTCGGCTTTTAGTTTTTTGCCGATTCTAGTGCGTCTCACAATCGACTCATGTAGAGTTAAACAGCAATTCATAAGGACGAGGTGGCCGAGTGGTTAAGGCGTTGGACTGCTAATCCAATGTGCTGTGCACGCGTGGGTTCGAATCCCATCCTCGTCGGCTTTTAGTTTGTTGCCGATTCTAGTGCGTCTCTCAATCAACTCATGTTGAGTTAAACAGCAATTCATATGGACGAGGTGGCCGAGTGGTTAAGGCGTTGGACTGCTAATCCAATGTGCTCTGCACGCGTGGGTTCGAATCCCATCCTCGTCGGCTTTTAGTTTGTTGCCGATTCTAGTGCGTCTCTCAACCAACTCACGTTTAGTTAAACAGCAGTTCATAAGGACGAGGTGGCCGAGTGGTTAAGGCGTTGGACTGCTAATCAAATGTGCTCTGCACGCGTGGGTTCGAATCCCATCCTCGTCGACTTTTAGTTTGTTGACGATTCTATTACGTCTCACAACCAACTCACGTTGAGTTAAACAGCAATTCACAAGGACGAGGTGGCCGAGTGGTTAAGGCGTTGGACTGCTAATCTAATGTGCTCTGCACGCGTGGGTTCGAATCCCATCCTCGTCGACTTTTAGTTTGTTGACGATTCTATTACGTCTCACAACCAACTCACGTTGAGTTAAACAGCAATTCACAAGGACGAGGTGGCCGAGTGGTTAAGGCGCTGGCCTGTTAATCCAATGTGCTCTGCACGCGTGGGTTCGAATCCCATCCTCGTCGACTTTTAGTTTGTTGACGATTCTATTACGTCTCACAACCAACTCACGTTGAGTTAAACAGCAATTCATAAGGACGAGGTGGCCGAGAGGTTAAGGCGTTGGACTGCTAATCCAATGTGCTCTGCACGCGTGGGTTCGAATCCCATCCTTGTCGACTTTTAGTTTGTTGCCGATTCTATTACGTCTCACAACCAACTCACGTTGAGTTAAACAGCAATTCATAAGGACCAGGTAGCCGAGTGTTTAAGGCGTTGGACTGCTAATCCAATGTGCTCTGCACGCGTGGGTTCGAATCCCATCATCGTCGACTTTTAGTTTGTTGCCGATTCTAGTGCGCCTCACAACCAACTCACGTTGAGTTAAACAGCAATTCATAAGGACGTGGTGGCCGAGTGGTTAAGGCGTTGGACTGCTAATCCAATGTGCTCTGCACGCGTGGGTTCGAATCCCATCATCGTCGGCTTTTATTTTGTTGCCGATTCTATTACGTCTCACAACCAACTCACGTTGAGTTAAACAGCAATTCACAAGGACAAGGTGGCCGAGTGGTTAAGGCGTTGGACTGCTAATCCAATGTGCTCTGTACGCGTGGGTTCGAATCCCATTCTCGTCGACTTTTAGTTTTTTGCCGATTCTAGTGCGTCTCACAATCGACTCATGTAGTGTTAAACAGCAATTCATAAGGACGAGGTGGCCGAGTGGTTAAGGCGTTAGACTGCTAATCAAATGTGCTCTGCACGCGTGGGTTCGAATCCCATCCTCGTCGGCTTTTAGTTTGTTGCCGATTCTAGTGCGTCTCTCAATCAACTCATGTTGAGTTAAACAGCAATTCATATGGACGAGGTGGCCGAGTGGTTAAGGCGTTGGACTGCTAATCCAATGTGCTCTGCACGCGTGGGTTCGAATCCCATCCTCGTCGGCTTTTAGTTTGTTGCCGATTCTAGTGCGTCTCTCAACCAACTCACGTTGAGTTAAACAGCAGTTCATAAGGACGAGGTGGCCGAGTGGTTAAGGCGTTGGACTGCTAATCCAATGTGCTCTGTACGCGTGGGTTCGAATCCCATCCTCATCGACTTTTAGTTTGTTGCCGATTCTAGTGCGTCTCACAACCAACTCATGTTGAGTTAAACAACAATTCATAACGACGAGGTGGCCGAGTGGTTAAGGCGTTGGACTGCTAATCCAATGTGCTCTGTACGCGTGGGTTCGAATCCCATTCTCGTCGACTTTTAGTTTGTTGCCGATTCTAGTGCGTCTCTCAACCAACTCACGTTGAGTTAAACAGCAGTTCATAAGGACGAGGTGGCCGAGTGGTTAAGGCGTTGGACTGCTAATCCAATGTGCTCTGTACGCGTGGGTTCAAATCCCATCCTCGTCGACTTTTAGTTTGTGGCCGATTCTAGTGCGTCTCTCAACCAACTCACGCTGAGTTAAACAACAATTCATAAGGACGAGGTGGCAGAGTGGTTAAGGCGTTGGACTGCTAATCCAATGTGCTCTGTACGCGTGGGTTCGAATCCCATCCTCGTCGACTTTTAGTTTGTTGCCGATTCTAGTGCGTCTCTCAACCAACTCATGTTGAGTTAAACAGCAATTCATAAGGACGAGGTGGCCGAATGTTTAAGGCGTTGGACTGCTAATCAAATGTGCTCAGTACGCGTGGGTTCGAATCCCATCCTCGTCGACTTTTAATTTGTTTCCGATTCTAGTGCGTCTCTCAACCAACTCATGTTGAGTTAAACAGCAATTCATAAGGACGAGGTGGCCGAGTGGTTAAGGCGTTGGACTGCTAATCCAAGGTGCTCTGTACGCGTGGGTTCGAATCCCATCATCGTCGGCTTTTATTTTGTTGCCGATTCTATTACGTCTCACAACCAACTCACGTTAAGTTAAACAGCAATTCACAAGGACAAGGTGGCCGAGTGGTTAAGGCGTTGGACTGCTAATCCAATGTGCTCTGCACGCGTGGGTTCGAATCCCATCCTCGTCGACTTTTAGTTTGTTGACGATTCTATTACGTCTCACAACCAGCTCACGTTGAGTTAAACAGCAATTCACAAGGACGAGGTGGCCGAGTGGTTAAGGCGCTGGCCTGTTAATCCAATGTGCTCTGCACGCGTGGGTTCGAATCCCATCCTCGTCGACTTTTAGTTTGTTGACGATTCTATTACGTCTCACAACCAACTCACGTTGAGTTAAACAGCAATTCATAAGGACGAGGTGGCCGAGAGGTTAAGGCGTTGGACTGCTAATCCAATGTGCTCTGCACGCGTGGGTTCGAATCCCATCCTTGTCGACTTTTAGTTTGTTGCCGATTCTATTACGTCTCACAACCAACTCACGTTGAGTTAAACAGCAATTCATAAGGACAAGGTAGCCGAGTGTTTAAGGCGTTGGACTGCTAATCCAATGTGCTCTGCACGCGTGGGTTCGAATCCCATCATCGTCGACTTTTAGTTTGTTGCCGATTCTATTACGTCTCACAACCAACTCACGTTGAGTTAAACAGCAATTCATAAGGACGAGGTGGCCGAGTGGTTAAGGCGTTGGACTGCTAATCCAATGTGCTCTGCACGCGTGGGTTCGAATCCCATCATCGTCGGCTTTTATTTTGTTGCCGATTCTATTACGTCTCACAACCAACTCACGTTGAGTTAAACAGCAATTCACAAGGACAAGGTGGCCGAGTGGTTAAGGCGTTGGACTGCTAATCCAATGTGCTCTGTACGCGTGGGTTCGAATCCCATTCTCGTCGACTTTTAGTTTTTTGCCGATTCTAGTGCGTCTCACAATCGACTCATGTTGAGTTAAACAGCAATTCATAAGGACGAGGTGGCCGAGTGGTTAAGGCGTTGGACTGCTAATCAAATGTGCTCTGCACGCGTGGGTTCGAATCCCATCCTCGTCGACTTTTAGTTTTTTGCCGATTCTAGGGCGTCTCACAATCGACTCATGTAGAGTTAAACAGCAATTCATAAGGACGAGGTGGCCGAGTGGTTAAGGCGTTGGACTGCTAATCCAATGTGCTCTGCACGCGTGGGTTCGAATCCCATCCTCGTCGGCTTTTAGTTTGTTGCCGATTCTAGTGCGTCTCTCAATCAACTCATGTTGAGTTAAACAGCAATTCATATGGACGAGGTGGCCGAGTGGTTAAGGCGTTGGACTGCTAATCCAATGTGCTCTGCACGCGTGGGTTCGAATCCCATCCTCGTCGGCTTTTAGTTTGTTGCCGATTCTAGTGCGTCTCTCAACCAACTCACGTTGAGTTAAACAGCAGTTCATAAGGACGAGGTGGCCGAGTGGTTAAGGCGTTGGACTGCTAATCCAATGTGCTCTGTATGCGTGGGTTCGAATCCCATCCTCATCGACTTTTAGTTTGTTGCCGATTCTAGTGCGTCTCACAACCAACTCATGTTGAGTTAAACAACAATTCATAAGGACGAGGTGGCCGAGTGGTTAAGGCGTTGGACTGCTAATCCAATGTGCTCTGTACGCGTGGGTTCGAATCCCATCCTCATCGACTTTTAGTTTGTTGCCGATTCTAGTGCGTCTCTCAACCAACTCACGCTGAGTTAAACAACAATTCATAAGGACGAGGTGGCCGAGTGGTTAAGGCGTTGGACTGCTAATCCAATGTGCTCTGTACGCGTGGGTTCGAATCCCATCCTCGTCGACTTTTAGTTTGTTGCCGATTCTAGTGCGTCTCTCAACCAACTCACGATGAGTTAAACAGCAGTTCATAAGGACGAGGTGGCCGAGTGGTTAAGGCGTTGGACTGCTAATCCAATGTGCTCTGTACGCGTGGGTTCAAATCCCATCCTCGTCGACTTTTAGTTTGTGGCCGATTCTAGTGCGTCTCTCAACCAACTCACGCTGAGTTAAACAACAATTCATAAGGACGAGGTGGCAGAGTGGTTAAGGCGTTGGACTGCTAATCCAATGTGCTCTGTACGCGTGGGTTCGAATCCCATCCTCGTCGACTTTTAGTTTGTTGCCGATTCTAGTGCGTCTCTCAACCAACTCATGTTGAGTTAAACAGCAATTCATAAGGACGAGGTGGCCGAATGTTTAAGGCGTTGGACTGCTAATCAAATGTGCTCAGTACGCGTGGGTTCGAATCCCATCCTCGTCGACTTTTAATTTGTTTCCGATTCTAGTGCGTCTCTCAACCAACTCATGTTGAGTTAAACAGCAATTCATAAGGACGAGGTGGCCGAGTGGTTAAGGCGTTGGACTGCTAATCCAAGGTGCTCTGTACGCGTGGGTTCGAATCCCATCATCGTCGGCTTTTATTTTGTTGCCGATTCTATTACGTCTCACAACCAACTCACGTTAAGTTAAACAGCAATTCACAAGGACAAGGTGGCCGAGTGGTTAAGGCGTTGGACTGCTAATCAAATGTGCTCTGCACGCGTGGGTTCGAATCCCATCCTCGTCGACTTTTAGTTTTTTGCCGATTCTAGTGCGTCTCACAATCGACTCATGTAGAGTTAAACAGCAATTCATAAGGACGAGGTGGCCGAGTGGTTAAGGCGTTGGACTGCTAATCAAATGTGCTCTGCACGCGTGGGTTCGAATCCCATCCTCGTCGGCTTTTAGTTTTTTGCCGATTCTAGTGCGTCTCACAATCGACTCATGTAGAGTTAAACAGCAATTCATAAGGACGAGGTGGCCGAGTGGTTAAGGCGTTGGACTGCTAATCCAATGTGCTGTGCACGCGTGGGTTCGAATCCCATCCTCGTCGGCTTTTAGTTTGTTGCCGATTCTAGTGCGTCTCTCAATCAACTCATGTTGAGTTAAACAGCAATTCATATGGACGAGGTGGCCGAGTGGTTAAGGCGTTGGACTGCTAATCCAATGTGCTCTGCACGCGTGGGTTCGAATCCCATCCTCGTCGGCTTTTAGTTTGCTGCCGATTCTAGTGCGTCTCTCAACCAACTCACGTTTAGTTAAACAGCAGTTCATAAGGACGAGGTGGCCGAGTGGTTAAGGCGTTGGACTGCTAATCAAATGTGCTCTGCACGCGTGGGTTCGAATCCCATCCTCGTCGACTTTTAGTTTGTTGACGATTCTATTACGTCTCACAACCAACTCACGTTGAGTTAAACAGCAATTCACAAGGACGAGGTGGCCGAGTGGTTAAGGCGTTGGACTGCTAATCTAATGTGCTCTGCACGCGTGGGTTCGAATCCCATCCTCGTCGACTTTTAGTTTGTTGACGATTCTATTACGTCTCACAACCAACTCACGTTGAGTTAAACAGCAATTCACAAGGACGAGGTGGCCGAGTGGTTAAGGCGCTGGCCTGTTAATCCAATGTGCTCTGCACGCGTGGGTTCGAATCCCATCCTCGTCGACTTTTAGTTTGTTGACGATTCTATTACGTCTCACAACCAACTCACGTTGAGTTAAACAGCAATTCATAAGGACGAGGTGGCCGAGAGGTTAAGGCGTTGGACTGCTAATCCAATGTGCTCTGCACGCGTGGGTTCGAATCCCATCCTTGTCGACTTTTAGTTTGTTGCCGATTCTATTACGTCTCACAACCAACTCACGTTGAGTTAAACAGCAATTCATAAGGACCAGGTAGCCGAGTGTTTAAGGCGTTGGACTGCTAATCCAATGTGCTCTGCACGCGTGGGTTCGAATCCCATCATCGTCGACTTTTAGTTTGTTGCCGATTCTAGTGCGCCTCACAACCAACTCACGTTGAGTTAAACAGCAATTCATAAGGACGTGGTGGCCGAGTGGTTAAGGCGTTGGACTGCTAATCCAATGTGCTCTGCACGCGTGGGTTCGAATCCCATCATCGTCGGCTTTTATTTTGTTGCCGATTCTATTACGTCTCACAACCAACTCACGTTGAGTTAAACAGCAATTCACAAGGACAAGGTGGCCGAGTGGTTAAGGCGTTGGACTGCTAATCCAATGTGCTCTGTACGCGTGGGTTCGAATCCCATTCTCGTCGACTTTTAGTTTTTTGCCGATTCTAGTGCGTCTCACAATCGACTCATGTAGTGTTAAACAGCAATTCATAAGGACGAGGTGGCCGAGTGGTTAAGGCGTTAGACTGCTAATCAAATGTGCTCTGCACGCGTGGGTTCGAATCCCATCCTCGTCGGCTTTTAGTTTGTTGCCGATTCTAGTGCGTCTCTCAATCAACTCATGTTGAGTTAAACAGCAATTCATATGGACGAGGTGGCCGAGTGGTTAAGGCGTTGGACTGCTAATCCAATGTGCTCTGCACGCGTGGGTTCGAATCCCATCCGCGTCGGCTTTTAGTTTGTTGCCGATTCTAGTGCGTCTCTCAACCAACTCACGTTGAGTTAAACAGCAGTTCATAAGGACGAGGTGGCCGAGTGGTTAAGGCGTTGGACTGCTAATCCAATGTGCTCTGTACGCGTGGGTTCGAATCCCATCCTCATCGACTTTTAGTTTGTTGCCGATTCTAGTGCGTCTCACAACCAACTCATGTTGAGTTAAACAACAATTCATAACGACGAGGTGGCCGAGTGGTTAAGGCGTTGGACTGCTAATCCAATGTGCTCTGTACGCGTGGGTTCGAATCCCATTCTCGTCGACTTTTAGTTTGTTGCCGATTCTAGTGCGTCTCTCAACCAACTCACGTTGAGTTAAACAGCAGTTCATAAGGACGAGGTGGCCGAGTGGTTAAGGCGTTGGACTGCTAATCCAATGTGCTCTGTACGCGTGGGTTCAAATCCCATCCTCGTCGACTTTTAGTTTGTGGCCGATTCTAGTGCGTCTCTCAACCAACTCACGCTGAGTTAAACAACAATTCATAAGGACGAGGTGGCAGAGTGGTTAAGGCGTTGGACTGCTAATCCAATGTGCTCTGTACGCGTGGGTTCGAATCCCATCCTCGTCGACTTTTAGTTTGTTGCCGATTCTAGTGCGTCTCTCAACCAACTCATGTTGAGTTAAACAGCAATTCATAAGGACGAGGTGGCCGAATGTTTAAGGCGTTGGACTGCTAATCAAATGTGCTCAGTACGCGTGGGTTCGAATCCCATCCTCGTCGACTTTTAATTTGTTTCCGATTCTAGTGCGTCTCTCAACCAACTCATGTTGAGTTAAACAGCAATTCATAAGGACGAGGTGGCCGAGTGGTTAAGGCGTTGGACTGCTAATCCAAGGTGCTCTGTACGCGTGGGTTCGAATCCCATCATCGTCGGCTTTTATTTTGTTGCCGATTCTATTACGTCTCACAACCAACTCACGTTAAGTTAAACAGCAATTCACAAGGACAAGGTGGCCGAGTGGTTAAGGCGTTGAACTGCTAATCCAATGTGCTCTGCACGCGTGGGTTCGAATCCCATCCTCGTCGACTTTTAGTTTTTTGCCGATTCTCGTGCGTCTCACAATCGACTCATGTAGAGTTAAACAGCAATTCATAAGGACGAGGTGGCCGAGTGGTTAAGGCGTTGGACTGCTAATCAAATGTGCTCTGCACGCGTGGGTTCGAATCCCATCCTCGTCGGCTTTTAGTTTTTTGCCGATTCTAGTGCGTCTCACAATCGACTCATGTAGAGTTAAACAGCAATTCATAAGGACGAGGTGGCCGAGTGGTTAAGGCGTTGGACTGCTAATCCAATGTGCTGTGCACGCGTGGGTTCGAATCCCATCCTCGTCGGCTTTTAGTTTGTTGCCGATTCTAGTGCGTCTCTCAATCAACTCATGTTGAGTTAAACAGCAATTCATATGGACGAGGTGGCCGAGTGGTTAAGGCGTTGGACTGCTAATCCAATGTGCTCTGCACGCGTGGGTTCGAATCCCATCCTCGTCGGCTTTTAGTTTGTTGCCGATTCTAGTGCGTCTCTCAACCAACTCACGTTTAGTTAAACAGCAGTTATTAAGGACGAGGTGGCCGAGTGGTTAAGGCGTTGGACTGCTAATCAAATGTGCTCTGCACGCGTGGGTTCGAATCCCATCCTCGTCGACTTTTAGTTTGTTGACTATTCTATTACGTCTCACAACCAACTCACGTTGAGTTAAACAGCAATTCACAAGGACGAGGTGGCCGAGTGGTTAAGGCGTTGGACTGCTAATCTAATGTGCTCTGCACGCGTGGGTTCGAATCCCATCCTCGTCGACTTTTAGTTTGTTGACGATTCTATTACGTCTCACAACCAACTCACGTTGAGTTAAACAGCAATTCACAAGGACGAGGTGGCCGAGTGGTTAAGGCGCTGGCCTGTTAATCCAATGTGCTCTGTACGCGTGGGTTCGAATCCCATCCTCGTCGACTTTTAGTTTGTTGACGATTCTATTACGTCTCACAACCAACTCACGTTGAGTTAAACAGCAATTCATAAGGACGAGGTGGCCGAGAGGTTAAGGCGTTGGACTGCTAATCCAAAGTGCTCTGCACGCGTGGGTTCGAATCCCATCCTTGTCGACTTTTAGTTTGTTGCCGATTCTATTACGTCTCACAACCAACTCACGTTGAGTTAAACAGCAATTCATAAGGACCAGGTAGCCGAGTGTTTAAGGCGTTGGACTGCTAATCCAATGTGCTCTGCACGCGTGGGTTCGAATCCCATCATCGTCGACTTTTAGTTTGTTGCCGATTCTATTACGTCTCACAACCAACTCACGTTGAGTTAAACAGCAATTCATAAGGACGAGGTGGCCGAATGTTTAAGGCGTTGGACTGCTAATCCAATGTGCTCTGCACGCGTGGGTTCGAATCCCATCCTCGTCGACTTTTAGTTTGTTGCCGATTCTAGTGCGTCTCACAACCAACTCACGTTGAGTTAAACAGCAATTCATAAGGACGTGGTGGCCGAGTGGTTAAGGCGTTGGACTGCTAATCCAATGTGCTCTGCACGCGTGGGTTCGAATCCCATCATCGTCGGCTTTTATTTTGTTGCCGATTCTATTACGTCTCACAACCAACTCACGTTGAGTTAAACAGCAATTCACAAGGACAAGGTGGCCGAGTGGTTAAGGCGTTGGACTGCTAATCCAATGTGCTCTGTACGCGTGGGTTCGAATCCCATTCTCGTCGACTTTTAGTTTTTTGCCGATTCTAGTGCGTCTCACAATCGACTCATGTAGTGTTAAACGGCAATTCATAAGGACGAGGTGGCCGAGTGGTTAAGGCGTTGGACTGCTAATCAAATGTGCTCTGCACGCGTGGGTTCGAATCCCATCCTCGTCGGCTTTTAGTTTGTTGCCGATTCTAGTGCGTCTCTCAATCAACTCATGTTGAGTTAAACAGCAATTCATATGGACGAGGTGGCCGAGTGGTTAAGGCGTTGGACTGCTAATCCAATGTGCTCTGCACGCGTGGGTTCGAATCCCATCCTCGTCGGCTTTTAGTTTGTTGCCGATTCTAGTGCGTCTCTCAACCAACTCACGTTGAGTTAAACAGCAGTTCATAAGGACGAGGTGGCCGAGTGGTTAAGGCGTTGGACTGCTAATCCAATGTGCTCTGTACGCGTGGGTTCGAATCCCATCCTCATCGACTTTTAGTTTGTTGCCGATTCTAGTGCGTCTCACAACCAACTCATGTTGAGTTAAACAACAATTCATAACGACGAGGTGGCCGAGTGGTTAAGGCGTTGGACTGCTAATCCAATGTGCTCTGTACGCGTGGGTTCGAATCCCATTCTCGTCGACTTTTAGTTTGTTGCCGATTCTAGTGCGTCTCTCAACCAACTCACGTTGAGTTAAACAGCAGTTCATAAGGACGAGGTGGCCGAGTGGTTAAGGCGTTGGACTGCTAATCCAATGTGCTCTGTACGCGTGGGTTCAAATCCCATCCTCGTCGACTTTTAGTTTGTGGCCGATTCTAGTGCGTCTCTCAACCAACTCACGCTGAGTTAAACAACAATTCATAAGGACGAGGTGGCAGAGTGGTTAAGGCGTTGGACTGCTAATCCAATGTGCTCTGTACGCGTGGGTTCGAATCCCATCCTCGTCGACTTTTAGTTTGTTGCCGATTCTAGTGCGTCTCTCAACCAACTCATGTTGAGTTAAACAGCAATTCATAAGGACGAGGTGGCCGAATGTTTAAGGCGTTGGACTGCTAATCAAATGTGCTCAGTACGCGTGGGTTCGAATCCCATCCTCGTCGACTTTTAATTTGTTTCCGATTCTAGTGCGTCTCTCAACCAACTCATGTTGAGTTAAACAGCAATTCATAAGGACGAGGTGGCCGAGTGGTTAAGGCGTTGGACTGCTAATCCAAGGTGCTCTGTACGCGTGGGTTCGAATCCCATCATCGTCGGCTTTTATTTTGTTGCCGATTCTATTACGTCTCACAACCAACTCACGTTAAGTTAAACAGCAATTCACAAGGACAAGGTGGCCGAGTGGTTAAGGCGTTGGACTGCTAATCAAATGTGCTCTGCACGCGTGGGTTCGAATCCCATCCTCGTCGACTTTTAGTTTTTTGCCGATTCTAGTGCGTCTCACAATCGACTCATGTAGAGTTAAACAGCAATTCATAAGGACGAGGTGGCCGAGTGGTTAAGGCGTTGGACTGCTAATCAAATGTGCTCTGCACGCGTGGGTTCGAATCCCATCCTCGTCGGCTTTTAGTTTTTTGCCGATTCTAGTGCGTCTCACAATCGACTCATGTAGAGTTAAACAGCAATTCATAAGGACGAGGTGGCCGAGTGGTTAAGGCGTTGGACTGCTAATCCAATGTGCTGTGCACGCGTGGGTTCGAATCCCATCCTCGTCGGCTTTTAGTTTGTTGCCGATTCTAGTGCGTCTCTCAATCAACTCATGTTGAGTTAAACAGCAATTCATATGGACGAGGTGGCCGAGTGGTTAAGGCGTTGGACTGCTAATCCAATGTGCTCTGCACGCGTGGGTTCGAATCCCATCCTCGTCGGCTTTTAGTTTGCTGCCGATTCTAGTGCGTCTCTCAACCAACTCACGTTTAGTTAAACAGCAGTTCATAAGGACGAGGTGGCCGAGTGGTTAAGGCGTTGGACTGCTAATCAAATGTGCTCTGCACGCGTGGGTTCGAATCCCATCCTCGTCGACTTTTAGTTTGTTGACGATTCTATTACGTCTCACAACCAACTCACGTTGAGTTAAACAGCAATTCACAAGGACGAGGTGGCCGAGTGGTTAAGGCGTTGGACTGCTAATCTAATGTGCTCTGCACGCGTGGGTTCGAATCCCATCCTCGTCGACTTTTAGTTTGTTGACGATTCTATTACGTCTCACAACCAACTCACGTTGAGTTAAACAGCAATTCACAAGGACGAGGTGGCCGAGTGGTTAAGGCGCTGGCCTGTTAATCCAATGTGCTCTGCACGCGTGGGTTCGAATCCCATCCTTGTCGACTTTTAGTTTGTTGCCGATTCTATTACGTCTCACAACCAACTCACGTTGAGTTAAACAGCAATTCATAAGGACCAGGTAGCCGAGTGTTTAAGGCGTTGGACTGCTAATCCAATGTGCTCTGCACGCGTGGGTTCGAATCCCATCATCGTCGACTTTTAGTTTGTTGCCGATTCTAGTGCGCCTCACAACCAACTCACGTTGAGTTAAACAGCAATTCATAAGGACGTGGTGGCCGAGTGGTTAAGGCGTTGGACTGCTAATCCAATGTGCTCTGCACGCGTGGGTTCGAATCCCATCATCGTCGGCTTTTATTTTGTTGCCGATTCTATTACGTCTCACAACCAACTCACGTTGAGTTAAACAGCAATTCACAAGGACAAGGTGGCCGAGTGGTTAAGGCGTTGGACTGCTAATCCAATGTGCTCTGTACGCGTGGGTTCGAATCCCATTCTCGTCGACTTTTAGTTTTTTGCCGATTCTAGTGCGTCTCACAATCGACTCATGTAGTGTTAAACAGCAATTCATAAGGACGAGGTGGCCGAGTGGTTAAGGCGTTAGACTGCTAATCAAATGTGCCTTGCACGCGTGGGTTCGAATCCCATCCTCGTCGGCTTTTAGTTTGTTGCCGATTCTAGTGCGTCTCTCAATCAACTCATGTTGAGTTAAACAGCAATTCATATGGACGAGGTGGCCGAGTGGTTAAGGCGTTGGACTGCTAATCCAATGTGCTCTGCACGCGTGGGTTCGAATCCCATCCGCGTCGGCTTTTAGTTTGTTGCCGATTCTAGTGCGTCTCTCAACCAACTCACGTTGAGTTAAACAGCAGTTCATAAGGACGAGGTGGCCGAGTGGTTAAGGCGTTGGACTGCTAATCCAATGTGCTCTGTACGCGTGGGTTCGAATCCCATCCTCATCGACTTTTAGTTTGTTGCCGATTCTAGTGCGTCTCACAACCAACTCATGTTGAGTTAAACAACAATTCATAACGACGAGGTGGCCGAGTGGTTAAGGCGTTGGACTGCTAATCCAATGTGCTCTGTACGCGTGGGTTCGAATCCCATTCTCGTCGACTTTTAGTTTGTTGCCGATTCTAGTGCGTCTCTCAACCAACTCACGTTGAGTTAAACAGCAGTTCATAAGGACGAGGTGGCCGAGTGGTTAAGGCGTTGGACTGCTAATCCAATGTGCTCTGTACGCGTGGGTTCAAATCCCATCCTCGTCGACTTTTAGTTTGTGGCCGATTCTAGTGCGTCTCTCAACCAACTCACGCTGAGTTAAACAACAATTCATAAGGACGAGGTGGCAGAGTGGTTAAGGCGTTGGACTGCTAATCCAATGTGCTCTGTACGCGTGGGTTCGAATCCCATCCTCGTCGACTTTTAGTTTGTTGCCGATTCTAGTGCGTCTCTCAACCAACTCATGTTGAGTTAAACAGCAATTCATAAGGACGAGGTGGCCGAATGTTTAAGGCGTTGGACTGCTAATCAAATGTGCTCAGTACGCGTGGGTTCGAATCCCATCCTCGTCGACTTTTAATTTGTTTCCGATTCTAGTGCGTCTCTCAACCAACTCATGTTGAGTTAAACAGCAATTCATAAGGACGAGGTGGCCGAGTGGTTAAGGCGTTGGACTGCTAATCCAAGGTGCTCTGTACGCGTGGGTTCGAATCCCATCATCGTCGGCTTTTATTTTGTTGCCGATTCTATTACGTCTCACAACCAACTCACGTTAAGTTAAACAGCAATTCACAAGGACAAGGTGGCCGAGTGGTTAAGGCGTTGAACTGCTAATCCAATGTGCTCTGCACGCGTGGGTTCGAATCCCATCCTCGTCGACTTTTAGTTTTTTGCCGATTCTCGTGCGTCTCACAATCGACTCATGTAGAGTTAAACAGCAATTCATAAGGACGAGGTGGCCGAGTGGTTAAGGCGTTGGACTGCTAATCAAATGTGCTCTGCACGCGTGGGTTCGAATCCCATCCTCGTCGGCTTTTAGTTTTTTGCCGATTCTAGTGCGTCTCACAATCGACTCATGTAGAGTTAAACAGCAATTCATAAGGACGAGGTGGCCGAGTGGTTAAGGCGTTGGACTGCTAATCCAATGTGCTGTGCACGCGTGGGTTCGAATCCCATCCTCGTCGGCTTTTAGTTTGTTGCCGATTCTAGTGCGTCTCTCAATCAACTCATGTTGAGTTAAACAGCAATTCATATGGACGAGGTGGCCGAGTGGTTAAGGCGTTGGACTGCTAATCCAATGTGCTCTGCACGCGTGGGTTCGAATCCCATCCTCGTCGGCTTTTAGTTTGTTGCCGATTCTAGTGCGTCTCTCAACCAACTCACGTTTAGTTAAACAGCAGTTATTAAGGACGAGGTGGCCGAGTGGTTAAGGCGTTGGACTGCTAATCAAATGTGCTCTGCACGCGTGGGTTCGAATCCCATCCTCGTCGACTTTTAGTTTGTTGACTATTCTATTACGTCTCACAACCAACTCACGTTGAGTTAAACAGCAATTCACAAGGACGAGGTGGCCGAGTGGTTAAGGCGTTGGACTGCTAATCTAATGTGCTCTGCACGCGTGGGTTCGAATCCCATCCTCGTCGACTTTTAGTTTGTTGACGATTCTATTACGTCTCACAACCAACTCACGTTGAGTTAAACAGCAATTCACAAGGACGAGGTGGCCGAGTGGTTAAGGCGCTGGCCTGTTAATCCAATGTGCTCTGTACGCGTGGGTTCGAATCCCATCCTCGTCGACTTTTAGTTTGTTGACGATTCTATTACGTCTCACAACCAACTCACGTTGAGTTAAACAGCAATTCATAAGGACGAGGTGGCCGAGAGGTTAAGGCGTTGGACTGCTAATCCAAAGTGCTCTGCACGCGTGGGTTCGAATCCCATCCTTGTCGACTTTTAGTTTGTTGCCGATTCTATTACGTCTCACAACCAACTCACGTTGAGTTAAACAGCAATTCATAAGGACCAGGTAGCCGAGTGTTTAAGGCGTTGGACTGCTAATCCAATGTGCTCTGCACGCGTGGGTTCGAATCCCATCATCGTCGACTTTTAGTTTGTTGCCGATTCTATTACGTCTCACAACCAACTCACGTTGAGTTAAACAGCAATTCATAAGGACGAGGTGGCCGAATGTTTAAGGCGTTGGACTGCTAATCCAATGTGCTCTGCACGCGTGGGTTCGAATCCCATCCTCGTCGACTTTTAGTTTGTTGCCGATTCTAGTGCGTCTCACAACCAACTCACGTTGAGTTAAACAGCAATTCATAAGGACGTGGTGGCCGAGTGGTTAAGGCGTTGGACTGCTAATCCAATGTGCTCTGCACGCGTGGGTTCGAATCCCATCATCGTCGGCTTTTATTTTGTTGCCGATTCTATTACGTCTCACAACCAACTCACGTTGAGTTAAACAGCAATTCACAAGGACAAGGTGGCCGAGTGGTTAAGGCGTTGGACTGCTAATCCAATGTGCTCTGTACGCGTGGGTTCGAATCCCATTCTCGTCGACTTTTAGTTTTTTGCCGATTCTAGTGCGTCTCACAATCGACTCATGTAGTGTTAAACGGCAATTCATAAGGACGAGGTGGCCGAGTGGTTAAGGCGTTGGACTGCTAATCAAATGTGCTCTGCACGCGTGGGTTCGAATCCCATCCTCGTCGGCTTTTAGTTTGTTGCCGATTCTAGTGCGTCTCTCAATCAACTCATGTTGAGTTAAACAGCAATTCATATGGACGAGGTGGCCGAGTGGTTAAGGCGTTGGACTGCTAATCCAATGTGCTCTGCACGCGTGGGTTCGAATCCCATCCTCGTCGGCTTTTAGTTTGTTGCCGATTCTAGTGCGTCTCTCAACCAACTCACGTTGAGTTAAACAGCAGTTCATAAGGACGAGGTGGCCGAGTGGTTAAGGCGTTGGACTGCTAATCCAATGTGCTCTGTATGCGTGGGTTCGAATCCCATCCTCATCGACTTTTAGTTTGTTGCCGATTCTAGTGCGTCTCACAACCAACTCATGTTGAGTTAAACAACAATTCATAAGGACGAGGTGGCCGAGTGGTTAAGGCGTTGGACTGCTAATCCAATGTGCTCTGTACGCGTGGGTTCGAATCCCATCCTCATCGACTTTTAGTTTGTTGCCGATTCTAGTGCGTCTCTCAACCAACTCACGCTGAGTTAAACAACAATTCATAAGGACGAGGTGGCCGAGTGGTTAAGGCGTTGGACTGCTAATCCAATGTGCTCTGTACGCGTGGGTTCGAATCCCATCCTCGTCGACTTTTAGTTTGTTGCCGATTCTAGTGCGTCTCTCAACCAACTCACGATGAGTTAAACAGCAGTTCATAAGGACGAGGTGGCCGAGTGGTTAAGGCGTTGGACTGCTAATCCAATGTGCTCTGTACGCGTGGGTTCAAATCCCATCCTCGTCGACTTTTAGTTTGTGGCCGATTCTAGTGCGTCTCTCAACCAACTCACGCTGAGTTAAACAACAATTCATAAGGACGAGGTGGCAGAGTGGTTAAGGCGTTGGACTGCTAATCCAATGTGCTCTGTACGCGTGGGTTCGAATCCCATCCTCGTCGACTTTTAGTTTGTTGCCGATTCTAGTGCGTCTCTCAACCAACTCATGTTGAGTTAAACAGCAATTCATAAGGACGAGGTGGCCGAATGTTTAAGGCGTTGGACTGCTAATCCAAGGTGCTCTGTACGCGTGGGTTCGAATCCCATCATCGTCGGCTTTTATTTTGTTGCCGATTCTATTACGTCTCACAACCAACTCATGTTGAGTTAAACAGCAATTCATAAGGACGAGGTGGCCGAGTGGTTAAGGCGTTGAACTGCTAATCCAATGTGCTCTGCACGCGTGGGTTCGAATCCCATCCTCGTCGACTTTTAGTTTTTTGCCGATTCTCGTGCGTCTCACAATCGACTCATGTAGAGTTAAACAGCAATTCATAAGGACGAGGTGGCCGAGTGGTTAAGGCGTTGGACTGCTAATCAAATGTGCTCTGCACGCGTGGGTTCGAATCCCATCCTCGTCGGCTTTTAGTTTTTTGCCGATTCTAGTGCGTCTCACAATCGACTCATGTAGAGTTAAACAGCAATTCATAAGGACGAGGTGGCCGAGTGGTTAAGGCGTTGGACTGCTAATCCAATGTGCTGTGCACGCGTGGGTTCGAATCCCATCCTCGTCGGCTTTTAGTTTGTTGCCGATTCTAGTGCGTCTCTCAATCAACTCATGTTGAGTTAAACAGCAATTCATATGGACGAGGTGGCCGAGTGGTTAAGGCGTTGGACTGCTAATCCAATGTGCTCTGCACGCGTGGGTTCGAATCCCATCCTCGTCGGCTTTTAGTTTGTTGCCGATTCTAGTGCGTCTCTCAACCAACTCACGTTTAGTTAAACAGCAGTTATTAAGGACGAGGTGGCCGAGTGGTTAAGGCGTTGGACTGCTAATCAAATGTGCTCTGCACGCGTGGGTTCGAATCCCATCCTCGTCGACTTTTAGTTTGTTGACTATTCTATTACGTCTCACAACCAACTCACGTTGAGTTAAACAGCAATTCACAAGGACGAGGTGGCCGAGTGGTTAAGGCGTTGGACTGCTAATCTAATGTGCTCTGCACGCGTGGGTTCGAATCCCATCCTCGTCGACTTTTAGTTTGTTGACGATTCTATTACGTCTCACAACCAACTCACGTTGAGTTAAACAGCAATTCACAAGGACGAGGTGGCCGAGTGGTTAAGGCGCTGGCCTGTTAATCCAATGTGCTCTGTACGCGTGGGTTCGAATCCCATCCTCGTCGACTTTTAGTTTGTTGACGATTCTATTACGTCTCACAACCAACTCACGTTGAGTTAAACAGCAATTCATAAGGACGAGGTGGCCGAGAGGTTAAGGCGTTGGACTGCTAATCCAAAGTGCTCTGCACGCGTGGGTTCGAATCCCATCCTTGTCGACTTTTAGTTTGTTGCCGATTCTATTACGTCTCACAACCAACTCACGTTGAGTTAAACAGCAATTCATAAGGACCAGGTAGCCGAGTGTTTAAGGCGTTGGACTGCTAATCCAATGTGCTCTGCACGCGTGGGTTCGAATCCCATCATCGTCGACTTTTAGTTTGTTGCCGATTCTATTACGTCTCACAACCAACTCACGTTGAGTTAAACAGCAATTCATAAGGACGAGGTGGCCGAATGTTTAAGGCGTTGGACTGCTAATCCAATGTGCTCTGCACGCGTGGGTTCGAATCCCATCCTCGTCGACTTTTAGTTTGTTGCCGATTCTAGTGCGTCTCACAACCAACTCACGTTGAGTTAAACAGCAATTCATAAGGACGTGGTGGCCGAGTGGTTAAGGCGTTGGACTGCTAATCCAATGTGCTCTGCACGCGTGGGTTCGAATCCCATCATCGTCGGCTTTTATTTTGTTGCCGATTCTATTACGTCTCACAACCAACTCACGTTGAGTTAAACAGCAATTCACAAGGACAAGGTGGCCGAGTGGTTAAGGCGTTGGACTGCTAATCCAATGTGCTCTGTACGCGTGGGTTCGAATCCCATTCTCGTCGACTTTTATTTTTTTGCCGATTCTAGTGCGTCTCACAATCGACTCATGTAGTGTTAAACAGCAATTCATAAGGACGAGGTGGCCGAGTGGTTAAGGCGTTGGACTGCTAATCAAATGTGCTCTGCACGCGTGGGTTCGAATCCCATCCTCGTCGGCTTTTAGTTTGTTGCCGATTCTAGTGCGTCTCTCAATCAACTCATGTTGAGTTAAACAGCAATTCATATGGACGAGGTGGCCGAGTGGTTAAGGCGTTGGACTGCTAATCCAATGTGCTCTGCACGCGTGGGTTCGAATCCCATCCTCGTCGGCTTTTAGTTTGTTGCCGATTCTAGTGCGTCTCTCAACCAACTCACGTTGAGTTAAACAGCAGTTCATAAGGACGAGGTGGCCGAGTGGTTAAGGCGTTGGACTGCTAATCCAATGTGCTCTGTACGCGTGGGTTCGAATCCCATCCTCATCGACTTTTAGTTTGTTGCCGATTCTAGTGCGTCTCACAACCAACTCATGTTGAGTTCAACAACAATTCATAAGGACGAGGTGGCCGAGTGGTTAAGGCGTTGGACTGCTAATCCAATGTGCTCTGTACGCGTGGGTTCGAATCCCATCCTCATCGACTTTTAGTTTGTTGCCGATTCTAGTGCGTCTCTCAACCAACTCACGCTGAGTTAAACAACAATTCATAAGGACGAGGTGGCCGAGTGGTTAAGGCGTTGGACTGCTAATCCAATGTGCTCTGTACGCGTGGGTTCGAATCCCATCCTCGTCGACTTTTAGTTTGTTGCCGATTCTAGTGCGTCTCTCAACCAACTCACGTTGAGTTAAACAGCAGTTCATAAGGACGAGGTGGCCGAGTGGTTAAGGCGTTGGACTGCTAATCCAATGTGCTCTGTACGCGTGGGTTCGAATCCCATCCTCGTCGACTTTTAGTTTGTGGCCGATTCTAGTGCGTCTCTCAACCAACTCACGCTGAGTTAAACAACAATTCATAAGGACGAGGTGGCAGAGTGGTTAAGGCGTTGGACTGCTAATCCAATGTGCTCTGTACGCGTGGGTTCGAATCCCATCCTCGTCGACTTTTAGTTTGTTGCCGATTCTAGTGCGTCTCTCAACCAACTCATGTTGAGTTAAACAGCAATTCATAAGGACGAGGTGGCCGAATGTTTAAGGCGTTGGACTGCTAATCAAATGTGCTCAGTACGCGTGGGTTCGAATCCCATCCTCGTCGACTTTTAATTTGTTTCCGATTCTAGTGCGTCTCTCAACCAACTCATGTTGAGTTAAACAGCAATTCATAAGGACGAGGTGGCCGAGTGGTTAAGGCGTTGGACTGCTAATCCAAGGTGCTCTGTACGCGTGGGTTCGAATCCCATCCTCGTCGACTTTTAATTTGTAAAACTATACTGTTTAACTCACATAGCGAACAGCCTTAACAGATTTTGACTATTGCTGAGAGCCTACTGTTTTTTTTTTTTTTTTCATATTCCCCTTCCACATATAAGAAAATTAGTAAAAACATGTTTGCCTCTTTTAACAAGAAGCAGACACTGGAATTACAGTTTGTATGAATAGTTTGTACAAGAGTGGGGAACGCATGTGAAGGCACCACATCAAATTTTTAATAATCTAACTAAGCTTTGCCTACACTATTCCAATAACAAAATGTGTAAATGTGGATTGAAAGTTTATCTCTGTGAGCTTGAAGAAGAAATAGAATAATTTTTTGTAAGAATACTTTGTTGAAACCTGAATAGAAAAAGGCAAATTTGTATAACATATGCTTTTCAAAGCATGTAATTGCTATTTATAAACGATAGAAGGAACAAAAATAAATTTAATCATTGAAAAGCTTTCTTTTTACATAAGGAATAGCCTGCACACCTTTTCAGCCGCGTTATAATACATAAATTAGTCTCACGCCTATTTCGGACGTAAAGGCTAAACTATTTATTTTGGAAATTGCATGTTAGACAAAGAGAGCAGATTAGCCAACGTGTTCTATGAAATTCTAACATATAATATAATGAATGTTTACACCAAGTGTGAAGCTCTCAAAGGTGTCACGTGGAATTTAACTTATCACAAACGCCATTCATGTGGGCCTTTCCATGTAGATAAATATCAGTATCAATATAGTTTTAATAAAAGTTTTGGTTTGTACGTAAGTTCTCTCTGTCTGATATGCATTGATAACCTAAATGTTATCGACCAATGGAATATATTTAATCTACTTTATCATATCATGCGTACAACAATAGTTCACGATTATAGTAATCACCTGAAGCTGATCATATCCCAGATATATCTTTTTACGCTATTATCTTGAATCTCAATTTCCTGAATGTTACATATGTGAGAAATAATCGGAGTTTAAACAAATATACAGCACCATCTGTTTCTGAAACATTCATTGTCAAAACGATCCTTTAAAACCTAAAATATATAGACCCATTCTAGATCATCTTTTTGAAACAAAAAAGTGTTACAACAATTTCAAAAATAATTTTACTTAGAATATATACAGATCATCTTTAATATGTGTTTTTTTTTCGTTATTACTGTGGTGAAGAACCGTTGAGAGTTACAAAAAATACTCTGAAGTCAAAACTATGAAGGCACAAAGGAACATAATTAACATTCATAATTGCTTTCTTATACATTGGGAAGGAGGGCAAATAATGAAGCAAAGACACTGTGACATATTAATCGAGGGCAATGTCAGTAGCAGTGTAAGTAAGAAGATGATTATCTAAAATGCTTTGTTACGCAACACTACTGTGCGTTAGAAGGACGATATACGTTGCATTTTCTTGCATTTCATCTCTCTGCAATTTATTTCTTTTCGTTATTTGGGGTTTCATAGCTATACGCGATGGAAGGTAATGCGGCACATGAGGTGATATGCTTTGAGCAGAAAACTGTTTTTCCCTGGTACCAAATCTTTTTCCCGAGTCTCTCCAAGGGAATAAGAGGGGCATCAAACGGCCGCCCGGATATTAAACCCCGCTTAGGCACTCTGCTGAATCGTACCTCTGCCATCAATCTCTTATCATGTTATCTACAGTTCCTTTTCAAAAGCCCCACTTTTCTAATCTATAAACCTGAATTCGGATGCAGGGTTGCGTTTAAGGGTGAATTTTGTTAGCGGACTTAACCGAACATTTCCACCAAAAAGAAAATGGAAGCACGGCTACTTGATATTTGATAAAATTTAGCAAAGATTGAGTTGATTAATATATTCTTTATATATATTGGAGCATAGGGACTCAAATTACTGCTGTTTTCTTTAAAGAACTGACTATAATGTGTCCCTGTTCGTTTTGGAGAGTAAGATCAAATTTGGGAAATAATACTAGGTAAAATACTAGGCAAACCGGGTGAGTTGGCTTCCTGGAAAAGTATGAGGCTTGCATTCGGGAGTTCCCAAGTTATATTCCTACTGAGCTAACCTCTCAGACTTTGGCTTTTTTCGTGATTTTCCATATTAGCATACAAATGCTGGAGTGTATTTTCGTCACATTTCTTATCATATCATTTTCTAGGGAGTCAAAGTAGAAGGATAAGGCGAGTGAAGGAGGGCGAAGCGTATGTTGGTACAGTTTGCTTTATGGAACTACCTTCTGTGGCAGATTGCCTAGCGCTTACATGAGCACTGACAAATAATTGATTCAAGAACAGTAACTACTAAGTGGTCCCATGGTGTAACGGTTAGCACTCTGGACTCTGAATCCAGCGATCCGAGTTCAAATCTCGGTGGGACCTACGCTTTTTAATCTTCATGTTTATCCTCCGTGTAAGTTTCAATAACGTTTAAATCAAAATATCCCTTGAATGACGAAAAGCTTAGAAAGGGACTTGATTTATTTCAACAGAGCCCCCAATCTTTTAAAAATTCAAGCTTTTTACAACTACAAATCTCTTCTTGTAATGCATAAATCTGAATGGATTTCTTAATATATTTGTAACGAGATACAAATAAAGTAATCTCAGATTAAGTTATTGTTATGAGAGTTATGAGCTAATTTTCTAGAAAAAGATGAAGGAAGATACTCACTCATTCACTCATTTCGGAATAATTCCACTCGGAGTAAATTCAGATACGCATATTCAAATAGCAATTATTGGCACTCTTGTGTACCACGATGCATATCGTTTTAGTTCCTATGTATAAAACGGTAATCAATAGATCCCATGGTGTAACGGTTAGCACTCTGGACTTTGAATCCAGCGATCCGAGTTCAAATCTCGGTTAAACCTGCGTTTTTGTCTTCTTTCTTATGAACTATGGAGGTTTCAGAAACATTTAAGCCTTCAGAATAACCTCTGAATCACGTAGGATTAGCAAGTAAATTGTTTTTCTGGAACAGTAAGTCAGCCTTTTAAAAATTCTAGCTCGTTAGCAAAGACTCAAAGGTATCTATACCTGTATAAGTAATTCCTCAATTCGAATGGGTTCTTACAATTTTAATATATTTATAAGGGATACAGATACAGAGATACAGATAAAGATACCTCTGTAAAAATCCCATTTTGAGAAAACGACGAAGAGAAATACTCATACATTCATTTTAAAATAACATTATTCGGTGCAGTGGCGGCTGAAGCATAAATACACTGGTAGGGTCAGCATTACTTCGTGGTTTTCTTATATGATTAACGCCCTTTCACAAACGGTTATATGTGCGACAGTGATTGAAAGAAATGGTTGAAATGATGCAATATGTACACCACAGAAAATAGCCACTTTCTGTCACTGCACATCGAATGGAACTAAGAACCTAAATGGCAACCAAAAACTAATGACGTCTATCAGACTAAGAAGCTTTGCTGACTTTTTCCTCAAGAAAATATCGAGCTGTTTTAATATTTACAAATATATTACCTAACAACATATCAATTTTAGGTATCTGTTAAGTATCTTACTGTTTCAACACTCATGAACTAACTTAACCACACTTTCTTTTTCTGAACAGTGGTTATTGAACAAAACAAAATGCATGTATTACAAACTAAAGCATTTGGACTTTTCATCCATAGAACTATTTATCTTTTAGCTTTTTGTGTGTGTATGTATGTGAGTATGTGTGTGTTATTTAGGTATTTTTGTGCAGATTAGAAGCAGATCTCATATATTTCAGTTTTACTTTTTGCACTAAGAATAATGTAGAAAATGGGCTACGTTAATAACTCACTATATTAGTTTAGCTAAATAAATAAACTATATCGTAGCATTAATACATTCAAGAGTCTTCAATATTCCCAGCAGAAGTGAATTTTGCTTCTAATCGTCTGCAGTACAGTGCAGGTAACATTAGAAAACAAAGATTAATGTTTTAGTATGAACCAAGGGAAATGACAAATGTGATATAAAAACACAGTTCTCCGATAGCTTTTATTCTTTTAGCATTTATTCTTAAGTGGCTTATTTGTCATTTCTTAATATAGCACATTAGCCTTTGTGTGAGCACCACTGGCACTACTGATTGACAAGTGCTGCCAACGATAGGCGTGCCAACAAGTAAACGGCACAGAGTTCTCCTATCCATTCGCCGCACCGTTCTGAGCTTCTAAGTCCTGAGTCATTGTGGAGAAAGAAGTAATCTCACGCCAGATGCACATGTGACGAATACATAGAATAGTAACATAATGGTGATCAAACTGAGAACTGGTAGTGTCTTCCTTCAGCATCTGTAGTTCTCTGTTTATAGACCATACATTTCACTGCATTAAGTATTAATTAAATAATTTAAAATCACCCTTTTTAAGGCAGTGCCATGGCACAGGGGAGCTACCCCGGAAGCGGCCCCTTACTCGGTGAAAAGTAAGGTGCCCAAGTTCAAATAGCAATATTAGCACCCCTGTGCACTACTCTGTGTGTTCTTTTCCTATCTATGTGTACAGCCAAAACAGACGGTTCCGTGGTGTAATGGTTAGCACTCTGGACTCTGAATCCAGCGATCCGAGTTCAAATCTCGGCGGGACCTTTGCTTTTTAATTTTCATACTCGTCTCATTACTAGAAGTTTCAATAACGTTTAAGTCATCAAAGAAACCCTTGAAGGACCCAAGGCTTAGAACGTAATATAGTTTTTAAACAGTGTCAATATTTTAAAAAATCAAATTCATTGCAGCTATAAATTTGTTCTTGTAATTCCTCGATCCAAGTGGATATTTTACAATTTTAATTTCTTTTTAACGAGATGCAAATAAAGTAATCTCAGTACAAAGAACATTTTGAGATATTATTAGCTAATTCTGCAGAGAACGACGAAGGAAAATACGCATTCACTCACTTAGGAATAACACCACTCGAGGTGCACATGTTGAAATAGCAACATTGGCACGCTTGTATACCAAGCTGCAAATCCTTTTAGTACCTATGTATAAAACAGCAATCGATAGGTCCCATGGTGTAATGGTTAGCACTCTGGACTTTGAATCCGGCGATACGAGTTCAAATCTCGGTGGGACCTGATACGCTTTTAATTCTTTTGTTAATCAACTCTGGAGGTTTCAATAACATTTAAGGTATTAAAAAAAAACCTTTGGAGGACGCAAGATCGTGAACTGCATTGTTTTTCTGGAGCAGAAACTCCAGCTCGTTAGAATAGCAAAAACTTACAATTATGTTGTAATTCCTAGATGACATTTTCATACATTAGTATGAGCTAATGTAGAATACGACGAAGACAAATACTCATTTGAAAATAACAGTACTCGGTGTAAATTAAGGTTTGCAAGTCCAAAAGGCAGTGTTAGCACTCCTTATACCAAGGTACATGTCCGTTTAGTCTATATGTATAAACTAAAAAACCAACATGTCCCATGGTGTAACGGTTAGCACTCTGGACTCTGAATCCAGCGATCCGAGTTCCAATCTCGGTGGGACCTACAGTTTTATTCTTTAATTTAACACATATAAAAATTGGAGATGAATAAAGATGTTGTACCTTTAAATGATTCACAAATCTTTTAAGCGGGACGTCTGAAACAAATACTAATTATTAAGGGGTTTGTCCTTACTTTCTTTACCGTCTACCTCTAAGAGGTAAGACAAATAATTACTTATACCATCAAAAATTCGATGTAAATATTTCACCTAAAATATATGTTTTGAGCCTTCCAAAAATTCGACAAAATGATTTTTAAGATAATATCCACACTCAAAGCTACCCCTAACATGGAATATTATCGACATTTTTAAATTTCTCCAATATAACTATGGTGATTTTTGTTGAAATACCATATGCTTAAAATATACAAGTAAAATGAGCCATTTTAATTTTTTGGGAAAAGAGTTCACTCTCTTTATTTTTAAGAATTTTGTGTAACTGGTATACTATAAGACATGGACAAAAAGTTACTACTAGGGACGGTTTATACCAGTTTTTGTCATCCTCGATACTGATACACGGTATTTTCCACGATACCCGATACCTCAGTACTCGATACTGTCATTTCTACTTCTAGTTTTAATATAAAATAGAATTTTGGGAAAACTAAGTAATGCCAATAAAATTAAACAGGTGCACGTGTTTAATGAGACAAAGCTCAAAACCTCAGCGTTCTTATTTTTAAACTCTACTTAGACATTTAATAGCAAATGTCCTGTTTTATAAGTTTTTGTTTCAAAAATACTAGCATTTTCATTCTTTCGGGTTCAAGTTTACTTTTTCTGTCACATATGAGTCCTGCTGTGCTAAATAATCTTTAGAGACATATGTTGCAGGTGGAATATCAGCAGCTTTTTTTTTTTTTTTTTTTTTAGTTTTGGAAATTTTGAATTTTTTTCCAGTAATGAAATGTAGTAGAAAGAGGAGGTGACAGATCGTTGAGCTATACAGTTATTTCTTCTTTGGAACTGCTAATTGGCACGAATTTGACACACGATTACTTTCTTGCACAATGTTTCTCCTTAGATACCATAGGCAATTTCCTGGGCTTTGTAATGTTCTACTTGTTCTATAATTTTTCATGATTTTAAAATAAAATGAAAATTGTAGAGCCACCACCGAAGTATCGATAAACTACCCAGCAAATTTTCTGAAGTCGATACCGATACATGAGTACCGAGGACCCATCCCTAGTGACTACCAGTACAAAAAAGTGGATTTCTTTAAAACACAAAATTTTGTAACCTCAACCATTTTAGAGATATTTGTTATGATTTGAATTTTTCAATTTTATTATTTTTAGTGCTATCGATGTTCACTTGTTTCTCTCGATGGAAAGATAATGCATTTTCTACTTAGAGTTGACTAATCGATTCGGTTTCCTAATCCACCTTGTCTCTAAAAGCAAATGTATAATGAAACTATTTCTGAAAATTAATTGTTCCTTCACTCGAATCGTGTGTAGGCCAAGATTTGGAAAGGCAGAGATCAACTGAAAAATTCAGTGTTATATCCGGGATTTGAACCGCGGTTATTTTGGTGCAAACAGATGGCGAGCGGAATATTCGTAGTTCAAAACCCGGCTATGGCATTGAATTTTTGACTCTGACTCTGCCTTTTCGAAACTATATCTGTAAATATTTATTTTGATTAATTCAAAAACTAAGTTTTTACAAGAATATTCCTACAGAAGTTCTGCATTTCATAACCTATTTTCTGTTTTTTCTTTAATCGTATACGTGATCCTAATCGGATTTTTTGTGCTGAATTCGAATATAATCTCCTCTTTCTCCAGTTACGTAAAGTTTTCAAACTATTCATATATAACAATATACAAATACAATTTTGTGAAACATAATAAAAATTACTTTCAACAAAAATTGTGTATGAAAAACTAGGCCATAATTATAATTTGTTATTCTCCACTAATTAATCATTCGTTAATAATTAATAATTCGTTAGACATTAATTAATCAATAATCCATAACCTTAACACATCATTAGACTTCAAATTTGTCTCTCTTTGACCTTCTCGAACGTTGTTCAAAGTAGCTCTTTTTTAACATCCAACAATAGTCCACCATCATGTGAACACTACACTTCCCTTGATACCTCATTTCGATATCTTTTATTCCTGGTGAAATATTTCACCTTCTTCCTCACTAAAATCTTCTAAATTACCGGGGAAACAATTCAGATGGGAATGGCAATCATGCTCCAACCAATCTGTTTGAAACTTTGTTACATCACTTTCACCTTAATATTATTTGGATCTTTTTTATTTCCAAGGAAGTTAAAAACAGCATTTCTGAAAGCATTCCAGGCAACCTTCACTTCTTGAGTCATTTTGTCCATCAATAATCAGTTTTAGAATTTGTGGGCCAACGAAAACACGAGCTTTAACTTGCTCATAGGATAATGAAGGAAAGGTAACACAAAGGCATTTAAAGCCTCACTGTCTTTATCTAGAGTTTTCACAAATTGTTTCATTAAACCTAATTTTACACGGAGAGGTGCCAACAATACTTTTGAGGATCAATAGAAGGTTCGCTTTACAAAATGTCCCCCCGGTGTTAAATTAGTCCTTTATAGCCACTGTTCGCCTATTGCAGTGTTGTGATCTAACTCTGCTATTCCATTCACCTAAGAAAAAGGATATTTTCTTAAACCAGTCTGTTGACTAACTAATAGTCCAATAATCTTGATCTATCTACACACCAGCCTTAGATGGTTTTCGTGCTTAAGTTTTTGTAACAAAAACGTAAGGTCATAGTCTCCTTTGAAACAAAAGAATGGGTCACAGAAATGAGAAGGATAAATGTTTCCATTGTGAAACAAAGCACTTTTAAGATATTTTGAGAGGAATTAATGAAGAACCTCCACTCTTTGGAATTTTTAATTTTAAGGGGAAGGCACGTTTTTGTACATATCCTAGGATGGATGGAGTTAGCGTATATTAATAAATATAACAAATATAAAAACATAAAATATAAGCATAGTAATACTAATATTATTTCACATTTTAAGTAATGAAATTGAAATTATAAGCTGTTAAGCCTCTTTAACAGACAATGAGCACATGGTAATATTACTGCAGTACGTATATTACGAAAAATATTCAATACATAAAATTTTGTAATGCTAAAAGTTCTGACATGGTACATGAAAGCGGATTTCAAATTTGCAATCAGTGTGAAAATGTGATTTAGAAATACTCATTCATTTCAAATGCGAAATCCATACAGAACGGTGTAATTAATGTAAATGATAGTGGATTGAGAAAGCCATGTGAATAAAACACAGTAGGTTTCATAAATTAATTGTTGACGTAACCATGACTGTGAACTGTCCAGCGAACGGAGGGACATCCCGTTCCTCCACTACAACCTAATATCACCCCGAGGAACAGACAAGATCGGCATAGGACACATGCTGTAAAATACTGAGGATGCAATAGATATACTGTGAAACTAGTCCTGAAAAATAACTTTTAAAGAAATAAGTGAAATTCGTCAGGAATTATTATATTTTACTGTAGTAATTGTATTGCTTCACTGTCAGTAGCTTCAGTTTTTACATTGTATACCATGTTGCTCCACAATCACTTCAATAGTACTAAAATTTCTAAACTGTAAGAGCCTCGAGTTTTCAGAGATGTTTCGAGATGAATAGTACGCTAATTGCCAATCACCATACAACCGGCATTTGGAGCATATCGTTTTAGCAATTGACACACTTCAGTTATTCAACACTTTTGAGGCTCTAAGGGCCTGTGTTACGATCTCCGGTTAAGGTGTTGGTTAACAGTTAACTTGAAGTTACACGCAGATGTCGGTATTACGACCTTCGGTTAAGGGCTAACTGAGAGTTATTTATGGAGGTAAACTAACCCTCACCTCGAGTAGCGGTTAGTGAGATAACTTGGAGTTTACCTTCACACACAAAAAAGAAAATGGCGTACCTCCAGGCCAGATTGAATGTTGACAGCGATTCTGAGGATGAAATGTTGGCACAGTGTTTATTTAATAGAGGAACAGCTAAAAGAATTAGAATGCGGAAAGGTAATTTCATATTTGTGACATTTTGAACGTGAAATAAAATAAATCACAGGAGTATTAGGTATTTTGACATAAGAGGTTATGGAATAATAATTTCTAGTGTCCCATGGTGTCAGTGACTTGTTGCAAGCAATGCAATATTTTATGCAACCATATTTGCAATATGTTTTAAAGAACATAAATGTAATAAACAAAGCATGTTAAACCTATACCGGAAAGTACACGAAATACTATATGTGTAGGTGGGTAGGTATAAACGTTCAGAAACATGCTGAAGTAGTAAACATTCGATTTTGCTAATAGTGGGTGCAATGTTTAATTTGCGTTTCGTTAATATATTACCATAGGAACGTAACAAGCTGTAAAGCAAGCAGCGAATAAAACAAATTTTTTAGGTTATGCAATTTGTATGCAGTACATAAATATATTTGCTGCGAATTGCACACGTAAAGAAATGTTAAAACCTGTGCATTTTGTATCCTGTGGTATTTATATGAAACCATTTATTTGTTCAATTACGTTTTTCAATCAAGGACACAATGCTGTGACTGAAATTTGGCGTTTGATTATGAAGTGCCAAGAAGAAATGTCAGTTTGCTACAACCTGTTTCCTTAAAAGAAAACCATAGTTATTGCTTCATAACTAGCCAAATATATTATGTTTCAAAAAATCAAGTACCAAGTTACTGGTCCCAGAATGCATATTTTATAACCTTGCTTTTATTCATGGATGACACGTAATTTGTGGGCCTTCCCTCTTTGCATATACCTCTGTGAAATGATAATTTATATAAGAGGTGATTTATTCATGAGGATAAACTACTAATCAAATGATTTTAGACAAATTATATTTGTGCAATACTATTATTAGAATTAATAACAGTTATGTGGCCTTATTTTTTAAAAAAAAACATTTTTACTGGAAATCTCTTGGTGTTCATAAATTAACAAGGCATTCCATATATTCTCCATATATTTCACCTAATCTATAATAACACTAACCTAACTCAACCTATATAACCTATAACACTAACTTAACGCTATGAAAAAAACTAAACTGTAAACGAACTATGCTAGACCTTATCAGGAATGAATTATTAATGAAAATATCACGAAAATATACAGAGAACAGCTAATAAAAAGTTAAAACAAGACGCCTGATGCTATTACATGTGTTTGGTTTTCCCGCTAATTCACATTCTAAATACAAGATAGCGTTGCAAACAAGGTAAAATCCTAGTGGAAAATATTGCCAACCGTTCACATTCCACCATAATGCATAGGGTAACAAACCTTTAGGTAAATCGAGTTCGTAATACGAGGCAGTGAACCTAACCAATAGTTATTGATAACTGAAAGGTAACAAACTTCGGCTAGTAACTGGAGATCGTAATACAGGCCCTAAGACATTAAAATAGGATTTGATTCCCTAAATACATTTCTAGAAAAATAGAGAAAAGTGTATGCCTCTATTATAAAATTTTGAAATTACAAAAAAATATTTGCATTGTGGCAGAACTGTACGATATGGCTCTTCCAGGAACAAAGGAGTTGACATGCCTGTTTTAAATAAAGAATATTTTGTTGGAACATGAACTCTGTCCCTAGAGTTGAGCCTAGAATCGGATCAATGACATTTGAAAGTATTGTCTTCAGCATATATGTTAATTGCTTACGTTTTCTTACCTGTAAAGAAAACTGCAAATTACGGAAATGGCCAATCCGTTCTTTGAACTCCAATTTGCTGACTAATAATCTATATCAGCTTATAATTTGTGTTGCAGTAAGCGTGTAAACATACCTGTCGTATTTGATGATTTCAGAGATCATCCACCCAGTTACTCAAAACAATGAAACCAGAATTATTTAAAATAACCGCGTATGCTTATTTTGTTTTTATGCTGCTTTATTATGTTCACTGAATATGCTTACCTTTCAAATTCTTTTTCGCAAGCAGAAGCAAAGAATACTAAAACCAAGTAACAACTTCCAGATTCAAAAAAGTGCAAGTATTTTAAAATAAAAAAAATACAACAGTAACAAATAGACAGAAGTTAAGCCCTTTAATAAGATCTCCACTTTTATGCAGAAAAACCAGTTACGCGAAAAGTCAATTAGAATGAAAACGAATTCATAGGATATTTCCAGATAATGCAATCCTACATCTCATTTGCGGAAATAATTTTTAAAATCTGCTGTGTTAATAACAATCGTTAAGCCATTTTTGAGTGAATCAAATTTTTTGAAAAACTGTCATTTAGAGGGTAGTTTGGAATGGAGGTTTTCTTCAAAATCTTTGCATCGCATCCTCGGAATATACCGAACTTATGAGGAATACTGCCAAAACACACACACACACACACACACACACACACACACACACACACACACACACACACACACACACACACACACACACACACACACACAAACACACACACAAACACACACAAACAAAAAATATAGGGACCTTTTCTAAAAATGCTCTGTTTTGGCACAGAGAGCCTTCAAACATTTATATATTCAACGACATAGAACTTTTGGGTGGAATGCAATACTTCTCCTTCTTACTAAACGTAGTAGAGTAAAACAGCGTCATTCAGTAGAATAAAAAGCCCATATACAGCTCATATTTTAAATATGTAACGAACCCAAGTACTGACTTTTAATATGTCGGTGGAAGAAAGGATTCTTCTTCATGCTAGCACTATAAGAAAGCTATTACTGAAGTTCCCTGAGGTTATAAGAGAGCGCGTACGTCCAGTCGCAAAGACAACAGTCTCTTGTTTATACTAATTGCAATTAAGTTACACTGAAAAGTGGAGCTTCTGAATAAACATTTTTTTTATAATTTTATTCAATGATCGATCAGCAGTACATGCTTTACAGATCCTTGTTGGCTAATTGAATCTCTATGAACTATATAATAACATGTAAGGAAAACCAAGTTGGCTCCTATTATCTTCTTAGCACTGTGAAACAAGAGAAAATTAAGTTAATTAAAACAAACAAGTAATCAAAGAGATAAGAACAACAGTCATTGTGAAACAATTCTGAATAAACAGTTAGTGCTGTTAGTACAGATACGAAAGGTTGTCCAAAATGGCAGATTATGGCAGAGATACACGAGCTTATTTCCTAGTGAAGAAAAGCAGAACAAGGAGGCGTATCGGAAAGAATATGAAATAACAGAATTGCTTACGCAAGCCTATCGCACATACACGATGTCACACTTTGTTCAGATCAAATCAAGTCTGTCATAAATAGGCAGGCGCGAGATATATTTGACGTGACTGAATATTGTGACAATGAGAAAGAAGAGGGAATCGAAATCCCTATGTGTCAAGCGCCAAACAATGCCAATTTACTGCTATGTGTAATTAACTGGTTAATCTTTCATGTCACAGACATGACTTCCATGTGCTCTGTTTATATTCCGTCACCTATGCGCCAAATTACTGATATTTCGCTCTACTAGTAAACAAAATAACAAGCGAATACAGGACTTTGTCACTGAAGGTCAATATAAATTATACTCTTCCATAGTTACTGTGCGTGATGGCTCAAGCGGTTTCGTCTGTGGCCCGCATTCGAAAGGTCTGGGTTCGATTCCCTTGGCCGAACTACCTGATGCAAGGGATTTTTTCGGGGAGTTCCCCGGGTCTGCAGGCGAAAGCAGGGTAAGTAGTTACATATACTAAATTTCCTGTCCCTCCATTTCATCTCTATTAGCATTTTATATATCTTTCAGGGTAGAAGTATCGGCGGGTGTCTCGGCGTTGCATGGCAGGATAACATTCTTTGAGTAAAGACTTCTGCTTCGGTAGAACAGTTGCCGGTCTCCAACGTCTCGTGGTGAGCCTATTTCCGAACCACAGAATGGGGGATGTCCGTTGTTCTCTCCTACCGGGGAAGTTTCTATCTAATAAAGTATAGGAACCTGCCTTATGCGCTGTTGTGGCTCCTTGGAACGGCCACTCTCTGTCTCCTCTCGCTTCATCCTTCCGCCTGGGGGTGCCCCCAATTGGGGGTATAGGTACAATAGATCGCATTTGGGTCTCCTAGCCGAATCCCCACCGTAAAGTAGTCCATTACAGTCCTGTATTTGATAAACGAGCGAGATAGCTCCGTGTTTGAGGCTCAGATTAGGCAGAGCCGGGTTCGACTACTGTTGACCGCACAATCTGAACTTGATTTTTCTGCGGTTTTCCCTTGTACGAAGGCGAATGCTGAGGTGGTTTTCGTTTCATTTACCTTTTATTCGAAAGGGTTCCTTTACTTCATCCCTTCCTCCTAAGGAAAGGTAGCTGCAATACCTATAGATGTCACATAGGTCGCAGTGCTCGAAATTTACACCCTATAACCCTTGGAAAATATAAACACTTCCTCTTCCGGGTTAGAAAAAACAACTTTATTTCAAGAGAATCAGCTGACATTTTCCAAAGCTCACTTTTGTGTTTGTGTGTGTGTGTGTGTGTGTGTGTGTGTGTGTGTGTGTGTGTGTGTGTGTGTGTGTGTGTGTGTGTGTGTGTGTGTGTGTGTGTGTGTGTGTGTGTGTTTAACATAGAGAGTTATCTGCATAAGAAAAGAAAAGCGTAACATTCCGTCCAGTTCACTGTGTGGATCTGTCTAAAATAATGGATATTTGAAGGGGCAAAAATATAATACAATGACAATGTAAGAATGTTATTTCAATTAAAGGAAAGGTTTTCTCCATCATAAAGAATGGTATTGAAGTCAGAGTCGTCTTGAAAAATAGTCTATTAATTGTTCAAAATTTATACTTCGTGTTAATCGAATTAAACATTTGTGAAAATAATATTTTCTTGCATATTTCCTCTTCAGTATACAAGGGAATTAGAGAAATTGGCACAGTAGGCTCAAACGATAGTAAGTTATTTTAAAAGCGATTCGTTATGCGACTGCCTTTAAATTCTATTCCGTTCTCTCTTTACCAATTATTTATGTTTACATGTTATCAAGCGTTCATTTGTTAGCTCTAGAAGCGTTTCAACGTTTGTGATTTTTCGTTATCTTGTAAAATCTTCCATCTAACCTCTCTACGTGCTTCCAGAAAAAATATTTTGATGTTTGTACGCTAGTTGTATATCCAACAAGTATGTGTACACGATTTCAGATTGTGATGGGTAGAGCAAGTGTGAATCAATTGGATAAGTTATTATATGACAACTAGTCCTTCAGAGACAGATATACTTAGTTACAGGAAAATTTGATCTTTTGCGTTGCGGATGTAAGTCGGGAAGTTTATAGGAAACAGTTGCGGAAACAAAATTGGCTTACGGCGCCATAGTGACCCCAAGGCAAAGGCAGGAAGTTAAATTTACCGCGAAGGGGGCGACAAAGCTCTCGTTGTTGCTGTGAGCACAAAACGCATTCTTAGACCGTGAGACGCTCCGACAAGACTGTCCAATGCGAAGTGATTAGCATAGCTAACGCATGATGTAGTTCACGTGAAATGTGTGCTATTTCTGGTAACGTTAACCTCGAAAGTCTTTAAACACGTGGATATGAGATCTACAACTGTTACTTTGTAAATAAGAATTTGCTTGTTAGTGAAACCAGTAAGAATGACAATTTCTTCTTGCCAATAACTGAGGCTAACAGTTGGGCTAACAGTTCGGAATTATTTTACTTTATCTATCATGTACTATCTTTCAAGAAAGTGCCCGCCTCGGTAGCGTGGTGGTAGCGAGTCTGCCTCACGTTCAAGAGCTCCTGAGTTCGAATCTCGGTCAGGGTGAGTTACCTGGATTAGGTTTTTTCCGGGGTTTTCCCTTATCCTGAAAGACGAATGTCGGGTAACTCTAAGCTCTATGGACCCTGGGCTCATTTGAGCATCATTTCACCCATTTCATTCATCGTCCGATATGACATAACGTTGGAGGACGTAAAATTACACACAAAAAAAATCTTTCAAGAAAGTAAATGTACACATTCGGGTCAGTACATTCAGGCGTTCTTTAAGAGAGGGTATGAAAACTAAATCGGCCATATTCGTAGGTGTATAGTGTCGTGGTCACCATTTTAACGTGTTACTTACTTCTAGGATTTATATGGCTATATTAACCCAATATTACGAAAGACTGACTAAATATTACAAAGCAAATAACAATCCTTTTGCAACTGAGCTATTAACTACATGGAGTTGGAAACTATGCAAGAAAACGGAAAACCACTGGAATTAAAATACATGCATACACCTGTTAGGTCACTACTGCGTCTAACAAACTAAAAATGCTGGGGTTAAAAGCTTGACTGCCGACTAGGGTTCGAACCATGAACTCTCGATGCCCTTCATACAGCGTCCGTTTTACCGCTGAGCTACAGAGCCATTATTTTACAATGTCCCTTATACATGTACAAATGTCGATGATGGTATTATTAAAATCATTACTCCAGGTGTTTTCCAGTTTCTTTGATATTTTGCAATGCCTTGTAGAGACAGCGTATACGCAAGAGCACAGTAAGTTGTAAATTCGTTACAGCGTCTGAAAAGTAAAAACATTTGGGTATAAACAGCATGGCCCATGATTACGATTCGAACCGTGAACCCTAGTATTGCTTGCCACAGCCTCCGTTTTGCCAACGAGCAATGATAGCAATTGATAGAACGTGCATTGATAGATATTGGTTCTATTAAAACCTAAATTCCAAGGGTTTTCCTTTATCTTGCGTAGCCCCAACTCCATGTAGTTAATAGCTCAGCTGTAAAAGAATTGTTACTCGCTTTGTGATATTTAGTCAGTTTTTCGTCATATTGGGTTAATATAGCCATATAAATCCTCGAAGTGAGCAACATGTTAAAATGGTGAGCACCACGTTATACATCTACGAACAGGCCGATTTAGTTTTCATACCCTCTAGTAAAGGCCTGAGAGATGTGCGCTCGCATGCGATACAAGTTAGCTGGACACAGTGTATGAGCGACGTCAGATTTATAGCACGACCATCAAATGTGTAAAGGTAGAAAACAATGTAATATAGTACTCTATGAACTATACAGCATACAGTTTTAGAGGGTATATGAGCTGAACCAATGCGTGCACACGGGACTGCCCTGTTGCCATATGATGCGCCAGAGAGCGGAAGACAAGGAGAGGGAACAGGAAAACAAAATTTGTCATCTGAAAAAAAAATTGTGAGAAATTCGTCTTTGTGAGAAATTGACCCAGTCACGCATTTTCTCAGGTGGCAATTCCTTAAAGAAACTGTACCCTTTAAAAATAATATTTCTGGCCTAGGAGCGGAGTATTTTACCCTTACTATCCTGCGTCATTGGTAAAGGCTTTGAAAGTGACATTATTAACAGTTCACAAAACACAATGTAAACATGTGAATTGTCTGCTTATTGCTAGTTTACACAAAGCACCTTACACACGATTTGCGTTACGCACTGTTCTTAAATCGAACTTCAAAGAATAGGCGCGCGCTCCTGGACTACAGTGATCCGTGGTCATTGCTTTATGAACTAAATATATGCAGTTCCTTACGACACTTCTTAATGACTTATTCAGTACTGGGTAGTGAAAAGGAATAACATACGGGCAAGATTGGAATTTGAAGCATATTATAAGAATAAACTCGGAATTCAGGTATTTATTCTCGAAGCGAACCATACGTGACTCAAAAACTCTTGTCGCATATACCAAGACATATCACACTGTCCAATTTCCAATAGTAATTTTGGGCGCATAAAAAAGAGAACTCTCTGTTGCTCACGCTTGTGCTGTGCATTCTGAACTAGACAACGCTGCACGCCTATGATAGGACAGTCGCTATAGGCGAACCCTAGCTAGCTCCGCCTCATATACCTACTAATACCGTAAGCCTTATAGTAAAGCATTGCCTTGCAAGTGTATGCGAGATCAAGGTGTAGTATTACTGTGCTGCTCCAATGGCTACCCTGACTTTATCTTTGTTAATAGAAACTTTTCAGATAACGCACTGATTACTCCACGTGGATATAACATCTATCTATCAATTGTAATTCCTGCGCATTCCATTGCCTGAAATTATGCGTTTATTGGTGAATAGCACAGGCCCGAGAAGCGTGGCAGTTCCCCTCTCACTCTTTCGAGAATAATCAGTGTGTAATCTGACAGGTTTCTACTAACATGCTAGCGTTTTGAGCAGCAGGATAATACAACGCGATTGGTTTGTTTCTTCTCGCAGTGAGGCGGTTGTCATGGTCAAGCTATACCTGCCTGCAGTTGTTTACTTGCGCAACCGATAACAGTACAGTCACACGCCTCCGACCTTTACCGGACGCGCCGTGGCTCAGTGGTTAGACCGCTTGGCTCTCATCAAGGCGGCCCAGGTTCGATCCCAGGCGACCACAAAGTGAGATTTGTGGTGGACAACGCGGCGCTGGGGTGGGTTTTCTCCGGGACCTCCGGTTTCCCCCGCCATCTCATTCCACCGGTGCTCCATCTTCATCTCATGTACCATCAGTGTCACCGCCTGCGGTGCCGTAAGTAGTAAAAGCGGGTGTTAAACACTACACATTTCCGGCCTTTACCCTCTAGTAACGAAACGTCTGAATGATACTGACTCGCGGATAATGTACATTTACTTTCTCGAAAGACAGTAGTACATAGTAAATACAGTAGGAATTACATTTCACCTAAATATTCGATGCGTAGATTTCACTGCAAATGCCAGTTTTGAAGTCCTTCCCTAAAGAATGCTTTCTTAAATAAAGGCCCATGTGTGTGTATGTGTGTGCATGACATACAACTCAAAAACAAAAAGTCTGTTAATAGTCAAATTTGATATTTAAGTTAGGCATATTCCAACGATGCGACACGAAGATTTTCAAGAAAATTCCCTGTATAGGGAAAATGCTTCCAAAGTTGTAATTTTCTTAAAAATTACTCGGGAGTTCATTAAAATACATGGCAGGCGCTATATATTGAATTTTTTGAAATCCTCTTTATTCTGGATTTCTTGCATATGAGGTATTTAAGAGCTATAAAAAATCTTACTACACAAAATATGTAGATCTGGTTACATTACCCCATCTGTAGGGGTTGAAGATACCATTCTCCAGATATTTGTTTTTATTAGATTAGGTATTCCAACTCTTTTATATTTCTGAAATAGGAGATCTTTTCCTATTTTGATGTTCTGATCATGTGAGAATGGAACGTCCAAGTCTCTTTACAGATTTGACCATCGGTAACCTATTGTATTATTCCATTCGCATTGAGCCTACAAGGAAACATGCAATTAAACTATTTCTACAAATGTTTATCTGGATTAACATGACGTAGATAGAAGAATAAGTGTTTTAAGGATAATTTGTACAAGAGTGATTGCTATAGTAAGTCATATCAATTTTTTCATAATATTGAGCATTCGAGTTAAATTCTACCACAAATATGGGGATTACTGCCTTTACATTAACCATTTTGCTGATATTAAACAAAAATTCATAGAATTTAGTACAATTAATAGAAAATTTGGAATATTAATGTACAATTCTCATTTTAGATTGTATTTCACTACCAATTCTTCACCTACCCCTAATTAAACTAGCTTAATTACGTAACATTTTATGTGAAGTAAATCAATTTCTTGTCTACTAATGATTAATATGTTCATGCTTTTCATCAATGAACTTTAAGTGCAGCTGCAACAGTAAATAGAGGTATAACATGAAATGTGTATACCTCTGCTATGGTATCAGTTAAGAAGTAAGGATATTGACTGTATTACTTCTAAAAATTACTTAACTCTTAATACATTTGTCTTTGACTCGGATTTCAAAGCCACGTAACATCTGCAGTTCCTTTCAAATCTTCGCAAAATGTTAAGTGCAGAAATAAAATAGTCTAAAACAACTTAGATCATCATACATATTATATTTAAAACAGCATGTAACAACTAATTTACTTCAATAAACAGACATATTCCACTGTGCAAAACAGAGATAGTCCAGTTCAAACACTAAAAGTCTGTGTTGCATGCACATGACTTAGGGAGCGTGATGGCTCAGGAGGTAACGTCTGTAGCCCGCATTTGGAACGTCGCTGGTCTATTCCCATCGATCAACCACTCTCACTTGACTTTTTTCGTAGCTTCCTCTTGTCGATGGGCGAATTATGAGGTGCCTTCTCTAATCCATTCAATCCTTTGTTTCCTTTCCTGATTTCACTTCATTGTCATCTTTCAGGGTTGGCTGTCAGCGCATTTGCAGGCAGATGGTACGGATGCTTTCTTGCGTAAACTTTTTTCCTTGTTCCAACCTGAAATAGATGCATACCGATGCCATGATCATTTCCTCGCCCCCGTCTCTATCCCCCCCTCACTCTCTCTGTATGGTAGTTAGGAGCTTCGGTGGTGCGCCGCATGGCTATCTGTAAAACTGTTATGGGCTGCCCGCCTCGGTATCGTGGTGGTAGAGTTTCTGCCTCACGTTCAGGAGGTCCCGAGTTCGAATCTCTGTCAGGGCAAGTTACCTGGATAAGGTCTTTCCGGGGTTTTCCCTCATCCAGAAAGACGAATGTCAGGTAACTAAGCTCTATGGGCCTCGGATTCATTTGAGCATCATTTCACCCATTCCATTCATCGTCCGATATGACTTAACGTTGGAGGACGTAAAATTACAAAACAAACAAACAAATGTTATGGGCTTCTGCATGTCCCTGAGGCTCTACTCTGTTCCTGCTCTCCACCGGGCTGTGGTCTCACTTGGCTTCATCTCATTTCTCTCAGGGCGGTAGCCGACACACAAATCCATTCAGGGTTGCAGTGAGTGGTGTTCGTCTAAATTACATTCACATCACATCATATGAGTTTTACTACTCACTCTTCTCAATGTTTATTCAGATCATGTTGATACAGATCATTTTAATTACACATTTAGATACACTCGCATTACGTTGGAGATATAAATAGAATGTAGTAAGTTAAAGTAATAGTCAAATCTTGCTATGTTCTTTTTAGCTGAATACGAAAAAGGAAGAATAAAAGATAGTGATTTACAGTTCAGAAATATTTAAAACATTTAAAACTTCAAATCAATAAAAAAGATAAAGGGTCTATCATAAACTGTGAGCTTTAACGACAGCTCCCCCTTTTTTTTGTTGTAAGACTCATTGATCTCTTAAAGTTTATACCAATTTTACACAATTACGACATTAATTTTTAGTAAATTACTGAATGAATATGACTTCACACTTTATTTGTTATATAGATATCTTAAACCTATGATAGGTATTTTATTCAATACCCTTTCTGGAATCAGAAATAAATAAACGCTTCATATGAAGTATAGTTTAGAGTTTAGTTTTTATCCTTAAAATCCTTTATCGCATCCTTATAAGACGCTGAATTTGAACACCAAGTCTGGCATTTAACCACCTTTCGGCAAATACTCAACCGAACAGACAACTCGTAAGTCCACGTACACATGGATCTATTTCTGAAATACGTGATTTTTGAAGAAATTTCAACATCGAATTTTTGGGTGAAATGCAAAATTTCCTCTACTTATTTAGGTAGTAGTAGTAGTAGTAGTAGTAGTAGTAGTAGTAGTAGTAGTAGTAGTAGTAGTAGTAGTAGTAGTAGTAGTAGTAGTAGTAGTAGTAGTAGTAGTAGTAGTAGTAGTAGTAGTAGTAGTAGTAGTAGTAGTAGTAGTAGTAGTAGTAGTAGTAGTAGTAGTAGTAGTAGTAGTAGTAGTAGTAGTAGTAGTAGTAGTAGTAGTAGTAGTAGTAGTAGTAGTAGTAGTAGTAGTAGTAGTAGTAGTAGTAGTAGTAGTAGTAGTAGTAGTAGTAGTAGTAGTAGTAGTAGTAGTAGTAGTAGTAGTAGTAGTAGTAGTAGTAGTAGTAGTAGTAGTAGTAGTAGTAGTAGTAGTAGTAGTAGTAGTAGTAGTAGTAGTAGTAGTAGTAGTAGTAGTAGTAGTAGTAGTAGTAGTAGTAGTAGTAGTAGTAGTAGTAGTAGTAGTAGTAGTAGTAGTAGTAGTAGTAGTAGTAGTAGTAGTAGTAGTAGTAGTAGTAGTAGTAGTAGTAGTAGTAGTAGTAGTAGTAGTAGTAGTAGTAGTAGTAGTAGTAGTAGTAGTAGTAGTAGTAGTAGTAGTAGTAGTAGTAGTAGTAGTAGTAGTAGTAGTAGTAGTAGTAGTAGTAGTAGTAGTAGTAGTAGTAGTAGTAGTAGTAGTAGTAGTAGTAGTAGTAGTAGTAGTAGTAGTAGTAGTAGTAGTAGTAGTAGTAGTAGTAGTAGTAGTAGTAGTAGTAGTAGTAGTAGTAGTAGTAGTAGTAGTAGTAGTAGTAGTAGTAGTAGTAGTAGTAGTAGTAGTAGTAGTAGTAGTAGTAGTAGTAGTAGTAGTAGTAGTAGTAGTAGTAGTAGTAGTAGTAGTAGTAGTAGTAGTAGTAGTAGTAGTAGTAGTAGTAGTAGTAGTAGTAGTAGTAGTAGTAGTAGTAGTAGTAGTAGTAGTAGTAGTAGTAGTAGTAGTAGTAGTAGTAGTAGTAGTAGTAGTAGTAGTAGTAGTAGTAGTAGTAGTAGTAGTAGTAGTAGTAGTAGTAGTAGTAGTAGTAGTAGTAGTAGTAGTAGTAGTAGTAGTAGTAGTAGTAGTAGTAGTAGTAGTAGTAGTAGTAGTAGTAGTAGTAGTAGTAGTAGTAGTAGTAGTAGTAGTAGTAGTAGTAGTAGTAGTAGTAGTAGTAGTAGTAGTAGTAGTAGTAGTAGTAGTAGTAGTAGTAGTAGTAGTAGTAGTAGTAGTAGTAGTAGTAGTAGTAGTAGTAGTAGTAGTAGTAGTAGTAGTAGTAGTAGTAGTAGTAGTAGTAGTAGTAGTAGTAGTAGTAGTAGTAGTAGTAGTAGTAGTAGTAGTAGTAGTAGTAGTAGTAGTAGTAGTAGTAGTAGTAGTAGTAGTAGTAGTAGTAGTAGTAGTAGTAGTAGTAGTAGTAGTAGTAGTAGTAGTAGTAGTAGTAGTAGTAGTAGTAGTAGTAGTAGTAGTAGTAGTAGTAGTAGTAGTAGTAGTAGTAGTAGTAGTAGTAGTAGTAGTAGTAGTAGTAGTAGTAGTAGTAGTAGTAGTAGTAGTAGTAGTAGTAGTAGTAGTAGTAGTAGTAGTAGTAGTAGTAGTAGTAGTAGTAGTAGTAGTAGTAGTAGTAGTAGTAGTAGTAGTAGTAGTAGTAGTAGTAGTAGTAGTAGTAGTAGTAGTAGTAGTAGTAGTAGTAGTAGTAGTAGTAGTAGTAGTAGTAGTAGTAGTAGTAGTAGTAGTAGTAGTAGTAGTAGTAGTAGTAGTAGTAGTAGTAGTAGTAGTAGTAGTAGTAGTAGTAGTAGTAGTAGTAGTAGTAGTAGTAGTAGTAGTAGTAGTAGTAGTAGTAGTAGTAGTAGTAGTAGTAGTAGTAGTAGTAGTAGTAGTAGTAGTAGTAGTAGTAGTAGTAGTAGTAGTAGTAGTAGTAGTAGTAGTAGTAGTAGTAGTAGTAGTAGTAGTAGTAGTAGTAGTAGTAGTAGTAGTAGTAGTAGTAGTAGTAGTAGTAGTAGTAGTAGTAGTAGTAGTAGTAGTAGTAGTAGTAGTAGTAGTAGTAGTAGTAGTAGTAGTAGTAGTAGTAGTAGTAGTAGTAGTAGTAGTAGTAGTAGTAGTAGTAGTAGTAGTAGTAGTAGTAGTAGTAGTAGTAGTAGTAGTAGTAGTAGTAGTAGTAGTAGTAGTAGTAGTAGTAGTAGTAGTAGTAGTAGTAGTAGTAGTAGTAGTAGTAGTAGTAGTAGTAGTAGTAGTAGTAGTAGTAGTAGTAGTAGTAGTAGTAGTAGTAGTAGTAGTAGTAGTAGTAGTAGTAGTAGTAGTAGTAGTAGTAGTAGTAGTAGTAGTAGTAGTAGTAGTAGTAGTAGTAGTAGTAGTAGTAGTAGTAGTAGTAGTAGTAGTAGTAGTAGTAGTAGTAGTAGTAGTAGTAGTAGTAGTAGTAGTAGTAGTAGTAGTAGTAGTAGTAGTAGTAGTAGTAGTAGTAGTAGTAGTAGTAGTAGTAGTAGTAGTAGTAGTAGTAGTAGTAGTAGTAGTAGTAGTAGTAGTAGTAGTAGTAGTAGTAGTAGTAGTAGTAGTAGTAGTAGTAGTAGTAGTAGTAGTAGTAGTAGTAGTAGTAGTAGTAGTAGTAGTAGTAGTAGTAGTAGTAGTAGTAGTAGTAGTAGTAGTAGTAGTAGTAGTAGTAGTAGTAGTAGTAGTAGTAGTAGTAGTAGTAGTAGTAGTAGTAGTAGTAGTAGTAGTAGTAGTAGTAGTAGTAGTAGTAGTAGTAGTAGTAGTAGTAGTAGTAGTAGTAGTAGTAGTAGTAGTAGTAGTAGTAGTAGTAGTAGTAGTAGTAGTAGTAGTAGTAGTAGTAGTAGTAGTAGTAGTAGTAGTAGTAGTAGTAGTAGTAGTAGTAGTAGTAGTAGTAGTAGTAGTAGTAGTAGTAGTAGTAGTAGTAGTAGTAGTAGTAGTAGTAGTAGTAGTAGTAGTAGTAGTAGTAGTAGTAGTAGTAGTAGTAGTAGTAGTAGTAGTAGTAGTAGTAGTAGTAGTAGTAGTAGTAGTAGTAGTAGTAGTAGTAGTAGTAGTAGTAGTAGTAGTAGTAGTAGTAGTAGTAGTAGTAGTAGTAGTAGTAGTAGTAGTAGTAGTAGTAGTAGTAGTAGTAGTAGTAGTAGTAGTAGTAGTAGTAGTAGTAGTAGTAGTAGTAGTAGTAGTAGTAGTAGTAGTAGTAGTAGTAGTAGTAGTAGTAGTAGTAGTAGTAGTAGTAGTAGTAGTAGTAGTAGTAGTAGTAGTAGTAGTAGTAGTAGTAGTAGTAGTAGTAGTAGTAGTAGTAGTAGTAGTAGTAGTAGTAGTAGTAGTAGTAGTAGTAGTAGTAGTAGTAGTAGTAGTAGTAGTAGTAGTAGTAGTAGTAGTAGTAGTAGTAGTAGTAGTAGTAGTAGTAGTAGTAGTAGTAGTAGTAGTAGTAGTAGTAGTAGTAGTAGTAGTAGTAGTAGTAGTAGTAGTAGTAGTAGTAGTAGTAGTAGTAGTAGTAGTAGTAGTAGTAGTAGTAGTAGTAGTAGTAGTAGTAGTAGTAGTAGTAGTAGTAGTAGTAGTAGTAGTAGTAGTAGTAGTAGTAGTAGTAGTAGTAGTAGTAGTAGTAGTAGTAGTAGTAGTAGTAGTAGTAGTAGTAGTAGTAGTAGTAGTAGTAGTAGTAGTAGTAGTAGTAGTAGTAGTAGTAGTAGTAGTAGTAGTAGTAGTAGTAGTAGTAGTAGTAGTAGTAGTAGTAGTAGTAGTAGTAGTAGTAGTAGTAGTAGTAGTAGTAGTAGTAGTAGTAGTAGTAGTAGTAGTAGTAGTAGTAGTAGTAGTAGTAGTAGTAGTAGTAGTAGTAGTAGTAGTAGTAGTAGTAGTAGTAGTAGTAGTAGTAGTAGTAGTAGTAGTAGTAGTAGTAGTAGTAGTAGTAGTAGTAGTAGTAGTAGTAGTAGTAGTAGTAGTAGTAGTAGTAGTAGTAGTAGTAGTAGTAGTAGTAGTAGTAGTAGTAGTAGTAGTAGTAGTAGTAGTAGTAGTAGTAGTAGTAGTAGTAGTAGTAGTAGTAGTAGTAGTAGTAGTAGTAGTAGTAGTAGTAGTAGTAGTAGTAGTAGTAGTAGTAGTAGTAGTAGTAGTAGTAGTAGTAGTAGTAGTAGTAGTAGTAGTAGTAGTAGTAGTAGTAGTAGTAGTAGTAGTAGTAGTAGTAGTAGTAGTAGTAGTAGTAGTAGTAGTAGTAGTAGTAGTAGTAGTAGTAGTAGTAGTAGTAGTAGTAGTAGTAGTAGTAGTAGTAGTAGTAGTAGTAGTAGTAGTAGTAGTAGTAGTACCTATAGTCATCTTATGCGTTATTCATATTTCCTACTAGTATGTAGTCCAATGAACAGCGAAAGAATACCTGGACTCAAAAATTACCAAGCTAGTGGATGCACTCTAACTACTATAGACAAATACATAATATAGAAAATGAAAAGCAGAATGTACAGGAAGTTTATCATCTTACACTTAGAAACCCACACATTCTGCATTTTACATGACAGTTCTAGATTTAAGTCATCATGCCCTTTCTCTTTACAGGTTCGAAAAATATCTAGATGAGCCATATTTTAATACGCATGGTATTTTATGTTCCGTAATTTAGAAGTTACTTGTGTGATTCAACAACAACTGAGACATCGCTGGAGTCCGGATTTCTAAGCGAAATGTTAATAAACATTTTTTTTTTTTTTTTTTTTTTTTTTTGCTGAAATACGGAGTTTGCTCAGTTATTTTATGCTTTTAATTAAAATAGTTTATTTATTCAAATAATATAAATTTAAAAGTAACATTTTATCCTAGCCATCATTTTATTATTCAGACAGTTTACATCATCTCGCTGAAGCCCGCCTCGGTAGCGTGGTGGTAGCCTGTCTGCCTCACGCTCAAGAGGTCCCGAGTTCGAATCTCGGTCAGGGTGAGTTACCTGGATAAGTTTTATCCGGGGTTTTCCCTTATCCTGAAAGACTAATGTCGGGTAACTCTAAGCTCTATGGACCCCGGGCTCATTTGAGCATCATTTCACCAATTCCATTCATCGTCCGATATGACTTAACATTGGAGGACGTAAATTACACAAAAAATAACTCATTGAAAGAGATAGGGGACAATAAAAAGACTAGGAACTTCTTGTTTCTAGCGTAAAGAAAGTGTTTGTACTGTCACCGATTAGAGTTAAAAATTCTCATAAGTCCTTCCAAATTTGTGTTTACTTCCTCAGCAAATTTTAACTCGATGGGGTTCTTAGTTAAATGCTGTGTCATACTCAGAACATTTCAATTAAGTAAAAACAATGGGTACTTCTTAGTTACAGAAGATGCCGCACAGATGCTAATATTGGTATCAAATAAGATGAACTACATCCATAACCGTTTCTCCAAAATACCTGCTATTATAATACAGTTTGAAGCTTGACATAATACCTTGGAACTTGAGAAACTTATTAAGGTACTAACGAATAAACCTAGTTGCAAAACACTGTTTAAAATTTCTAAAAGCTTTCTGGTATGTGTTTCAAATGGGAAGGGTTCTGGAGTCCAGCTAATCAGATGCCGTATCACACTCAGCGTTGCCAGCTTGTTACCCCACTCCTTTTATATTTCCCTCTCTCTCTCGCACACTCATACAACATGCACGTCTGCTTGGCGCAGACGTAAGGGTAAGCAAATTATATTTTACAAACTTTTACAATGAACCAGTTTCCAAAATCAAAATTGGAAAAAGTATTTTCGCAAATTAGGCATATTTTTAAATACTATAACTATAATTATAATTTAGGAATTACCTGTTTTTGTAATCCAATGGAACTGCCAGTGGCTCATCCATATCGCTGTGAATGTCACTTCCGTTAAGAGACAATTCTTCATTGTCACTGTCTTCATCGCCTGAGTCTTGCAAATTTATGATTACAGGTTCCAAAGTCTCGTCACGTGCTGTTTCTTTCTTAAAATCGTCTTTTTGAAGGTTTTCTGCATGCCTTACGCAGTTTTCCCAGTCCTGTTGTGTTACCTTGTCAATTTCTTCGTGAACAAGTCGTTTAACGTCAGTTTAAAAGTATTATTTCTGTTTGCAATCCTCCTTTTTATTTGAGCCCACATCAACTCAATTGGATTATATTGGCAGTGGTAAGGTGGGAGGCGTATTACCTCGTGTCCCGTTTCAATTGCAAGTTGATCCAGTTGATACACTTTTTTCGTGTTTTTAAACGGAAGTACTCTTTGCAATAGCTCATTTATAGTTTCTGTTTCCGAAAAATTTTTGAAGAACGTGTACACAATAAAAATAATGCTTCGAGCCTGACTTCGCAATACCTGCCTTTTTGACTCGCCACTAAATTCACCGCAAGAAGCCATTGCACTATTTAACTCTTACTCTACTGTTGTGTAAAGAACAAATGAATGATATTGATTTGAACTCTCCAGAGTAAATAAACACTTCTTATCCAGCATTCATCCTTAAACATAAGCATACAGCATTCCACAGACTAACAGGAAATGAAGTGTTTGCTCTTTCTCGAATGTAACACTTTGACTTATTCACAGTAATTCTTTTATCCGTCATGTCAGTAGTTTAAATTTCAGTTCTGAGTAATTAAAAGTAAATGTACATACACACCAACCACTTTGAACTGTCTAGAGTACAAAAAGATTACGAATCATTCATAAACAAAGATATAATATGACCAGACACGTTCTGCCAGGGCAGCAGGAAATTAATTGTTTCCTCTCGCTCGAGTTGGTTTATTCAAAGTAATTCTTTTATCATGTCATGTCAAACATTTACGTTTCAGTTCTGAGTAATTACAAATATACGTACACGCATACATGGCAAATTCATACAGTGCTTACGTCACGATTTATTGTTATAATACAGGTAATAATGGTTTATTTATTTGTATTAGAAAAACTATTTGAGCTAGAAATATGGGGTTTTCATGGTTATGTTAGATACATTACTCTCTACCTTCCACATGGATCAGCTTCGGCAAAATCCGAATTTTTGTCTTAGCGCGAATAGTACTTCATACAGATTGATTAGGATGACGCTTCTCACACACCACTTAGCGGGAATGCAATACAACACCGCAGGGCTCCCATTGGTTGCTCACCTAGCAGCGCTCAAGGACAAACACCTTCCCATTTGAAACACATAATAGAGATCGTTTTCAGTATATAAAATATTCTTCACTGAAAAACGCAGGAGTTTCACACAAGAAAATCTCAAGATAACCTTCCTTGTGTACTGTAGCAAGCTTACGTAAGTTAAGAATTTTTTTTCTACGAAACAATATGTGTTTGATTAAACTTTTATTTTTATTTGCTTATATTTGGTGCTTCTTGGTTTCATTTTTCGTACCTATGTGCTTGCTTATTTCACCATTTGAATGCTTACAAATCCTGGCTAGACTTATCGTATTGTACTAAATTTCTCTCTAAGTTTATATGACTTATTCTTAAAACGAAAATGTACAAGATTTTTCTGTTATAAATGCTTTGTATTCAAGTGCAGCCTAGAAGAACATAACGAAAGCTTGTGTACAGCAGAACGTATTTCAGATTTTTATTTTAAAGAGCAGCAGAAACATACTTCAGACATCGCTGGTTGTTCAAGATTATTAAAAGTAGGATTATAAAACTGTATGGTATGAAAGAGTGAGGAGTCCAAGAAAAACAGTTTTGTCTACTGGTTTCTTGTCAATCCATTGCAACAGTTGCAGTAAATTAAACCAATCACTTCATATATAAATATAAGGTGACCTAATACGGTTGTTACGCAAACACAGGATTTGCGTGTGGTAAAAATGGAATATTGTTTTGATGTTTACACTCAACGTTTTCTTGTTAAATGCACATGTCCTTAATGAAACATGGCAATATACACCTACAACTGTACCAAGTCAGCAGAGATGGAACATTTACTACTTCAAACTGCAAACTAGGATATACATTACCATAAAAAATGTATTACATCATCAACAGTCAACTGCGCATTTTATCGTCTTTTGTCTCTATGCTCTTAACCATAAAAGAGAGAAGAGTGGGGGTACTTGATTCTTTTTATGTAATTTAGAATCTACAGAGCTGAAACTAGAACTTTGATGATTATTTGAACTGATTCAATTTAATCACTCTGAGTGTAATCGACATATAGAGAAGCCTCTGGAAATGTTATCCACAAAAAGTACCAATGTTAATTCTGGTAGACAAAAATGGATGTATTACATTCACATATAATTCACTTATTTTTCTATCTACTTCAGGTTAATTATATAATCAATTGCAGATACAGTTTCATTATGCTTTCGCTATAGACTTAAGAGGAATAGAACAAATTGACATTCAGATGCTTAGTGATGCTCGTTGTAGGTTTTAAGCTCCATAATTTTTCAAATGAACTGGAAAATTAACTGAACAGCGACAATACTTCCAAAGAATTTAAAAGATACTGAACCACTGAAACTGATGTTAACGTATATCTTTTATCTGGCTGATAGCACTAAAAGGTTATTGAAAATAAACATCATTTTAAAGAGAACTGTAGGTTTTGTGTAGTACATTTTAGTCTATCTATTAACGTTTATCAGTTATACAAAATTATACAGAGTTCCTTCTGAATAAAGCAGACTTTACTGATTATTCCCAGAAAATTCAAGATATAAGAACTTTTTACTATCGTACAATACGTACCAATCTAATCAAAAACTTTCCTGGTAATATGTTTCCTCTTTTTTTATCTTAGTGTGTGTGTAGTGTTTAACGCCCGCTTTTACTACATACGGCACCGCAGGCGGTGACACTGATAATACATGAGATGAAGATGGAATGAGATGGCAGGGGAAACCGGAGGTCCCGGAGAAAACCCACACCAGCGCCGTGTTGTCCACCATTATCTCACTTTGCGGTAGCCTGGGATTGAACCCGGGCCGCCTTGGTGAGAGCCCAGCGGTCTAACCACTGAGCCACGGTGCGGCCTTTTATCTTAGTGTGGCATCTTTGGAAGATATTGAACTTAAATACCTACCATTTCGTTTTTGTGTTATGCTGTTCACACACACACACACACACACACACACACACACACACACACACACACACACACACACACACACACACACACACACACACAGCGCTTGCTGTACACATACGTGGACAATTTTTTGTGGTAATTTACGTCCTTTAACGTTAAGTCATATCGGAAGATGAATGGAATGAGTAAAAATGATGCTCAAATGAGCCCAGGGTCCATGGAGCTTAGATTTACCCGACATTCGTCTTTTAGGATAAGGGAAAACCCAGGAAGAAACCTTATCCAGGTAATTCACCCTGACCGAGATTAAAACTCGGGACCTCTTGAACGTGAGGCAGACATGCTACCATCTACGCTACTGAGGCGGGATGCGTGGACAATTTTATAAAAACGATTTTTTGACGTAATATATTTTCATTTAAAACCTGATTTTGCATACTTGAATGGAATGCAATGCCTTCTCTACCTACCAGATATATTAACGTAAAATTATATTCTGTGCCCCAAAATATTCTCTTCAACCTTAATCAGTAGGTATATATAATAATTTCATTCTAACCAACACTTCACTCCAAACTAGTGGGAAGGTGCAGATGGTAGCATCTGAGGCTCACTTTCGCTAAAGTATCGGTTCGATTCCGTTTTGCTGTTTCGTGTTTTCCTGCACTTCATTTCCTTTAATTTCACTTCATTTCACCTTATAGGATGCGATGGTGTGTAGAGTCTGCGTTTGATGTGTTTTAAAGGAAGAATTATTTGATCCCTGGTATACAAACTACCACTGCAGATTGGGGAGAGCACATTGAAGAGGTGGTCTGGGATGTTCTATCTTGAAATGTTAGGGACCTCGCTGCGCCGTGTCAACATCTCTCGCGCTGTCATTGCTGATATTTTCCTCGGTTTTAATTCATACTGCAAACAAACTCACCTTCTCTTAATTACAAGGCAGATACAGACATGAACTACTCCCTTTTCTTGTCTTCTCAGTAACGAAGAGTTAAGTAGCGCAAAGAGGCGTAGAAGCAGCACTACTGCAACTTACAGAATTGAATATATAGAATACTTTAAAACGACGAGTGATATATGTATATTCCACAGAAGAGGCGTTTGTTTTACTTTGAAACAGAAATAGAATTGCAACTGAGGTCAAGCATTAAAACGTAAAATATCATAACTCCATGTCTCGAAAGCAGTCTATTAAATGTTGTGTAGAATGTACATATTACATAAACCAAGTAAACTATGAGTAGTATAGAATTGAGAGAATCAGCACAGTGTAGATAAGATGTTGAACTCTCCTCTGTGTTAATATATGAGTGATGTAGAATGCTCATTGATTTAGAACTCTCCTATATGAAAATCGAGTTGTAAAAGAAGGGGAGTGTTGGCGTAGTGCCGTTCTCCCCTGTGCAGTGAGATGTTTTTGAGGGTTGGGATGATGATGATGATGATGATGATGATGATTGTGTGTGTGTGTGTGTGTGTGTGTGATGTGTAATGTGTGATGGGTGGGATGGGTAACGGGGGGGGGGGGGTTCCGGGGATGTTTGAATTAAATGTGAATTCTTTTCGATGTGTGTGTGTGCTTGAACTCTCATGTATGAATATCGAAGTCTAGGGTTCGATATTGTGATGGGGCGGGGTGGGTAACGGGGGTTCCGGGGATGTTTGAATTAAATGTATTGATAGTAATTCTTCGATGACTGTGCTTGAACTCTCATGTATGAATATCGAGTCTAGGGTTTGATATCTATTACGTTCAGTGCTTCGATGTCTGTGCTTGAACTCTCATGTATGAATATCGAGTGTAGGGTTTGATATCTATTACGTTTAGTGTATGATATATGATGTAGTATCGTTATTCTTTAGATAAAAGAATATCGAGAGAATGATTAGGTATGTTTACTGGGAGAGATTTATGAAAATAAATGTAATAAGACATTCTGGTAAGGGGTGTTCCCTATGCAGAATCTCTCCTTGAGCTATTGTATCCAAGAGCGAAAAGGTTAAATTCCATTCCCACATCGAGGTACGAGAAAATATAAATCTATTCCACATTGAAGTATAAGGGTGATGACGTGTTGTCATTCCTCAAGATTTGTGCATATGTGAGTAAATTCGAATTAACAGGTCTCACCCTGTCCCGCCAGCTCGGGAACGAACGTGTCCTCACTTCACACAAACCCTCCGTCCGTTAAGTACAATCGACGATAGGATGGGGAGGGGGGAGACAGGTATGATCACGTTTCATCACCCATCTGCTCACTCGGGAACGAATGCATTCTCACTTCACATCGCAACGTCAAGATGAGTGGAACAACAACACCTACCATTGAAAGCGATACCAGATTCTGGGAGAATCTACGCAATTTCGAAGATTTGCAAAAGCATTGGGTTGAGCACCACGATGAAACGTGTGATGGAAAGATGCATCAAGTGATTTGCAAGAATCCTTCCCATCATGATTCGATCACATCTTATGCTCAATGCGGAAAGAATTGTAAAGTGTACCTCGGGTAAGTAGAATTATAATTGTGTGTTAACGTGAAAGTGTTGTTATGTGTTAGATAACTAATGATAAATATGTTTATTTCAGTAAAGCCCAAAGTGAAGATGTGGCATGCCAGTCCGAACAGGATCAAGGTGAAGATGTGTGCGGTCCGTACAATGATCGTCCGTTTAAGGATATCGGTACATCGAAACCCGAGGAGGAAGTCATAGAAAAGTGAGTATAAAATAATAACAGTTTTACGTTAACAAGTGTATTAAATATTCACGATGTTGAGACAGTTCGTGTATGTCCGCAGATCCAGTAAGAAAGGAGACAAGAAAAAGAAGAAGACGAACTGCAAACCGAGAATCGTCAAAGCCAAGAAGACGTTCGATCAAGACAGTTTCATCATAATGATGTTCGAACCCTTCACACCCTTCGCAGAAGAAGTAGAGGAGGAAGTTGCGAGTGATGGTAAATAGTGTGTGCATGAACGATAACGACATCTCCATCAGCATTGACTTTCGTGTGAACATAGGATTATACAATGAACTCCCATCACTTTACATTAAAGACACACATGACGATACGTTTGTGTATATTACAAAAGAGGATTGGGAGGTAATAATGTCAAATTTGTGTGTTTTGGATACGTATCTGAAAGATGGTAAGCATCCATGTGCACCGTACAGTGAAAATATAATATATGCATTTAATATAATGTTATGCATGAATAAGATGCAAGAAATAACGTTTGTGAATACATGTTTAAATGTGGGCAGTATAAATCTGAATAGTACTGCATTCAATGGACTTAAAAGACTAATTCCATATATTGAAAGAAATTTATATCAGTTGTATGATATTCATAAATCATTATGTTCATATGATGCAAAAAGCAGGAGTGCAAGGAAGAGGATATTGGAGATGTATGTTAAAGTCAATAAAAAGATAATTTGAATTTGTAATGTTTTATTTATTACACCTATATGATAGATTGTACAACATGAGTTAGTGGTTTATAAGTGAATAATTTATCATGAATAATTAAACAGAATAATGAAGTTTGTGCAGGAAAATTTGACGATGCTTGAACTTCCAATCTGACATTCACTGCCCCCGTCACAGTATCCTCAGGTTGATGAGAGCAATCGATGACGAATAGCGGTGCATATTTCAGAAAGTCGTTCCTTTTCAAAAGAGGGTAATTCTCCTTTCCATAGTAGGATGATTGAAATTTGGAATATTGATCATACAGAGATGCAAATTTCGAATTGGCGAAATCCAAATTCATATCGTGATAGGGGTAAGATTCACCGTTGAGATAAAGTTTCAGATTGGTGATATTACAATTATCAAATAGAGAAGCATCCTTAGCGAGATGATTCAATCTATCCACTTGTGCACCGACTATGACGAAACGTGGTTTTTCAAGTTTAGTCGTGGTTGCAATGTTCCATGTGAACGCTTTAGTTTGAGGTACAGCAGGTTGAGTGTGAAGGTCCAAGGTTCGAAATGCGACGTGTAGAGCTTTATCCGATTTGACGAGTTTAAGTTTATCAACTCGTTCAGAATCTGAAAGTCGAAGTACAGGCATCCTCCATTCGAGTCTAGTTAGTTGTATGGTTGTAGGATCGTTTCCAATGATACAATTATTAGAATCCTTAGATCTAATGAGAATAAGTTCAAACTTGCTATTAAGTATGACCTCCTTGTGATCGTCGGCGAAACCCAGCAACATCGAAAGAGGAACGATAGCATTGAAGATACCATTCGATGTATTCACGATGTCTACCACACCTCCAGGATAGATCCATCCAGCATTTAGTAAACGATTCGATTCCAGTTCATTCAGTGCAGCATAGTTACGCATCGTTGATGAAATGCCCGGATTCCTAGTTCTATCAATAGTCGTTCCATTCATATCCAGACGAATCTCATCGAATAGGAATGCCATAGCATTGTTACTCAATTTCGATGTGGCAACGGTGCCGTCGGGTTTAGTGAGAGTCCCCTCAATGTAGAGATAACTTCTACTAGGAAGCGTGTACAAATCTTCAGCTTGACATGGAATTCTAATTTCATCGTTCACATCGAGAGCTGACGTATTGTACGGTAGGAATACGTGTTCTTCCTCCTTACTGATCTTATCATCAAAGGTCGGAATCCCGGTCACGTCCAACACATCCATCATAGAACCTTGAAGCCTAAGTTAGCGAGAAATTGTCGATTAGACGATGTGATTAGCTTGCGGGTCGATGATCGAGTAGAGATCAATCTCGAGAGATGTTTTTTAATATAGCATCGTCTCTTAAAACTTATACCCATTACGACGTATGTGCAATCGTACAGTGATGGTTTCGTTCCTGAAATCTAACTTATCGCCGTTCTGGTCTACCACTCTAATGTCGAGATGATCAATGAGATTCGTATCGATGATTGGTAAATATATAGGACTTGATGGTTCCTGCGAAATATCATAACCTGGAGGTACCGATGGGAAAAATTCATACAGAGAATGACCACTTTTACCATTGATGAAAGATCCCGTTGCAAGACTACACTCGATACGTATGATGCTGACTTTGAATATGTTAACCAAATCATTAGACTCGGTCAGCACGTTTGCCGGTACCCTCTGTTTAGAGGTGAAACCGAGAAGTGAAGCAATAGATCTCTCACGACTAAAGTCGATAATATAGGGAGATTGAATTTCTGATTTCATGGTGTTATTATTAGCACGTAGAATAAAGTTGTCACCGATGTCGAGAGCATCCTTGATCAATCTGGCGATATCATCCAATTCATAAGTACCCGGTGGAATTACTATACGTTCGACTTTTCCATCGCGAACGTAATGGAATAGATTATTACTCTCGTCCACATTCGGAATTGAGTAAAAAGTCTCAAAATTCAATAGAGCTATCTCGTAATGTCCGTTAGGATCCAGATGTAATGGTGGATTTAGAAATGTAGAGAAGCTGGTATCACTACCACTCACGGTGATCGTGTAACTCATCGAGGAGAAACTGAAGGCACAAGTGACCGCAAATCACAGAATCGAATTCTTGAAATCTCGTCGTATTATATAGGAGCTTGACACCCGAAAGGTACGTTTCTATCTCTTCCGGAGGTCTCAGATCGCCGAAACTGTCAAAGTAGTAGGCAACGTCACCATCCTTACGTACAGCAACCCAATGTGTACCAGGGTTATTTGATGTATCCAGATTCACTACTATTCTCTCATAGTATCGAGGATGTGGAGGTAGTTTATCGATCATGTAGACACCTCTAAAATGTGGAATGCGTAGACGTCGTGCATACGAATCGATCTCGTTAGCACTCAGGGCTTTTTCCGGGATAAATATAGGCCTCGCCCCGAGTTTTTTGATCGAAGATATAATCCTCTACCCTTACGACGTCTCTTACGGCGAAGACCTTTGCCCTGAGCCAAAGATTCCATGCGCTCGTTGTGACGTGTTAATTCCGCAAGTTGTTTTGCATCCGAACGTTTCTTATTGACAGCCGTAGCAATCTGAGCAGCACCTCCAGCTAGACCACCTGCTGCACCTAGAGCAGCTAAAAGTGGTAGCAAAGGTAAGAAACCACCTCTCTTGTTGCGACGTTTACGCATGCCAGCGCCCGCTGCCAATTTACCCTTCATAAGTGTAGTCACAAGTCGAGCTGCAAGTCGTTCGCCCAAAGAAGCGTCGGCAGACTTTACACGTCTCCAAGCTTTCTCTACCAACACCTTATCGGCTAGACGACGAGATTCTGTATCAGTACTCTCTGCGTAAGCCCGATCGTGATCGAGACACGCTGAATCTAACCCGTTCACCGGTAAGTCACCTCTCTGCAAGCGTTTATGTAGTTTCGTTCCGGGACCGCAGAAACGATAACCCGGTAAATGTGCCTCAAATGGTAATGAATTAATCAAGGAATTAAGAATTCCCGAACCTTTGCGTGCACGTGTAGAGCGCATGTCTCACTATGAAATAAAAAAGGCAAAACGTGCGCTTTATAAGTATACGATTCCTATGACGATTGGCTAAATCCAGTAAAGACATAGATTGCCCTTATCACGAACGAAATAAAAGACAAAACTTATGCTTTATAAGTATTAGTCGCGATATGGAGATAGTAAAGCAAAAGTGTACGCTACCCATACAGGTGTTAGATTTCGAGGATGACATTCGCAAAGGACGACACGGTACGTTGTTTCCGAGTAACGTTAGAGCGCTCATACTTGGCAGTTCAAATGCTGGAAAAACGAACGTTTTACTCAACCTGCTTATTCACGAGAATGGTCTGAGATTCGAAAACCTCTACATATACTCGAAATCGTTGCAACAACCTAAATATCGATATTTACTCAGGTTACTGAAAACTATACCCGATATAGGTGTATTTACGTTCGATGATGGTGATAAAGTAATTCAAACGTCGGATGCTAGAGAAAATTCGATATTCGTATTTGATGATGTGATAAATGAAAAACAGGGTAAGATAGCTTCATATTACAGTATGGGTAGACATCGTAATGTCGATGCTATATATTTAGCACAATCATATGCTAAAGTACCTAAACATTTAATTAGAGATAATGCAAATATGATTATATTCTTTAGACAGGATAATCTCAATTTAAAACATATATACGAAGATTATGTAAATACCGATATGTCCTATGATGAATTTAAGAATATGTGTAAACATATATGGGAGAGTGATGAACGATCCTTTGTTGTTATAGTACCAGAATATCCACTGAACGAGGGACGCTACCGTCACGGTTTTGATCGCTTTATCAGAATGAATAAATAGAATAATCCATCACTTAAGCAATGAGTATCGACAGGTTCGGATCCCGAAGAATCATACCCTCTAGGGGTGTGTTCAATCGATATATCATAACTAGAGATGGATCGGGAAACTATCGATTCAAGGGAAAGCGGTTGTGCAATATTCACGACCCTGAAGAAGGTGACGATGCATCGACTAAACGTTATGTGGATACGCATACGGCTGACGTCGAGAATCGAATGCAGATCTTCAGCGAGCAGACCTCGTATCAGCGTATGGGCGAGTTTGAAGCTATGCTTAGGGATCACATACAAAAATCGCTCGACATCCAATACAACAATTTAATGGAGTACTTAAGTAAATATGCATTTAAACGTGATTCCGAAAATAATGTCATTATAGATGGTATAAGAATGAAAACGCTGTTGGACCCCCTTCACGAACACGACGTTCCTAATAAAAAATATGTAGATGATAGGATTCCAATTCACGACTCTAATGAAACTCTATCATTTCGAATGAAGAGATTGAAGGATTTAGCCGACCCGATAGATGATAGTGATGCAGTCACCATGAGTTATGTTAATCATTTCTTTATACAGAAACATAATGAATTGCAAACGGGTTTAACTGAGACTATAACAAACATTGTCGATACTATTACACGGAAACAGAATGAATTACAAAGTCAGTTAACTAGAACAATCACCTCCGCTAGCGAGACTATTACTACAGCTGTAGAAAAAGAAGTGAAAGAACTAACCGCACGACAAACGGAACTTGATAATAAACTAATCACTATAAATAATGATATTCATACTATGAAAACACGAATGAGAAATGTTGTAAACACTATGTTACAACAATTGAAAGCACAACTCATAATTTCATTGCAAACACGTCCGTTTCGAGGTCCCTCTTTAAGGTATACGTTAACATCGGGACTCGAATACTATAAAGTTCCTGGAAATGGAAGTGTACTCTCGTATTCCATCGTATCATCGGTACATCCGCATGCTGTAAATGATACATTGTTTGCAATAAACGGAAGATTAGTTGAAAGATATCCTGTAAGAGTTGAAACTGGCGATATTCTATCGTTTACAGCGCCAGTCGGACGTGCAAAAGATGGTCATATATTAAGTATAGAACTGATAGTTTCATATAAATTAGCAGTAGCTGATTAATTATACATTCATTTCGATATGGATGCTGAAGCTATAAGACTTAAGGAATCCATTGCCCGTCACAGTAGGGCAATAAGAGAAAAGTTACGTTCTCTCAAAGGAATGAAATTCGAAACGCAACGAGTCATGTCTGAAGTTCTTCAACCTGTAACCGAACCATTGAAAGTAATAGCGAAAGCACACCAAGACAACAACGACGACGACGACGACGAAACTACAGATGATGCTAACGGATCTGATCTCGTGTCAAAGTATCTACACAAGGTTCGAACTGCCAGTTCGAGTGACATGGACAATACTTACGGCATACGTTACGAGGATAATGAGTATAAATTGGGTAACAAGACAGTTGTGTTTAAATCTGATGGTGTTCAGATAGGAACAGAAACGTATGAACCCACAGCAGGCTTATATGAATTATTATTTAAACGTTTACCTCGCAAGACATCGTACACAGATGATGATTTAGACGTGTATTCGCAAATCTTACAAAATACTCAAGTTTACAGACACGGTTATTCAAGAGATGGACGTTTAAGAGCAAATCGAGGGTTCAAGTATCGTCATATCATTCGTGACCTTGTTAGTAATCGAACTGGATTTGGTTTACGTTGGAAAGAACATGTACCGCAGAGAAAATTAAATTACGTCTACTGGAACGATCCGAATGAAATAATAAACAGATTAAGATTATTAGTTGCGTCGAGGGATGCAGGTAATTTGAATCACTCACCCGAGATAGAAGAAATTATTACAGAACTTAAAACATAAAAAATTATAGCATGATAAAACGTCGCATTGCAACCGAGTTACATGCACCAGCTAGAAGACGATTTTTACGTCGTAAGATCATAAGCAAAGGAATGAACGATTTAGTACAAATAGATCTTATGGACATGTCTAATTATGCAAGAGACAATAGGAATTATAAGTATATTCTTCTTGCATGCAATTTTTATTCCAAGATGGCTTATGCACGACCATTACGTGATAAAAGTGGTATTAACGTTTCGACTGCTATGGAGGAGATATTGAATGAAATGGAATCGTTTCCGAAGAATGTTCAATCTGTTAAAGGAAGGGAGTTTTACAATAAACATTTCCGCGAACTAATGAATCGTAATAATATTAATCATTACAGTACATTCACACACGTTAAGGCTGCTGCAGTGGAACGTTTAATAAGAACGATCAAACTGATTTTGCATAAGGAATTTATTGTTCAAGGCTCATATCAATGGATAAACATACTACCTAGAATTATTCATACCTACAATAATACTTACCATCGAACGATTCGTATGAAGCCTGTAGAAGTTCGTGATAATTCTCTCCTGCTCAGCGTCTACAAATATGATAGAAGTCTGCGTGAGAAGCGAAGATCTAGGCTTCATCGTGTTGGTGACTACGTGAGGATTTCTAAGCATAAAGGTGTTATGGAGAAAGGTTATCTACCAAATTGGAGTGTTGAAGTCTTTAGGATACGTACAGTGCAAAGGACACATCCATTGACCTATCTCATCGAGGATCTGGAGGGTAAACTGATTGAAGGAGCATTCTACGGTTATGAATTACAGAAAACTCAATATCCAGACACGTATTTAGTTGAAAGGATCATCAGACGTCGTGGTGATAGGATTCTGGTGAAATGGTTAGGATTTCCTACCCGTGAATGGATTAATGAGGTGGACATTGTATAAATAAAAAAACACACAACTCAATAAAGAAATATAATTTTAATGATATATTGTGTTTGATTTTTTTGTTCACATTGATTCCTGACATCTTCTGTAACTGCTAATTCACATCTCCTTAACTTAAACATGATAATAACATTTTTATACTTTTTTAAAAATCTTCTGTAACTGCTAATTCACATCTCCTTAACTTAAACATGACAATAACATTTTTATACTTTAAAAAAAAACATACATGATTATAGTTGAATTAACATTTAATTGTAGAGATTTTAACATAACGTACATGCTAGTTCACATTGAGTATATATAAATTCACCTACCCTTAACGTAAACATGATAATTACAATTTGAAGTAATTAGTAATATACGTTAAACAAACATCATACATGATTATAGCTGATATAAGAGCCTTTGTACATGCTAGTTCACATTGATATATATAAATCTCCCCTCACCCCTTAACGGAGACATGATAATAACATTTTGATATAATTAGTAAATATATTTTAATAAAAAATCATACATGATTATAGTTGAATTAACATTTCATTGATTTCTGCTATCTAACATTTCAAAACGACATGAATAGGAAAAAATATTCCTTCACCCCTAACATAAACATAAAAAAAGCAACACGTTATCTTTCAAATGAAGTAAATATGTTATTATCATGTAATTAGTAACACACTTTACAAATATACTTGAAACTCAATTATTTCGTTTTTTGAAATACAGTAATATGTTATTATCATGTGCCTAGTAATACCTTTTAACTCAGTTGTAACACACTTTACAATTATACTTGAAACTCAATTATTTTATTTTTTGAAATACAGTAATATGTTATTATCGTGGCCTAGTAATACCTTTTAACTCAGTTGAATCTATGCTTTATTGAGAAAAGAAAAAGAAATTTACACTTGACAATTTTCTATAGCATAATGTCCCCATGCTAATGTTGAAAATGAATTATTGGGAATGTATCGTTTTGTATCGATACCACTTAAAGCTATCTTATTAGATTCAATTGTATGAACATCATGTTTATAACTTCTGAAACATGTCTGCATGCTTCGATGTATCGTGTCAGGATGTGTAATACATGAGAGATATTGTTCAAAGGTTATGAATCTCATCGAATCTTTTGTTACACCTTTTGATTTTTTAATCACTTTAGTATCATATCGATAACTATATAATTTCGATTTCAGCCCTACATATTCAGTCATCACTCTACCGGCTAGCTCATCCTTGAATAATCCTGAAATTTTCTTATTTGCTAACGGAATACCATACACATTATCCATTGGATAATTCGATGTATCGAATAAATGTATATTGGTTTTAATAAATTCATATATATCGCAGCTAGATTCAAAGAGAAAAGCATCCGTGTCCGTATAGATTAAAGTTACATCTTTCAATTTTTTCTTCAGAATTTCATAATAAAAATCATACATTTTATGTTTGGATAGATCCAGGATTGCTTGTCCTATGTATATTGGCTTATTCATCAATATTTCATCTCTGACCAATTCTATACCTATTAAATTTTCATCAAAAATCACGTACCTTATACATGTCTGTCGAGCTAACAATTTACGCGCTCGTTTCCAGCTGGTAGCTAAATGAAATGAATTATAACGTTTTACATTCTCTATAAATTTTCCATAAACACAATTATTCATTAACTTCCATAGATTTTGACCAAATTTCGTCTTATCTTCAATACGTTTACGAACGTTGAGTTCAATGTAAGGATTTATCCAGTTAGATTGTTTGTAACCTATTACTCTATGTATACGCGATGGAATCAAACCAAGTTTAACACATTGTTGAAAATTGAGATAATGTAATACGTATTTATTTTTATCATTCAATGTTGTTAGCAATTTTGTATACTTATCACCTGGCGCGATTTCATTCAAAGGGCATAATGGCAAATCATTTTGTATATCATGAAGTTCCTGTGGATATTTAAAGTCTACTTCCAACACATATCCCACGTCAGAATCACTTGTAATAGACATAAAATCTATTGATTTAATTTCAGCATCAGTTAGCCACCTTATATCAGTGTATGGTAAGCTATTATTTTCCATTGTATAACTATATCGAGAATTGCAGTCAACGTACATTAAATAATTAGTTGGTTGAGTGTTATCATAGCTAGTCATGTATCTGTTATTCGCCTTTGCATACCGTTTGGACACAGTGCAAATTCCACCTCGTATTCCTTTTTCGAAGAAATCTAGCATAGTCTTATCTGTTAATAATGAAATCTGTACACCAGTCGTTCTTAACATTGCATCATAGGCTAACCCGGGAAGTGTGTAATACTGACACGGGTCGAGTCCGTACAAACCGATACTTAATTCACGGAAGCGTTCAAACACGTCCGTTAGTATTAATGTATCGCACTTAAGATATATATTTAAATATTCACCCAGATTTTTAACATTGAATTCATTCCATACCGTTCTAGCATGACTATAATCCTCATCGCTTACATGATCAAACTGATGTTTGGATGGTAGACTATTCTCGTATAATTTTTCTATAGAATCCACATACGTGTACGGGAAGACACCTTTACGTTTCATCAGTTGTCTCTGCAAGGGATTCGTGTACATATTATTGGTATAATGAAAATCATCTGCTTCTAACATATCCGAAAGGTTACTAAGTTTTGAATCCAAAAAACGATAGCTATCCAGAAATCTTAGATATATACTCATTCCATTCGAATTTGTATATCTTTTGCTAAAGGATAAGTAATTTTCAGAAGTTTGTGCAATACAGTTGATAGGTTCCGTATCGTAACCTAGTTTCTTTACTATGAAATGAGCATCGTATTTTGACAAGCAATGAAAGAATATTGGTATGAATCCTGGCATTTTCCTATTTAAATTGCAGTGCTTATGAGCTGGGCCAACGTAACTTCCAGTCAAATGACAATGATCACGAACCTTTATACACGAGTTAAGAAATTCACGTTTGCATATGTGACATCGTGTTGCATTTTGATATTCTAGCTCATACACATCTCTCATACTTATTTCAATTTTATTAGCATATATATTAATAGACCTGATTTGCAATTAACGTTAATTCTTTAAGAAAATTTTCAATTGCATATGGACCTTCAAATGATTTGAAACGTGTTAAATTTTTATCATAACTACAGACCAAATGTAATGCAATTGCATACGCTTCATGTTTATGAATGCTACGTGTCCAGCTTTTACTCGATACATCTTGACACGAATCTACCTTACGTAAGATACATTCTATGTCTGCATAAACCACGAATGGAACTTTTAGACATTTCGAATATGCGTTAAATTCAACGAGATCAGTTTTACCAGCCTCGGGGATTCTGATAAATTGATTCATCATACACCTCTTTTTATGGCTATTTAAACGTGATTCTGATGTGAAATACAAGTTACAATTGTTACATAACCATTTTCGCCCATTATGTTTAGTTAGCTGCTTTCCTAGCAAACGTGACAAGTCTGTTATCAGACAATAATGTCTTTTATACATTAAAAGATTAACATGATGTGATTTTATCTCTCTTGGTTGATATAAGAGAATAATCGATTTATTTTCAACACCGTATATCGTTATTGAAATATTTGAATTTTGATTCTCGAATTTTTCTACATCCTTCAATGATACGGGGAATGTTATATTCTCAAAGTTAAATTCGTTACGAAAATCATATCTTTTATAGGAGGTGGGTCGATTCTTGTTACGTTCTACTGGGTATTTGGATGCTAACAGACAGTATGCAAAGCAATATTTATCAGTATTACGAATGTTAATAACAGCTCTCTTCGATTTTATAAAGTCGGGTAATTCAGTATACATCCCTGCATTCAATGAATCGTATTGTGTCACATATATTGTTAATTTCTCAATACTGTATAAAGCTTTTGAACTGGTACGCGATTCAAAATTATCCATATGATCTAGTATAGGTTGTACAATCTTCTCTTCATACCATATAGATTTATCTGTAGATTGCAATATCACCTCAAGTTTACTGTTAAAGTTAAATGTATGAATATTATCGCTCTCTTGTGATATTATGACATATTGACAGGATAAACAGGATCCTATCTTAAGACCTGATTTATATATGTTTAAGCCCTTATCAATTTCATTCAAAATTAAAGGTTTGCATTCTGCTAAGAATATAACGGGGTCAAGTATATTAACACAGTTGTGAATTTCGTAGGTGGTTAATCGTTTTTTGAAAGCAGACTCACTGTGAATACATCGTAATCGTTCAGCCTGGGTCACGTTCGAACAGGTTTCATCTTGCTGAATCGAGCGTTGTCCAGTGGCAGTATCGGAGCATCTTGTCGTCGTTTCTGAAAAAAGCAATTACAACATTCGATTAACTTTACATACGGGAACATTGATTTACATGTATGTAAGGTGGTAACAGAAATAACATACATGTTAATAACTTTTACATGTATGAATCTCAATTTTACGTAAACTCTATACTTTACGTAGAACGTAACATGCATGTAACTTTTACATATGAAAATAGTTACATAATGATTATGTATTTTACAATTATTGCTATCATCACGTAACTACAATATTCAGATAGTATGTAACTGTTTTACGTAATGCTCTCTCCCTTACATAAATGATAAAAACACACAACGTAAACCATATAGATGTAAAATACCGTAACTGAACTACGATATTCACATGTACGTTTTACACATATAAATTAACGTTCTTTTTTCACCTACAACGTTACTTTTACGTGTAACAAACAAACGTAACTAACATGCATGTGAAATAACGTAACTGAACTACGATATTCACATGTACGTAATTATTACACATGAAAATTAACCCTACAACGTTCACTCACAATTACTAATACTACATGACGTGCGATAATTAACACTTTAAGTTCTAATACAACATGTACGTACATGCAAGTAACTACATTCAATTACTAATACTACATGACGTGCGATAATTAACACTTTAAGTTCTAATACAACATGTACGATTTCACATTTACATGCAAGTAACTACATTATCACTTTTTTTTATGAAATTTTATTCAATAATTGTACTCACCTTTTGACGACATTACGGGCTGCTTAAAAAAGACAATTTATGTCGTTTGAAACCACTTTCTAGTGTTTCCTCGCCATGGTATTGGAGTATGCAGTCACCACGATTTAGTAGATCTTTCTGCGCTGCGGTCATATGTTTGAATCTCTCCGGGAGGAAGACTTGGAAATCTGATGTTTCGACGACGACCCGTTCACCATATCTGGTCTTCACGGTTTTGACGGATCGAATGATGTGTTGAACGGACTGATCTAATTCACGTAGTTTCTTTGTGGGAAGATGTGTTCCACCTTCAGCTAGTTGATTTAGCTGTAGCATCTCATGATCTGAAACATACATATAAGCACACACGAATCAGTATTACTTCAACATTCTTCGTAAACAGAGATAAAAAATGACTTACAATATACAACTTTTCTATCTTACCTGTAGGATCCATATTTCCAGAGAATCGACTGCCTCCTCACTCATCCGTGCCGCGGTATTTATTAACAGATGCTCCGCCCCCCCTCCGTCCGGGAGAGGTGTTACTGTCTACATATTACGCTATGTGTTTAAAGTAGTTGTGACTACGTTATAAGTTCGAAGGTAATACTAGTAACTTTATTATCATAGTTTAAACTTTATATAGATTCATCATTTTTTACACCCCCTCCAACCGTATCTCTCCTTCCCAAACACCATGTTGCGTGCGCACACTAACTGTGATTCGTTCCCTACATCTTGGAGGGGGGGATATAATTACACATTTCTTTACACACACATACTTGTACAAAATATATTTTTCTGAACATTTGATTTTTTTACATTTGGTATACTAACACATTCATAGTATTGTTTCATCATTCATACAAATATATAGATTCATTCGTTTAATTTTAAAATATATTCTTTTTTTTTCCTAACGTTATTTGACAAAGTTAGACTTCGCTACAGCAATAAGAATGTTTTGACCACCCCTGTCACCAGTCTGGAGAGATTAACTCTTTTTTTCTCTGACCCACATACCAAAAGGGATGACGTTCAGTGGAGTATTCGTAATACTGAGGGGAGATTTTCTAGACAATTTTTTATATGGAGGGTGATATCTTACCATGGATAGTTAGGATATCTACACTATAGATCCCTAGTTGCGTATATATATTATCATATTGATTGATCAGTTTTGTATTACTCATATATACTTAAAGATGAGATACTTTTCTCTCGTTATCTTAATCATTTTTAAATAGATGGTTAGTGCTTTTATTTTATTTTCGATGTTATGTTCCACTTTTATCATGCTTAGAGGGAATATTCTTTTTAAGTTATCGTGCTTAGAGGGTGCGTTCCTTTATCATGAAACCCCTTTCAAACAGCTTTACATTTGCATTCTTATACTTTTCTCTCAAAATTTTTTTATCATTCTTAAAGAGATGGGTAGTGCTTTTATTTTTATTTGCATTTGCTATGTACCACTTTTATCATGCTTAGAGGGGACATTTCTTTGTCATGCGACCCTCTCACATAGATTTACATTTCCATTCTTATACTTCATCAATGTGGAATAGATTTATATTTTCTCGTACCTCGATGTGGGAATGGAATTTAACCTTTTCTTAACCTTTACATCGCTCTTGGATACAATAGCTCAAGGAGAGATTCTGCATAGGGAACACCCCTTACCAGAATGTCTTATTACATTTATTTTCATAAATCTCTCCCAGTAAACATACCTAATCATTCTCTCGATATTCTTTTATCTAAAGAATAACGATACTACATCATATATCATACACTAAACGTAATAGATATCAAACCCTACACTCGATATTCATACATGAGAGTTCAAGCACAGACATCGAAGCACTGAACGTAATAGATATCAAACCCTAGACTCGATATTCATACATGAGAGTTCAAGCACAGTCATCGAAGAATTACTATCAATACATTTAATTCAAACATCCCCGGAACCCCCGTTACCCACCCCGCCCCATCACAATATCGAACCCTAGACTTCGATATTCATACATGAGAGTTCAAGCACACACACACATCGAAAAGAATTCACATTTAATTCAAACATCCCCGGAACCCCCCCCCCGTTACCCATCCCACCCATCACACATTACACATCACACACACACACACAATCATCATCATCATCCCAACCCTCAAAAACATCTCACTGCACAGGGGAGAACGGCACTACGCCAACACTCCCCTTCTTTTACAACTCGATTTTCATATAGGAGAGTTCTAAATCAATGAGCATTCTACATCACTCATATATTAACACAGAGGAGAGTTCAACATCTTATCTACACTGTGCTGATTCTCTCAATTCTATACTACTACTATGTACAATTAAATTTTCTTATTTTGCATCAACAGCTGAGTTATAGTAGTTCTGTGACCAAAACTAATTTAATTAGAGCATTCTCGTTCGAGAAGAAACTCTAACTTTGGTGTTAGTGTCATTTATAGGTATAAATGTTTCAGTTTTCGTGCTGGATTCTCTTGTTCTTGTTGGAGAAGTGGTGTACCTACAAGTTATTTCCGAACTAAGGAGTCTGGTCTACTGTAAGATTAGAGAGCAGAAGTTTCGATATCAACGGTGGTGGACGTCGTCAGAGTCACAGTTGAAGCCTCCTAGGTGAAGCTTCAGCCGTTGGCATCATTCAAGTAATGACATCTTTGCTCTTCCACGGCTAAACTAGCTGGACTGCTAAACACTAACTTTTATTCTTTTGTTTGCTCGAATTCTAATAAAGTTTGAAGTTATTCTATGTGCCCGTTTAATTCTAATTTTTATTTTAAATTTTGCATTTCATTTATGCTATCGACATTTTTTTTCACTCTTAGCACATTAAGAACTAGGCACAATAGTCAGATATGAAATGATCACCACAAATAACGTCATTTCCTCTTAGGAAATAATTTTGTGGAAACAGCTTCCCCTTCCGGGTTCTGAAACTATATTTTTCCTTAGATTCGAGCAAGAATCCACACTACAACATTCTCCTTATGATAACTTCATGGAAGACATCCATTAGTTGAACCTTAGCAACCTTAGTACAGGTAAGACAAATTTTTATTTCTGCATGCAAAATTGAAATTATTTCACATCTCTGGTGTTAGAATTTACATATACCAAAATAATCCGACCGTATCAATATAACAATAAAAATTATTCTGATATGCTAAATTCACATACTTTCTCTATCTCTGTTGCTTACTACTGGGTATACAAATAATTTTCACATAGTGTATTTTTTCCTGTCTACTTCAGTTAAATGAAGATAAACCTTTGCAGAAATACACTACAACACATTTTATTATAGATGCAAAGGAAATAGCGATAGTCAAATGTTTCAGAACTGGACGCTATATTAAATGTCAAAATGGACTTCTTTCAAAGGATTGCTGACATAAAAACAAAAGATCTTTGAAATAAATCATGTTTTAATGGGATCAAAATTTTGCGGTATGTTTTAGTGTTTAACGTTAAGGCAAGAATACTCAAATTTCCTTCCAAATGAAGAGGATCCCAAAGCTATTCACAGAAAATTCAAGATATATGTACATTCTGTTTGTCATATATGTTTTTAATATAAAGCATGTTATTCAAAATCGTTAAAGACGTTTCTCAGAAAATCAAAATTTTTAAAAATGTTCCATGTAAACAATAGAAATCAGAAGATGTTAGAAATCCTCATGTTGCATCTTCGGAAGGCACTTAAGCACCAAGATTTGGTATTTAGCCGATATTTCGTTTAGAGTTATGTTGTTCACACACACACACACACACACACACACACACACACACACACACACACACACACACACACACACACACACACACACACACACACACACACGGATATTTTTTCCAGAAAGTCATGTATTTATTCGAAAGACCTCAAATCATGTATTTTTGATTAAATCCCAATATCAAATTTTGGGGGAAATACAACACTTCTTTTATTTACACAAAGCACATAATAAAGATGTAAGAATAGAACAGAATGGAATGTAATAGAATGGAGTAGAATAGAATATCTGCTTGCCTTAAATTTCTATCTGAATATACCTAACCCCTGATTTTCCATCTACTGATGACCCTCTGCTCTCTCATATCCCAGGTTCTAGTTTCTCTAAACTTAATTGTTGGTTATTCTAAACCTTCTTAACCATCCCATTTCCGCAAATAATCACCTTCTTACATTATTCTATCCTTTTACAGACATTTCCCTGATTAATGATAACTCTCCTCCTTCATAAAATTGTTCCACTTTTGTTATCAAATGCATTCTCTCCACACTTTTGTTCACAATTAAAGAAGTAAACGAGAAATTTTAAAGGGTGTTCTGTTTCACGTCATATGAAGCAAGAACAAATATCTCGTATAGCATCGAGACTAGCGTAATTTTGACTTGCCTTTTAAACAGTCGACACTGTTTTTCAGGAATAACAGGAAGCAGGTGTGATCTTCCTTTGCGAAAATGTATAGACTGTTTGTGAAAATAAGTGATGACGGTGTAGAAAGCCATAATTATATTATTATTAATTTAGCATAGTGTAAACATATTACAAATCAACAATAATAATTATTTGTAAGTTCAAATTATTTCATAGGGCTAAAGTCAAGAGGCTAAACAAAAACAGAAAAAAAAAAGAACACACAAATAGAAAATAATGTACCATTACTAGGGATAGTGATATTAAGCATTTTGAAATCAGAAATTTAGCATTTTGATTTTTACGTTTGCATTTTTAGCATTTATACATTTGCAATTTAGTATTTTATAGCATTTCGAAGAAAGTTTGAGTTAATCTTGTTAAATTATTAATATTAATTTTATTTATATGAAATTTAAAACACATTTATGGAGAGTTATTAATGACGGTGAGTTTAAAGTGCATAAAATGTCAATTTATTTCACATTAATATAGCTTAAAGCAATTCACAGAAATATAGAACAATCTGATACATGCATATGCATAAAACAAACAAAAAAATCCATACTGATGTAAAACTAACACAATAAAAAGAAAATGCACTAAATTAGCCTAGTTTATGATTCTGTTGAATGAAAGCATTGAACATATTTCAACATCCTGTTCTGTCATTTGAGTCCTCCTGTTACTCACAATGAAATTATATTTACTCAAATATCTTTCAGCATCTACGCTATTGGTAGGACTCCTAATATATTGCAGAGCTGCTGGGGCAAACTCTGGGTATTTGAGCTGACAGCCAACAGCATTTGCAGGCAGTCTAAATCTTTATTATTCTGCATGGTTTGTATCAGTTGTGAATGGAAATATTTATATCCCTCAGAAAAACTATGCATTTTAACATCACGAAAAACTGGGATCTTGACTTTTACTTTCACTTAAAATCGTATAATTTATTGAAGTTACTCTGCCAACAGTGACAGGATTAAAATGTTTACCAATGTCTTGGAGTAAGACATTTGTCACATTTTCCGCCTCTGCCCGATGTTTGATATTTTCGCTCACATCATCTTCGCACTTACAGACGTGACCTACGCATAGAATGAATGAAAGCTGCTCGTAAAACCGAACAGAACCATGAAAATCGGAACTAAGAACTCCAACCGGAAGTAACATGTGTTTATCACTTCCTTAAAATTAGGATTGCTATTGGTTTTCAGAGTCAAGGAATGAGATTTTCCGTTAACTGGGTTGTGAAGATAGATTTTTGAGAGTCATGACGCGTGGTAAGAGGGGTTTCTTTTGTGAAACAATTGAACTCGCTTTAGGTACCAAACATACCTAATATGGGAAATCTTGGAACAATAAGCTAATTTAGCTGGAAGGGTTAATTTCCACATTCTATGAGTGCTCACTTATTTTATATCTTTCTAAACATGTAAAGGTTCTACAGATTCTTCAGTTAAAGTTTCCAAAATAAAGAGCATAGGGGGGAAATCTTCGATTTCACATTGATATAGCATTTTGAGTAAGTTTTGCACTTTATCGCGCTATATCGCATTTGCAAGAAATCACCACCCCTAATAAATACTAATACATCCCTCATTTGGTAGAGTACATTGCGTTATATCCAATAGGAATCGAAGCAAAGACCTGAGTATCTTCTCCACGTGGAGTAGATCAAGGAGCTAGTTCCGCTTTAATGCTGTGCAGACCTTAATTGCGATGTGAGTCTAATTATTTTAAATGAAGTATAAGTACAATCATAATTCTATATGCATAACTGCATAAAGGAAATCTGTGAAAACGTTAGCGGTAGACAAAGCAGTGGTGTCTGATGTTTCAGTAGTGACACACTTTCTGTAAATACTGTGAACAACTTTAGTTCGATGGTATGTGTAAGCAATTTTTTTAAAAAAATACCTTTGGCTTCTTGCAATCTTTTTTCTTAGGAATGGCTTACTAGTAGAAAAGAAATGTGCAACTGGGTCATTATCTTGCCACAATTCTTTGAATTGCTTAAGTTGACACATTTTTGAGCACTGTATCCCTTAAGGTAAAGAAATCAGCTTAAGTTTAAGTCATGGGGAAGCCACCAACATGATTACAGGTGAACACGTGACTTGGTCCTGCTGATTCAGACATTTCGCGGAGGAATCCAGATAAACAATCAGGTGATGTAGGTCACCCTACCTCCATTCCTTTTTTTAAGGCTTTGTGCAATGCCAAAGGATGTGGCAACTGAATGCCTGAAGTACCATTGTTCGTTTTTACGTTCTTTTTACTTTCTCTAATAGTTACATGTAAGTAGAAGTATTTACTCCATCGGAAGTTTGATATCGAGATTTCAAAGAAAATATTATTTTAGGCTTCCAACCAAATCCGTTTTATACATCACATACCTAAATCGGTAAGTATACAATTTATAGTTGAAATGCAGTAGATAGCGCTGCAAAAAGTAAAAGAGTGTATTGTAATCAAATAATATGCTTTAATAAGGAATTCTTTCTTAATGGAAGAGTTTCATATCGTTGGAAATGCTTAGGTCATTCAATAATTAGTGGCAACATTGGAATTAACAATAAATAAAACATTTTTGTAGCACTCAAATTATATTATTGTAGTGCTTAGAAATATATAATCTCCTCCAACATGCAGAATTCGCCTCCACATATCAGGGAGCGTCACTACAGCGTCTTGTTCTAATATTCAAACAGACTGCTCCACTGCTACTAAAATTGCCTGTCTGGTTCTAAAGCGAACTCCTCTAAGCGGTAATTTCATTTTTCTTTACCAGTTCAACGATGTTCTTCCAGCAGTGCTCTAACAGCGTTCACATGTACATCATCACTTACTGATTGCGGTCTGCCAGCTCCTTGTTTTTATGAACGTCTTCCCTTCCTCTACGAAATGTATTCACCCACCTAGCCACGTTACGATACAGTAAAGTCTGTCTAAAACAAGCCTCCAATAATTCTGTATGGCATTGTCGAGCATTGATATCTCTTGCAATCTGAATTTTAATGAAGTATCTCTATTCATATTTACTAAATATATTTAGAGCACTAATGATAGCCTATAGTTAAACTTACTAAAAATGTCTTATTAAATAAACTCTTCAAACTCACAGCTAACAAACATTAGATAGTCTTACTTTTCATTGTTATCAGCTTACATGATTTAGCGCTGATAGCGCTATATCCTGGAAGTGGCTTACTCCACGAAAAATATTGTATGACATGATTGTGTGCTTTAACGAGCTCTACGTTGTTGGTGCAGTAAAATCTTTCCATGTTTTACGGTTTACGAGTTATGCAACAGTCATTCGTAATGACTTCAGAGGCAGGACAGGACTTCAAAGGCTCTTCTCACAAAATCAAAGATATACAATTACATCTGTCACCAAAATGATTTAAACATGCGGAATTTTAACCAAAATCGCTTAAGCCAGCCATTTTTAGCAAATCTAAAGTTTCGAAAATGTTTTCCATCAAAGGGTAGTTCGAAGTGTGGGGTTTTTCTTGAGAATCTTCATGCAGCATTCTTGGAAGACGCTGAACTTAAAGTCTCATCCCTATTATCTTGCATCCTGTTGTATTGAAATCTGTAATGAATCAATTTCTGAGAATATTCATGCCTAAGACGGAGTTTCATATTAATAATTTTAATGACAATAAGTAGGGGGTATATATAGAAAATCTTGTGATTTTAATACATCCCATTTTCAACTTTTATGCAATAATTTGATAACTGTTAGGGGATAACAATCCTACAAATAAGTCAGCAAGGAGATTAGAAAAGTAATCGAGAAGGATTAAAAAGTTGTTTTTGTTTGGCCCCCGAACATTATTACTTATGTATTTTGTGATGATGTGTATATTATTCTATGGTATCGTTAAAGATTTGGAAATGTTAAAAAATATTAGAATGTTTGTATTGTGAAAATGGCAGTGTATAATCGACTAGTGAGAGATAAACAAAATACATAGTAGGCTATTGTGTGTGGAAACGAACTTTTCTAAGGAAACGGAAAAATCAATAATCTTCAAAAAGAGAGACGCGGAGAAAAAGAAGTTCTATAGTCACTGGAGTGGACGCGTAGAAGGGTTTTTGAAAAGATTTTGTATAATCGTGTTTAATAAGTGTTGTTAAAGTAAATTATTATCTAAGGAAAAGAATGTAAATCACTGTTTTAGCAAACGATCTTAAAAGAACTCATTAATCCAAGACCACGATCTTGAGTTACGAATTTCAGGCACCAACTGCGTCTAACTGGGACAAAGAAAATCGTACAGACACAAATCAACTACATCTGCATACATTTGAAAACATTATAATTATAATCAACGCTCTTTACAAACAAAAGCAAAATTAATAGATCATATTAAAATTACAAAAAGAATTCAAAGCAAATTTTGAATGCATAAAAAATTTCAACGTGCAACTTAGAAAATTTTATTACAGATGGCTTCCCAACGTGGACCAAAATAAAATAAAATACAAAATTTTATTCCATTGTGAATAGACATGCATATATGATGCCTATGAAGTTAAGCGTGTCATAAAATGTGATTTTACATTTTAATGTTGAAGTATCCTTTAATATAACTTTTTTCATGTGGTATAATGTTTTAAACTGTATTCTACACCAGATGAATAATTTCTGAGATATTCTCGAAAATAGAGCGACTTCATTTTCTATTTATACATGTGTACCTACAGATACGGCGCACAATAGACATTGCGATTTGGACAAATGTATAACAAAATAACAACAGAAAGTGCAACTAATGTCGAAGTGAAGTCCAGATAGTAAAACAAAAGCGTAACTGTATGCATAAATGAGCAGTTAAAACTCCCGCACCACTTTAATAATTGTTGAGCCATGTGGCTCATTTACAGGAAACTCGGCTTACAGAGATAGTCATGTACAAGGAATTCAAATATTAGTTTAACAGTTTTTCGCTTCTTCCGCTTTAAGCGGAAGTAACTGTAATTTATTTTAGTAGAATATCCTATATGTTTTTTTCAAATTCGGATATAACTCTTCAGGTAGTACCGGCACAGATGATTTGATAAAATGGATTACTGTTAAATATAAAAAAACAAGGGTAGTCTTAACCCAGTACATTTCTTTCTTCTTTTTTTGCATTTCTTTATTTAACCTTGGTTATTTATGTGTATGAAAGTTCGTTTGTTTGATGTCATTTGTTAATATCCAGAGAAACGTTTATTGGTAGTGATTTATGAGATTAAATCTAGCATTCACTGTTATAAACAATATTTTTAAAACTTAGGAAACAAAATCTTATTCATTAATTTCCAAACTAATATTGAATTATAAACTACGGTTTTCTATTTTCTATTTATCCGATATTGAGCGAAAAGGAAAGTATTCTAATTTTAGTGATTATTGATTATGGAGATAGAAACGATCTCATCATGATGCTGGAACTTTATTTAATAATATATAACCGGATGTTGCTCTAATTCCATATGCAACGGTACAAAGGTTGCTAGAAAGTTTATTGAAACTGGGAGGTTATCGAGATCAAATCATCCGATAAGTGTAATGCAGTACCGTAATATCATGTGAAAAATTCAAAAGTATCTACAACATATTTGGCATTAGAAGCCAATGTGCCGGCATGAAAACCCTAAAATTCCAAGCAATATCCGTATACAGTTCTAATTTTGCTGAGCTTTCAGAGGACGATCTTGATAGAAGAATGTAGTTTTTGAATGAAGGAAGGATCCATTAATAACATCCAGTTTTCCTAAAACAAATTGTATTCTCAGATCAAGTCAAGTTCTGAGTGAGTTTATCAACAAACACAAGAGCCGATACTGGTCAGGAAAAGAAAGAAAAAAAAAAAACGAATGAATGAGGACCCACATAAAGTAACAGTAGAAATTGAATGTTTGGTTGGTGATGTTACTCGCTAATTATTGGTCCTCTCTTTAGAAAAACACTAAACGACTAAGAATTGCTTCGGAATCAAGTAGTACCGGCCATCGTAAACTTGCTCACCCAATCAACCACTGGGTACCCAAAAATGACATTTTTTTCCAAAAATAATCCCTACTTTGGACATATGTATCTTAGTTCTTGGAATATATTTTTCAACAACGATGAAAAGATAGCTGAAATCTCAAAGAGTCGCCAGCAAGATCCCCAGATTTCTCGCGTTTGGACTACTGTGGGTCTAATGAAAGTGGTATATCGACACAGACCCAATAATGTACAATGGCTGCGGTGAAAGACATTTCTAAATCTAGTTGTCGTTCCTTAAATGGTTTCCGTGTTTGACTGCCATTTTGTCAAACAGATAGTTGATACCAGTTTGAATATAGAATTTAGAGGGTGAAGTGCTTTTTTTTTTCTATTGTGGGTACTTATTGTTGAAAACTTATTGAAGAGCAAGGGCGTATTCGAGGATAGTGCTACCATGCCATGCCATGGCAATACCTTAAAGAGGTTGAATTATTTTCATATTTCTAATGCGATCGTGCTTACTAAGTTCAAGACGTAGTGAAATGTCTAGACTATGTACAGAAAACTACAGAAGCTGAGGTAAGACACTAGTTATCAGTTGGAATACTATTATGTTACTATTCTATGGATTCGTTATGAAATCTGGCACGAAATTACGTCTTTCTACGCGATGTTTCACGACTTAAGCAGGGAGTATGCGGCAAAGGGTTAGGAGTAATCCATGCCAGTTATTTACTGGCACGCCAATCATTGGCAGCACAATGTAGGAATTAATCTCCCTTTAAAGAAAAAATAGAAAGAAATTATATTTAATCTACAAAAGGTACAATATGATATTAAAAGTACAAAAATAATTTATCAATTAGTGTAACAGAACTTTTATTAACTATCCTAATAAAGGTACGTTTATTACTAAGTAGTCCATTTTCAACATTAATCGTTAGCAGGCGAGGTTACACGGTAAGATCAGCTACTGATCTACACATAACTGTATAACAAAATGGGGACGCACATAAAAATTAAATGGATATTTGAATGAAAAATGAATGGTTCTTTGACGTGAAGTCAAAAACGTTTTGTTCTGTTTTCCATGCATTTTTAGTACCTCTAGTCTCAAAAAAAAAAAAAAAAAAAAAAAAAAAGTTTGATGGATTTCGCTCTTGGGTTGTGGTAACATTAAGACACCTACGGCAGTACCTTAAATAGATATTTTGTTCTGTAATTTATTTGTAAGTTTTACGGTAGTTCAATATTTGCTTCAGTACGACGGACGTGATTAGTTACGGTTGTCATTGTAGGTGGCACTTAGAGCCTGTTGATGCGCAGTGAACAGAAAAATAGGCTATTATTTGTGATGTACATACAATTTGCATGATATATCTCAGCGTAATTTTAAAGATTTGTTTCATTCACAGTCGGATATTTCCCACCCGTTTAACTTAATGTAATGTTAAGGTAATATGCACTATCAGTGCATTCGTGCTTTAGCCGCCACTAAAAACAAACAAAATTTATATTCGCGTTAACGTTTAAAATAAAAAAGTTGCAGGCACTTCCTGTTAAATCGGAAGTAGCAAAGCATGAGATCGCTGTGCTCATCGCCACGTATTTCAAAGGTTATTTAGATGATGTAGGCTTTTTTAACTAGCATATAACAAAAGTATAACTGACATTTCTATTTAATTTTATATTTTAGATGAATATTTCTACTAAAGAATGCGATGGGTTGGTTATCTTGAAGCAATAACTCGCTTTTAAAATATGTGTTTGTTGTGTGTGGCTATTACGCAAGGTTGGCCGAACTGATTGTTACGAAACGTAGTATATAACAGTCTTTGGATGTCACATAGGAAACAGATTATACAGCATCAAAGCAAGAGCAATTTCAGAACAGCAGAAAATAAAATAACGAAATGCTTCGCTTACTAACAAACTTTTATTTTAATGTTGCATAATCAACGTTTACAAGTTGATATTTGTGACAAGTTTTGTTGCAGATGAAATGTTGACAGGTTGAATATTAAATCGATTCGTGGCCGACCATCCTAACGCATGGGTTTTTTTCAGAAGTTTTCCCGGGTCTTTCCCCGATTACCTATCCTTCCATTTTCACCTTGCCTATGATTCTGGTTGTCTATTTCAGGATTATAAGTGTCGGTGGGAATTTTGTACGAGGAGTTCCAATCTTGAAATGTTAGGGATCCTGCCTATTGCCATCGTCTACATTCAGGTACGCCAACCTTAGTATCCTCTCACTTCATCACTCTCTTCCAGGGATCGCACCGTAAGGGGCATAGGCACAAAAGATTTCCCTCCCCCCGAACTTTGTCATAGAGTCATGCTATTACTATGTACGTAACCGCTTACCATACGAAATCGCACATTTCCAAACGCATTATAAAAATAAGGAAGACATGGATTCATGCCGTAGAATTATGGATCAAGCCTAATAAAGAGGCATCTGAGCAAAATTAAACGATCTTTAATGCCCAATATAGAAGGGGATGCTGATAACTGCAGCAGTTAAAGGGCATCCATAAATAAAACCTGTATTTCTAAAGTGAAGGTATAGTTAGGGTAAAGAGGCACACTTCACGCACTGCAAACTACATATAGACCTAATGTGGTTAACGTCCCCTCAGGAGGAAAGGATGAAGTGAGGGAACAGCAGAAAAGGTTACAGTATCTCAGGTAGACAGACTAAACGATGCGCGGAATACCTAAATGTTTAGAGTTATTCATCCGGAAGCAGAACCCGCAGCACAGCCACCAACATTCCAGGCCGCTTCCCCCCCCCCCCCCCCTGAGGACTGCGGCAAACCCGTATATCAGAGTTAAATTGATTGGGTTCTTATTGGAGCTGTGAGTTCTCTTATCCTCAGGTGTATGGTTGTAGGACATGGATTTTGGTGGTTGTTGGCTACTCAGTTGTATTAATAACACTTTGGTTCATTGCAAAATTATTTAGTTTAATTATTACTAAGTTTGTTTGATCCTGATTGACTTGTATCGGTGACCACCTGTTAGTAAAATTCCGAACATAAATCCAATTTACTGTAAACTCTGGATTACTTGTTCAGTTACTTCCGCGCGGTTTCTATTACTTCTTTATATGGTGACTACTTTGCTATAATAAACTTCTAATGCTGCTTCCCCTTACGCTGGTTGTGCTATTCTTAATTTCCCTATATTTCGGACTTATAAATCTTCGCTTCTCCTTCTTCACGCGAACTCACACGTCTTTCTTTTTTTTTTTTTTTAATTTACGTCCTCCAACGTTAAGTCATATTGGACGATGAATGAAATTGGTGAAATGATGCTCAAATGAGTCCGGGGCCCATAGAGCTTAGAGTTACCCGACATTCGTCTTTCAGGATAAGGGAGAACCCCGGAAAAACCTTATCCAGGTAACTCACCCTAACCGAGATTCGAACTCCGGACCTCTTGAACGTGAGGCAGACACACTACCATCTACGCTACCGAAGCGGGCACTCACACGTCTTTCCTCTCGTAGTATAACCTTTTAAGTAAGTTTTTCCTACTTCGCGATTCAGTTCGAACCTTATTCTGATCCCCTCTCTAACTTTATCACATGACCAAAATAGCTCACCCTTCTCAAATCTTACATTATTATTGGTTTCTCTCTCTTATTTCGAATTTTCGCATTGCTTTGCAAAACTCATTTAACTCATTGACATTCAGCCCACCCTGAGTTGGGGAACGCCTACCCTGGGCTCTCTGTAACGGTATACATCGTTATCAAATCAGCGAAGTAAATCTCTTTAGCGTTCATGCTCTGCCGCATTTTGAAAACCATTTTGTCCCAACAAATTCCTGGCTGGTATCTATTCTACAGTTCTCAGACATTGAACCTTTCCTTGCACAAAGAAAGTAACGGTCCTCCATTCCTGTCTCTCCGAAGTGTGCAGATTTTTACAAGAATATTTTCTCTGCCTCGCCTGGATGCTAGTATGTATGCTATATTAAATTATATACTTTCCTTCTTATTTTTAAGTCAATCGCTATTTTAATCATTACTCTATCCATTCTAATTCCATATTAATATAAAAAGATTTTTATATTAGTTTAGCAAAGCATTTTCATTAATTTATCTTCTTTTTTAATTATCGTGATTTCAATTAATTCGCCGCCTCCAAATCGCTGCCTGATACTGCGGTTACAGGACACAACGGCACCCAGCTCTGAGAACAATATTCACAATGGGCAAGCAACCGTACCATCTGTCCGGCACCATCACGCACAGGGAGAAGGGAAGGTGAGAAGGAAATGGGATGAAGGAAAATTATAGAAAGGAAGTCTTGGTGAGAAAGTAAGTACCCCAGTATCCCCCTAAGTGAAAACGGGAAACCACGAAATTCCAACTTAGAGTGCGTGGTCCACGGAGAATCGATCCCGGTACCTGCCAAATGCGAGTTGAACACGTTTCCTTGGTGCCATGCTCGTTCGATACGTTTTAAAATGTAGTAGCTAGAAACTTCACAGGAAGCATGGTTCTGATTTTGTGGCATGTAGCCTGTATGATTTGTGCTTCCGGCCACCGCCCCGTGGTTCGAGATTTGTCAGCAGGCGAAAGTTTACAACAAAAGAAGACTCCATACTTATGAGCTTGTGGCAATGGTTGTCTCCGTTATTTCTACTTCTTTTTTTATCATCGATACATGACTCATGGCCGCACAAAATTGACATTTTTAAAGTAATGTGAGAGTCAGTAAGAACGATTGAGAGCGTTTTCGAATTTTTTTTATTTTAATAACAATAATAACTTGAACAAAAAATATCTCAACTACTACCATCAGCAGAAACGAAGCGACTTACCTTAACAATAGATATAAAACAAGACAAAATAAAGGAAAAAAAAAACAACAAATACCGCCATCACCATGAACACCGTCTTCTTCGACATCAAGATCATTATCACAATCCATTTATCATTATCATAAATATAAAATAAATCAAACGTAAATAAATGTACAAAAATAATAAAAAGGATAATTGTTTTTTATACTCTCGAAAATGCAGAGGTCACAAATGGCTATTTAATCGTGTAAACAACGTATTGAACTTAAAAGTTTGTTTTCCTCAACTCCGTCGTTTCAGCATTTTTCACAATTCTAAATGCTCCTTGAATCATAGTTTATAATTTCAGAGTTTTAATTTGAAGAATAGCTTCTGTAATTACGGGTATAAAGATTGTTATGTTCTGATTTAAAAAAAAAAAAAAAAAAATTAAATAGTTCCCATGAGATTAATTATTTTGCATAACTCACATTTTAAAAAGTGAGATTTTCAATAAATGTATACAATACAGTTTCTTTATCTTAAACTAAACAAAATTAAGAAATATCTGCATAAGTGTCTTGAAATTTGTTTACTAAGCACAAATTTAAGAAGAAATGCGATAAACCATGGGACCCAGGAAACATTTCTTATTACCATATCAAAAATAGATTAATTTTGTATTCATTATACGTTTTGTGTTCTGAATAAGTGATAAAATAACTCGAAACAAACAGAATATATCTTAAGATGTGGTCATTTCTTAAATCTAGTAGGTTTTTCATGGGCCACTAGGAGATTGTGTGTGTGTGTGTGTGTGTGTGTGTGTGTGTGTGTGTGTGTGTGTGTGTGTGTGTGTGTGTGTGTGTGTGTGTGTGTGTGTGTGTGTGTGTGTGTGTGTGTGTGTGTGTGTGTGTGTGTGTGTGTGTGTGTGTGTTACGCAGAACACAGTTTAGAAACCACTTAACTATATCATTTTAAGACTGACTTTTTTAATCAGTTTGAATATTTATTTTTCCTGAAAGTGATTTCTATCAAAGAGGTACAGGTGCATATGCGGAAACAACATTGAATTGTTTAACCCTGGTAATTTGGATTTCTTACGATGGAGAAATTTCAGAAATATCTGCAGTATAAACAACATATTTAACACTAACTGGGTATTTTAATTAGCCCTGCGTATTTTTTCTTATTTGTTCATGTCATGATTTCACAATTGTATAAAATTATGCAAAATTCAATATGAAGCAGATGACTTTGCAAATTATGCCCAGAAGTATAAGCCATACAAACATATGGTCTTAAACATTTTTGAGAAAGTAAAAAATAATGAAATATTTTTTCATGTGCAGAGTAGCCAGGGTGATTAAATTATCTTACAAAGCTCCATAATGCATTCTTAAAATATGCTGAAAATATATAGAGACAAATACTAATATTCAAAGTGAAAAATGACTGTCTACCTTTTGTGGAATGGTCCGTGGAGTGGTCACTAAATTTACTGCTGATATGTTCCGGAGGTTTGAATTCCTGCAAAATGTTTTAGAAGACGTTAGTTTATAATTTATCTTTGTACATTCTACACAATTTTATAACTCACGAAATTAACTAATGGATTCTAAAATGGTTAGTCATATTTACAAAGATTGTGTTAAATGTTCTTTTTATTATAATACATTGTCAAATATCCTTAAAATTTAAATTTTAAACTTTATTATTTTGTTTAAATGTTTCCTTTTATAGAGGTTTTCAAGAGATTGGGTCAAAAATGGGACAGCCATTCAACTACAGAATTTTCTCTGTGACTTTTCATTTTTGACGTACGCAATATTGATATATGTTGCTTTACGTATGACACAATATCTCCTCTGAAACTACTTTAGGCATGAATTGGAGAAAATAAGGAGTTTTTATTTAGCACACCAACTCATAAACCAAGTTGTGTTTCCTTGTTCAATTTCGGCGAATTCACGTATATTTTCCTGTTTCCGCCTGCTGTTTCTTGTTTCTATGCAGTTAATTAACAAAGACTTAATGCATATAGTGATATACTCACCTACAGAGAACCAAATGATTGAGATGCCGAAGTATTTACTTTATATTCGCTCTGATAACTTAAATTTTGCCTCGTAAGAAGCATTTTAAATGCCGAATAATATCTAAAACTTTACAACCCAGGTAAACGCACCTGGGAAATAGTGTATATTTTTATTTGAAACACATGCTGCAGATATCAACATTTTATGAAGAAAATCTCGCAAGATATGTAAAATCAGAAGAGAGCTCCGATCAGTTAAACGATCACGTAACTCTGCCACATTTACTCCAACCGCAAATATATTTACACGGAAATGTACCTAGAGCATTGTACGTAGTAATAAATTTAAAATACTATTGTACAACTTTGGTCACTTTTGTCCAATTTTCACTAATCGGTATCACTAGCTAAAACGTGATACTAGAAAAGCCTTTTCACTTCCACAGTTCTGCACACAGAAGACATTGAGTATTCCAATTAACTGTTCGTTCTTATTTCCTACTGATGGCAATTCCTACTGATTTTAAAACACTTGAAAGCATCTGTCTTTGTAGCCTTATGTACTTTGTCCGACTGCTTCGCAGAGTTTTACGTTTCGTCTTTCCCGCTTAACCTTTTAGCATCTACCAGGCCCTTCTCTTTATCAGCCAGTAGCACTCGTATCAGTTTGCAGTATGTAGCGATTCTCTGAGTGCTCTCCAGAGCCTTCGTCTTCTGTACCCAAGCCATCCCTTGGTACAGCGTATTCACGACCAGCTGCCCTCCCTCGCAAATTCTGGGTTACCCGTGTCAGGTTCCCGGGCACGTGGGTATCCCGGGCAATGAGGCTGCTGATGCTGCCGCGAAGTCCGCGATTTTGTCTCCCACTGTTTTTAGCGATTCCGTTCCTTTTGATGATCTCGCTGCTTCCCTTCGCCGCGCCATCCTCATGCGTTGGCATGACGACTGGTCCGCGCTAGGTGGGAACAAACTCCGGGAGGTGAAACCTCTTCCTGTTCCCTTTGCGTTCTTCTCGCAGGGAAGAGATTATTTTAACCAGTCTTCGTATCGGGCTTGCCGTTTTAGCCATCAATATGTATTACGCCAGGAATCAGCACCTCAAAGTTCTCACTGTGGTGAGGCTTCGACGGTGCGCCACCTTTTAGTGGAGTGCCGTTTTTACAGAACGTTGCGTTCGTCCTTATGTTTTACCCCCAAACTCTGTGCTATGCTTAGGGACGACGCTGCTGCTGTGGAGGGCCTCTTCACCTTTTTACAGCTCAGCGGTATGCATCGGTGCATCTGATTTTATCACACTTCGTCTAGCTTCATTCTAGGTGTTTCTCGTCACTCCAATTTTAACTGCTTTATTCCAGTGTTTTTAGCGTTTTAACGATCCCTGGTGTTTTTAAGGATTTTTAGTGTTTTAATGATTTTTAACGTTTTAATGTTTTAAGCGTTTAGTTCTTGCTGTAGGCAGTTTTTTTTCCTGCCACAGTTTAATTTCGAGCGCTAATGACCTCAGCTGTTGTGCGCCCTAAACCCCTACTACTATTACTACTGCTGCTTTGTCCGACTGAGGGGCACCCCGTGGGGGAGGAGTGAGGTGATCCAGAACCCCGACAGAGCAGACACATAGAAGTGTGCTGACAGTTTTACAGATAACCAGCCAGCGCGCCACCAAAGCTCTTCACCACCACCTAGACAGAGGGCAACGAAATGGCCCTAGTGGCCTGCATAACGCTGCATACCGGCACGCAGTTGTTTCAAATGGGGCAGGGAAGAAGATTTACACAGCGCAAGCATCCGTACCATCTGCCTGCCTACGACTGAACTACCGTGCTGAAACATAACCTGAAAGATGAGAATGGAATGAATTAAGGTAGAGAAGGAAAAAAATCCGTGAAATACAGAAGGAGCCCCAGCATTCGCCTAACGAAAAGGGGAAACCACGAAAAAAAAAACAAGCCAATGTGGTTCGTCGACGGGAATCGAAACCGCGTTCTCTCCATTACGGACGACAAAAGTTACCTCTGAACCACCTTGATCGGTAATAATTCCCTAAAATTATTCTGTCCGTAAGGCCGGCAATTCCGACTGTGTAGAGCAGTTAGAAGGAGGGGTGGGCGACGCACATTGTGGTTGGCACAACTGAAACATCAAATGAATAAGCCTGAAGCTATCAGTGTTATCCTGAAACATTAACATTACGAAACCATAATAGTGGAACTGCCAGGATTTGAATCTGGGAGGGGTCTGAACATCTTTAAGATTTATTGCAGGGCGTAGAGTTAGCGTTGTCTGTCCGTATGCATGATACAACTCATAAATCGCTACACGAATGGAGTCGAAATATTATATAAGCTGAATAAATCTTGTCCAGACTTTAAAATTGGTTAAAATCTATACAAAAAGAAAAAACTGATATTGTGTATTCTAAATTTTTGACTGTGTTTGACATTTGTATACTTAAATATCCTGGATAACAAACTCTTATTGAAATTGGATCAAAATTAGAGTAATGGAACACCTTAATAAAGTTCGACGCTCTTAGCAAGTTGCAGGAGGTATAGAGCGAAATGTTTATTTTCTCTGCGATATATATTAAGTACTCAACCCAAAAATTCAATTTCCAAATTCCAACAGAAATATGTACATATTTTGACAACCCATAATCTAGAAAATGCATTTTAAGAAAAAAGTCCCGTGTGTGTGTGTGTGTGTGTGTGTGTGTGTGTGTGTGTGTGTGTGTGTGTGTGTGTGTGTGTGTGTGTGTGTGTGTGTGTGTGTGTGTGTGTCTGTGAACAACATAATGAAAAATGAAAAGTTGGTTAAATATCAAATTTTGTATTTAGCTTCAGCATTTTCCGAAGATGCAACGCTAAAATTTTTAAGAAAATCGACCACTCCTTTCCATGGAATATTTTTGGAAAATTTTAATTAACACTAAAATGGTCCTAAGAATTTTGACCAAAATACGAGGGCCGATCAACAAAGACAGAGACTGATTTTTTTTCACAGATGTTTATTACTGCAATTCAATGTTTACATTATTTTTTTCAAAGTAGTCCCTTCCTACTTCAATGTTGTACTTTTTATAGCGTCTCTGCCAGTTCTTGAACACGTACTGCAGACCATTCTTTGTCAGGTCCTTGAGAATCGCCTCACTTTTCTTGAGCACTGCTTCAGAGTTCTCAAATCGAATACCCCTAAGCTAACTCTCCGGTGATGAGTCATGGCTGCATCAGTATGATCTTGAAGGAAAACAAGCCAGCACAGTGTGGAAATCGCTAGGTTCTCAAACACCAAAAATGGCAAAATTTGTTCCCTCTGCAGAGAAAGTGATGGTGATCACATTTTTTGACTGTAATGGAATAATTTACCAGCATGCAGTTCCCCCTCATACTACCGTTACAGCAGCATACTACACGTCAGTATTGGCTACACTGAGGAAGCTTATTGCAAAGAAACGATCAGAGCTTTCTCGGACTGGGTGGCGACTTCATCATGACAATGCACAGCCTCACGTCACAAATCAAGTCATGCAGTTTCTGGCTCGATTCAAAATTACCTGTGTACCACATCCAACTTATAGCCCCGATCGTGCGCCCTGTGACCTTTTTTTATTCCCATCACTAACGGCAAAATTTAGAGGTATTCGATTTGAGAACTCTGAAGCAGTGCTCAAGAAAATTGAGGCAATTCTCAAGGACCTGACAAAGAATGGTTTGCAGCACGTGTTCAACGACTGTTGAAAATTGTATGAGAAAAAGTGTACTTTATGTTTCTCTAAGAGCTGCACAGTTTTTAGTATGATTTCCCAGAATATCCATAATTCGATTAAGTTTGTGCTAATTTTAACCTATATATACCTAGAAATAATCATTTCTTTCACACTAGCCGTTTATAGGCTAAGGTTTGAATGAGTAGAGACAGATTGAAAAATTCAATGCCATAGACGGGATTTGAACCACGGATCTCCCGCACTCCTTGCGGTTGCTCTAAACCTACTATGGCCAACGTGCCAATATGACATTAAATTCTCTAACTGACTTGCATGTTTCCCGGTAGACCACTAGGGGTTCTCATATGCTATGTGACGCGCACCTTCTTTTGCGACTTACTATGCTGTAAGTACTTAAGTCGCAAGCTTCATTAAACCCCTATGTTTTCTTAGCTTAGGTAAATTGATGGAAATAATCATTTCTTTCACACTAGCCGCGTGTAGGCTAAGGTTTGAATGAGTAGAGCCAGACTGAAAAATTCAATGCCATAGCCGGGATTTGAACCTCGGATCTCCCTCGGATCAGTTGTTCTAAACCACTAAGCCACTATAGCCAACGTGCCGATAAGACATTAACTTCTCCAACTGACTCGTATGTTTCCCGGTAGACCTCCAGGGGTTCTCATATGCTATGAGACAAGCACCTTTTTAGGTGACTTACTATGCTTAAGTACTTAAGTCCCAGGCTTCATATTTAAACCACTATGTTTTTATTTTAGGCAAATTGATGGAAATAATAATTTCTTTCGCACTTGTTTTAAATTTACGCCCTCCAACGTTAAGTCATATCGGACGGTGAATGAATTGGGTGAAATGGTGCTCAAATGAGTCCAGGGTCCATAAAGCTTAGGGTTACCCGAATTCGTCTTGAAGGAAAAGGGAAACCCCCGTAAAAACCTTATCCAGGTAACTCACCCTGACCGAGATTCGAACTCGGGACCTCTTGAACGTGAGGCAGACACGCTACCATCTACGCTACCGAGGCGAACTCTTTCACACTGGCCGTGTGAAGGCTAAGATTTGAATAAGTAGAGCCAGACTATACATATACTTTTTTCCCCATGGAGACCTTGGGGCTAAACCCAACCCCCTCCCCCTTTTCCTGCTGGTCGGAAAAGTGGGATTTAGTCAGAAACGTTGAAATGAAAGTCGCTATGTTGGCAATGCTACCTAGCTGACAGAAACTTTTTCAAGGAAAGGTAGAAATTTAGTGGTGACGCAATATTTTAGTTTGTTTTCATGCGTCACGATACACCTGTGCTGATATCCTAGATTCTTGGGTCCCCCTACGCTAGGGGCACTTTGATGAGCTCATTCTAACATCCTTTCCAGGAAGAAGGGTGGTGCAGGTAACGCTTGTACAACGTCATTTGTTTTCATTACTACTGCCGCTCCTACACTTTCCAAGGGATAAAAATTCCCTCATGCGCGCATCAAGAATGTGCAAGCTCTTTAATAACCACTCCACATACGCAAAATTGTTCTCGTTAGCTTAAACACTAAATTGTTCCATGATGAAGTCATAATATTACTAGGTTAAGGCAACAAGTTCGCTGTTTTCGCTGTAGCCCGATATGGAAACCAATACTTTGTCAATTTAACATAATATGAAATATTTATTTTTTTAAAATGTTTATTTTTGTTTTTGGAGTTCTTTATATTTCTCTAAGAAAGCCAAATAAAAGGTATAGAATTAAAAACAAAACTCAAGTTAACCAAAGGATTTTCGGCATCCATACCGGAGAGCAATCAAAATATGCACGTAAAGAAAAAAATATAAATGTGACATGAAGGCACGATAAAAATAATACAATTTTTAAAAATTGCAATCATAATATAATAAAAATATTTGGTTGAAGATATGAAAATTATAAAGGTTTATTATTGCACAAGGTATTGCTAAAAATAGGTTTCGTAACTTGATGAAATATCATATTTTTTATAGTCATCACAGACAGTGCAGAATGCAATATAAATAAATTTCTCTTAAAAATGAACCCATACTCACTACTTTTATATTGCATATTTTTGTATGTTTTAAGTTTTAAAGTCTATTGGTCATTTTTAGGAAATGTACTTTTATTGCATTTGCTTCAGTTTGCTTTTAAACGTACTTTTTTACGTTATTCGCATGTAGTGTACATTAGAAGTTGACACCCCTCCGAAAATGTTTCTTCTTACGACGAAAGTAATTGGATAGGTTAACCATCAATGCACGAGAGTCGGCTATGTCCCGAGCCACACAGTAAAAGAATAAAAATAGTAATAATAATAAAAAAATTAAAAAAAAAATCCTTTATTTCTCAACATATCTCCAGAAAGGCTAATACATTGGTCATATCAGTTTTCTCATTTAATTACACCATCTCTGTAGTGCGATTTATCATGGTCCTCGAAATGGCTGTTTAACGCATCAATGACCTCCTCGTTTCTGTGAAATCTTCTCCTCCAAGAAATTTTTTAAGTTTCGGGAACAGGTGATAGTCACTGGGTGCTAGATCTGGCGAATATGTGGATGTTTAAACAATTCGAACATTAATTCGCACATTTTTCCCATTGCACTGACTGAACAACAGGCATTGTCGTGAAGAAAGGAGTTTTTTTTCTTTGCCAAATGAGGTCGTTTTATTTTCACCTCATCACTCAAACGCTGCAGTAAGCTTGCATAGTAGTCACCAGTGATATTTTCCATTTTCCAAGTAATCAATAAAAATAATTCCTTGTGCATCTCAGAAAACACTTGCCATAACCTTGTTAACGACAAAATTGACTTTGTATTTTTTGGAGTTGGTTCACCTGCCGCAATTCACTATTTTGACATTTTACTTTCTGTAATGTAGTGATGTATCCAAGTTTCTCCTTGATAACAAGCCGCCTCAAACATTTACTGTAATTTTTACTGTAGAACTCCAAATTCTTAATAGAAACAGGTTTTCTTTGCAACTTTTGACCAGGTGTCAACAAACATAGCACCCATCTTGCACAGACCTTGTGAAAGCCCAAAACATTGCTTAAAATACTACCTGCACGTTATTTTAATACGTTTACAGTCTCCGCTATCTCAAACAACTTTAATATGCGGTCTTCAAGTAATAAACATGAATCTTTTCAATGATATCTGGAGTTGTGACTTCCACGGGGCGTCCAGAGCGAGGCTCATCACTAGTGCTCGTACGTCCCATCTTAAACTCTGCAACTCACCTTTTAATCACCGTACATGAAGGGGCTGAGTCTTTTAATGTACTATCCATTTCCTTCTTGATTTCTTTAGCCGTTAAGCCTTTCAAATGGAAGTATTTAATCACTGCTTGTTTTTTAAAAATCCTCCATTTTTGTGAAACCTCTACACTCATCTTGTTTAAAATGCTGCAATTCATAAACTAAACAAGCTATTGACCTGTAACTATAGACACAAGCTAGTCTAAAGTTAAATTGTATTGTGGCTTTGTGGATTCTTAGAATTAAAAGTCTAGTTTGCAGAAATTCAAAATGCTTTTTTTTATTTCAGTAGAAAGATCTTTTACACCCCTTACGGGCTCTAAAAATGACGTGTCATACACAAATGCAGCCTCTCGTTGCTTCACCACACGTAAACAAAGGAAAGAAATCATTACACTGCACACACACAATTAACAGTTCTCAACTAGCAACTGGTACAGGGTGCTTCGCACAGTTACAAACGCTCCATGGTTCATCCGAAACCAGCAGCTTCACCATGAGTTTGGTCTTCTACCCGTTCACCAATACATCCGACGCCTGGCACGTCCATTCTTTTACAATCTCCAGGAGGTCCCTGGAGCTGTTACCTACCGTCTCGGCTGTCGCACTCGCCAGCCAACTCGCCTGAAGCGCAGACTGCCCCAAGATCTTCTCCTGAGTGACGTCTCCAGCACAGATGACTCAGACACGTGATTACTACCATCAGTCTTTAAGTTCTCAATTTGTGTTACAGTTATCCTCCATATTTAGTTAGAGGAGTCGTTCATGGCTACCTCCATTGTTATGTGTCCTGTTCCTATATATCTTATACCAAACATCTGTAAAGCATAATTGCTGATCGATGGATAAAATAAAATAAAAATAAAATAAAAATAAAAAAAAAATAAAAAAAACTAGCAACTGACTCACTCATCCGTCCGTGTTGGTATTTGTACCTCCTAATCATTGTTCCAGAATGCGGTGGATTTCTTGAAAATAATCGAGATGGCATCAGAAAAGACGAAACTTCCAGACATCTATCTGTCTCTTTCTTTCGTAACTGATGCAGCGAAATATATGGCGAAATTGGGAACCGCAATGAAATCATTTTACTCTGAAGTGGTTCACATGCACATCGCATACCCATCATAGAGTCTGAAAATGCTGCTCAAGACTTGCTGGATGATCCCCAAATTAAGTGAAGTTTGACATTTATGATTGCCAACTTTTCAATTTTGGCAGAAATGACTAGAAAAAAAAACTTTGAGAGAAAATGAAACATGTATTAGAAAAGAAAATTGGGTATCAGTCGTTGTGTAAAACTGAGAAAGTTCTGCAAGTGAACATTTTTATTTTATTTGTTTTGAAGGTTTTTCACAGTAGACATTGATCACTTCAGGTATGCGCCCATGACATCAGTTGAAGTAAAGAAGAGTTTTTCAAAGTGTAGCAGTGTTCAAAAAAAGCGACGATACTTCAAACCCCCGAGAACCTACGAATGGCAATGGTTCTTTATTGCAGTGCTGAATAAGAGATATGCCTAAACATATAATTTGTTCTTAGTATATAAATATTTATGGGATACATTACATAAAATTTCTAATTATAATAATTAATAAATTATATATATTAAATTTGGAAAGTTAAAATTACAAAAAGAATTTGCTGTCATATTTTAAAATTTTAATGTCATTTTCCCCAAAATTTAAGGGCATCTTTTTTATCTTTTTCTCTGATTTTCGGGACATCAACTTCCGAGTCCTAGCTATAAATATTTCTGTGTTAGATCCTGCTGGCATCAACTACCTAATGACTTACATAGCTCTAATGAAAAATGTAGCTGGCAACGGCTGTGGAAGCATCTTATTTTCTTCTCATCCGTCTAAGCAGGAGCAGATTCCTGCTTTGTTGTTAAATGTGCTGATTGATAAAATACTTAAAATATTGCCTTTGTGATTAACTATCTTCTCACTAACTTATATAGTAACACTCTTTCATCTGTTGAAAATGCACAAGCTATGTTTTCACTCATTCTAAAAATACAAAACATTTTGTTCGTTGACCACGATGATAAATGTTAGGTGTATCAGAATTTCTTTTAAATACCGACGGGTATGTTGGTTTTAAGCATATTTAAAAATCTTCGGCACTGACCGGGTTTGAATCCGTAACCTTGGGATGAGTAGGCCAGTGCCTAACCAAGTGAGTCATCAAAACTTAGGCTGTTTCACTCGACTGAAATAATGATCTTATATTTGCTTTCACGCGACAGACAGCAAGAGATTATTACTTTTCGTTAAAATGTTTTCCGTGCAATACTTTATGAAATTGGAGAAGTGCTGAACCGTTAGTAGATAGCAAATATTATAATACAAAATATCCTCCAAATGATTCATTCAGGGGGAAATCACTATATTCATTTCAGGGTTCACATTTGTAAGCACTTGAAGAGAATGAGTTTAGTACTACGTTTAATATTTAATGAGATAAGTGTACCAGAAGATGCAATAATCAACTAAACTTTAAACTCTTCCTTCATTCTAATCATTCTGGGAAGATTAAATTTTCAGAATCCTGTAACTGCGGTACACACATCACCGAGGGGCAAGGTACCAAAAGGTGACCAGGCCCAGAGGCTTCAAACACCATCCGTGATTGGATGAATGAGAGACCTCATGGGTCACCAGGTCCGTTCGCGCAGTAGGAACGCGGTCCCTAACGTTTACAGGTTAAACATATCCGTCGTCGTTCAAAACTGCCTAAAAGCTCCAAGTCCCTGGGAGTTCCTTAAGGGAAGCCGCTTACAGGAAGCGGATCCATAAACTGTCCGACCTGCCGGGAAGAAGCTTCACAAGTGTGCATTCCACTACCACCTAGTCACAACACAGCGAATACCTCTCCTGGACCTTCAACCCTGTAACGGACGATGATGATGAAGCAAATGATAGATATAGGGAAAGATGTACGGGTAAGTCGTGGTAGAACATTCACCTACCGAGCAGGAAAAACCACGAAAATCCCATGGACAGATTGTGCGGTCGCCAAGAAAAGAACCCGGGGCCTCCAGAATGCGAGCCTCATAAGTTACCCTCTATAAATTGTGATAGTATCAAACCGACAGTTGTTATTTGACTATTCTTCACAATCCAGTACACTAATGTAATTTAAGAAGATAGTGAAGTAACCTCAACTTTTAGAGGAGAGTAAGGTATTATGGAAGAGTCGGGAAATATGGAATACAAAGATTTCGGCTGGTTACTGTGCTGAGGAAGTGTCATGAAGTAGTCAAAAGAGACTCGTACGATGCATTGCAGAGTTGGACGCTGTTGTCATTTCATTCGCCAGAGAATAAAATATGTTTTGTGGTATTCAAAAGTTTCTGCAGGCAAATGTTCAGGCATTTTAACCCACTAGTACGCATGTGACTTAAACATTGATGTTAGGTGTTAGGTACACTAAAAATTGTAGTTTGTTACACTGTGGTAGACGTTTAGTTAGCAATATTTTGTCCATTACTTAAAAGGTTCATTGTCCAAGATGCCGTGTCGAGTATTATGGAATACCATGTATTCTTAATACCCAACGTAGAAGTGTAATATTCCATATAACCGTACAAAATATACTGAATAGAAATAAAGTTAAAGTGAATTTTGTGTATAACATTAGTAACTAAACAATTATTATTATTATTGCATAAACAGAAATATAGCCTAATTTAAGTATAATGAAATGCAGTCAGACTTGGTCTATTATCAAGGCCTATAAACATTTGTTATTTGTTATTTTAAACAATCATGTTTCATATTTTATGAAATAAAATCAATTTTACAATGTTTTAAACCACCTATTCTATAATACCCGATTATTTCATATTAACCTCAATTTGCAACAATATTCTAACTACATTGTTTTATAACAACATGAATAGAGATTTTTCTGCAAGTGACAGTTCATCACAATCAGTTACAGCATGAACTCATGATGATTTGGCAATTTTTATTTAAAAATTTTCAAATTATTTTTGGGAATGTAAATGGTAGTAAGTAATAGCCTCCTCTCATGTAAATTTAAATTCGGCAAGTTATTGAATATGTTTGAGAAGTACTTTTATTATTTAATTGTTTTCTTCACTGGAAATAATCGTTTCAGCTAATTATTACTTCATCGTGGACTGTCATATCCGGTCATGCTATTTAACAAAAGCTTCTATTCGCAAAAAGGAAACACGGTGATTTGTTTCACTTTGCGTGACTCAGTACCGACATGGAACTGTGTAAGCCTGAAGAAGTGCATCCCTGAGTCAGTCGAAACAAGGGCACGTGCTCATGAGCTCACGCATGACAAACGCAAGTCATTTCACCTGATTAGCATTCTGTTAGCGAGTTCTGATACTAGCTTCTACTTATTAGAGTGTGAAATACTGCTGTTTAATGGCGAGGCGTGAGGTAATTTTCCGTGATCGCAATTTCGATTATCATATTTCGCAGGTGCATTGTAAAAGGATTTCGTCAAATATGCTTTCAGCAGCACAAGTTATTCCTCACAGATCATCAATAACAATTCACGATTGCTACTCGTACAATAAAAACATAAAAACTAATTCATACAACGGTGCATTAATCATTTGTCAAATATTTTCTACTAATTAGTGATTTGGATTGGCCCAGTAGCTCATTTGGTAGGACACCTATCTACTGTGCGAAAGGTACCGGGTTCAGTTCTTGGCTGGGGACTTAATATTATTCTTTATCCTACCAGAATCTGGAAGTATGACTGTATGTGAGTGTAATTTAATGCAAAAAAAAAAGTCCAAGGTGTATAGGTTAAGGATAAGGATAGCCTATATTCCATACGATCCAAAAGATAAAAGGTGGCCGATATGATAACTGAATTTAGAGCAATGGAAAAAATGCCTAATATTTTGGACTTCACTCCTGTACAAAATAGCCTCTCAGGTCATTTCCATCGACTTCATTTTAATTGGTATAAATATTTTCTTAATATTAATTTTCTTGTAAGTGAAAGCAAAATAAGAGAATGCATTAGACTTTAAGCGGTATTCAAATGCTTAAAGAACAGTGCGCTTTATAATGACTTTGAAATTCCGTTCTCCAGCATGGCCAGAAAAAATAATAATGACTTTTCATTTAAGAAAAGTATAAGTTTTGGAAAATTCATATATATGAACCACATGAGCCACTTCAGAAACGTATAAACATTGGAAAATTCACCCACCTCGGTAGCGTGGTGGTAGCGTGTCTGTCTCACGTTCAAGAGGTCCCGAGTTTGAATCTCGGTCAGGGTGAGTTACCTGGATAAGGTTTGTTCCGGAGTTTTCCCTTATCCTGAAAGGCAAATGTAGGGTAACTCTAAGCTCTATGGACCCTGGGCTCGTTTGAGCCTCATTTCACCCATTTCTTTCATCGTCCAATGTGACTTAACGTTGGAGGACGTAAATTACAACAAAAATGGAAAATTCACATAAATGCAAGACATATCTCGGAAATGAATATATAAAAACACACACTATACAGACTTCGTGGTGCAATGAACCATTTCGGAAATATTCCCTGTCATTTGTCCGGATTTTCCAATACTTACACGTCTCTGAAATAATAAGTCATCATTATTTATATTATTATATAGACTACAATTTTGCTCAGGAGCCTCTTTATCAGCCTTGAGATTACTTTTCGCACCATAAATCTACGACATGAAAACACCGGTTTTACTTTCCTTCCGAAGGAAGCCACGATAGGGATTTTTACGCCCCAAGAAATCCCCTCCACGAGGTTTGAAACGGTGACTTCGGGAACCACAAGCCAGCATATTTTCATTGTTTACATTTATCAACATGGCGACCGCTACGTACAATCACTCGCCTTTTGTAATAAATATCCACTGCTGCACACTATCGAATTTATGTAACCGTTGGATGCTACAGAGCAGGGCTTGCAGAAGTATGGTCTGGAGTCCGAACCCGGACTGAGTGCTGCTTTAGTTCAGTGCATCTACAAACTTCCAAAGTACAAATAAAAATAAAATGTACAACATTAAGTGCCTTTTATTTTTAAATGTAGTGTAATTATCTATAGAGGATAAAAACAAGGAAGTTAATATTAATTTTTACAATTTAAAATCAGAGCCGTAAACATTCCCTTAAACATCTTAATATTTCTGGTACATCACTATTATAAATCAAGAGGGGCATTTTTCAATGTATGAGAAAATATACGGCATTTAACACTCAATGTTTTTTTTTATTTATTTTTTAACCAACAATATATTTTTACTATTTTCGTGATCAGTACAGCATAATGCATTGAGTATAACATACATTTTTTCATTTTTTGTCCAGTTTTGCTTTTACTATGGTGTCTTTGAGTGCTTTTGTTTATATAATAAAGGAAATGCAAAATATTTTGAAAATTAGTAGGCACAGAAAAATGTTGTACAAAAATTATGAACAAGGCCATTAAAGGAATACATGAGTAACACATGAGAACATAAAATAATAGTATCAAGAAGTTCCCTGAATTTGCAAGCTAGCTTACTAATATTAACTAACTGAAAAGTTGCTCCGTCGCCCTTTCCAAATCCCAGTTGAAAGAAGATAGTGCTACTCATGCTTGATGATCCTCTATACCCATATCAGTGAGTTGCCTTATCTTCATATCAAAGTCAGAATTTTTATGAGGTCCTCCTGCATAGATAGATGTCCAATGACGTGCAGTAGCTTTAAACCTATCTTGATTTTCTTTAAATTGTTTAGCTACCACTGCATCTTGAGGATCATCCGGTTCCGCTGCAGCTAGAAGAGCTTGCAGAGATAAAACCGTTCTCAGCATCATTGCTGCAGCCCACTGATCCTTGAGAATGTCTAGACATATTGCTCCGGTAACTGAAGAAATATTTGAATGCCATATTTTAGTTATAAATCTAACCTTCGGTGGATTAAAAGGATATGTCTCTGGTACCTTAATTTCTAAAACGAATGTACCTTCTTCACATGGTGTTTCTGGTGGTCCAGCAATTTCTTTCAACTCTGTATAACTGTCGTTCACCAGTTCAACTTTTATAGCACATTTTGCAACCTCTTCGCTTTTAATTACTTCCTTAAACTCTCATTTTATTCTCTGAGCTGCAATATTCGCCATGGCTTTTACTGTTGAGGTACGTTTAATTCATTTTGATTTTTAAAATACTTTCATAAGGAAACCATACAACTTTCATTTCATATATAATGACATTTCCAGTTCTTCAACATCTTTACGAGACTATACATTTAGATGAGTACTATTTTGATGTTCAACAAAATCGAAACGAAACTCAGTTTTTGAGAAGTTCTCAGCTGTGGAAGAAATACCAAAATTGTTGGAACAGTGTGTAGAATGCTCAAGGCACAGAAGCAACCAACAGGGAATAATAATATGAAAAAAGTAATAATTTTACGTTTATTATAACGGACAAGTCCGTGTTAAATTAACCAGTCACGTTGGAAAAAAATTTAAAAACAGTGCACACAAATGGAGGGGGTTCATTGAACGAAGCCTGCACGTCCTTTTCCGCATGACCACAGTCATATTCATTCAGCTTTTACGCTACGAGAACAGAATTGTCAAGTACTATAGATACTTTTCAATAATTCAGCAGAATCCAAGAATTCCTTGCCCTTATCGCCAACAGCATTTCCAAACCAGTATATTATTACAGTATAGCAAGGGGAAAAAGAAATCTGATGTGAGGCCATAATGCGACTCTATTCATTTGTTTTTCAAATGCCCTGAATGACTTCAAGGCACTTGTATGTGTGTATGTGTGCATGTGTATGGTTTTTTTTATGTAATTTACGTCCGCCCCAACGCTAAGTTATATCGGACGGTGAATGAATTGGGTGAAATGGTGCTCAAATGAGTCCAGGGCTAGAGTTACCCTGAGTTAGAGTTACCCGGCATTTGTCTTGAAGGATAAGGGAAAACCCCGGAAAAAACTTATCACCCTGACCGAGATTCGAACTCGGGACTGTGTGTGTGTGTGTGTGTGTGTGTGTGTGTGTGTGTGTGTGTGTGTGTGTGTGTGTGTGTGTGTGTGTGTGTGTGTGTGTGTGTGAGCGCATGCTTGTGAACAGCGTTGGTAAATGGAAAAAAAAAATATTTAAGTCGAGAATTTTTCAAGGCTATCCCGATTTAGATGAATTAGATAAAAAAAATGTTGCCTTGCATTCATATAACCTTTTCCGCTCGTTCTACAGATTATTCTTACATAAACATATTATTTTATCTGTTCCTTTTTAATGCAAATAAAGCTTCATTGTTCATTTACTCATTTCGTACCGATTGGGATGGCTCAGGCGCTTTTGTCTGTGGCCTGCATTCGGGAGGCCCAGGTTCGATTCCCGTAGCCGACCCACCTGATTCGTGCTTTTTTCGGGATTCTCCCGGGTCACCAGGCGAATGCTGTGTAGGTTAATTACATCACCCGAACTTCCTGCCCCTCCTTTTCATCACCATTATTTTATATCATCTCACATCTGTTAGTCTCCTTCAGGCTCAAAGTGCAGGGAGGTGTCTCGGCGGTTCATGGCAAGATGATACGCTCTGAGTGAACCAATGCCTCCTCAGGTAGGATGGTTGCCGGTCTCCGAACGCAGGTCTCGTGGAGGGATAGATTCCGAAACATAGTAGCTTAGGATGTCCGTTGTCCTGGCATGCCGGGGGAAGTATCCATCTAAGTGAAATGTAGGGACTCTGCCCTATGCACTGCAGTGACTCCTGGGTCGGCCGCCGTATGTCTCCTCTCCCCTCATCCTTCCTCCTAGAGGATGCCCCACTTGGGGCATAGGTACAATAAACCAAGGGCGGTTTCCGTGCCAAGTCCCCTCCGAACTATTCCGGTTACCAGTTACTCATTTCGTTGTATAAAGATAATGAAGTAAGTTTCTTTATACCACAGGGTCTGGAAGTATGAACGAGAGAAAGAATAGGTATATGCACTAACGTGTAAAACCCAAAGAGATACCAGAAACTCAAAGTGTACACACGTTAACACTGATGCTAATGACTAATATATTCTAACGGTCCGTTTCTGTAGCGTAGCTGATAATATACCTGCCCCATGGTCAAGAGGTCCCAAGTTCGAATCTCAATCAGGGTGAGATATCTCTATAAGGTTCTTTTCGGTGTTTTCCCTTATCCTGAAATACGAATGTTGGATAAGTCTAAGATCTATAGACCCTGGGATCATTTGAATATCTTTTCACCCACTTCATTGATCGTTCAATATGACTTAACGTTGGAGGAAGTAAATTACAAAGTAATAATAATAATTAATAATAATAATAATAATAATAATAATAATAATAATAATAATAATAATAATAATAATAATAATAATAATAATAATAATAATAATAATAATAATAATAATAATAATAATAATAATAATAATAATAATAATAATAATAATAATAATAATAATAATAATAATAATAATAATAATAATAATAATAATAATAATAATAATAATAATAATAATAATAATAATAATAATAATAATAATAATAATAATAATAATAATAATAATAATAATAATAATAATAATAATAATAATAATAATAATAATAATAATAATAATAATAATAATAATAATAATAATAATAATAATAATAATAATAATAATAATAATAATAATAATAATAATAATATATTCCAAATGGCAAAAAGACCGCCGATATGACAACTGCAGTGAAAGGGAACAACATGGAACAACTGAATAAAAAATAGATAGTCACTATTGTCTTTGCATGAAATGAACAATTGACGTAATTATAAAATAGACTGAGCGGGATGGCACAGGTGGGTTTGTCTGTGCCTTGCATTCGAGAGGCCCGGGTTCGATCCCCGTGGCCGATCAACCTGACCCATAGGGTTTTTAAGGGGTTTTCCCGGGTCGGTGGGCGAATGCTGGGTAGGTTATTTACATTCCCCTAATTTCCTGTCCTCAATTTCATATCCATTATCATTTCATATCATTTCTCATCTGGTGGTCTCTTTCAGGGTAGAAATGTCGGCGAATGTCTCGGCGGTGCATGGCAGGATGATATGCTCCGAGTGAACCACTTCCTCCTCCGGTAGGTCGGTTGCCGGTCTCCGAACCTACTGCTGGGACCGCTTCCGAACCAGAGACAGATATCCGTTGTCCTGGCCTCCGGAGAAAGTTTCCATCAAGTAAAGTGTAGGAACCCTGCCCTCTGTATTATCGTAAGCTCCTAGAGACGGCCGCCCTCTGTCTCCTCTCGCCTCATCCATCTTCTCGGGGGTACCCCTCTGGGGCATAGGTATAATAGACCAAAACTGGTCGCAGTGCCGAATCCCTTCCGTACTATATATATTTTAACTGATATTTTGAGATATATTTTAACTCTCTGGAAAATAACTTAATAATCAAAACCCTTAGAAGATTTTATGAGAAAAAAAGAACGAAAACTATCCACATGATGTGAAATTAGTGTGAGATTATCAAAATCTTCAGAGGGTTCTTAATCCATGGCTAAAATTAAAGTTAATATTCATAAAAATATTAATTTTTCATTAAATCCATATAAATATTTAACAAATCCCATCCATCATATAAAAGAGCATAAATTGGTTAGAAAAATTAAATGCAAAATATAAAATTTTCGTCATTTGGTTCTGCTTTACACAATCATGCAAATACACACGCGTGCGCGCGCACACACACACACACACACACACACACACACACACACACACACACACACACACACACACACACACACACACACACACATGCTTTTACGTTTGAGGGCCTGAAAACAAGTTCGTATTTACGGTGAAATGTGGACATAGAATTTTTGATGAAGTACAGTACTTTATTTACTGTAATTATGTAATGGGGAAAGTAATAAGAATAACAGATATAGTAATAAGTATTAAAAGAAAAGGTTTTCGTGTACACAGTTTCCACAGAAAATCATAGAATATGATACATCAGACGTGTTCTATTTGCGCATAAAAGGACTGAAACACTAACTGAAACAAATGAAATAAAATATTGCTATAAATAAAAATCATTACATTGTGTGAATACATTGTTTCATTATTCTATTAATTCAAAATTGGTTCCACTCATATTAACGTTTCAAATGTTAATCATTACTATCTTATTCAAATAATTATTTCTTCAGCATTCATTGGAAGTATTGGTGGTCTTAATCTAACATTCCCCGTCTATAATTATCTAAACAATGGTCTATTGACCTAATTTGAAATCACCTGAGGGATTTTTATCATAATAATAAAGTGGATACACATCATATTTTTCTATTTGTTTTGTTAAAGATATATGTCAATTAAATCTCCATACTGAGTTTTGGATTAATATGACATGCTCTCCAATTTAAGTTGCTAAACAACAGACAAATAAATACATCAAGTTTTCTTTTTCAAATTAAATCAGCGTAAATATTGAGAAATGAATAGAAGATCCTCTCTCAGAAGGGTTTGAATTCCTCTGAGCCTTTGACCCACTGAAAATAGTCGAGATGTTATATTGATCTGAGTGACCAGGGCTCGAACTCAGGTCCAGTAAACAACACGTGTAAATGAGTCATAAGTGCAGGGTTTTCTGATGCCCAGTGGCGCAGTTCCCCTTCTCTCCCTTGAGCAAGACAAACACAACAACGTGACTCATGTTCGGGAATAGACCTGCTCTTCTTTCCCAACATCCTCCCGGCTCCTCCCGCAACACCTTCCTCCTATAGTATTTCATCATGACGTGACAGCTCTCAGCTATCTCCAGCGATGAATACGTCTGCAGAGTGCAATCATAAAATACTACACCAGGTGTGACGTAATAAGGTTTATTAATGAAAGCATCAATACCACAATTCCTGGAATTATTAATTCATCTTTTCAGCTCCTCGGTGGTTAATGTTTATGTACTCTACCAGCTATTGCATTCCAGCAACAACTCGATTTAAAGGGCTCAACAGATTTAGACATGTGAAAATCTTGACAGCTAGGAAGCGAGTTAACAGATCAAATGACGACCGGTCGACTACATGCTCAGAGTGCACAGGCTAATGACCGTACACTGATAGTGCACTGTATAGTCGTGCTGCTCGAACGTAATAGATATCTCTCAGATAACGAACTGATTACACCACGTGGAGTGAACATATATCTGTCATTTATGATTCCTGCGAATTCCATCGGCTGAAGCGATGCGTTCATTGGTGTTTAGCACAGATCGGACAAGCACAGCAGTTCCCCTCTCACTCCTACAAGAATAATCAGCGCATTATCTGAGAGGTATCTATTACCAATGGTGATGGTTCGAGCAACACAATACCAAATCTGCATTCACTCCTGCATCTCTGTATCCTGTTTCTTAAGGTTGAAGGCGTGCAATTATTTCCTGCTCTGAATATATAATGCCTTAACAGTTAACTTTGAAAAGTATGCTCCATAGTTTTAAATATCATATCTAACATACCATATGAAAACACTACCAAATGCGCCACGATTTCGTTGCAGGTTGTGTTTTGCGCGCTATGAGTGACCAGAAGGTATCATACTTCTTGACTTATTATAAGGGAGAAGTTGAGTTCAATGAAACATTTATTGTATTACCTCCTCGCCTTAGAGTTTTAGTTAAACAGTTCGTACCTCTAATGGAAGACAATAGGTTATTAACTAAATTAATTTTAGGAAGATTATCTTCAAGTAATTGAAACCTTTTCCTACGCAAAGCTTCACATTCGAAGATTATATGAGAGGCTGTTTCTTCCGCTGCAGTATACAACCTGCACATTTTTTAAATTTAATATATTATTATCGCTTGCGCCGATCCTCGTCAGAGGGAAAGGTGCAAACCTTAAACAAATTAAACAGGAAAACAGGCAAAAACGAGGTACCGATGGAGAAAATTGGGAAGGTACGCGGCCACACTTAACACTAGGTGAAGGTGTGCCCCTTTCAAATATTCCTAGCTAAATATTTGTGGATCTGTTCTAAGTATTATATACCTTCCTTAACCAGGAGTTAAGTCTCTCGGATATTAAATTCCCAACAGTTCTGAACTTATGAGCATAGGCCCCAGGGCAGGAACAAGAAGTACATTTTTACAACAACAAAATATATATATATATATATATATATATATATATATATATATATACCATGGTATAAGAGCGCCATTCACTACTTGCCGCTCGGAGAGCCCACTTACGCCGAACTAACTCAAGGGTACCGAGCCTCTCGTGAGCAAGGCTCAGCTCAAGCACTCCAGCAAGCGCCTAAAAAAAGAAACACGGCGACACCCGGCTAGAGCGCCCGGCCGGCAAGGTAGGGAGCGGTCGGCTCACGCTTTAACAATAGTCATATCGCGACTACAATAAATTTTAAATTACAACTATTTGAAACAATTACATTGATTATATACAATTATACAAATTAATTAGTTTTATAAACACTACTATATTCTGTAAGACAGCTGGATCACTCAACCGAGCGGGATGGCTCAGGCGGTTTGGTCTTTGGGCCGCATTCGGGAGACCCGGCTTCAACTCCCGTGGTCGACGTACCTGATCCAAGGGTTTTTTTCGGGAGGTTTTCCGGGTCGCCAGACGAATGCTGGATTGGTTAGTTACATTCCCCGAATTTCCTGTCCCTTCATTTCATCTCTATTAGCATTTCACATCATCTCTCATCTGGTGGTCTCTTTCAGGGTAGAAGTGTCGGCGGGTGTCTCGACGCTGTCGTGACTCCTTGGGTCGGCCACCCTCTGTCTTCTTGCCCCTCATAAGGATGAGAGGATGCCCCACTTGGGGCTTAGGTACAATAAACTACCTAATCCCCTCCGTAGTAATCCTAAACCTAATCCAGGATCACTTTAGCTCACTGAGAGATCAGCAGGAACGCCACAATGAAGTAGATGCACATTGAAGAAAGGACACTGTAACTACATGATGAACTGTTAGCATGGAATGAAAATGCTTACATCTAAGCTGCGAGTCATTAGCAAGGAGGTATGAATGGGTAAATGCAGTTATGTCCAATACGTAGTCTGGTGAGAACTATAGTACCTGGTCTCCACGAATAAGATGTATTAGTGAGAGTGAGTGAGTGAGTGAGTGAGTGAGTGAGTGAGTGAGTGAGTGAGTGAGTGAGTGAGTGAGTGAGTGAGTGTTGTTTTAGGACCTGGCGACATCGAGGTCATTTGGACCCGATAGGATTTATTATAGGGTAATTGAAACAATGTTGGAAATTACGGCGTCTAATTTACTCTCCTAGTCTGGCTGAATTAAAGGTTCCTCACCAAGACTTCAAATATCTCCTCAAGTAATAAATGTCTAAGCAGTAGAATTCAAGTTACACTGGAATTCAACATTCAAAAGTAAACTACATATTGGTTCCTCGTTGAAGGTTCCCATTGGCTCGTCCATACCAAACTTTATTATTTATACGACTGGTAGCAGTACTTTAATGGGCCTCATTAAAGTACACCTGTTCATTTAAGTATTAGTATTCGACCAATCAGAAATGGCCACGTAACGCTGTGAAAGCGTATGTATCAATTATTCTCGTTTCGATCAACATCGGTACTAGCCCCAGTTTAGAAAAAAAAATTAAAAATGTCTGACACTGGTAACAGTGACATTGAACTTACACCCCCAGAAATTACGGCAAAATCATTGCCACAGAAGCCAAGAAAGATGTACGAGAAATTCTATTCACAGTTCATAGATTGGAGAATATCAAACGGTATACATTCATTCTCAGAAAATGTATTCCTAGTGTATTTCGAAGAGTTGTCTCAAAATATGAAATTATCGACCTTGTGAAATCTCTATTCTATTTTGAAATCAACGCTCAACATTAGGCACCAAATTTACTTGTCAAAATACTCAAAACTGAAGTGTTTACTAAAATGCAAATCAAAAGGATATAAAGGGAAAAAATCCAAAACATTTACACCTGATGAGTTCAAAACACGTATAAATGAAGCACCTGATGATAAATACCTCATGATAAAGGTTCGTTTTTTAATGTTACCAATGTTTTGTTTTAATGTTTTTAGGTTAAGCTGAGTTATACGTTAACAACTGTTTAAAGGGAAGTACGGTGGAATTAAAATTACTTTAGTATTGTGACAGTTAGAGGGGAAGTTATGGAAGAAAGAGTTGCTGTGGCTGACCACACCTCTTGCAGAAATTGCTTATATTTATTTGCTTTGGAATGGATTATGCTACGGAGGGGATTCGGCACTGCAACCAGTCTTGATCTATTATGCCCCAAGGAGGGCATTCCCTGGAGGAAGGATAAGGCGAGAGGAGACAGAGAATGGCCAACACAAGGAGTGACGACAGTGCAGAGGGCTTTCAGGATAAGGGAAAACCCCGGAAAACTCACCCTGACCGAGATTCGAACTCGGGACCTCTTGAACGTGAGGCAGACAGTTGCAATCTACGCCACCGAGGTGAGCGGGTGTTTGACTGGGATGGTTGCACATGAGTAAATGTCGATTTTATAAGTATTTTTGAATCTCGATTTGTCGTATTGTTGGAAGAGTTGCTTATAAGGGAGTGTATTCGGTTAGCTTAAAATTCATTTTAGAGGCAAATTTTGTTTCTGTAAGCATCTAAGTGTCGTAGCTGGATAAATGTGAATAATTCATAATAGTTATTATTGATACTGTTTGCATTCCTTGTGCAGAACTTGAATTGTGTGCTCTATATTAGCGTAGACAGAGTTTGATTTACTTTGTTAATAGGCGGAATCATAAACAATACTAGCGCAACAATTTTGCAACATATTAATGCTGACTAATTACACAACTGGTCACAGTTTATAAGCAATTACATTTTGGCTCTGTGCTATGAGAAAATATATAAAACTTCAACTCGTTTATCTAAAGGTCAGACATGTTATAAAGTAAATAAAATAAAACATAAAGTAATTTTCTCTGCAAATTAGAGGAAACCCATTCAGAACAAAACTTACGTGTGGTCATTTCATTTTCCGACAATTTCTGCTTCGTTTTTCTTTAACTAGTTTACCAATGTAAGGATGCAAAGTCTATGAAATTTGTAATCGAAGGCTACATGTTAGATTGTGATCCGACAAGGTACTTCTAGGTTTGGACTAGCTAAATTCGTGAAAGAAAACAAAAATAGTTCCCACACATATTTTGAGCCAAACATACACAATGTCCGTGCGGCAAGTGAATGCAACCTTGGAAATCTAGTTTGGGGGGACATTCTTGTAAAATCAGCCAAGTCTTTCTGGTGTGTATATTTGTCCTTCAATAAATCGTCACATGGTAAATTTAACAGTCCCATTTGGTATGTGGCAGATACATTGTTGTCATCGACTACGCTACACCTGACTGAACCCCCAGATTCTGTACGCACTGCAGTTCTCGCTCCCGGCTGAAATACGTCATAGTAACTCTCGAAGCTGTCTTCCTCTGGGGCAGACTCATGCATCATGTTTTGAAGTATATTCGGATGTTACTGACGTTAGAGCGATTGTCCTTGATTTTCCAATTCCTGTTTGTTGGGTTTGAATTTTGTAGTAGTTTATGTACCCAACAACCTCTGTAATTTTCAGTATGTTGTTATTTGTATTTTGTGTAGACTGGGAGTGCATTAAGATATTTATTACATTTGGCTGTTGTATGCGAACCAGATCATTTGTTTTTATTTTAAGGTATATCCTTGGCAGTTTAGGAGAGCAACACTGAACAGTTTTAGAAAATGCTAAAATGGATTACTTTCAAAAATGTTATGGCTTTATTGTTTCTCAAATTATTCCCTTTCAACATTAATATGTTTCTGCATTCGATAAAACCAATCGTTGAAGCAATAATGCCACTCTTCCAAAGGTACTTCAGAAACCAATTTTTTATTTTTTCTACTGCTCCAACTGCTGACTAAAAGTGATTCCGCGCATTTTAGCAACTTTTCAAAATAAGCAATCACAGGATGCTAGTTCAGTTCTATATGTAGATGGTCGACGTGCTGACCTTTAGTACACCCAGGTACTCAGTTAATAGTTGGTGTGACGATGTGACGACGCCTTGCCATGATGTAAAATATTTTTTCTTCTGGTCGTTTTTCGCCAACCTTTTTCAAAATTTTACGGTAAACATACCTTTGTACATCAATTGGCAGTAGCGGTACACACACTTGTAATGTTTTAGTAGTAATATCGCCGTTTCAGAAAAAAAAAATTGTAACCATCTTCACCAGCATTGCGAGTTCATCTGAATTTTGTAGGCTTAGGTTCTGTCCGAAATATTCGTTGAGAAGATGAGTTTTCTTTACATAATCATAAAAATAAATTCGTAAGGCATTTGCAGTAACGATACTCCAAACCAAATTTGAAGTTCTGCCTTGGAAATTTTCCAGAGCATTTGTACACCAATCAGTATTTGGTTGATTTTGATTGGGAGTTAGTTTATGTGGAATCTGTCAACAATAAAGTTTTCTCAGGTCTAACGGTTGGTATAAAATGTTTTGAATCTTATTCCTACCTTCGTTTATGTAACAGCTAAACTGTCCAAGGTACTCTATTTACTTCGGTAATTTAAATCATCAGTTGGTCAAAAGTTACCGAGAACAGCATACATTTTTGCATCCATACATCTTATATGGTATCAAGCTATGAGGAATTATTTCAGGTGCAATAAGGTGTTTCATTATCAAAAGAAAGCAATAAGAATTTTAACCGAGAAAAATAAACAGATAGTTGCAAGGAACTGTTTCGAAATTCACGAATTATGACAGTATCGAATTATATATACACAAACTTAGTAGAAGTAAAACAAAACCTACTGCAATACTCACAACGATTGGGCTGGCCCCGAAGCTGAATCGGTGGAGCACCTGCCTGCCGTATGAGGAGTCCCGGGTTGGATTCCCGACTGGGGGTGGAGTCTGGAAGTATGAATGTGTGCGTGATTAGATCTACCTTCATTCCGATTAAATAAATGTACAGAAATTCATTTATACAAACAGATAAAAATTTTTATCAAGTTACCAGTTTCCGCCTAAGAGGTTTCTCCAAGAAATTTAGATTAATCTTTAAAAATGGCTTATTTCCAAAGTTGTTTTTATGATGGAAGGAGTTCTTAGAGCTTGAATCCCATGATATACGATTCTAGTGTAACTCTCTCATACAGGGTTCCGGTCTCCAGCAAATTTAGGGCTTTTTAGTGTAAAACTATTTGTATGGCCTTGTAGTTAATCCTTTTATTTAAATTTACCATTTGTAATTATTTCTATGTAAATTACTTTTAGAAATAAAGTATGACGAAGTCTATTGTAATAATGTATAAGTATTACCTAGTATAAATATATCTTATACCTATAACCCAGAGTCACCCGAGTAAATTCGTAAAATGTTCGTGGACTTCAAACATTGCTGGAACAGCGGAAATGTTTTCATTAGCACCAGCAGTTCTTTAGCGTTCTTCACAAAGTTAATAGGTATGAAAAGCACCATCTGTTTAAATTCGCTGTGCCATTTATAGGTTGTATTATATGGGGATTCTTCGACAAATGCACTTCTAAGAGCCCACTTTCGTGGGTTTTTTAAGTGTTAATGATGATTTAAAATCGCCAAAAGTGAAAGCTTGGAAATATTCTCTGGTCAAATTAATTTTTTGATAAACACAAAACTTTTAAATAATGATAATTAATGAACTATAAGAGAACAAACAATGGCAATGAACTCACCAAGCATTGGAAAGTATGAACTGTTCATTTGTTTTTTTAGAAAATGAATTCCAAGAACTTTTTAGTCTTGCCCCCGTATTATGGAGCGTTTCAGTTTAGGTTGCTTGATCTTGTCTACTCGCCATATAATCGGTTAATTTCATAAATGTTTTCGTTATTGAAATGGGTTTCAAGTCTAATAAAACCAAAGGAGCGGTGCTTTTGTTACTAGATAATAAATGTGTAACATATGTGCAAGTTGAAAGCCAGGTTCAGAAATTTCATCCATCATTTTGCGTTTCGTATATGGGATGCATTTAACTGGTGTGTTTAAAGTAAATCGCTTTTACCTTATAATTTAATAATTACAATTTTATTGTGAACATTCTTTCCAATATGTTTTCATGTGCAAACCGAAAAGAAATCAGCAAGCTTTGTCTGAACCAAGAACTGGTAGAGAGGAGAACAGTTATCAGTTACACCTCCCTGCTCATCTCCATTACTTCCATTATATAATAATTGTTTTTACCGCAGAAGCTGTCTTTACCAAAGATTGTTTTTCTCTCTTTTTTGTTGCTGCTGCAGACATGTTGGAGCCTATTGCATGTTTCACGGATCGCAGATTTTCTCATCCCATGCCTTATAGCTTACATCACTTCCAAATGGCGTCATCGGGTCTTTATAGCAGGCTCCACTGCATCAGATTTGTATATAGGTTACGTATTCCAACTAACCTCTACTGTATATCTCACAAACACTACACATTGGCTCAATGCTGGCAAAGAATACTTAAGTTTATGTCAAAATGATGTATATTCAAACTATTAAGACGTCTTAGCAATGGCTAAGGATAGTGCTACAGCTGTATTAATATTCCTTTAGAAATTACTACTTTAAAATGCTTAACTCAGGGTAGTGTGCGTGAAGTTCACATTTGAGAGGTTCATGGCTAACATCCCGAAAGGACCATCCTCCATGACTAAAGCATTTTCCAGGTTTTGATCATAAAAGGCAAATGCGTATGTAACAAGTATGATATTAAACTTTACTAAAATCAGGGTAACTGGCCTAAAATGCCAGCTGGATTGAGAAAACCTCTTAAAAATTGGCTTATTTTTTTAAAGAGACCTGTCTCTATATTTTGAAAACGTTAAAATGACGTTATGGCTTTGCATTTGCAGTTCTGTGACGCACTGCAAACTTTTACAGCTTTTTTAGTTTGATTATACTTTAATTTTATGACGTAGGTTTTAATTTAATTAGTCATGAAATTCCTGGACCATCTTATACGAGGGCTGTTCAATAAAGAATGATCACAATTTCTTTGACAACGTACCTTTACTCATCCTCATAATTTTGATGGTCCTTCTCAAAATAGTCTCCCCTGAATGCGATGTACTTGTCCCAGCGTTTCTGCCAGTCTTCAAAGACATGCTGGAAACAATTTTTGAGAGATCCTTCAAAATCGCTTCCGCAGCCTTCACCACTGCTTCTGATGATGGATGTCTCCCACGAAGGCGTTTCTTCAAGTTATGGAATAGAAAAGTCACATGGGCCTAAATCCGGACTATAGTGAGGGTGAAGGATGCACTTCACGTTGATTTTTGCAAGATATTCAGCAACAACGTTGGCAATATGCGGCCGAGCATTATCGTGGTGCAGCATCCAGCCTGCTTCATTGAAATGTGGTCTTTTGCGCCTGATATGAACTTTTAATGTTTTCAGGACATCCCTGTAGTATTGTCCAGTTACTGATGTGTGTGCAGGTAAACATGCTGATAAACCATTCCATGAATATCAAAGAATGAGATGACCATAACTTTCCCAGCAGAAGCAACCACTTTTGCTTTTTGGGGGTTGGTGATGAAGGAGATTTCCACACTGAGCTTTGCTGTTTACTTTCAGGATCAAAATGATGTAGCCAAGTTTCATCAGTAGTGATTACGTTTGAAAGAAACTCCGGATCTTCCTCTAACATCAACTTTAACTGCGGTAGGCGATACTGAATATGTCTGAATTTGCCTGGTAGTCACAGGCGGAAACCAGGAGTACCAAAAATGAAACTACTACGGCGTGTTTGTTTCACATTAAGCTAACAGAATATAATAAGATTGAATTTTATTGCTATAAATTATGACAGTAAAAAATATTACCATTCTTTATTGAACAGCCCTCGTATTTACCACAGCTGCATTTTCCTCAATTTTATTCATAGGTAATTAGGTGTTGTAATGTTTGGTTTATAGAGGGAAATTTATTTCTGTATTTCGTTACCTTTTATTCCACGGAGGATTTACTTAATAGTTGAATCACTTTCACTCGTGTTTGATAATGCAAATAAGTGACCCCCGAAAACTTAATATGAAGTCAAATAATAGTAATTGTTGCAAAATTCTTAAAATAACAACCTCAATTAAAATCTGCAAGAACAAATTTACATGACTTTCTCTACTTATAGGTACTGCATTTCACCTACAAGTACGATGCCAAGATTTCACAAAAAATACATGTTTTGGGGTTCCTTTGATTAAAAAAAGGCATTATATGTAGCTGTGTATGTGCGTGTATGTGTGCCGCATGTGTCTGAACAGCAATACAAATTAAGTAGGTGAAATACGAAACTTGATATTTAAGCTCAACATCTTCCAAGGAGCGAAATAATCCTCTCCAGCACAAACTACCCGTTTTGTCGAAAAGTTTTGCAATATTTTTATTTTAATAGATGGTTTAAGGTTTTCATCAAAATTCCGTATATTTAAGACGTCCGCATATAGTAAATAAACTCAAATCCTGAATTATCTGGGAGCTGTCGGTGAGTTGCTCTTCATTTTGAATTACTTTGTATAATTATGTGGTGAAGTATAAGATAGGTAAAATATTAATAAAAAGTAGAACTCGTTAAAGCACTCTTTTTTTGTCAAATAACGTTCTTGTGTGTTAACAGTTTCTGAAATATTATTTATTTATCTACTGAATTTTCAAACACTTACACTTCTTGATCTTCGCGATAAAAGAGTAAGTTTTTATAAGAATAATTTGTGGAAGAATAAGTAGAGAAATTCACTGGAAAACAACACAAAAATGTATTTATTATATTAACATCCAGATAAGAGGGAATTAACCTCAGGAAGACATTCATTCAAATCAACGAATATTTTAATAGGATGTCATTTAGGCAGTAGTTTTATCTACTAATGGATGAGTAGAAATTAAGGAAGAGTTTGAGAACAACATTTAAATATGCTTCCTTTTCTCTGTTCTATAAATAAGCGGGATAAATCTATTAAACTCAACCATTTAAGGTAGTACACCTGAGACTCAAGTCTGATGTAACAGAATATATGAAAGCCTAATGTTGCTTACTTAAAATAGTCATCCAACAGACTTCAGAAATAATTTCGTTCTGGTGATTGGAATTGGGATTTCATTACGGAGGGGACCATTGTTCCTATGTCCCCAAGTGGGAGCACCCCCGAGAGGAAGGATGAGACGAAGGAGACAGAGGACGGCCGACTCAAGGAGCCACGACAGTACAGAGGACAGGGTCCCTACAGTTTACTTGGATAGAGACCTCCCCCGACAGGACAGGACAACTAACCTGATCCCCTGCAGCGGGACGGCAACGAGCCCAGAAGCCGAGTCCTAATGGTCCCAGGCAAGCGATCCGAGGTCCAAAGGTCCCTGGCTGGCGGTCCCGAAATGGTCCCAGCAGAGGAGCGGAGAACGGCAACCGACCTACCGGCGGAGGAAGTAGTTTTCCTCAGAGCATATCATCCTGCCATGCACCGCCGAGACACCCGCCGATACTTCTACCCTGAAAGAGACCAACAGATGAGAGATGATATGAAATGATAATGGAGATGAAATGGAGGTACAGGAAATTCGGGGGATGTAATTAACCTACCCAGCATTCGCCTAGCGACCCGGGAAATCCAACGAAAAGCCCATGGGTCAGGTAGGTCCGCCACGGGAATCGAACCCGGGCCTCCCGAATGCGGGCCACAGACGAAACCGCCTGAGCCATCCCGCTCGGTCGTTCTGGTGACAATACTGCCATTTGTATAAAAATAATTAAGAATCTGTTAAATGGCTAGAGCATCGCTTTACATTTACAAACAAATTGTTTTGGATTGATAGAGTCAACCTGAAAAATTCAATGCTATGGCCGCGATTTGAACCACGGATCTCCGGATTTCCGTACAGCCGCTTTTAACCTTTAAGCTACCATGGCCAAAGTGGCTTGCTGACATTAAATTCTCCAGTTGGTTCGTATGAAGTTTTCAGGTTGACTCTATCAATCCAAAACCTTAGCCTATACACGGCTAGTATGGAGGAACGATTAATTTCCATAAAGTAACTGAATATTATGGTTTAAAGCTGAAACCTGGTAATCAAGTACTTACAATAATATGTCGCCGCAAACGGTGTGTATCTCGAATACGAGGACCCCTAGCAGTTTATCGGGAAAACATACAAGTTAAAAAATCCCGACCATGGCATTGAATCTTTTCAGGTTGACTCTATCTATCCAAAACCTTAGCCAATACACGACTAATATGGAGGAACGATTAATTTCCATCAATTAACTTAAAAAGAAAATGTATATAAAAGAGCAACTGTTATTTGAGAGGTTTAGATTAACCTATCTGGCTTATCCGAAATTGCACGCTTAATTTTCCAATCATGAATGACCTACTAATTAAGTTCGTTTATCTCCTCCAATCTTTATTAAATAATTTTACAAAGATCTACAGGATACGTAACAGTTCTAGCTAATAACGAATGAAAAAGAGCCCCTAATATTCACGCAAAAAGAATGTGCACCGTGGTATGTCAGACATCCTTAATCTCCCCGGACATTCGTCCAGGTTCTGAAAATATTGTATAGCCTATTAGCAACCCTTTGACGGTGAAACTATCATCAGCGGAAGGGTCAAATAATCTTAGTAGATAATTATGGCAAGTACAAATTTACATAATTGTAACTTCTGTTTGGTCTCATATGTACCTATAATATAAAAGCCACATAATAATTAAATAATGCAGAAACCCTAAATCAATACAACGAAATAGAGGTAAAGCTGCTAAATATGAAGATTCAACACTACTAGACCACTAAGTTATCTTCTACACAAAAGACACATAGTCTGCGACCATTAAGAAAAATAATGTTTTCAGTTGTTAATTATAAAACATAAGTTTACTGATTTATAGTGATACCTAGTAGTTTTCTTCCTTTAATCAATTATTTATATAATTATAATAAATATAAAGCAAATAAAGCGAAACTTTCTTATAGGAGGATACATGCAATCAAAGCTTTGGTATCCTGAAATTTCAGAGTGTACATCTATTAAATGAGAATAAATATTATTCAAAAGTTTTCACACTTTTTCATTACACATACATCTGCAACATCTGAATAATAGAAAGAAAAGAAGCAAATATGGCATGTGATTTGTACCACTACAAACAGGCCCGGCTCGGTAGCGTAGACGGTAGTGTATCTGCCTCGCGTTCAAGAGGTACCGAGTTGGAATCTCGGTCTGGGTAAGTTAACCTGTATAAGGCTTTTTCCGGAGTTTCCCTTGTCTCTTAAAGACGAATGTTGGGTAACTCTAAGCTCAATGGACCCCAGGCTCATTTGAGCATCATATTACCCATTTCATTCATCGTCCGATATGACTTGACATTGGAGGATGTAAATTACAACAACAAACAGGGTCGATAGACGCTTTTTGGACTCTGATTTCTGTTTGCTTGAGTGTTTCATTATGATCACATGTGCATTGCTTGGAATAAAATTTAATCTTTTTTTTCTATCCACATTCTCTGTAGAATATGAAACTATTTCCTACTGTGTGGTATTCTCAAAAAAGGCTTTAAAATCCTTTTAGTAGCTCATAAATTGAAGTTAGAAGAGATTTTATTGCCCTTGTAGGTTCAGAATGAAACTGACCATTTAATGATGAAAGGATTACTAACATCGGTTGAGTGGTTTATGGAGGCTAACATATAGCCAAACATAAATGCACACATACATTGTTCAGTTTTTAAAATATGAGTGTAGGTTAATGATGGATGAATTGTGCAAGGAAGTCCTACTTTGAAATATTCATTAATAAGCATATTGAAAACCTCATTGCTCACTATAATATCTGCTTCAAACTGGCGCGCCAACGTGGAGCTCGTTACGAGAAGGAGGTTCGGCACGATAGGAGAAGGACGTTCGACAACAAGTGGAGCTCGATACGAGAAGGAGTTTCAACCCGACGACGAGGTTCAACAAGAGAAGCAGATTCAACCTAGAAGGAGGTTCAACCTAGAAGGAGTTTCAACCCGACAGCGAGGTTCAACAGGTGAAGGTGGTTCGACAGGAGGACGGTCGACCCATCAAGAAATTTGTCAACAGTTCGACTGTGACGAAGAAAGGAGGCCGGCATCGTCATCCGTGACATCATCAGGAGCCAGTAAAAACAATCAAAGGTACAGAGTGTAAAATTATATACTAGACTATGGTGAATTTATTTGAGAAGTGAAAAACAAGATTTTAAGTAAAAATTTGTAGAAAACATGGAAGTTCAGGAGGTTTATAATAATAACAGTAGGCAGGGAGTAGTTGAAGTAGCAGAGCGTGGTAGAACTGTACCAAATGATGTAGAAATGGAACAGATTATGTTACAGGAAATTAGAAAAGTGTTCGCAAGTGTTCAAAGTTTAAGTAAAAAGATAGATGATAATACTCAAAGTTTAATAAAAGAGATGAAGGCTAATAATCAAAGTTTAATAACAGAGATGAAGGCTAATAATCAAAGTTTAATAAAAGAGATGAAGGATAATAATCAAAGTTTAAAAAAGATAGAAGGAAAGATAGAAAGTGGTTTTCAGAAGTTAGAGGCAGGACAAATAGAACTAGGAAAGAAGTTAGACAATCAACAACAGTCGTTAGAAAATTTCGGGAAAGTTAGTAAGGAAGTGGAGAACGTAAGAGCAGAAGCTGATCAGGTAACAGACAGTTTAGGGAGAGATGTTAGTGAGGAGACGCAGAACGCTGAAAATGAAGTTTTGAATGTAGTTAATGAAAGGTCAGATAGTGAAAACAGAAAACTTGGGGAGGAAATAGTACAGAAATTAGACGAAGAAATAGGAATGGCTAGAGAAGAGTTAGGAGAAACTAGGAGTAGACTAGAAGTATCAGAGAGGGAAAATAGAATACAGACGAGGAATTTGGAGAAAACCACAAATGAGATTAGTAAAGTAGCAATAGAGATCACGGTGACGAAAGAAACTGAAGCTTTTAATCTAGTTAGTGAAAGGTCTGATAGTGAAAACAGAAAACACATAGAGGAAATAGCACAGAAATTAGGCAAAGATAGAGAAATAGCTAGAAAAGTGTTAGAAGAAACTAGGAGTAGACTAGAAGGATCAGAATGGGAAAATAGAAAACCGACGAGGTATTTGGAGGAAAACAAAAATCAAATGAATGAGGTAACAATAAAGATCACGGTGACAAATGAAACATTGAAAAGCATTCAAAATCCAGGGATAAACGAAACAGAAATATTAAAATATTTCGGGCAAGGGGCACAGTTCCATCAGAATATGCCTAAGAAAGATAGGAAAAAAGATCGATGTGCAATATCTAAGCTAAATGTGGAAAAATCATGGGGATGTAGAATAAATAAGTCCTTTATACATGGAAAAGTCCGCAAAATTCTCTTGTATTTCGAAGTACGTTGTGGAATGATTAATTTTCTTGTAAATGGTGGGAACTTAGGCTAAAGTATTTAAAATTGCCATAACAAATGGTAAAAGGAGAAGAAACAAACTTGTAAAATGTATAGGCTAAGTATAAATAGTGTAGTGTAAAATGTATAGGTTAAGTGTAAACAGTGTTGTGACAGTGCAGTGAAACTTAAAACTAAACAAGTGAAAAAAAATATAGTAATGAAAATAAGAACACTTAAAGACTTTTGAAAATAATATTTATATAGAATCATAAAGAAGTATTCGGAAATGTATGAAAAAAAATAACCAGTTAAAAAAAAATATCAGAACAATGAAAGACTTTTGAAAAGAATATTTATATAGAATCAAGAAGAAGAACTCAGAAATGTTGTATACAAATATAATCTTATTAATGTACCATTGATTTAAACATGGGAGTGTATATGTAGGAATTGTTTCCAGTGTAACAACCATATGAACTAATTTTAAGTAGATCAGATGAAAAAAAAAGATGACGTAGATTGAAATATTTTCTGAGTAATATTTAAAAAGTTGAAAATTGCAGAACAGAATGTTGGTAAATTTTAAATGAAATGTTGTTATATAACCATGTGAATAATTTTCAGGAAATGTCATGTAAAAATTAATGTTGTGAAAAGAAATTGTAAAATGAATTGGAAGTTGCTGACAAAGGTTTAATATTTTGCGTTATATTCGGGCAAGACATATATATTATTTCATTATGGGATAATAAAAAAATATCTATGGGGGCATTTGAAACCGAAATTATTGGTTGCCAGAAGCAAAGAATAATGATAGACGTAAAAGGAATGTTGGTTCTTTGTGAGACCAAGCCCCAAGGCCAGTTTAGTTGGGGAAACTGTTTATAACAATGCCATGAATGAAAGGAACGGTGACCTTAGAAGGTTTCTAAAGGAATTGTCACTTGACTTACATGAATAGGGTATTCTTCGGATCGTTTACAATGGCGACCAAAACAGCCACAAAAGGACTTTGTTTAAAAAGGAATTTGGAGAGTGAAAGTTATATATAAATACACACACGCAGTTGTGGGAGAGAGACTCTTCGGCTTGTCGCCGATGGAGGTGGGTCGCGGCTACGAAGCCATCATAAAGACTTCGGCGTGTAGCCGATATTAGGGAAGAGTCAAACGTGCAGCCTATTAGGGTGGTCAACTTGTTCGGTCTTGAATATTTGTCAGGTCATCAAAATTTATCGAGAAATATAGTTAGCATTCAGTCACTATAAACCGTGATTGGTAACCCTCGGTCGGCAGCTTCCATTTCGAGGTTTGAAATAAGAAGCAGTGAATAAATAATTTGGAAACGGGCATTCCAGTGTTGTAAATTTCCTTCTCACACACATCCACGCATACCCTGAGAGAAACCTCATTGCTCGCCGACTTCTGTGATCGCCACCATCATCATTTTTGCATCAAATTGGCGTTCCAACGTGGAACTTGTGTACACCCATAAAATTCTGCTTCAATATCTATTAAAACTATTATTGATAGTACAAACTTTAAAACCAAAATACACTCCGTGGTCTGATGGAGTTGGAAGATCCATACGTTTCGTTCATGTATGCGGTGAACATCATCAGAGACGGCAAACCAGGTACAAATACGGCCGCATCGCTAGCTAGTGAGTCTCACCTTCACCCCACATGTCCGTTAAAAAATCAGCCTCGGCCATGCAGCGCTCAGGCAGTTGTACCCCATATTCCGATCGACTATGCCCACTCGCCTGAAACTACGGGTGTATCGTGTGATCATCCCGCCTCTGATCCTGTATGGATGCGAGGTCTGGGGATCGGTGGCTCGTACCACCATCCGCAGACTGCAAGCCGTGCAGAACAGGGCTCTTAGGATGATCTACGATACCGAACGTATGTTTCCATCACACATCCTACACACCCATTCTGGCATACCTTACGTTGAGGACGTTGTGCGTAAACGTTCGCGCTCATTGTATGCCAGAATTACATCCCATCCCAACCACCTAGTTAACACACTAGGGCAATATGACCACCGTGTGCCCAGAAGGAGAAAGAGCTACCCTCCCCAAGGACGCCCTTGGGTGGTGAGACCAGCCTCTCATCCCTTCAGTACTACACTCTGTCCCGGCCACACTAGGGCTGGATTTGGCCTGCCGACTGACCCCCGGCAGTCAGGTCCCCCCGTGTGACCCAAATGCGAACCACAACCTAAATCGTCCCCAACTACCCGACTTCACGCTCCTGGCCCCGCCACACAGGACGAACTCTGCAACGCAGGCCGCTCCTAGAGTGGCGGCTTAGGGCACTGGCCTCCTACCTGGAAGCTAATCCCGCCGCCAGGAGCACTAGCAGAGGTCGAATCAGGTCCATCAGTTAACAAGGACATCCAAGCTTTGGAGAAAAACCAATCCTTTAAGACCGCACGGGTAAATCCGTTCAGCGGATAGGTACCGTGGCGCTCTGTCCACCGTCCTGGAGCACCCGGACGACTTGTTCTCGCTCTTGGCTCTTGGCTAGTGAGTCAGTTGTGACTGAAACTTCACTCAGAAGATTCAGACCACGCCACCACTGTGAACGTGAACCAGACGTGAACGAAACGTATGGATCTTCCAGACCACGGCTCCTGAGCCCAGGAAATTCTTCTACCTTCAAATTAGACTCCGGCCATGGAAGCTTGCGATTATTCATTTCATTCGTATACTACGAATATGCTTAATTCTTATTTAATTATAATTTGATGTTGGTGTTGGACACCAAACATACAAGCTCCAGATTGTTATATCGTTCACAGTCACTAAGGTATTTTTTCTCTATTTTAATTAGAATTAATTGTAACATTTAAGTCTTATCCATTAATGGATGTCAAGTTTCTAAACCAAGAAATTGTATTAACGTGGAATTGATGAACGCACTCTTAAAACAAAACACGAGTGAATGTTCGCGAACGTAATGTACGTAAATGAAAGAGCTGTTTAATTCTAGTTATAGCTTGCGAAGCCACTACATGCCCTAAGGAAAAAATTGTTAATTACAATTTAAAGGCGTGCCTTGGTTGCTAGTCAGAGAAGCTAGTGGAATAGCTTCAACTCTAAAAGGCAGCTGTTGCTAATGGCGTAGTCCTGGTGTTGAGATTCAACTTAAATCAGTTTGATAATTCAATATGGCATTATATGACTAACTTACCCAGCATTTTGGAGGTAAAGGGTTGAAAATAAGTATAAAGATTGTATTTTGTAAGGCATAACACTATTTAGGATGTTCATCGGCCTCCTAAACCTTAAGTGCCCAAACTTGATCAAATTTTGTAGATAGTGCAATGGGCTTGGGCAGTACATCTATGGTTTCAAATAAAGAAAACTTGTTAAATAAATCGAGATACTGTATGATGCAAATAATGTCCATCCGAACAAAATATTTCTGCGCATTATAGAGAAACTTATGAACTACTTTACATATCCAAAAACTAACCGTACATTCTCTAGCCCCTGTGTAGAAATATACATTATTTAACCTAGTAAACTATTGCAAAATTATATTATAAGACTTATAATAATATAATAGATTATCAACAACTTCCAAAAACTACTAACATGGCCAAGTCCAAACTGTTGATTTTTGCGTCAAATGTTGAAAATAAGAATTGAAAACAAGAGTAGCAAAGGTTTTTGAAGCTGTCGGTAGCTAATTATACTTCCATACTATAAAATCAAGTATACCAAGTTTGTATAAAATGCTATAGAATTATATCTCAATAGCAGAATTCAATGAACTTAGTGAACTCATTGGTGATATTAAAATATGCAACTCCCATGTTTCCAATAACTCATATTAAAGGATTTTAAGCTTGGTCATTTACCCTTTTTGATTAAAAGTAATTAAAAATCGGCCATGTTTACAAAACACTACCAATAATATCCTCTGATATTCATATTCCACGCAATTTCATTGAAACTACGTGACATGAATATTTAGCTTCACAAAAGCCCCCTTGTTTGAACATATTTAAAAAAATGGACAGTGCTTTCCACTGGTCTTTTCGTTTTTTTTTTTTTTTTTTTAATTTTACGTCCTCCAACGTTAAGTCATATCGAACAGTCCACTGGTCGGTCTTCATTATATAGTATATGCATAGATTTATTATTAATTTCTTTCAAGCACATCAGTGATATGCAATATAAGGTACTTTGTACCCAATGCTACAAAATAAAACTTCACAGATAAAAAGAAAAAAGTAACATTATTATAAATATATATTATTCCTAATAATAATAGTAAAATAAAAAGCAAATTATGGCTAAAAGCAAAATCGTAAATATAAAATACAGTTATTTTACTATCTACAATCTTTTCTTCAAGATTATATTGAAATATATGAATATTTATGACCTGAGTGACCAACATTCATCAGCAGCCTTATTTTACAGTAGAAACAAAAAGTTTTGTGTAAAAGATTCCTAAAATATAACAAAGGGGATATATTACATAAGTCTTCATAACTTAATTTTTTAATTATTTTCGTTTTTCTAAAGCACAAGTGTGATGATTCTGTAGTAAATAGAGGAAGTATTGCAGCTCACCCAAAAATTCCATATCAGCATTTCAGGAAAGATATCTACACATTTTGAGAGTCCCTATCTTTTTTTTTAATTTGCATCTTCCAACGTTAATTTATATCGGACGATGAATGAAATGGTTGAAATGATGGTCAAATGAGTCCAGAGGCCACAGAGATTAGAGTTACCCGACATTCGTCTTTCAGGACAAGGGAAAACACCGAAAAAATCTTATCCAGGCAAATCACCCTGACCGAGGATCGAAATCGGGACCTCTTGAATGTGAGGCAGACACGCTACCATCTACGCTACCGAGGCGGTCACTCCCTAATTGAAAAAAGAAATAGAGAAAAAAGCAGCGGAAGTGCGTGTATTTTTCTCTGTGTGCGTGCGTGTGTGTGAAGACCATAATTCAAACACGAGAAGTGTAACAAGATCTCCAGAAAATCTCCCTCTCAACCAAAGTTTAAATGGACACTTTTACAGAAACTTTTAATTTTCTCGAAAATAGTTCCAATGAGTTTGACAAATCCTGAGAGACAAGCAAAATCTTATTTCACAGTAAACGAAGCTGTCGTTAAAACACACAATTTATCTGAAATATTTTTGTAATCCCTCCACAACGTTAGACAATCTTGTCTATCCCATATTCGTTTTTGTAGTGTTTTACTTTTACTACATGCGGCACCGCAGGCGGTGACACCGGTGATCATGAAATGAAAATGTAGCACCGGTGGAATGAAATAATAGGGGAAACGGAGCACCCGGAGGAAACCCGCCCGTACGCCGCTTTGTCCACGACAAATCTCACATGCGGTCACCTGGGATCGAACCAGGGCCGCTTTGGTGAGAGTTGAGTACTCTAACCACTCGGCCACGACGCGGCCTGACCTGGAGTTCATATCTATTTCGGTATACGGTTTTTCCGAGAGTTTCCCTTATCTCTATAAGTCAAATGTGGAGTAACTTTAAGTTCCATGGACTACTTTAACTTTAAGCATCATTTCACTCATTTCATTCATCGTTCAGCATCACCTACCAGGTTAAACGATGTTAAACTTAATAAAAAAGTGCGTTTAATCATTTCCAAATTATTCCCTATTACTAAATCGCTAATGTCTTTCTCGTTGACATACAAAGGACATTGCAGTTTGAAATCATGACACAGCGATATGCTCATTTAAAATTTTGTTATCGTTTTAACCTATTGCTTCCTTCCTACACCTACAACGCAATTTGCAAACTTGTAATAAAGGATATCTGCATTAACAGATGTAAATAAATAATAAGCCTTAGTATATAAGGTGGTATAAGTATAAAGTATATAAGCAGTATATAGAAGCTTTTGTGAACCAAGTCATATGTGTACAACACATCGAATTTGTTTTCCTTAATCTCCAAACCGAAAGTGAAAGGTGAAATGCGCCCTGCAAGGTGAAGAGATGTAAGTGAAGGTTATCTAGCAAAAATAAATCCAGTTATCTGGGCTTTAATAACTAAAGAGGAAGAGAAACAAAACATGACATGGCAAATATGTAAATTGTTTTACACTTAATATTCTCGAGGAGGTCGAGTGTATATCAATTATTTTTCTGCTCACATTGCGAAAGTGTTCAAGCTACTTTGAATTGGCATTTACAACACGAGATACTAGTGTCGTAACTGTCAGTTTATTGCCTGCAGCATGAAATAAAAACAGCAGTTTCTTTCCGTGCTACTTATTTTATCTTCAGTTTCTTTTTGCCAGGCGCTATTTAAGGTAATGTTTTGCATGTACTGTCACCTTGAGCATTGCCGAGCAAGGCGAGCCTGTTGAAACACAGCATGGGTGTTCAGGGAAAGAGCGTTGAGGAACTTTCTTGTTCAACTGGTATTGCACCGAACGTAAACAACTCTAGGCAATACTAGTTACAGTTTGTCATGTGTGCAAACTCATGCAGAATATGATATAGAATTTACGCAACAGAAGCATGTTCTACCAACGCACCAGAAAAATATTAGTAATATCCAGAAGTAGTTTATTATAAAAGAGCTGTAATGCCTAATTAAGATACAGAGTAACTTTGGAAGCTACAAGGCAAAGCGTTGAGGCATAATGACCTGCAACTGCTTCATTCGCTTGTTATCTTGATTCTTAGAAGAGTGAAATACATATTAGTAACCCTACCTACAGTAAGTGACGAAGCACAAATAAAGCTCTTGGGAGCTGTATTTTATTCTCCGGAGATCCCGGAGAAAACCCGCCCCAGCGCCGTGTTGTCCACCACGAATCGCGCCCGCAAGAGCGCAGGGAGCCAATTACTACATAAGCTATCACCGTGGAGTTTCGGTCTATAGCTATATTACAAACTTTCTCCTTTGCTGTCATCTCTCCCCATTTGATCATATCCTCTAAGGGCGCCCCGTAAAGAGAGATATAAATGTCTTCCACAGGTCAAGATGCTATGTCCCCTCCCCAATCTTTGTTATAGGGTCATTCTGCGAACAATTTTAGAAAAATTTTATGAAAAAAAGATCAATGAGAATTTTAGAGGGGGAAAAAAAAGAAGTCCCTGTTGTTTGAATGTCTGCGTGTGTGTATGTGTGTGCCTATGCGAGTCTGGGAGCAGCATTACTGGAAAGCGACAAGTCGGTTAAATACCAAACTAGGCATTTAGGTTCAGCATCTTCCCAGGATGCGACACAAGCGTTTGAAAAAAAAAAATCCCTCCACTGCAGATTATCCTTTATATGGAACATATTCGTTTATTTTTATTTCATCAAAAATGGCTTTAACAATTTTGATTACAATACCATATATTTAAGATATTTTCATTAGAAAATGAAATGTATATCTTGAAATTTCTTAGAATGTCCTGGGAAGACCTCTTCATTCTGGATAAATTTTGCAAATCTGGTACACGTATCAGATAGTGAAAATCTTACTGAAAGAGTTAGTGCAGACCTTATGTTCTTTTCTCTCTTTTTTTGTAAAGAGAGTAGAACGTCAAAGGAATCACGTAGTGGACGCATTGAGATTGCAATGCTGGTACCCCCGCCATGATACACAAGATCGGCTTTGAAAACATTTATCTGGATTTATATAACTTAACCAGAAGTAATTGTAAGAATAGAATTTTATATGAACACTTTCTAGAAGAGAGAATAACACAATTATTTTCATCTACTAGAATATTAACATGATGAAACATTAATGTTTAGAATTCCAACCCTTGGGGAAATAAAGGCAGACTCTGGAAGCGTATATTTCATATTGTATAAGTCCATATTGTGTCCAAAGTCACGAAACTCGTCTCTTTAGCTTCGTCCTATTGAATTCTCTCATAATTATAATAATAACGAGAATGTTCACACATTGTGTGTTGTTTCATATGTTTCGTGCATGTTCACATAGGTAATCTTTCCTTTTTTTCGCACGCTGTAATGTTTGCGAAAAATAGAGTCTCAATTATTGAACGTGCACTGGTAGCCGAGCGGTATGTAGGAACTATACCTACAAAGGTTCGAATCCCAGACATAATTTTGACTTTTTTATTGTAGAAATACGAAATGTCTATTACACACATTGTAATATAGCTTCCAATTGCTAAGGTTTACTTGATTTTATGGCATTTAAGCTCACACATAGAAACTGAAACACTCTACTCTGTTTTTAAACTAACTAAAATAAATGTTTTATTCCTATATGTAAAATCAATAAAAATGGAAATTAATTTAGTATTGGGCGTTATAACAGATGAATGAGCTCGAGTGTATGCCCAACCAATATTAAGGCAATTCTCTAATAACATTGCATTTATTTTGAAAACGCGAAAAATATGTTATTTGTGTGTTTATAAATGAATGTATTTAAAATATTATAGTTTATCTTCTCAAGAAAAACATAAGGCATTCCTATTAAAGTAAAAATAATAGAAAGAAACATGCACATCGAAGATTCGAACACATGTTGGTCCACTTATAAGATACATGTGTTTTACCGTTCGGCTACTATGCATGCAGCCAAGCCGCAAGGCAACTCCCTATCCATCGCATATCTTTGAAATTAAGCCAGAGTGGTATTACAGCGTATATAGGAAAAATAACTTATTTCACACTAGCCATGTGAAGGCCAAAGTATGGAAAGAAAGAGTCAGACTGAAAACTTCATTACCATAGGCGGGGTTCAAATCATTTAACTTTTCAGTCTGACTCTACCTTTCCAAGGCACATATTGTGAATGCAACGTCATCAGTGCTTCCGATGTTTTCCGAATCGAATTTTTTTCTGTACAAATGCTCCATGTTTCAACAGAAACCAACAACTTAATCACGAGTTTGGTCTTCTACCCGTTCACCAGTACGTCCGCCGGCTGGCACGACTTTTCTTTTACCATCTCCAGTAGGTCCCTGGAGCAATTACGTACAATCTCGGCGCTCGCACTCGCCAACCAGCTCGCCTCAAATGCAGACTGCCACGAGATCTCCTGAGTGACCTCTCCAGTACAGACGACCCAGACGAGTGATACCTATCAAACTTAAAGTCCTCAATTTGTGTTGCAGTGATCCTGCCAAATTTAGCTAGAGGAGTCGCTCACTGCTACCTCAATTGTTGTGTGTACTGTTACTAAGTCTCTCAATAACAAACATCTGTAAAGCATATTTGCTGATCGATGGATAATAATAATAAAAAAATTAAAAAAAAATATTTCTGGTAGTTGCTCATTTTTCGTCTAAGAATGTATGTTCTTAAAAATACATTCCCTAACATTCTGAACTTAAGGACACTTGCGAAGTGGTACACAGACAGAGGTTCCTGACGTACCTCGTGTTTATTGGTCAACAGACAAAGCGACATATGCACTTTTTATAACATTCCATTTCAGCCTGCGAATCTATAGTGCGTTTGACCAGTTTTAGAAGAGTTACTTTAACTTTAGGAGATAACCTTTGTTTCGACGCATGGCCGACCTGTCATAAGTTTACTTGGCACGTGGATTAGGATATTCATAGTGCCTTAAATTGAAGCACACAGATTTCTTATCTATATGCGATTTCTGCTCATTGTAGACCTTAAAGTTAAAGAGTATAGGATTAATCCGTATTGGAAAAACAACTGAAAGACAATTCTAAAATTTCAAAAAGGAATTAACACCGCTAAATGCAAATTTTGTTAAAAGGAGGCAGTAAATTTTTAACATTTTTATGACGAACATTTTTGGCCTCCACGCCCACACATGCTTTCCGTTGCCTTATTAATAGCTGTTGCATGAATATCACATTTTAGCAGCTGAAATTTTATGTATTATTTAGATTCTATGATAAATGATTTTGAGTTGTGTTTAATTTCATTATTATTAGTTGTATTAGCAGGTATGACTAAAAGTGCTCAAATTCCTTTTTAAACATGAATTCCAGAATTCCATGAATTCCAAACGTAGGTTGTGCAGATTTCATAAAAAATACACACTTAGTCACATTTCGTTTCTATAAATACTAACTCTGCTCCTGAGTTTGTCAGAGATAGTAGCTGTGACTCAAACTGTATTAATATTGCTTTAAAATATGGCGTATCCCCGGTAGTTAAATCATTTACATCTAGAATACAGTGTTAAAGACGATAAGCGCTGCCGCTAGAGAACTAGGACCTTATTTATATATGTTTCGTTACCCTAAACATACTGGAATGTTCCTGCGGATATATAAACGAGTATCCTCGCGAAGCGAGGGACTCTTACGGTGATGGAGAGTAAGGAAGTCTGTGAATGTGGAGGTCTGGCGAAGTGGTCTCCCGGAGGAAATGATTGAGAACGAGAAATGCTGTTCTCCAAACGAGTTGGTGACGTCTATGGTGAAGTTCAAGTTCAAGCCAGGTCTACCAGAGTCGAGAGTCCCCTTTAAAACCAAGGAGTCACCGAAGCATCTCCGTGAGGCTTTCCTTTAGGAGTAGTGTAATACCTTGATTTTAAAGTATTACTCCCTTTTGGATAAGCCAATTGCGCTCGTTAATCATCCGGGAAGACTACCGATAACCTCGGTGGGCCGCTAGTGATCTATCACATCATGTTGCTAGCTATCCAGGCTAGTACCGCAGATTCTTTCAGACGTCTCTGGACAGTAAAGCCAGCCAAACGTACCCAATACCCATGGGTGAAGGCACGGAACTGGGGACATGTGTTCGATTCTCCAACGAGTGAAGTATAAGAAAGGACAGGCTGCGTAGGGCGTATTTCAATAGGCCGTTAATTCGTGAAAAAAAAAAATGAAACAGTGAATCTCTTCGCATTAGTGAAGAATTAAGCTAAATCTAGGTGAATGTAGAATACGGTCACTGAGTGACCTTGAAGACTGAGCCAAGTGACAGCTGAAAATCCTGCGTTAAGCTCAGAGAATATAATTCTTTAAATTTAGTATATTTACAACACTGAATTAATTTAATGATTATTTTAATATTTTAATTTAAATTAATTTAATAATTTAAATATTATTACTAATGATGTTTTATTAAACGAAATGGAGGGTGCACCTAAAAATGCTAAACCCCGTCCTTGAAACAAATTATGATTGCACCACAGTATGAAATAAGCCATTTCGATGTTACGAATTCGATGAGGCGCATCGCGGATTTTAGTCACCAAGTTTGCGTGTGTTGCAAAAAAATAATTTTCAATATCTCTGCCTGCAGTGGACAGAATGATATCCACCCCACGCTGTGAAAGCATGTTTGTGACATGTCATCGGAAGGATGTCAGTCTGACAGATACATTACAGTACAGCCAGAAGCTGTGTCTCTCCATTGTCCCAGATTGAATACTCCAAGTTTGTCCAGCTGTGACGTCATGTGCTTCAGTAAGTACCTAAACAAGAAAACGCAGACGTTAACGTGAAAAGCGCCGGTACTACCTCTGGATTTGTGCTCTCATTTGATGTAGATATAGGATTTCGAATCCCCACCATAATCTACCAGCAACAATTATTGTGTAATTTCGTATAACCGTGAATTATTGAGAGAGAGAGAGAGAGAGAGAGAGAGAGAGAGAGAGAGAGAGAGAGAGAGAGAGAGAGAGAGAGAGAGAGGCTTACTACATAAAATAATAGATATCTTTGAAAGTCACAGTTCATTTTAAATAATGTTTATCATGGCATTAGTGTTTCCGAGATATTCGGTATTATTGGTTTGAATTTTGTAATTCTTTAGTCAATATTTGAACTACTGTCACCATTCAGGTACTTCTCCCTGTGTTATGGAAACAGCAGCGCTCATTTAAGCATAGGAATATCGCGTTGGTATCGTGCATTCCCTCTGTACTTAGGAAGGAGATTTGCAAAGAAATAAATTCTGCAAACGTTGATCTCAATAACATGAAACGGATAGAGAAACATAAATTACACATAATAGGCAGAGAAAGCCCACTAATATAACATCACATGTTTACTTTCTCCACTATTTATAGTAAATAGAGGAAGTATTGCATTCCACCCAAATATTCGATATCAAGATTTCATCGGAAATGCAGTTCTGGGATCCGCTAAATATAAAAAAGAATTTAAAAAAATGTCGTGTGTGTGTGTGTGTGTGTGTGTGTGTGTGTGTGTGTGTGTGTGTGTTTGTGTGAACAGCATGACTCAGCTGAGCATAGCTTAGTCAAATATCAAAATTTTATATAAGTTCAGCCCCTACCAAGGACACGACCCGAAGATTTTTATAAAAATTCCCCTCACCTAAGACTACACTTTGTATGCAACACCTTTCGGAAATACAGCTTTTCTCAAAAAATTGTTCTAATGATTTTATTAAAATACCATACGTATAAAATATTTTCATAATAAATGACAAAATATATATCTTGAATGTTCTGGGTATATGCTAAGAAGTCCTCCTGAATATTACTACAGATGCAGAACGCTTTTAAACATACAATTTAGGTGAACCACTTCGAAGAATGTTATGAACTTACTTGTCTGAATGGTTCAATACTTATACTTTTCTTAAAGGAGATGTCCTCCATGATGTAGGAATAACATGCTAGGTTCCCGAGGTCGAGGGTTCAAACCCGGCGGATGGTGACTGATTTTTTTCGGACGTAAATATCCTTAACATATTATTGTTTGGAAGGGCAGTAACGCCAGTGGTCCCGTGCCATGAATACATGGCACGCAGAAGCACGTGACATCACTATTCATTCTTACTTACGGCATGCAAAAGGAAAGGATTTTGAAGAGATCTCATAGCGACCAGCTTTAAAAGATTTCACTACGGCTTAAAAAAATATTATATTCCCATATTACTTTGCGCCTAGCTCGCTTCTGTAGCGTAAGTGGTAGCCTGTCTGCCTCACCTACAATAAATTCGGAGTTCGAATCGCGGTGAAGCTGAATTATCTGGATACAGTTTTCATTCTGAGGTTTTCCCTTGTCCTGAAAGAAGAATGTCGGGTAATTCTAAGCTAAATGAGCCCTGGAACCTGGGCTCATTTGAATATCATTTCATCGTCTTAACGTTGAAGGATGTAAATTTAATAATAATAATAATAATAATAATAATAATAATAATAATAATAATAATAATAATAATAATAATAATAATAATAATAATAATAATAATAATAATAATAATAATAATAATAATAATAATAATAATAATAATAATAATAATAATAATAATAATAATAATAATAATAATAATAATAATAATAATAATAATAATAATAATAATAATAATAATAAAAATAATAATAATAATAATAAAAATAATAATAATAATAATAATAATAATAATAATAATAATAATAATAATAATAATAATAATAATAATAATAATAATAATAATAATAATAATAATAATAATAATAATAATAATAATAATAATAATAATAATAATAATAATAATAATAATAATAATAATAATAATAATAATAATAATAATAATAGCAATAATAATAATAATAATAATAATAATAATAATAATAATAATAATAATAATAATAATAATAATAATAATAATAATAATAATAATAATAATAATAATAATAATAATAATAATAATAATAATAATAATAATAATAATAATAATAATAATAATAATAATAATAATAATAATAATAATAATAATAATAATAATAATAATAATAATAATAATAATAATAATAATAATAATAATAATAATAATAATAATAATAATAATAGCAATAATAATAACTAACAACCCGTGACATCATAACAGCTCAAAACAGATTGCATTATGAAAGGAATTGTAGAGAAAGTTGATCTTCAGATATCTCTCGAAAAAACTGAATATATTTTGTGCAATAAACAAAGCACCAAAATACATGGAAACCAAATATAAAACGAGATTCACAATTTAAATATCTCGGGGAAATAATTCCGGAAAATGGAATCGAAACTAAAGCAAACAAAAAAAAAATTGAAACAGCATATCGGCTTACTCAAAACATATGTAATAACAAATGCATGTCTAAATATAAAAAAATTAATACACTGTAATACTACAATTAAACCAGAGTGACTCTCTGCAGCAAAAATATTAATTTTGAACAGAAAAGCAGCTATCGAAAATACAGAAAAAGAAGAAAGTAAAATTATTAGAAAAATTGTAGGTCCACAAGTCGCAGGTGAAGAATACCAACTTAAAGTAAAAAGAAAATAAAAATAACATACAGATATCCATAATGATATTACGAAACGAAGATTGAAATTTTATGGACATATTCAATGATAAACTTCAAACAGGCTCACAAAACAAATTATGGAATTTTACGAAAATGGAAGTAAACTAGCCACGCCGTGGCTGAGTGGTTAAGCCGCTCGACTCTCGCCAAGGTGGCCCGGGTTCCATCTCAGGCAACCGCAAAGTGAGATTTGTGGTGCACAACACGGCGCTGGGGCGGATTTTCTCCGGGATCTCCGGTTTCCCCCACCATCTCATTCCACTGGTGCTCCATCTTCATCTCATGCATCAACAGTGTTACCGCCTGCGGTGCCGTATGTAGTAAACGCGGGCGTTAAACGTCTTTAGAATGAGTGAGCATAAATGGCAATTATACAAGAGGGGATAAACCGAAGAAAATAACTGAAACAACTGGACAGATGAGAGAAAGAAACCGAAGCATTGAGCTGGTCCCTCAGACCAGCCCAAAGCCTGGGATGGGAGCAAGAGATGTCGATGACAGTATGAGGGCGAAATGAATGATAAGAAAGAGGATGATGATGGAGCAAGTCGTGGAAATATGGCGGGGAAGCCGGAGATCCCGGAGGAAACCCGCTCCAGTGCCGTGTTGTCCATCACAAATCTCACATTTGCTGTCGCCTTGGTGTGAATTGGGTAGTCTAACCTCTCGGCCACTGCTTAGCTAATAATAATAATAATAATAATAATAATAATAATAATAATAATAATAATAATAATAATAATAATAATAATAATAATAATAATAATAATAATAATAATAATAATAATAATAATAATAATAATAATAATAATAATAATAATAATAATAATAATAATAATAATAATAATAATAATAATAATAATAATAATAATAATAATAATAACAATAACAATAACAATAACAATAACAATAACAATAACAATAACAATAACAATAACAATAACAATAACAAATAACAATAACAATAATAAATAATAAATAATAAATAATAAATAATAAATAATAAATAATAAATAATAAATAATAAATAATAAATAATAATAATAATAATAATAATAATAATAATAATAATAATAATAATAATAATAATAATAATAATAATAATAATAATAATAATAATAATAATAATAATAATAATAATAATAATAATAATAATAATAATAATAATAATAATAATAATAATAATAATAATAATAATAATAATAATAATAATAATAATAATAATAATAATAATAATAATAATAATAATAATAATAATAATAATACTAATAATAATAATAATAATAATAATAATAATAATAATAATAATAATAATAATAATAATAATAATAATAATAATAATAATAATAATAATAATAATAATAATAATAATAATAATAATAATAATAATAATAATAATAATAATAATAATAATAATAATAATAATAATAATAATAATAATAATAATAATGATACCTTGCACCTACAACAGTCTGTCTCAATTAACATGAATCAGATAGATGACGAAGCGTTTTTAAGAACAGTGTCTAAAGAGTAGAGAAAGTCATATGAGTACAACGTAAAATATTTTTCAAACATGTTTTGTGAAAGTTCAAGTAAATAATAGAACGCAATACTCAGTTTTGCGAACGTGCCTAAAATATGAGGCTAAAGAGCTGTATCTACTCAGAGTAGATAATATATTTTGCTCTTCATTTTGGGAACCACTAAGAGACCATGACCATTTTATAAACAAACCTTCCAAAGGTTAAGGATTTCACACGTTCGTCAGCCTTGAAACGATACGTATTTCCGTTTGTATTACAAAGAATCCACGCATTTTCATGAGATGAGCTACGGAAAACCACGCAATAACTAACATAGCTCTAACATTAGCCAACTCTACGGAAGCGTGACGTTTCAATCACCAGAAGTGCCGCGTCACAAATTGGGGCGGTAGTCCTGCTGGATGTGACGTTGCACTGTGTCTGAAATATCTTGTAGATAATGAAGATTGCTTTGTTATCATATCACCTATATTGGTCACGTGACAATACGTCACAATGTAGTGTAGAAAAACTGTTATTGCTGTAACCCCCGCAAGCATGACGAAGCAGTTTTTACACGGAGCTGCTTTGGAATGGTCAATTAGAGATACTGTTAAAATAGTAGTACAAGTGTTGTGTATATCTCAAACGATGGTAGACCAACCTCACTGCAGAACTTACATGTGCAAATATCTCCTTGACTCTCTTAGTGAAGGTAAGTACATAGTAGTTTCACAAGAACTACCTTAGTTTATCTATCAGGTACATTTTAAATAAAATCTAGGAACCTGAATAATTGATATCGAGCGGGTACATAGATGTAACTAAGCAACAATGCTGAAGAATTTTATACTTTACATTTCTTATCATAACTGCTTTTTGACAATCCAATTTGAACTCCGCATTCAGCAGACATATAAGAGCCTTTTGGAACAATTAATCAGCATCAGAACTATATGATTTTTTTTTATCAATGTATTAACAGATTTTTTTTCCTTGAGTCCTTTACCGTTTTCCAATATACAAAGTTGTATACAAATACACTTTCTACGCAAAGCATTTACATATTTAAATAAACTTAGAACTACTAAACTTGGCATGAAACGTACATATAAGTTACTACACGATGCATTTGAGAAAGATTCCATAAATATTACAGGATTTAGAATTTTAACTTTTATATTCTAGTAGCTAAACGTAAACTACGTGGTATTTGTGGTAAAGTCTGCTTTTGTTTATTCCTGAGAAGAAGTTCCTAAATGCTAAAAATTTATTCAAGTATAAATTGCATTCTTGTTCGAAATCTCGTTATTTCCCTCTCTCGTCATATAAATAGCAACTGGATAATTCACTAGAAAAGCCCCTAGAATTCGCTAGAAAAGCCCCTAGAATTCAAGAGAAAAGTCCCTAGAATTCATAAGAAATCCCTAGAATTCACTAGAGAACCCATATAATTCATTAGAAAAGCCCCTAGAATTCACTAGAAAGGTCACTAGAATTCATTATAAATCCCTAGAATTTACTAGAAAAGCCCCTATAATTCGCTAGAAAAGCTCCTAGAATTCACGAGAAAAGTCCATAGAATTCATAAGAAATCCCTAGAATTCACTAGAGAACCCATAGAATTCATTAGAAAAGCCCCTAGAATGTACTAGAAAAGCCCCTAGAATTCACTAGAAAAGTCCCTAGAATTCATTATAAATCCCTAGAATTCACTAGAAAAGTCTCTAGAATTCGCTAGAAAAGCCCCTAGAATTCACTAGAAAAGTCCCCAGAATTCATTAGAAATCCCTAGAATTCACTAGAAAAGTCTCTAGAATTCACTAGAAAAGCCCCTAGAATTCACTAAAAAGTTCCTAGAATTCATTAGAAAAGGCCATAGAATTCATTAGAAAAGCCTCTAGAATTCATTATAAATCCCTAGAATTCACTAGAAAGGTCTCTAGAATTTACTAGAAAAATTTCACTGACATGACTGAGCGATTCAAACGTAAATTAAGCAATAACAAAACAGGTGTTATAGGAAAGTGACTAAGTGTATCTGACACCAACTATCTGTAGTAAGCATTGTCAGAATATGGCTTGAGGACTGAAGCGGCATTAAATAACCAAAGTCCGGAATTAAAAATAAAAAAATTGTGTAAAATTCGGTGTATTTACGTATTTAAGGATTTTGCCATTTCATATTAAGAAATAAATATATTTAACTGTTTAAGGCAATGATCTTCCTCAAATGTTCGTAGCATTGTCGTAGTGTATTTTATTGATTTCTATTCCATGTAACCCACACCACTTTGCGTAAGCGCTGGAACGTTTCTGCGCAGTCGGAAGGTATAGTCGCGTTGCTAGAACGGTTACCATGGATTTATCTTTGTTAACAGAAATCTCTCAGATAACGTACTGATTATTCTTGTAAGAGTGAGAGAGGTATTGACGCGCCCCTCGTCAGTGTGCTGAGCACTTATGAATGCATCACTTCAGCCAATGGACTTCACAGGAATCACAAATACAGATAGATGTTTACTCCACGTGGAGTAATCAGTACGTTATCTGAGAGGTATCTATTACCAAAGATAAATCCATGGTAAAAGTTCGAGCAGCGCGACTATACTCCGGAAGGATTCCTAGGGAGTCTACGATCCATCTGAAAATTAGCGAAATTGAAAATAATATGAAAACAAATACCCAGGATGTCGGAAACAGTTAAATGCTTAATGCTGTTTTTAGGAGTTAATGTTCATTAAAACGATTAAATATATAAAATATATTTTCATTACCTTCTCTACTACATAAATATAGTAAACAAAGGAACTTTCATTCCAATATGAAGACTTCGCGAGATGTACCTTTTACGAGACTTCCTGGTTTAAAGAAAAGGAAAACAAAGGTAGAAAGAATTCCGTGTGTATGTCCATGGGTTTGTGACAAAATTCAAAAGACGAAAGTGAATAACTACCATAATACGAAACTAGATAGTTCTATGACAATAATCTTCCTCGTTGGATGAGATGAACTTGATGTCCCGGGTGGAGAAGACGTCTGGATCCAACTTTTCCAGACCGGTTGTTTTATGATGTCTCAATTTCTCCATGCTACAGTCGAAGCATGGAATTCATACGTTATCCCTAACGACCAATACAATCATACCATATTTGGTTATTTTATAACATTTCTTTTTAAAACTTAATTTAAACAATCCAATACTCGATTATAACTGAATAATTTTAAACTTCTAAAATCGTTAAAATAACTTAACATTCATGATTTTCTCCTCTTTCATAACTCCCTCTATCACACGTTTTTATTTCCACTAGTTACATAATCTCGTTCACTTCACAATTCCTTTAAACTATGTATGATTATTTCCTTTTTTTAGTTATTTTTAAGATAGATTTAAAATAACAAATATAAAATTAGTAATATTGTTTCGGGATTTCAAATTAAACGTCTCACCAACACTTGCTATTTAAGTTGAATGTCTTCAAAGATGCCACACGAAGATCTTCGTGAAAATTATGCCACCCCAAACTATAGTTCACATGGGCAAGTTGTGGCTATTTTTAATTTTATCAATAAATTTACGAATGATATTTATGGAAACAGAATATTTTTAAGAATTTGCGTGAAAAATAAAATAAAAATCTGGAATGTTATTTATATTTAACACAGTCTGTGAGCTGCTCTTCATTCTGATTAACGTAAACATAAGAGGTGCAAAAATCGAGTACACAAAAAACATCCATTTTGTTAAAGCATGCATTTTATGTGAAATCATTACTTACGACCTTATGTTTTCGTTTGAATTTTCACATATTTTTGCACTTGCCTCAACTAAAAATCGCTATTGATTTTTCTTTTGTGTGCTAATGCAAAGAGTATACAGAATTTCAAAGAAATTACAGGGCGACACACTCCTTAAAATTCTAGTGCTCTACTTATATACGGTACAACAAAATATATAAATATGCAGTGGAAATTCATCTAGATCACAAAGTAGAGAAATGATACACTTTTGTAAGAACAGTTCTGAAGTGAATGGAAATGGTCAGATGAATTCAACACTTAAAATTTTTGCTGTAGTTACCCTTATCAACCCTTGTATATGCGATTACTTGTTAAAAAGATCCACTGAGCAAATGCATCGACATTAAAAAATCGGTTTGATCTATTAAAATGTTTAATGTGGGCATATAATTGTTAAAATGTTGCTGAATTTCTGATAAATCTGCTTCAAATCAATTTATTCTTTCTTTTTCAAATACTGGTAATCCACAGGTTTTAGTGTAGGGTGGTTTCATTGAGTTGTAGTTTATCTGGGAAATTCCTATCATAATACTTTATACTAATATACAAGCATCATAAAATTCAACATGTTATAATAAGTAAGTAATCCAATCCACCTCTGGGCAGGGTTTATTATCTTTTGAACTTAATTTAATTTTTAACTATGCATTACATATATTTATAATAATTTGAATTATTCCTGTTCCGTTGGGTAAGGATTATTTCGTGCTACAGATTGTTTTGACGTTCATCGAAATAACAATGTATTCGAAGCCTAGTATGCACGTGACAGTTTCAAATGATGTTAGCTTGGTGTTTTCTCTTCCTAGTTAGATTACAATGTTAATGATGTGTCGTATGTGGGAACTTGAAACAAAACAAAATCGCAGAGAGATAACGGCTCGCTAATGTTGTGCAAACAAGCAGCCTTGTGTGGCAAATCATCCTGGAGGTTGCTGTGACGTCACGACCTTCAGATAAACACAGCATTAGTTTCCTTCCTTCCGGAATGTTTACGGGTTTGGCCTTGCCGAGGTGATACAAGGGGAAGCCTGCTGGTCTTAGTAATAGCAGGATGACTTGTAGCTGAAGCAAGGGAGTGGGGGAGATTCGCACCGCGCAACAACGTGGTCAGTGTCATATGGTTAGCCGTCATGAAGACTAGGATAGTAGCCCTCAACGTGCAACACCTACATCCAGGTTAGTCTCTTCTAGTGTCAAAATGTGTATCTTTATAACCTGCCTGCAATTTTGTATTGGTGCTTTAACACCTGCCCTGAAGTATCTAAGCCCAGGTATTTGTAAACACAAGTCAAAATAAATTTCAGCACATTTTTCCAACTTCCTAGCACTCGTGTTTCTTTTAGGAGATTAGTGAAAATTAACAACAATTAATAATAACAATAATTCTTTCACAGATTTATACTGTTGCCAAAATCATTCCATGAAAACAATTTATGCTTTTTAAAAAATTCTGACTCATCACTATAAATAAAACGCTCTAATACTGTGTGATATTTTATTTAACTCACATTTGATTTCGTCCATCCAAGCCGTAATCAATCAAATTCCATGTTTTTAAAACATTTATTTTATGCCAATGTTAAAAAGACAGGTTTTTAATATTCTGAAACAAACGATTAAACCAATCCTACTTTGAAATGTTTGCCTAAATGCAAAGGTTTGTTTGCTGTCTGTTTGTTTGTTTAGATTTTCGACATTTTTAAATTGATTGTGCTGAGTTATCGCATCACTTTTTAGGTGTTCGCGGGTACTTATAATATTAAATGTAAAATTATAAAGAAATGCTTATTTTCATTTTGATATGATGCAGTTATTTAAACATATTATGAAATGTTTACGAATAAATATAGAATAAAAATAAAGAGTTCTAAATGGCTATTTTATTTTGTTTCGTAATTGTTTAAACGTAAAATATATCACAACATAAAAAAACAACAAACGTTGCAGTAACCGAGAAAAGCGGGGGGATTCAAGTCGAATAAATTCGTACTGATATAAAAAAGACACACAGTGACTCTGGAAAGTATTCTTTTCCACATTAAGACTTTATATATCGAGCGTTAATAAATTGTCCATTTTTCTAGTTTTACAATATTTGGAAATTGTACTGATTCATGCACCTTTTCATGTATAGATTTTCAAAAAGGATTGTATGCAGGCACAGTTGATAGAATTACTTTATATAGCACAAATGTTAACCGCTTGTGCCTACCTATTACCACAGAAATACACTTGTGAAGTCGTAGACGGGTGGGGGCGGTGTTAATGAAGGAGTTCCTCATTTGGATAACGTTTTTCTCTGTGAGTTCACAAGTAATTTTCACCGTACTTTCCGGTATATGCCAATTATTTTGTCTCCTAAACTAATTTTAATACTACACATAAAGAACTAAAAAACTAATTTTATATATAATGCACGTTATGCACTATATACAGCACATTACAATTTCGAATGCTGTTAACCTTATTTGCTGCTATATTGTTCTAAATCGTGTCACTGTTATTTTGGTAAATAAATGCTACTTTTTTAATCTTTTAACTCACATAATTGCATACATAAAATTATCAATATTTTCCTTGGGTACATAAACAACTACACCACAAAAGTATACGGTTAAAACTGGTTAAGAATTGGTTAAGAATTTAGGAAATAAGAATTTTCACATAGACCTGCACAAAACTATAATATATTATTGCACAATATCACGCTACATCGCCCATTAACATTTGTGCTGCTTTTATGTTGAAGCTACTTGCTTTGCCGAGGCTAAGATAAGACCAATTTGACAATTACTTTAAAAAGGAAAGAAAAAAGAAAGAGCAGTTAAAGAATAACATACTACTGCATTTTATAATTAGACTAGCGTGGCAACAAAGGCGTCACAACAGTAGAGCAGGACCACCTGTTATCACGTTATTTATTCCAGGTGGCGAAGATATTTTAATATCCCTGCTCAAGTTGAGAATCGACAATGCAAAACTAAGAATAAAACAAAAAAATATGTTTCAATTCTTGTCTCTCACACATTTTGTGATAAATTAGAGATAAATATGATGGGATACTAACAGACCAGAAAGTAACTTTAAAACACTGAAGGAATATTTTTTTAAAAAAAAGTTGTGAACATGTTTAAGTTTATTGTTTGTTTATTTACTTATTTTTGTTTTAATCTCAAAAGCATTTCACAAATTTTGGAATATATTATGCATGGTTGTGTATTCTTTAAGTATTTAAAACTGATAGCTTAGTGATAAAAAGCAATTCTCGCAACTTAACTCGGTACTACATTACATTAACTAAGCAGAACCATTCCAAAGGTCAAGACAGCACATAGAGAAAGCAAAGATTTAGTACAACATATATCAAATACTACAGTATCACTATGTAAGCGGGAAATCCTGTGTTTTCTATAAATATTGTACAAATTCATTCCAGTATTTGTGTCAGTGTCACGAAAATTACTTTATGAAATAGGTACGTCATGCTCTTTAGACTCATTTGGAGGTACCAAGAACGGTATGTGAAATGCAGAATATCTATCTCAGAAGCAGGTATTTTCTTTTTCTTTTTTTCCGCACATATTTCATTCTTTCTATGAAGCTTATCTATTTTTGGGGCTTCAAAAGAAGTGCAGAGAAAAAAATAAATTTCATTCTACTAAAACTGAGAAGTGCAGAGAAAAAATTAATATCATGCTACTAAAACTGAAATTCAGTATGTGGTGTAGGATTGATTTTTTCTTGTTTTGCAAGAAGAGATTTTGGGACAATAGCTTTTATTTGTAAGCTTTGCATATTCATTGCCTGGGAGTGCAAAGTCTGAGATAAAAATTAAATTACTTTTTAAATGTATAAGGTTTGCAGGAAGACACGCGAATTTTCATAAAATTATTGTAAAAACCATGCCATACGAATAGAATTAATCACTCTATTAGAAACAGAAGCAATACGGCAGTCAGATATACCTCAAGAGTAGGGAGGTTGGTACGTAAACTTCCTGGTTTTCCTTGGCTACAGACAAGTGAACAGTCCTCTTTTTAAACCAAATAAATTTATTTGTTGATAGTTATATTTCTTCAGCTCATCCTTCCAATCAAGCTTGTTCTAGTGAAATGTGTATATTTTGATTGTTTCGTAATTTCTCAGACTCCTGATGAAAAAATAAATAGAGAACACTAGAATTGAAAAGCTAGCTAAGATTATTGAAATCTTACATCAGTGTTGGGGAGATTATTATTTATGGATAACACAGTATGCCATGTAGCATACTTCTTTTAGCAAATAAGACAAGAATATAATGGACATTCAGTGCAAGTCAAGTGATAGGTTTCAGAGTGAAATGCACATTCTCAGTGTAAAATACAAGTGCCTGAATTGCTTCTATGTGACACGATAATTTTAATGTAGAATTGTTCTTATGGATAACACAGTATGCCATGTAGCATACTTCTTTTAGCATATAAGACAAGAATATAATGGACATTCAGTGCAAGTCAAGTGATAGGTTTCAGAGTGAAATGCACATTCTCAGTGTAAAATACAAGTGCCTGAATTGCTTCTATGTGACACGATAATTTTAATGTAGAATTGTTCTTATTACTTCAATCGTGAGGTAATATATTAGGATAACTTACGGAGGGGATTCGGCACAGCAACCAATCTTGTTCTATTGTACCTATGCCCCCAAGTGGAAGCTTGAGACGAGAGGAGACAGAGAGCTTCCAGTTTACAAAATTACGTAAAATAAATAAAGTGATTTCTGTAAGAGAAGGGCGAGTTTGACATTGCGATAGAATACGCAGCTGTGGAAAGTTATGTTTTCTATGTTGCTTTCTAGTATGGAAAAAATGGTTAATTTTGACTTAGTGTAGAGTCTAAGTAATTAATTTTCATAAATGTATCCTCGATATTCCTTTTACACCACTTGGACAGTGCGCTGTTTCCATTTGTAGGTCAATGCGTCATTTGAGAGCAACGTACTTCCCATAGACTCTGGAAATGCTAATGACGAAGCTTTTCTGGTACGCTGCACGCCGTGGATAGATCGATATACTCCGATTTGAACTGTGATACGCCCACATTCAGCAACAAACTGAGCGGAAATGTCAACATTGTTGCGCGTTACTCGCGCACTATAATTATACTGCGTTCATATAATACATGACCACATAAAGAGCTATTGCCCCATATTTAGAAAGCAATAAGTTGCGCAACAGGTTTGCGCCACGTGGCGCGATGACGGCTGAGCATGCGCACAAACCTTGTATTGCACATGCAAGGCCGGAAGCACCAATCCCTTAGTGCTGTCGAAACGTCTTGGGTATTCCAGACCAGAAACGAAGTTTATATGCTCCGAGAGTGTAAACTTAAAGGAAAGATTTCCGAAATGTTGACCGGTGTTCCTATTAACACAAGTGAATATTCCTTTGTTCCAGCCAAGAAGCGTCCGAGGATGAGAGCGTTCTGTCGTTCAGCAACACTTCCACGTCTGAGGCGTGGTCCATTGAAGGAACTACCAGGTAAGAACCACATCAACTGCAACGATCGCGTGATGCATAGATAATTTTTGGATACTTCTTAAGGAAGATGAGCTAGCGAACATAACTAGTGGTAAATTTAAAAGTTGAATATCAATTATGTTGAAAGTAAGTGCTTAAGTTGCACTTTTGAGAGGTTCAGACCAACATTAATCACCTTGGCCTATAATGACTTACTAGTTAGTTCTTGTATTTAAAGATACCAGTAACAAATAAATGAAGAAATATATTTTGGACCTGATCTGCTGCTGCATATGGTCATACTTTCCAAAATGGGCGATGGACCGTACCTACTTTCTCATAATTCCTTCATTTGTAAACATCTAAACCGGGAAACAAGTAACACAGAAATATATGTGTGTCTGAGTGAATCTCATGGATGCAGTCGTTAAATTAACTCCCATTTTAATGGCATATAATTACAGGCAAAGCTACAAGGAAATTTATGATTAGTAATTTCACCAAAAGTTAAAATTTCGATTGAATTAGAGGGATTGAATAATAAATAAAAAAGTATATCTAGAGAAAATTAATACTGGGATTTAATTAAAATTTTCATAACTGAAACAACTTACTTAAAGATTGAAAGTAATTATTTATTTCAAGTTAATAAAAATGCAAGTTCAAGTCTAATAATCATTGATCAGAATAAGGCCGCCTGCTGCAGCTTCATTACTTCCTTCGTCTTTCGGAAATGAAGTATTATCATTCATACATAGTACATATATCTTTTTATTTAATTTTATTGAGGTTTTAAATAAACTTAAATAGCTTAATCGTCCCTTTCATTTCCTTCGTTTTATCGTATCTGCTTAAATAATTTAATGTAAAATAGTCGTTATGTTTTGTTTTCAGAGAATACTTCCGTATTTCCTTAAGCTTTTGCATGATAAATATAGGTAATGTACCTAATATACAAAAGTGCGTTTATCAAATGTGCTTCGATTTTAATTGCTATCTGTAAAAATTGACTATTTGGATAAAAAATACATAAAATACTTTGAATAATCGTTCTTCTACTGCAGTAGGAACTCATTGATTCCGTTTCTGATTTCAAGAATTACTTGTATGCATCTTTCAGCCTGTTTAACAAATAAAAGTAGCCCAACAGTTCGTGCTATTGTATTGTCACACACAGAATATGTTGAAAAAGTTTTGCTACAAAGGAAACTGAGAATGTTTTATGAGGCGCCTCACTAACCTTCTCTTAAATATTACTAAGTCTCTTTTAAACTATTCTTCCTAAAATTAGAATTGCTGTGTAGTTAACCTGCAGATTATAGTTTAGTTGGCATCCTCAGGTATGGTCAAAGAACCTGTGACAACAAATTACAGAGTTGCAGTCAATATATTTACCTGAAAATACCTAACGCATTTCATAAGCCATGTGGAAATATGAATAATATTTGAAAATATGGGTGACCATTCTTCAGATATGTACAAACAAAAGCAAAATGCAAGAATTTTTAAATAGACACTTACGCCTGCTACTCATTTCTAGAGCAGGGTAACTTTTCAGAATTTCAATCGTTGATCAGTAAGAAAGCACTAAGACTGATTGGGTGTCACTGGCGTTTCTAAACCGCAGAGAGAGATAGAAAGAGAGAGAGAGAGAGAGAGAGAGAGAGAGAGAGAGAGAGATGAGAGAGAGAGAGAGAGAGAGAGAGAGAGAGAGAGATAGATAGATAGAGCGAGAGCCAGTATAGTAAATTATCTAAAATGTGCATCTATGCCAAGTGCGTGACTAGAGAAATGCTATAAAAACGTCAACATGACAGTTAAATCTTGTGAAGGGATTGCAAGGCAGATAAGTGAGCCACAAATTAGCGACAGATGACACGAGTACCGCCGAAATATATTTTAACTTTGTTGACACAAGCTGCAAAATGTTTCGGAGCGTTCGTGAAGATAGGAAAGAAACAACTCAAACTGCTATGTTCTTTATGCGTATTTCGGCTCCGTTTCTGACCGAAAGTATTGAAGCACCTATGGTCTTTACTTATGTATCGTTTAGGTACATTATACACTGTTTTATTTTTGTACTTCCTTTTTGGGTAAGCTTAAATCATTCCCGAAACCTTTTCCGTGTAATGCAAGTTAAGAATTGTTTTGCCACTTTAAGTCAAAGCAATGACTTTATAATATAATTGCTATAAATTTCTTTCGAGCCTACATCTTATATTTTCCGTAAGGGTAAACCTATGTAAATGTTATGTAACGAAAATGGCAGTCAATTCATTACTGTACGGATTAATACTTAGTTTCTTCTTAGCATTTTTGGCACGCATCTTTAAACTGAAACAACTTTCCGCTTAGCATGTGCCCTTATTGCAGTAGAAACAAAAACAAATAAAAGTGAACGGAAAGTTATAGCGATAGAGACTGAACAGGAAAGGTAGAAGAGAGAAAAATATAGCTTGCACTAGATATCAGATAGTCACTAGATTTATTCTTTCCTCAGCTGCGTAAAAGCATGTAAATCTCACACTGTAAAGTTGTTCATGAAAAACAGACATAAATCTAAGTGGTGGTAGTTTGTTTGTTCGCATTTTGTTATTTCTCCTAGGGTGCAGCAAAGCACCATACACATTATTAAATAGCGTGCAGTTAGATACAAAAATTGTGCTTTTGGATGCGCCTGGTTTCTGCTGAAAGGAGTATCTAACATCTTAGAAATGTTGTTTCTTATTAGACACTCTTTAGCGCCTGAATCTTACTGACCTACGGTATATTTCGGGAAGTAAATATTAAACAACAAAATAATATCACGAGAGTAAGAGAGAACATAACAGGTGAATTGCGTTTGGATGTAAATAATGGGATTGCGTTTTATGAAAACTGTATCAAATATTAAGTGGAAAATTTAACAGTGACGTATCTGAACATAACAAGACTTCCACAGTTAGTAATATTAGGGCTGACAAATATTCGACAGCGGATTGGAAATACGGAACATACAGATACAGAAACCACTCGAACCTACTGCTGCGGAACAGGAAATATGGCTAAAGATAACTTTAGAGGAAATAGAACAGGAAATATAGATGTCGGGATAAAGGACACTTTTGTGCACTTTGAACACGAAGGAAATGAATTTTAAAAAATGCAATTTAAGAGTAGGACCAGGGTACTCAGCCACGTGGAGAAAATAAATGGATGTGAGGATATGTGGTGCGCGAGATGATAAAAGGGATGGAACAAATCACGCAGCTGTCATTTACAATCGACGTAGGGGAAGCGATATATGGGAAACCGGAGAAAAGATGACGAATGTAGCTCTACAAACCAGAAAAATGAGCGACAGGATGAGATAAAATAGCAGTAAAAAATAAATGAATTGGTCTAGATCTTAAGCTACCGCAGCCTTTAAGAAATCCAAGCTTCAGATAAGAAAAGCGTTGTATTACACTTTTGACTTTGTAATACACAACAGATTTTTGTATTAAATCCGTGATATTTTCTTTTTTGAAGTGGAAGAGTAACTGTTACATGCACACAAGTAACTCTAATCAATCATTGACGCATATTCTTCATACAACATCTGCATAGATAGGCTTTAAATGTTTACAATTCTACCAAAAATCTACATGAGAGTAGATAAAAGCTTTCCCTAAAATTATGAAGCAGGGTGAAAGTACAAGCGATGCCCCATTTCAGTGTTGCCTATGAGTTGAAAATTTGTCCTGATATAGACAACCATTCAAAATATAGCAACATTTGGAAAGACGTTGAGGTATTGTCGTGCTGCTCGAACTGTCACTATGGAGTTATCTTTGGCAATAGAAACCTTTCAGAGAACGCGCTGAGTATGTGAGAGGGGAACTGCCGCCGCTGCCCGGCCCTGTGCTAAACACCAATGAACGCATCACTTCAGCCAATGGAATTCGAAGGAATCACAAATGACAGATGTTTACTCCACGCGGAGTTATCTGAGAGGCATCTATTACAAAAGATAAATGCATGGTAACGGTTCGAGCAGCGCGACTACACAGCTAAAAAGTTCTACTTTAAGTATTTTGATACATTAGATAAGCATCCTTACTTTTTTAAAATGTCAACATTAAAAGCAATCTCTTCGATATGGCTCATGAAACAGGTGACGCAACAGTAACAAAAATAAAATGAAAGACGTGATCATTATTTGCCTTATGCACAGCCTACTCTTATGTTAAAGTTGTGAATGAATTCTGTGCATGGCTACTTTAAGCTAATGATATTTTAAAACGACATTCTGACTGATTTAACATAAAGGCTTACGGTAACTAAAGCCCAAAACAAAACCGAAAGACTTAACTATTTTCATTGCACTAAGCGATGATTTGTTGTGCTTCAAGAGGTTATTGTCGATTTACCAGGATATAAGTCCTGCGCCGTGGCGTAGCGGGCTAAGGCAGCATGCCTTGGTCCCTGGCCACGGAAAGCGGCCCGGGTTCAATCCCACCCATGTGGTGGGGATTTTAGGTCCCGGGTATAGGACCGATGCCCACTCAGCATCGTGAGGAAAGTGAGGAGCTTACGCTAGGTAAGCGGCCCTGGTCACGAAAACCAACATTTCGGCTGGGGGATGCCGAGATGCTGACCACATCTCCTCCCCGTATCGGTTGGATGATCGCCCACCTCTGCCTTGCGTAAGTGGGCGTGAGGCCGGCAGTCAGGTTGGTAGGCCTTGGCCCTCTAAGGGCTGTCGCGCCATGGGTTATTATTATTACCAGGATATAAGCTTATGAAAGAATATTCATGGAAATCTAGTACATCGCTCAAGTCAAGTGTTCGTGCTACTATAATTACAAAACCATCTTCAATGTAGAATCTTCGAAGCATGGCTCTTCAAATAATGTTCCATTTATATGATGGACAATCTTGTCCTTCAACAAATGTTTTCAATGCCTTCATATGCCTTCATCCTCGGAAGGAAGGATGAGGTGAGAGGAGACAGATGACGGCCGACCCAAGGAGTCGCGACAGCGTCGACACTCCCGCCGACACTTCTACTCTGAAAGACCACCAGATGAGAGATGATGCGAAATGACAATGGAAGTGAAATGGAGGGACAGGAAATTCGGGGGATGTAAGCAACCAACCGATCATTCGCCTGGCGAGCCGGGAAACCCACCGGAAAAACCCATGGATCAGGTAGGTCGGCCACGAAAATTGAACCCAGGCCTACCGAATGCGAGCCACAGACGAAACTGCCTGAGCCATCCCACTCGGTTCTTTTGGAACTACGATATTGGATAACCTGACGAAGACTTTACCGTATGAGGAAACTCATTGTTACAGAAATTCAAACGTCATTATTTAACGTTGTCGAGCATTGTTTCATTGTGTGCATTCATTTCTGTTTGAAGAATTTTCAGATGTTTTATTGTATTTTGCTGGACGTTCTGTTTTGTATCCCTGTAGGGACTATGCATTTGTTATTGCATCTCTTGGAAACTACAGGACTGGTTGACTAGTTTGTCGCCGGTCAAGAAGACTCGGAATACTCCTCATTTAGAGCTTGGTGCGGTCACATATTGAATCATCATTGAGTGTGTTCAACCCGTGAGCAATTATCCGATTCATACGCAGTTGTCACGTTACGAAATCTCCTTGTTTCTCATCGCAAAGGAATTTCACTTGGTGGCAGGACTCTCGCTTTCGGAACATAACGCTTTTTCACGGTAATAACAATGACGACTAGGAATGACTAAGCTAATATACCTTGCGGCGAGGACTCACGCCATCTTTGGTCTGCTGTACATTGAGGTCATCGGGAATGTCTCGCACAAATTAACTGTGCCATATTATTTCCTTCCTAGCACACTTTACTATTGACGTATATACACGAGTAATAATTTCTCGCTAGTGGGCTATGACGCGGGTATATTAAATGTCAGTTGCTCATCACACACGCCATTTCACAAGTCGCTCTAAATCAATGTGGTTCAAGTATTTTCCTCATAGGGAAGAACATTGTCTGCCACCTTTGAAATACGTAGGCAAACCTATGCAAACATTTTTATATGATAAGTTCTAAAAAAATACTCAATATGCCATGGACCTGGAGTAATTTTCAGGTCATTTCGTTGGATTATCTTTAGAGTGCAGTAGCATTTGTACAATTTGTACTGCATATCCAAATTTACAATCACGGTAAGATAAGCTTATTTTCTCAAAAATTAAAGCCATATATGTTGTAAAGTATACTGATTATCTTCAGAAATTAATAATATCATTACAGCCTATATATATATACACACACACACACACACACACACACACACACACACACACACACACACACACACACACACACACACACACACACAAATATAACAATTTGTAACTTATAACTTCACATATAAGAAATGATGATTGTTTTTAGAAATTGTCTGGCATCGCGATTTCATATAAAACTTTTACATATCCTCAGCCGAAAACAAAGCCGTTGTCATCGAATGCTAGATGTTAAATCTATCGGACCATTTAATTGCTTTAATAATTTAACTTCTGTTTTTATTTCATGGTTAAATGACCAAAAATGATCCAAAACGGCCGATTTATATCTGTTTACACTTAATGTTACGAAAATGTTCTTTCGTTCTAGTTTTCAAATTATGTTTTGTCCTTCCAATATAAACTTTATCACAATCGAAACAAACTGATAAATACTAAACTTTTTATTATTAGGAATTTTATCTTTTATGGTGAAATGCAATAAATTGTTAATACTATATTTATTTTGAGGAACTAAAGTTATACCAAATTCTTTAACAAATTTTTGAAAATGTTTAATAACCCAAGAATGGTAAGTAAATCTTATAAAATTATAATCGTCTTTTATTTTTTTAAGGGTAGAAATATCATTAACCTTTTTTTTAAATTTGATTTTTTAAATTTTTTTATTTATAAAGTCTTTATTAAAACCATTAATTAAAGCAATATTATTAATATGTTTATATTATATGTTTATTATATGTTTATTATATGTTTATTATACTATATGTTTATATATAATTATTCCTATTAATAAAAAATCTGGTATTTATCAACTTAATTGTTTCGATTTTTTTTTAAATCTGTTTGCGTTCTACCTAATCAGCTTTGTGGTAACACATTCTACGTACACAGTATTTACAGTTGAGGTTGTCCTTCAGTGACTTATTAAGTCACTGAAAACTGAGTTTTTGTCAGGTTAAATCAGTTTGAGTTTCTATATTTTCAACGGAATTATGATACACTTTGACCTAAACTATTAAAAACCACTGCCTAATTAATGGATACTTTTTTTCTTTAGATAATTTAACTTTATATTTGATATAAATACACGTTCCATAAGATAGAAAGTGACATATTTTTGCTGTTATAAAGGCATGCAATTAAAAAAGAAGCCTTCTGACATTCCATATCTACTAAAACAAGCTTAAATACAATGTTTAAATTTTAAACGAAATTGTTTAAAATTAAAGAGCAATAATATTTCCTCTTAATTTGTAATTGGTAGACGTAAGAGTTTCTGAATGTCAACTTATTCAAGTTTTACGCATGTCTTTGTGAATTATTAAAATTAGGGCGCAGTGATACTATTGGTTAATTTTAATAAAAATAGCTCCTATTTAAGTAAACGTGTTATATTATGTTTTAAAAATATGTTTTAAAAATATGTTTTAGTCAGGAAATGTATTAATAATTATACCAGCTCTTAAACTACTACGTCTCTTAAGATGAATACTTGATGCTAGCTTGTAATGGGTACCTTGAAACCATAAATCACAATTTTAAATTTTAGATGTATACGATCTTTTTTTCACACAAGAATAATTTAAGGATTTTTATGATATTAATATAAAATACCTGAAGTGCCTATTCAATTTGAAAATATGCTGTAATGATTACGTAAAATATGAAGCTATTAACAGTGAAGCAAACAAATATACACAAATATAACAATTGTTAACTAAAACTTCACTTATTTTACAAGAAATGATGCTTTTCTTATAAATTGTCCGGGATCTCTATTTCATGTAAAACTTTTACATATGTTCAGCCAGAAACAAAGCCGTTGTCATCGTTACGAACGCTAGATGTTAATATGTTCTTGTTAGTACTACCAAAATGAACACAATTTAAAAACAGAATCGACTGCCGGTATTTCAAATTCATTACACGATGTATATTTTTTAAAATAAATATCTTTTCCCAAACCATTAAAGCTATCGGTTCATTTAATTGTTTTAATAATTTAACTTCTGGATATTATTATTACTATTTATTTATTGATGATGATGATTATTATTATTATTATTATTATTATTATTATTATTATTATTATTATTATTATTATTATTATTATTATTATTATTATTATTATTATTATTATTATTATTATTATTATTATTATTATTATTATTATTATTATTATTATTATTATTATTATTATTATTATTATTATTATTATTATTATTATTATTATTATTATTATTATTATTATTATTATTATCATTATCATTATCATTATCATTATCATTATCATTATCATTATCATTATCATTATCATTATCATTATCATTATCATTATCATTATCATTATCATTATCATTATCATTATTATTATTATTTATTATTATTATTACTATTTGTATTTATTATTATATATCATTATCATTATTATTAATTATTGTTAGTATTAACTATTATTGGTCCTGTCCTACACGCACCGCGTCAAGGAACTATCTATTTTCTATGCTCCGTCCTACACTGGTAATAGAAGGATTTACGCTGATATACTTTATATTAGCCCGCCTCGGTGGCGTAGATGGTAGCATGTCTGCCTCACGTTCAAGAGGTCCCGAGTTCGAATCTCAGTCAGGGTGAGTTACCTGGATAAGGTTTTTCCGGGGTTTTCCCTTATCCTTCAAGACGAATGTCGGGTAACTCTAAGCTCCATGGACCCTGGACTCATTTGAGCCCCATTTCACCCAATTCATTCCCGTCCGATATAACTTAACTTTGGGGCGGACGTAAATTACAAAAAAAAAAAAAAAAAAAAAAAAAAAAAAAAAAAAAAAAAAAAAAAAAAAACGTTATATTAGCCATTTGCACTTAAATTGCAAGTCTACTTTTACTGCCGGATGAAACAGCATAATCATAGGTTAAAGCAAGTAGAAAGCTGCAATGAATCTGCTGAATGCACTGATACACAAACTGGCATTAACAAGTTCAATGATGTCATATGTAATCTTATAGCTATAATTTTCATTCACTGTGTGTTATTTACTTGCATACGGTACAATGCAAGATTTGAATGATTCATTTACTACTTAAGGCTTAGGTGTTAATTATATAGCCGTCCGAGAACTCCAAAGACTGTGTTTCAATATTTTGTTGGCATTTGGAAAACTCGGAACGGAATATTTTACGATCTTGTGCATATTACACTAGTATTGCGAGACATCAGTGATTAGAGTACTGAAATACACAGCGTTTTCGGTGAGTAATAAATTAAAGCAATGCGTGTAAGAAATTCAGTGGAAATCCGAGAAAAATTTGAAACTGTACTTTCTTACAAATTATATGTACATATATGTATGTTTTATTACTAAATTTTTACACCTTACCACCTGAATTTGCTAACAACGACAGTATTTAAATACTCCTGAACACAACACTCTAATGCATAGTCGATCTAATTTTCTTTTCTGAATTTTTATTTCTTCAAATGTCATCAGAAGTTTTTGACCGATTAACTTCTGATTTTCAGAAAAATTTAATGGTACAAGGCCAAGTTTTAAACGTTGCTATTAGGTTGCGTTTTACTAAATATTTTCATATCGTAGTATTCATAAAATATAAAAATTAAAAAAAAAACTGCAAACAGCTGACTAGGACGTAACAAAGCGTTTGACACGCAGGGAATTTATATTAAGAAAATTAATTCATTAAATGTAGAACAGAACATAAATATTTTGAAAACAAATGCATATAGCAATTTGAAATTCTGTATACTTTGTTATTCGTTTAACATACCATGAAGAGAATTGTGGAATTGTTAGCGTACATGTTACTGACTTACGGTTTGTAGATACATACTAAGTGGCATTTGCAGTAGTAGTTACTAAAATGTCTAACTTGCATCCTCCTCTGTAAGCTATCAGGTTCTCATATCACCTATGCACACATTTTTTTTCTGGAAAGCGTTTGTATATAGTGTAGAGAAAAAGAATTTAAAAATTCACTGCATTAGAGATCTTTATCAATAACCAAATGTGTGTTTCAAACAAGAAAGTGAAATCTATAAAAGAATCATTCATCGACAAACTACCAATAACAAGTAATTCCATTAAAAGACAAGGTTTGAGCACGAAGAAGATTTCAACGAAACACCAAGATAATTATTTTTAATTAGTTTACGTTCTTAATTAATTTATTAGAAAATAATGACAAAAATTCCTAATTTCAATGTTCTCACGCTCGAAGCCCTTTTCAAATCACGTGCAAGCTAAACGAAACTAATAGAAACTAAAAGTCATGCTTATGGTAATTTCCATTCTCGTGTCCTTAACATGGCAGAAATTAACAAAGAAGGAATGAAAGGATGTATCCATTTGCTAGGAGAATTTCAAAATAGAATGTTGAAACTTTGGAAGTGTTGCCTCAACATATGTTATTTACAGATGCGACTGAAATCAAGATGGTTCAGCGAAAACATCAAAGAAGGTCACTTTGACCCCTTTGACGGTCTCTCTTTGTTTATCTAGCCAAGCGCCTCCCCTCTTCTCAACCACAAGCGGCCCTAAAATGCTTCCAGAGGCAAGATGATTCATGCTTGACGAGAAAGCATCGAGGTTCTATAAAAAGTGGAGTACCTTTCAACCAGACGGACTGTCCGCACCACAGAAATGTGAGAGAGCAGACGCAAACGGTTCTCAAGGACTAGGAAGGACGTTAAGAGTATCATTAGTCCTGCTATGAGTCACTCTTGTAGTTTCATTCCTTCCTAACTATTGTTTCAGAAGGTCTGGCGCCAAAGCCTTGGCGATCATCCTTCAGCTCTGTAGTACCAAGGCATACAACAATCCATTCCTCTCGCAACAGAGTAATAGAACATTGTCAAAGTTGTACCTGTGCCACGGTGTTTAAATTTAGGAAAGTAGCGTTAGCTAATATATCTGATCAAAACGAAAAGTTGTTATAAATTAAATGTCGCTTTTGTCCTGTTTTGTTTCGTGTAGAAGCATGTCATCGTATCAGTCGTCAAATCATGGTATACTGAATGAAGAAACAAACGAATGTGTTACGGAATACTAATTAAAGCTACCAACAATGGGAATGAGAAAATAGTTAACCTCAAAATCAAAAACAATAAATACATATTTTGAGTAACATAACTTATCTTAAAACTGACACCCTTTGAAGAGAATTAGTTATTGGTGTTGTATTATTTGTAAAATGACAAACGAGAGTTTTCCATAAATCTAGTATAATGCACGATAACTTTTCAGGGAACACCTTTTCACTGTTTCTCGAACAAGGTATACTACATAATAATAACTAATGTTCTTTATCTGGGAATAATCCGCTGAGGCTTCCTATGAAAACATCATTACATTGTTATTATGCAGTAGTTTAAACAATAGGTTTATCTTGCTCATACATTTAAAAACGATTAATATTGGTGACCACTCCGGAAAGCTTAAGGGTGGACTCCAGCCTACCTCAGCCCACCTGCTGCTGCCGCAGCTGATGACTGGAGCAGCAATAAGCCGTTTTCAGCCAGCAGGTGTCCGTTTTTAACTACCAACAAGATTTCACTTAATACATGACTACTACAAAATTTGGGCCTATTTCCGAAAGTGGCTGCCAGGGACGATTCAAAGATGTCAAAGATAACATGTCTCGTTCTGTTCTTCAAAACCTTAGAAAATAGAGGGAAGTGTTCCTTATACGTCATATTGAAAAGAAATTAGAAGACCAAATCCGCTATACCTAGTTGTAACTAAAGGCCGGAGGCGTGCGTTTTTCCATAGTTATACTGCACATTGACTGTACTGTTATCGCTCGGGCATGCAAACAATTGCCTAAGCATGACAACCACCTCACTGCGAGGAAACAAAACAGTCGCTTTATGCAAACACTTGCACGGCAGTGCTTCACTAGTTTGCAGAGTACTACGTCACGTTGTTTCCGACGTTTGCACATTTGATGGCCGTGTTGTACATCTAATATAATTCATACGCTTATGTCCAGCTAATTTGTATTGCATGCGAAAACCTTTATGAAGCTCGCATTCCGGTTCGGGTACTGTCAAGCGCCCACTCTGGCTCTCGATTTTTCGTAAGTTTCCCCGGTCGGTAAGCGAATGCTTGCGTGTTTCTCCTCCATCACGATTTTCTTTTCTTTCTGTTTCCTCCTCATCTTTAATATGTGCCTCTAGGCTTCGTGGGGTATAGCGGTTCGGGTAGGTAGCTTGAATACTGGTTCAAAAGATAGAGTACTCCCCGTGGATACTAGAGAGCTGCCTGTCGATGGGGTTCGTTCCCTAGGCAAGTCCTCTTGTGACAGAGTTCTTCAAGCCTGGCGCCTTTTTCTATGACGTGTCTGCTGCTGCGTGTAGCCTCCTGTTGAGCCTCACTTCATCCCTTCCTCCTGAGGAGTAGTAGCCACAATATATGCAGGTCGCACTGCGCGAGGTGTCTCCCTATGTTTTTAATCTATACCTACTGTGTTCCTCTCAGAATAATGTGGCTGTAAGGAATATGTTGACATCAATAACTATAGAGGTATCTGAGAAAGCTTACGGCTAGGCTCTCAATATATAAACAAAAGTTAGGCATCTTTCGAATACATGCTCTTGTGCTAAAAATGCTGGGATACTAACGTCGGTCTGGGTAGCTTACTGAATGCTAGCCTACTGAATCCTAGGTCGCGTCCCCCAACATTTAGTCATATCGGACGATGTATAAAATGGGTGAAATGATGCTCAAGGCGTCCGGGGTCCATGGAGCTTAGAGTTACTCGACATTCGTCTTTCAAGATAAGGGAAAACCCCGAAAAAAACTTATCTACGTAACTCACCCTGATCGAGATTCGAACTCCGGACCTCTTGAACGTGAGGCAGACATGCTACCGTCTACGCTACCGAGGCGAGCGTAATGGGCTTAAACGCTTCTGCCCCATGTCAGTAGATTTACTGGCAGGTAAAGGAACACCTGTGGAACGAAATTCTAGCACATCAGCGGTGCTGATATAATCATAGCTAATGTCACGAGTGGTTTTGAATTTATCTAGGGAAGTTCAAAACCACGAGTTGTATTTGTGGAGAATATTTCACAAATAAAACAAAATTTTGAAAGCAATAAATCAAGTTATTTGTTTTCCTAAATCACATAGGCTACATTAGCATATGAATGAAACTTAACGTCACAAGTCACGGCATGCAAGACTAATAGTTTTTATAATAGTAAGTCACCACAAACGGTGTATCTCGCATAGCCCCTAGTGGGAAAATATATATGAATCCATTGGAGAATGTAATGTCACGACGGCACATTGATCATGGTAGCTCAATGGGTAAGAGCGACTGGACGGAAACCAGGATATACGTGGTTCAAATCTTGGCCATGGCATTGAATTTTTCAATTTGACTCTATCCAAAACCTTAGCCTATACACGGCTAGTGTGAAGGAACGATTAATTTCCATAAATTAACTTAAATATGAAGCCTGGGACTCAAGTACTTACAATAGTAAGTCGCCACAAACGGTGTATCTCGAATACGAGAGCCCTTAGTGGTTTCCCGAAAAATATGAGTCAACTGGAGAATTTAATGTCATGACGGTACCTTGGCCGTGGTAGCTCAATGGGTAAGAGTGACTGGACGGAAATCAGGAGACACGTGGTTCAAATCTCGGTCATGGCATTGAATTTTTCAGTTTGAATCTTTCTATTCAAAACCTTAGCTTATACACAGTTAGTGTGAAGGAACGATTAATTTCCATCAATTAACTTAAAGATTAACTGTTCTTACAGGCCATGCACAGGTTAACACTGGTAAAAGTGGTTTGGTCTTAAGACCGTCAGGTGGTGCTGATTGATTATAAGAAAATAATAAATTAACATAACCTCTTCATGTGATCGTTATACCCAACAGTAAAGGAACAGTGATGGTTGCTGAATGATAATTCTGCATGGTGTGCAATTATCGATTTAGACATCAGCAATTAAACAGTTGGTTTTGAAGGTCGTTTAGTACTTGATTGGGCTATAGGATAGTGACGTATGTGTGAAATAGTCACAATAATTTACAGCCTGATAAAAACAAAAATTAAGTTTGGGATACTAAAATTGCTGGCATGTGGTACTGTGCTCCTTCGCTTTTCCGTAATAGAATACCCCGCACATATTTTGTTATAAGCCTACGGTATAATGCCGGTAGCTCTTTATTATCATAATCCTGTACTTCCTTTACAATAACACAAAAGGAAGAAGGCCATAGGAATGTCTTCTATCAACGTGCTGCAATGAGCAACTTCTTTTAAGAAGTGCCACACCTAATCAGCACTGCAGAATTTGAATATATTATATTGAGTTCGTAGCATAAACAACCCTTATTTGAGTACCTGAAATATGAAGGTATTAACAGTGAAGCAAACAAATATCTAAAAATATAATAATTTGTAACTTAAAACTTCACTTATCTTATAAGAAATTATTGAACTTTCCTTACAAATTGATCAGGAAGTTTATAAATTTTTCTCGAAATCGCGATCCTGATCAGTTTATAAGAAAAGTTTCATTTCGTATGACATAAGTAAAGTTTTAAGTTACAAATTATTATATTTGTATACAAACCGTGTACTATAAATTGTTCCTGTTATAGATAAAAACTTTTTCCTTTTTATTTTGGCGCGGTAGGAGCACGAAGGCTGAGTTTGGGCTGTTCAATTTGTGATACACTTTTTCATAGTTGAAGTATGATAGTAACGTCGAAAAGGACTGCAACAAATTTGCTCTGTTAATTTTCCTTGTACACTTGCACAGTGCCTTAGTTTTAATTATGATTAGAATAGCACCGCAATGGGAAGAGGGGCGTTACAAAGGAGGGCATTGTAAAGAACAATTTTGTGTTACTTCTGTGCTTTGTATGGCCTACTATAAAAATACATTTGTGTTACAGACACTCAGTATATAAAGCTGAATGAAAGTTATATACAAAACACATTTTATTTATACATTGTTTTTATTAATTTGCTTATGAAATCTCTTACGTTTACGGATTTATTTTGTTTTATTTTATTATGGCTGTATGTAACATCGCCTAACAGCAACTTAAGTAGGTATTAGCATTACAATTATGTTTACAGTTTTCTAATTACTAAATGCTGTTAATTTGTTTTTCCCACGGTCTAAATCAAATAGAGAGCATTTTACCCTAGGCCAAGAACTTCTCAAAACCGCGCATCAGTATAAGAATAGCTAAAGGTCTACATGTTGTTATAATTATTGTAGTTTTTGAAGTTCATTTTGTAGTTTTTACTTTGTGTGCAACCTCAAAAATTGTAGTTTTAATCATAGTATGTTATTTTAGCTCATATCTACTAAAACCATACATTCTTTCCGATGAAAAGTTTATTTATCTTCGTTACTTCAATCCTCTTGTACGTTTGTATATTTTAACGACTTACTCCAAAGTCTTTTTTGTGTTCCTGGTGATCAGATACGAAGATTGCAGTAACTCGTTTCGTTAAAAAGAAACACAGTTTTGTGTACTTTGAATATCTGTGACAGTCAGTTTAATTGCTAATTGTTCCAAATAGTGAACTACCTCTGTAAGGTGTATCAAAGACTAATGTTAAGATTCAGTCAATTGCAGTATAATTATGTTCCAAACTCTGCACGGGCCGAACAGAAAAGAGAGTAAAACAGATGTCCATGATAAGAGGATTTGTTACATTCTGGACAGGTGAACTCTGTTCTTCTGGCGTTCTCTTCTTTGTCTCTCCGCACGCCATCTATTTTACAAGATACTATCTGCTACTTTATTCAAGAACACGATGTCTAGCTGCCAGCTAATGAGGGCCTGCATTATTTCTTTTACCATGTCGACGCCCATGCTAGCTTTCACTTTCACTTTCACCTGCTCTCCCAGCAGCTGTCATATTGTGTATTGTTCTAACGTTCTGATCCTTTGACTCAAAACAAGCTCTGGGGGGCCTCCAAGTACGTGACTAATGTTACACAAACACTCTGAACTGAATGCGCCAATGAGTGCAAAAAGAGAAAAGAATTCTAGCAAAAAATGGGATCCAAATTTCAGATTATGAAAACATACTCCAATTTTAAGGATAGTATTCATTAAAATTGTATGCGTATGTTTACGAGCACAATCTCCAGCTATTATGTTTGCATTTCCTACATTTGCAGGGCGCTCTTGTATTTCTTTTGTTTTCTTTTTCTCTTGTATGCAGCTGTTTTGCATCATGGCTATTAAAACAGTGTTTTTCTAGAGTTGAAGAAACAATGTACCTACGTCGTCAAGACCATTCCAAAATGGTGTGCTTGAATTAACTGCACAGTTCTTGAATTTACTGCAGCATCTAAATTATCCATGTTCAACTGTAAAGACATGAGATTGACTCACAGAAAAGTATTTAAAAGGGGGATAAGGAATTACAATAATTAAAATATAGGATCATTTCTTCAAAATTTAAAAATATTTGCAGAAAATGAACTGACAAAATAAAGTATGCTTTTCAAATTGTGCTCTTCAGAATAAAAAAACAATGCTTTCCTACAAGGTTTGATTAATGTGTAAAATTATTTTACGAATGACGTTTCAAGTCTTTACTCTCTGTAAACATTTTAAAAGGCAAGATACGTTTTCCTCAAGTATAGAAGGTTTAGTAAGAAGGCTAAATCAATGTAAAATATTGAGTGACTAAGCTAAGAAATATATTTTGGCGTCATTGAATATTTGTTTAAGGCGATTCGCCATTGAAATTAAAATTCCATTACATATAACGGAAACTAATCTAGAAAACGGCAGCTGTATATGGATATTAAGTTAGTTGTAATTATCAGCAGAAAAAAAAAATCTTGAATCACAGGCTTAACTCAGTTTTAGTTTGTTTATCTGCAAGTTGAGAATGAGTTGTATATAAACTAAACTTACGTTTTAATATCTGTGAATATGGCTCAGATATTCAAAAAACTTCTCTTTATAAATTTCTTAAAAAGGGGCTCACTTACCTAAAGATGAATAGTTCATATCAGCAGTTGATTGGGTACACAATTTCAAGGTAATTATAATTACGTATTTTAGCTTCTCTTGTGCTTTAAATAAACTATATTGCGATCCATATAAATCTGAACCATTTTAATAGGCCATAACTTTTGAACCAATAATAGGACACACGTGCACCTTTGGGAGAATATAATACACAATTGAGAGATTACACTACACTATTTATATCTCAGAGAAAAATGTTGGAAGTCCTCCACCAGCATCTATGGATCGTTGGTCCCATTTTCTTTGTAGACCCTAAAGTTTACATGGGTATCTTCAATACATTTTTGGAGCAGCTGGATGATATCGAATTGAAAGAAGGTTATTTCCAGCAAGATGGAGCAACGTGCCATACATCTAATGACACCATGGAACTTGTAACCAGTTTCTTTGGTAATCGAATAATCTCAAAAGGTCTGTGGTCCCCCAGATCCCCTGACCTAACCTCACCGGATTCTTTCTTGTGGGGGTAACTAAAAATAGAGTGTACAAGAATAGGCGCAACAATTGATGTTCTCAAGGAATCCATTCAAACCGAATTAAGTAACATTGACGAGCATACTCTCCGCAAAACTTCAAAGAATATGATGAGACGTGTGCAAACATGTATAGATGCTGCTGGAGGACACTTCCAACATTTTCTCTGAGATGTAAATAGTGTCATGTAATCTCCCAATTGTGTATTATACTCTCCCAAAGTTGCACGTGTGCCCTATTATTGATTCAAAAGTTATAGCCTGTTGAAATGGTTCAGGTGGATCGCACTATATAACTTGCACAAAGACTGTGCATTCTATACAAGAAACATAACCCCGAATAAAACAAAAATAAAACCAGTCACTATGATTTAAAACTGGCGTTTTCATGAATTTAGTATAGTTTCTGAATTTTATAAAAGAGGCTTTGCTTGAAATTTTGGTCCAAATTCATCGTCACGATAAGTTACATTTATATTTTGCACTTTCTCAGCCTTTTTGGCGAGATGCAAGCATTGCTGAGTTTAGCACTTGTTTTCTGGGAAAGATGATGTTGCAATAATGTTTCGTAGAAGCGAGTGTAATACGAAGCACGAATGTTCGGTGTAGAAACGTGCAGAAGAGAGAAGACTTCAATAATATCTAAACGAATTTATTTATCTTGTTGGCATTTCTTTCGAGGACATCATGCCATACTTTAATAATATTAAAGGTGCAGTTTCTAATATTCCAGCTCTTAATATTAAGTTATTTTAAAGCATTCATTAAAAATGTTCTAAATATCAACAACTAGGTTGAAATATGGTTCTCGCCACATCTATTTATGAATTGCATCATAAATGAGTCATAAAATAAGAGGAGATTACAAGTTAACATGCAGTTAGTTTGTTTGTGGAAAATTTAGTACATCGAGGAAGTAAAGGTGAAAAAAAAAATGCGTTTCGTACGTTGTGTTATTTTCTATGGATTTAAACAATTAGAAGAGAAAGTAGAAATCAACAATTCGGCATATTATGCAATATTTCTTATTTAATTTCTGCAAGATGAAGACAATGGCAAGAAAAATTAAATTATTCATGTTTAAGAATGACTTTACAGATTATAAAAGGTGACAGTCGAATTAGTTGTAAGGATAAAAAATTAGAAAACAATTTCAACATTATCAGTAAGCGACAAAAATTTCTATAAAAAACTTAAGGAATGAATTATGTCTCATAAATTAGAGAACATAGAAAATCTGTTTACTTGACGAATTATAGTAATACAAATCACAATTATGTAGGCCGCGTCATGGCCGAGCGGTTAGACAGCCTGACTTTCGCCAAGGCGACCCGGTTTCGATCCCAGGCGCCCAGAAAGTGAGATTTGTAGTAGACAACACGGCGCAGGGGCAGGTTTTTTTAGGGATCTCCGGTTTCTCCCGCCACCATTCCACCGATTGATCCAATATTATCTTTCCTTTCATCTACTTCACCCTCATTTCATTCCTCTCTTTCCATCAATCTCATTCCGGGGACCGGGCTGATCACCCATCCCCTGGATTTCTGTCTCTTATCCATAGACATAGCTCCCTCACACGAAGTCTAAAATGGCATGCGTATGTCCTACACCAAGAAGAAGCATGTAAACAATTTTTTGCATTTGCTAAAGTCTTAGAAACAAAAACGATGAACAATTTTCATTCCTATTATGAATTACGTTGTTAATTAGTTTTAAAAATTATTCTTAATATTGCCTGAAGTCTACACATGGAGGCATATAGATATCATATCGAAACCCAATTTGAGTTACTTTTTTATATAAAGAATTTCCCTTTCTTCATTTTAAGAAATCCTGTTTTGGAAAACATTCTAACAAAGTCGGTATTTTTTAATACAAATAAATATACAAAATTGCAACCATTCCTACACTTCTTTATCTGTTCTCATTGCATTTTTCTCTAATAACATATGAGGCTGTGTTGTAGAAACCCTTCATGAGTTTAGGTTAGCATGAGTTTATAAATGTATAAGCTTTGGAGTTATTTCTGCTACTTTGGAATATTTCGGTAAAATTAACCAATAACGAAACTATATCTTTCAGAATTTAAAACGACCTTCCCTGAACACAATATAAACTGATATGCTTTTCCTAATTAGGATAAACATGCTAAGCATACTAAAAATATTCAAATTTTAAGTAAAAGATTGTAAAATACCTTATATACACCAAAGAAAAAGTCAATTTTTAACATATTTTATAAAGATGTATAATCACTAATAACAGCGGACACGCATTTGAGTTTTACAAATTTGTAATCATACCATCGTCAAGTTGTTGACTTGACTATAAAGCAAATGAAAAGTTTTGTTTGTTTTTAGGGGGTCCCTCTAGCTTCACCATAGCTCCGTAAAATACTTTTTATTAAAAGCTCTGAATTACACGAGCAATTTAACGTTATATATTACACATTCAAAATCAGTTTTATAATAAATATAGATGGCTTTTGCGGTCGAGTGGTCAACGCTTTTGCATTCTGAACCTAAAGCGCGATTCTCAACTGTTTCTTCTCTATGGCCAAAGTGTTTACTCGTCCGCTACAGAATGTAGAAATAGGGATCTGGAAGTGAATAAAAGTGTGTTTAGTAGAACAATATTAATAAAACTAATAACAGAAAATTTACAGTTCAGCACTATCGCAAAGGCTCGCATATAATGAACGTTTTAAGAGGGCATAAAAATTAAAAAAAAAAAAAAAAAATCCGATGTGCTGTGTTCACGTAGCTTTCTCAACAATTCAAAAACTATTTTTACAAATGCTTATTCCTCTATCTACTTAATGTTAATCGAAATATACGTTAATTTACTACTAATTTTTCTTGTAGGTTTAGGTACGTCGTTGCAGGTGAGTTCTCCCGTCACTCAACACCTCATAATTTAGCACTGATGGCGGGAGGTGAATTAAAGGTCGAGGAGATTGGGAACTTTGGGGCTGAAAGGAATGGTTTCAAAGTGCAAGGAGAACTTGGAAATGCAGCAGGCATAAAGCAACTATTTAAAGATCTGATTCGTTGAAATGCCGTTCTCTTTGCATGACCATTTTAGAAAAATATCAATATTAGAAAAGTAAGACAAATAACAAAAATATCCCCGAAATGGTTTACTCTACAAAAATCAAACAAATAAAAAATTACGCGAGGAAAAATATCTATTTTAACGAGCTCTATATTTTTGTGTAGTAAGATTTTGTCTATTTCTTACGGTTTCCGAGGCATGCACAAGTGATCCAGAATTAAGAGGACTTCTGAGGACATTCCCAGAAAATTCAAGATGATACTTGTCTTTTGTCATGTTAATGTCTTATATATAATATTTCAATAAAAATCGTAGAGCTAGTTTTGAGAAAATCAAAATTTTCGAAACGTTTTTCCATGTTGGTAGTCAGGGTTGGGCTTTTTTGAAAATCGTATCGCATCTTTGGAAGATGCTGAAGTTAAATACCGAATTTGGTGTTAACTGATTTTTGTTTTTAAGTCATGCTGTATACAAAGCTATACGTACACATACGGACGTTTTTCTAAAACTGACTTTTAGGGTTTCAGTGAACGTTAAAACGTGTTCTTCCACTGAATTCTAGGTATCTAATTTTTGCATGGAATGCAATTATTTCTCTACTTACTGTAAGAAAGAAAAAATCTTAAAACATATGTATAAATTAAACCAGTGACTATGAATAATTGCATCAGTTTATAGTCATCGGTTTTCTTTACATTTGTTACTCTAGTTGCCATATAATAACTTACTAACAAGGGAAAATAAATAGTAAATAAAAGAAATACAAACCTACATAAAACAGTGATTTTGCATTAAACGGTAATTGTTTTCATATTTGTATGCTATTACGAATACAGGTTTCGTTAGTCAACAGCGATACTTATGAAGTATTTTACTTATCAAAGGTTTTGTCTGTTAGGTGAAAATTTGAGTGATGACCCGGAGGAAAGTTAAGACGAAACAAAACGACGCTGCGTTGATTCTGTTTACAACGGCGCTAAAGATTGTTGACAACTTTAGCGGCTATTTTCCGGCTCTTTAACGGTATGACAAGCAACCGTTTCAAAGAGCATCTCCTAAACATTAATGTTTACGACATTTTTTGCGCTTACGCTGAGTGACTAAGAAAAGCGCTCCTGATGCGGAGAAAAGGCACAGCCGGTGCTGCCCTCTGCCGCTGCAGATTGATCTCATACGCGACCTTCCAGGGTCGACTGCTGCTGGAGCGACCTTTCGTTGCTCTTCCCCACCACCTGCTGCTAGTCCAACTTACCTTCCCCCGGGCTACCCCATCGCTTGCCTGCCAGCCAGCCCAGGAAATTCAACCCATCGACCTTAAATAAAAAGCCATTGTCTTCTGCCGCTCACACAGGGTTACTGGTTCCAGCATCCGTGTGTCGTATTTCTCATCTCCTCTCATAAACAATACCACAGAATTTGGAACTTGGAAACTAAGACAAAGAGAAAGGAAGCGTGTAACTTTCACGCTTTTTTTTTCTGTCGTTACCATAGTGAAACGCTTCATCCACAATGAAGAAGTTACGCTAGCAAGAGCAGCCGTAGGTATAATGCAAGAAGTTGACACGTGTATTTAGATTCCTAAATTGCGTATTCCAAGTTTCAAGTTGAGTAACATTACCATTAAAATCCAATATGAATATCCACTAAGTCTATATTACATAAATAGCAGTAAAAAGTGATAAAGCAAAGAGCAGATTGTATGGCGTCAGTATTTAAACTGACCTAACACGGCCAAATGGAAGAGCTGCATGCTTCTGCAGTAAAGGTACCTCGCATTTTAATTTATTTACACTTTAACTTAGAATGCGCCAACATAAGAATATAATACATTATATAGCATGACGTAATCTCATTTAAACTGTTTGCATTAAATAACATGGGTGCAAAGTCTTGCGTTTATGCCGGTCTACGCTTTATACTTATGGACGTGAATGGAAATGTATGTCCATTTGTATGAACTTAACGTAGAATTTATAATTTAAATTAGAGATCAGGATTAACACGAAAAGAGTTTTCTGAACCGTAGCAATAATCTTTTGATGGGCGTTAAGTAAAGAAAAAGAAGTTCTCCATATTGCCATTTTGGAATTCTATAAGAAAAGCAAAACGAAGGAGAGACAAAGGTAAAAAACTATTACGGTACAGATTCAGATAATATTGATAAAATAAGAGTTGAGCGGCCATGTCATATATTTTCTTTCATAATTTGGAAAAACAACATACACTTTAATTAGACGCCGAGCGTTAAATTTGTATGATGCTGTCTACAAATATTACATTTCTTTGTTTTTTTTATTTTATCGTTTCAAATTCAGTTAGCACTGTTTTTTTAGTCCGCTACTGCGTATATTTAGTTTGTATTTTGCGCCACCAAAATATTCACATAAGCAGAATGCAGATATTCGAAGTCATTACAGAGTTTCTTGAAGTTCGAGATACATTGCTTTATTGTTTTCGCTAGAAACCTTCAAGAAATGAGTTGTACTAAACTTTAATGTACAAGATCTGTAGGAAAATTAATTACACAAGTAAATAATAATTTAAAGTTGCACTTCACTGCAGTCGCGTCTGCGAAATTATAATTTTAACACATTAGCAACATTTTTACTGATGTCGGATTTTAAGAGAGAGAGAGAAAGAGAGTAAAATAATGCAGAATTAGATATAAAACAAGGGCCCTTAATTTGATGCATGGAGTAACGTTGATAGCAGGATTAGGATTAGGATCACTAAGGAGGGCATTCGGCACTGCTACAAGTCTTGATCTATTGTACTTATGCCCTCAAGTAGGGCATTCCCGGGAGAAATGAGAGGATAAGGAGGACGAGAGGGGACAGAGGAAAGGAGCCGTGACAGTGCAAAGGGCAGGGTCCCTACGTTTTATTTAAGATAGAAACCTCCCCCGGTGGGCAAGGACAACGGACATCCCCCCCTACTTTGGTTCGGAAGCTGTCACAGCAGCCGGTCCGAAGTCGGGCAACCGACCTACCGGAGGAGGAAGAGATTCACTCAGAGCATATCATCCAGCCATGCACCGCCGAGACTCCCGCGCTAATTCTCCTCTGAAAGAGATCACTAGATGAGCGATGATGTGAAGTGATAATGGAGATGAAATGCAAGGACAGGAAATCCTGGGGATGTAATTATCCTACCCAGCATTCGCTTGGCGACCGCGGAAAACCCCTTTAAAAAATTCATGGGTCTGGTAGGTCGGCCACGGGAATCGAACCCAGGTCTCCCGAATGCAGGCACAGCCGAAACCGCCTGAGCCATCCCGCTCGGTAGCAGGAACATATAAAGAAAGACTTGCCTTTCTTTTGAAATTGTTTGTTAAGTTTTATCAGGATCATTATCTGCATAAAAAATGGTTTTCATTAGGTAATACTTTACAGCAAATGTTAGTGGGCATAAAATATTGACAACCCAAAGATTTCCGTTTGAAAAGCAATTTTAAATTCGAAATTCGTACATGGGCACATCTTTTAATGTTAATTAAGGCTGTAAGCAATCCAGTGGTGCAATAAACAGTTCAATATATAGACATCTCCGTGTTCACAAAAGTATATGAGAGTTGTGTATAAATTATCATGTTAGACAAATAGGATAAAGAAAAAGTGTTAGTCAGTAAACCATTTTTATATGGTGGTGATATTGCAAAGCCAGAGTAAAATAACTGCTACCATAGTTTTCAAGTTCATGGAATACCAATATAATGGCTACAGTCATTGTACTTTTTGGCCTTGAAAAGGGCCTTGGGAGACATTCCTTTATGCTTTGTCACACACCAAACACTTCTTTGAATTCTGCTGTCCCTACGGAAGTGCCAACGTACAAGAACTTGAAGCATGAAGGCAAATGGCTATCTCAACCCTATTTAGAATTTAATAGTTACGCCAGAAATTGTGTTTAAAATCTCTACTACTTAGATAGTAGAATGAATGTTGCACTGTAACCGATATTTAATAAGAAATAGCACGAGTTTTGACCGCTGAATTAAAAAAAAATGAGTCCGTGCGCATAACTCAAAAACGAAAACTCGGCTATGCACCAATTAATACGAGTATTTAAGTTCAACGTGAAAAAAATCATTATTTTCGCAAACATGGCTCTAATTATTTTAATTGAAATATCAACATTTAAGATATTTGCACCACAAGATGTAATTTTTTAACGTTTGGTGGCTGTGAAGGGGGAGAAGCTGGTGAAGTCCTTCATTTTGAATTGGTTTTGCATAACTGCTGAACTACATGAGATACCTAACTCTTACTACAGCAACAAAGTAGATTCTCATTAAAGGTTAAAATTTATGTTTATGTTTTGTGACGTTAATAATTTCCAGATATTCATTCTTTAAAATTGCCGTGAATTGTCAAATACTTTATACTTTCAATTGCAAATGGTTATTCCTTTTCCTCCCTTCTCTCTCTCTCTCTCTCTCTCTCTCTCTCTCTCTCTCTCTCTCTCTCTCTCTCTCTCTCTCTCTCTCTCTCTCTCTCTCTCTCTCTCTCTCTCTCTCTGTCGGTCATGCAAAGAGAATGGAATTGCATTATATCTATTATTCATTACTTTTTTTTACGCAAAGTACTCAGGGACATTTCTTAGCTCTTCTATGAATCCCAAGTTCTCTTATTCTTTGGCTATAGGTTTTCTTAATCTCGTCTGTCCACGTTATTCCAGTCTTTTTCTTCGGTTTGTCCTCTTGGTCAATTTGTTACTTATGCACCTCCATTCTAAAGATGCCCCTGTCTAGGATATCGTCTTGTGTATTCCGGCCAATTTTAAATCATGATTCACTTCAATAATCCATTTCATAGCGTATACTTGTGCTTTACTTCTATTTTCGAAAAATTCCATAATTTGTTTTGTGAGCCTATTTAAAGTTAATCGTTTAATATGTCCATAAATTTTTATCTTTGTTTTCTAATATCGCTGTGGATATCCATGTATTTTCTTTTTTACTTGTAATTCTTCCCCTATGACTTGTGAACCTAAAATTGTTCTAATAATTTTACGATCTTCTTTTTCTATATTTTCGACATCTGCTTTTCTGTTCACAATTAATGTTTCTGCTCCATAAAGGCACTCGGTTTAAACTAGTGTTATAGTGTCTTAATTTTGTATATTTACCTACACATGTATTTTGTATTATATATGTTTTGAGTAAGCCGATATGCGCTTTCCATTTTTGGCATCTGCTTCTGTTTGCTTTTGTTTCGATTTAATTTTCTTGAAAAATTTCCCCAAGATATTTAAATTGTGAAACTTGTTTAATTTTTCCATATTTGGTTTCCACGTATATTTTCGTGGTGGTTTAATGCATGAAGTATATTCGGTTTTTTGCTAAAGATATTTGAAGAGTAGCCTTATCTGCAGTTTCTATTAATAATTTAATTCGTTTTTTGAGGTATTATGATCTCACGGCTTAAGCTTGCTAGATAATCTGCATACGCTAGGCAATCTATCTTTAATTTTTTCTCCTTAACATGATTGGTTGATTAATTTTGGTTATTATTATTATTATTATTATTATTATTATTATTATTATTATTATTATTATTATTATTATTATTATTATTATTATTATTATTATTATTATTATTATTATTATTATTATTATTATTATTATTATTATTATTATTATTATTATTATTATTATTATTATTATTATTATTATTATTATTATTATTATTATTATTATTATTATTATTATTATTATTATTATTATTATTATTATTATTATTATTATTATTATTATTATTATTATTATTATTATTATTATTATTATTATTATTATTATTATTATTATTATTATTATTATTATTATTATTGTTACTCTTACTCTTACTCTTACTTTACTGTTACTCTTACTCTTACTCTTACTCTTACAATTACTCTTACAATTACTCTTACTCTTACAATTACTCTTACAATTACTATCACTATCACTATCACTATTATTATTATTATTATTATTATTATTATTATTATTATTATTATTATTATTATTATTATTATTATTATTATTATTATTATTATTATTATTATTATTATTATTATTATTATTATTATTATTATTATTATTATTATTATTATTATTATTATTATTATTATTATTATTATTATTATTATTATTATTATTATTATTATTATTATTATTATTATTATTATTATTATTATTATCAATGACCGCTGTGTATTTTCAGGGCTGTCATAACATTTTGTGAGCACTCACTAGCACATTCCTTCTGTAAATCAGCAGTTAAACTGTAAATAAATTTTAAGTAGCAAAGAAGGAAGTGAATGAGATATTTTGAAAAGACTCTAGTCTTGGATTTTCAACCAACGTTATCATTATGCGTGACACTTTCATTGTTATTGTTATTAGTTTTGGCCCCTTATAAGCGCAGCCAATCATTCCTCAGAAGTAACTCAGATTCCGAACGTGCTGCATCTGTGATTCAGACTTAGACAAAATACGGACAGAATGCATTCCGATACGCTACAGTTGCACAACGCTGTAAACGTCGGCACTATTTTTATGGTTTGGAAAGTACATGAAAGGCTGGCCACGTTTCAGTGGCTTCATCCATCGAGAGAAAGTGTGAAATCGTTAATCAGAGAGCGGAACCACATTGACGACGACGCAGTCTAGTCCACGACGAGTTTCTCTCTGCAGACGCAGAGGTTAGTTGCCTTGAGTCATGCATTAAAGAATCAGGAATCATTTACTACCGTACCAGACTCTTTGTAGTAAGTTTTACTTGTGAATAAAAAACTATAATTGTTATTACTTTCTCTATCACGTGCATATCAAATATAAAAAGTATTGTATTCCACCCATAAATTTGATACGGAGATTTTCTCGTTTCGAGGACTCCTGAATCCAAAGAAAGAAAAATCTTGTGTTTGTGTGCACAATAATTAAAATACGGAACGGCGTTTAAGCACCAAGGAAATTTCTGCCCTAAACTATACTATACGTACATGGAAAAACGTTTAAAGAGTTTGACTTTTTTTTTTTTAAATGGTCCTAACGATTTTGATTAAAATACCTCGTTTTAAGATATTTTCATGATAAATGGAATGTACGTACATTTCTGGGAATGTCTTCAGAAGTTCTCTTCGGTCTGGGCGACATTGTATAACTAGCAAACTATAAGAGAGGATCTTACAACAAAAATGTTGATCGCATTAAAATACACCATTTATGCCATTTTTTACAGCTAATAATTTTCGAGAGTTTCTTGTTACTGGGCTGAATTTTCTTTTCTTTCTGGTGATCATACAAAGATTACAAAAAGTTGATTTAAATAAAGTGTGCTTTTAAAGTATCTAATTTTTTCAGTAATTTGTTATTCATTCGTTAACCTGCACATTAACATAACAGAAAATTTCTTCCGAATTGAGGATTTTAATCAAAATCGTTAAAACCACTTTTAGAAAATAAAACTTTGCCAAAAGCGTTTCATTTAAAAATTCTGGCGTTATATTTTTGGAAGATTCCGAACATATCAAGTTTGACACATATTTCGGCATACATCACACTTGCATATGCACGACCTATTTTCTAAAATTTATTTAGTTTGAGGGGGGGGGGGGGGGGGGGGAGTTGGTGGACGGAAGCAATGCAACACTTCCTCTGACTACGTTCGTGATAGAGAAAGAAGAACGAGTGCGCTGTGTGTGTGTGTGTGTGTGTGTGTGTGTGTGTGTGTGTGTGTGTGTGTGGGGGGGGGGGGGTCAGGTTGGATGGTGAGACCTTGCAATCTAAAACGCTCAACAATTTTGATAACTCTTTCAATTAGAAGCTTTATTTATGTGGAATATTTTAACAAATAAAAGAATATCTCCAAAAGTGTTTGAACCTCTTATATTCATATCACCCAATTTAAATTCCATTTCGCTGTATATGAATACTGGAGGATATTTTAAACATAATTTTGGATTTCTATGACAAAATATTGTCACCCAAACATTGGAATTCCCGAGAGAACCAGCAGCTGGCAGGTAGGGGCCAGACGGGAAGCATTCAGGCCACGCATACCCATTTATTTGTGTAGCTCTCACATAGGGGATGGTTAGAAGAGCATCACTAGCCTATACCGTCTCTTTCCCCTCCCCCTGACGTCTGGAACATTCGGGATGATTTTCCGAGCCGCGAAGCTTCCAGAAACAGCGATCTTCCTATATAAGGCTGCAGTAGACGAGTCAGTTCAGTTCTTGACGAGCAGCCGTGAGGAGCGCCGTGTTAGCGAACGGACTGGAAGACTGTGTACGTGTATCAGAGGAGTTGTACGTAATTGTGAGTGTGGAGTGGACCTGTGACAGACGAACTGATGGATTGTAATTGTGTGCGCTACGTAACTCTATGTGATCGGCAAGTGTTCCAACTGTAATTCGGTGGAAATAAAGAACATTTTGAGTTTGTGCAATTGGACTTTTAACTTCACGAACCCACAAAGTCACAATATAGTAGTACATTTGTACATTTGGAATTATAAAATCATGCAAATGCAGTAAGTTATTACAATTATTTAAAAATTCCACTAAGGTATATTCAATTCCTAACATGCAAATCAATACTCCTTAGTCTATGTAGAAACAAATTTATGCTTTTTATCTACCGTAGGGCCCAAATGCTTAGCCCATTTGGTCCAAATAGTGTACAATTAATATCAACTTCAATAAACTACTCAACTCAATTTCAGCCATATAGTACATCTGAATGTTTAAAATCCACTCTCTATTTCCAAACTCTTGCACACAAAACTTAACGACACACTTCGCTATAAAATCACAAATTTTTTAGACTTTAATCGTATGATTTGGTGAAAATTATAGGCTACCTTACAACTTAAAAAACTACCCCATCTCATGTTTTTAAGGGTTGTTTACGAAGAGCCTATAAAAGAGTCATAACTAGCTATTTAACATATGGATTTTTATACAACATTTTGTGTATAAAAGTTGGAAGAACAGTTGACTACTTTCAGACCATTTTTACTTTCTTGACATTTGCAGCTGACAAACTTTTAATACGAAATTTGAAAAATACTAGCGGTTTCTGTACAAATGAAGATTGTTAACTACTTACGACTTTCCAAAATCACACCATACTCTTATCTTCAACACTTCAACACCACTTACGGAAGTGGTGCAATGCTGGTATAATATTGAAAATGCTTTTAAATAAACATCCCAACAAAATATACTCACCTATCTGTAGAATATCAATCATTTATTGCTTTGACCAGATTAAGCTCTCTGGCAAGTTTCTACAATAAAGTCGACGACATACTTAGCTAGAGTCGCAGTGAAACAGGAAATTACTGGACAGGGCTAATAAAAGAAGAGCTGAACTGTACATTTCAGCACCAAACATTCTGCATATCACGAAGTGCAGAGAACACACGGAAGAAACAATCACTCAGCACTATTTCTGCAACATATGCGATAAAACTGGTGGTGTTGAAATGATGAGTCATTTTCTCATGTGCCCACTTGGGCTGGTTTCGCACGATTTGCTTCTGGTCGTAACTTGGGAAAACTAAATCAAAAGGAATGTTGTTCTTATGTGAAATTGATATCAGATTAACTAAAATTCGTGTCACACTCTGTAAACGGTAAGAAACAAAAGGAAGGATATAAAAGAAATAACTTTGACCTTTGAAAGATCAAAAAGTTTTCTCCCCGACGTTATGATTAAGTGAGTCTAAGTATAGCAATGTGGCTTTGTGTCATGGATGAGTGGCGAAGGTCGTTGAATCACGGCTTGTGAATGGGAAGTTTGCGGGTCAAAGCCCTCTTCAGTCCTCATATCAGGTAAATGCTGAAATGGTACCTAAATTTAAGCCTAGAGCGTTTCCTTCTTATATTTCCTTTCCGCACAGATCCATCTTCCTTCAGATTTTTGTGGCAATGGAAAACTGAAAAATGACAAAACTCAGAAGTTTTAACAAGTGGAACTTGAAGTTTAATTCTTGTATTACTTTTAAATTCTAATTCACAGATGTTTCTTCCCAAAGTTATGGGATTTAAAACACTATCATTTGTTTTAATATTTGAGTTTTAAACTGTAATACCATTCATATAAACTACAGAATGCAGTGCTCAGCAGAACTGTGGCCGAACTATGAAGTTTAGGTACAATGGGATTCATCAAAAACAATGTGTTCTGAGGAATCGGAAAAAATAGTTTTTGAAAAGCTGAATAACTGAAAATTGTTTTAATGCGTAAAGCTTATCTCAGACATGCAACATGGAACCATAAATTTCCCTTTCATTTGTTAACTTGCAGTTGTTGCTACAGGTAGTTCTTTTTTAAGGTTGGAAAAAAACACTGTACTTCATTTTAGCTGATAAGTTAATTAAGATCATTTGAAGAGGTTTAGTAGGAAATAAAATACCATAAATTATATTCTCAGGTGCATCTGAGAGTAGTAACCTGGCAACGCAGCACCTTTGGTGCTTATAAGTGATTGAAAATAAACAATATAGTTGAACACATATATTATCCTAATATCTAGTTGGAAATTTGAAATGTTGTAAAGAGGCCACTAAATAAAATAGCTAGATATTTCAAGGAAAATGTTTTAGAAATGTAAAATTGAAATACCTATACTTTAAATCACATGAAATTCTGGAAAATTCAAGATTATTCAAAGCTGCTTTAAAGGAAAGAGAAGCAAAGAATGTTTTTGGAGATCCGGAAGGTGTAACATGTAACAATGAGTATATTATTGACCAGAACACACTATTCCATACTATCTCTGTCAATCGCTGTTCCACTAATTACCATTGTTTATAAATTGATGAACATTTTAAATAAAGAATGGCGTGCATCTCAGGTGACACGTGGACCCGCTACTATCACTTGGAGGGGAGGGTCAGAATTTGTTTGGCCGATGGTATTAGAGTTCCAGAGAAAAAACAATAAATAAGCTATTTGTTAATCATAGGTTATACAAACGAAGAAAGTCACCTATGTCGGAGAGCCCCTGAAACCCTCTTAGGCAAATGTGACCCTTTGTGCTTCTGGGAGGAATAGATGAGAAGAGATCCAAAAGGCGACCAAATCGGGGAGACGAAGTGTGCGAGCGATGACAGGTCCCTACGATTCCAGATTGAACACATCTGATCCCTCAAGCCCGCCCTCAAAGCCTGAACTCCCGAGAGGAGACTGCTCTGTGAACACAGGTAAATGTACTCTGACACCAGGGAGATAACATTACAAAATGTATCTCCACCAGCAAGCTGTAACATAAGGAATGCCGTCGCCTCTTGCTTTAACTCTGAAATAAATGAAGGAAATGTTGGACGGGGAACAGCTGATAGAAGAGGAACCAATCCAGCATTTGCCTGCTGACAGGAGGAAACAATAAAACAACCAATGGTCAGAGTGAACCGTTGATAGTAATCGAACCCGAGACCTGCCGAATGCTAGACTCACACGTTAGTACAGAACTATCTAAATATAGACACTACTTATTTTCTGAAACAATAACAAAATAATTTAATTTAGTGCTGGTATTAGCGATTAATTTCATATGAAATTTCAACTGTATTATATCAACAGATTGAAATATTAAAATAAGGTGCGCAGTGCGGCGATGTAACGCTCATTTTGCCATAACTATCTTTGATTGGTGACCCAAAGAAAGACCTCAAGAAGAAAATCGAATAAATAATAAACCTGCAGCGCCGAAGTAACTGTGTAGCAAACGCGTGCAGACGAACTAACGAAACAGCCAAGCAGCAATCGTTGCCTGTAAAAACCTAATCATTATGGATTTACTAGTAATGCAACCAAGGGCTAGCCAGGTGAATACAATTAGACGCACCCGCCATTGTTGTGCAAGCGTTGGCCATGATCTCACATTCCTTGCGTGCTACGTGTGGGAGTTACTTTTGTCAACATCCTTCAACCCTGTTCTGACCGGTCCCAAACAAGAAGTCGTGGGTAGTGTTACATTGTGCCTTGACTTTCTGTTACGGGTAAAGCAGTGATAGAAACTCTGCTAGCACCAATTTTGTGGGTTAGCGATAACAAAATAAGCTAAAGAACTTGTAGTTGTATCGGAAGTTAGATGTGCTTGCTTGTTTTGCTGTTCATAAGATAGTCCTCTTAGGTCTAATACTTTTTCTGCAGGAAGGCCTTTAGCAAACTTTCAAATGTTCAAATCATCGTCTATAGCAAATCTAATCGACAATATTCGTTTTAATTTCTTAAGCAGAGTGGGCATGAATGACATTTAAATATATATTTTCTCTGAGGCATGCAATATTATTTTAATCAGTGTTAATTTTGATTCACGATTTAAATCTTTAAATGTCCAAGAATGAAAAGCACTACAATATGTATACTCCTCCACAGGAGAGAAAGTCTCCGAGGGGTGAGACGCAGGGGGGTTGGCGAAGGTTCCCACACCCTCCCTGGACAGGTCTATGACACCCCAGGTCAGTACAGTTACAGACCGTTCAAAAACATTCTGATGGCTTCTACTTTTGAGAATGCATCTTCTCGGTTTTAGTGCACAGAGTTTTTAACTGTCTGCTCCTTGTGTAGCAAGCGTTCTCTGCCACACACATTCTCTGTCCTTGTCCCACTGTGTAACACTCCACATTCCTTACAGGGACCTTCTTTGCGTTGCATTTACGTCCTCCAACGTTAAGTCATATTGGACGGTGAATGAAATGGGTGAAATGATGCTCAAATGAGCCCAGGGTCCTTAGAGCTTACCTAGAGTTACCCGACATTCGTCTTTCAGGATATGGGAAAACCCCGAAAAGGTGAGTTATGTATATCGGGCAAAGAATGATGCAATGAATGGGTGAAATGGTGCTCAAATGAGTCCAGTATCCATGGAGGCTACCCGACATTCATCTTCCAGGATAAGGCAAAACCCCGGAAAAATGTCATCTAATTCACCCTGACCGAGATTCGAACTCAGAACCGCTTGAACGGGAGGCAGAAACGCTGCTAACTATGCTACAGAGGGAATGCAGTGAATGCTGCTACTGCTACAGGAAATTAAAAGATATTTGTGTTCGATTCCTCGGTGAATGAGCTGTCCAAGAAGAGGCTGCGTCGTGTGTCTTTCATTACGCCACTAAGGGAGAGAGAGGTGTGGATAGCGAAAACTAAGCGAGGTGACAGTGATAATTTGAACCAGATCACATTAGTGATGCGGTAATGACAACTGAACAGTCAGAATATGTCCTAAGTGCGCGTAATTTATTAAAGTTTTCAACCGGTCGTGTAGTTTTCCCAAAATTTCTTGCTTGAGTAAGTATTCGTTTATTGCAGTGTCCGTCAGGAATGAAGGTGCTGGATGATGCCGCGTAGACAATTATAAGCAGGGAAAGAATCGCAAACACGTGGCGGTTTGGTGCGAGCGACGTGTATTTTGTACACTACATGAGTCCAGGTTACTTCTTCAAAGTCCGAATCTCTAAGGGATGTGCAAAATGTGATTAATGTAAAACCCGAAATTATCGAGTTCTACTGTTATACGTAAATACACTAAACACACACTCAATGACGATTAGAAAGCATGGCTATAACGTCGCAGAACCGCCTTCGTGTCGGAGAAGGGTTTTGGGCAAACGGTGCTTCTTAATGTAACCCAGCAACCTAAGCTAGTTTGCAGTGATATTTGAAAATTGGAATGGCAGGCTAATGGAATGGGTCTGTTGGTGGCATGATTGTCGATTGTTTCGTAAATGGAATACGCGAAGCTGTTACTTTATAGCGTTAAATGCAATAGATTTCAATGTAGAGAACAGTTCGTTGGAGCTTTTACACTCGTTCAGATATACTCTAATATTCAATGCTAGAATCAATATCTGCATGTTATAATACTTGTTTCAATATTACATAATTTTGCTTTAATTAAAAACTATAAATACATTCAAAATAAAACTGAAAAGCAAAGTGCCGTATCAGTGCAATATACGCTGTTTTTGTGTTAACGTTAAATTTGAATTACTTTTGAAACAGACTATAGGAGTACATTGATTTATATACCTACTGTGTAATCAGTGCCTTTGTTTAAACCTGCTATTGAATGGAATCCTCAAAATACTGTAGTGACTCACAGATCTGATCTGCATAGTGCATTTAAATTCTAGGTTGTATTTTGGTTCTTCACCGCCGTTTATAGACCAACAAGCTTGGAAACGCTGCCAAGAGATTATTATGTTTGTTGGAAAATTACACTTGATCATGCAAAATTGCTGTTCGTGATGGTGTTGCACATACCAATGCGATCAATAACGTCATCTTTCTAAAATTGTGGCTCTAAGCGTTGATTCCACTTACGGCGTTGTTCCTTTTATGCTTCTTTATTACTGGTACCGTGGAGTTTATTATATCACTTTAATTCAGAACCTTTGGGCTAATTTGAGTTTCTTAAGATGGCAATTGAAACCAAGTTCGCTTTAATACACTGTGGCTTTTGGAGATGTAACTGCCTAAATCTCAAGAAGCTCGACCTGATTAAATGCTCTTTCGTTAAAAGCATTAAGCTGGCTGTGTTAAATAACACTTATAATTTCTTTAAACCCCACATAATTTAGGGCTGAAATCCTCCGGAAACTATATTCATATGAAATAAGAGTTCACAGTCAGTATATGCACTAAAACTAAAGAAAATAACAAAAGATATGCCATATCGGCAACTATACCCATACGAGTTTAACGTGATAGTCCGAAAAGTTTAAATTATAAAAGAATATTCAAAAAATGACAAAATTTTACATTACTCTTTTTTCCCATGACATTTAAGCATAAGCTTGAGACCAATTTACAAAATACCTATACTCTTTCGAGCTAGAGAGTTGAAATCTAACAGTATTTCAGGATGAAAATGTTCTTATAACATTAATTAACAAATATTTATTAAATAATTAATACTTATTACGTATTCTTAATACTTAGTTTACTTCACTGTCAGCAGCTTCAGTTTTAAATGCAAATGTTCTTTTCGCTCTGAAGAAAATTGATGAGAAACTTGACCTACATTTTGTAACAGCTTATGTTAGAAAAGTGTTTATAATCTCATTTAAACTTAACTTGAGAAGTTATCATTGGCTGTCTCGTGTGCTGTCTTCTGGTTGAATACTGTGCATCTATGTAAACTTCAAGCGAACAGAGTTCACCTGGTTAATTGTAATGAAATACGACATTTAATATTCTTGGTCCCTTTAAACAAAAGATAATGGTTTTAGCTGACAACTTTTATGGGTTGTGTCTACTGATTTGCCGATCGGAAACCATTCCTCGCAAATTTTCCGAAAGATAATGACTGTATCCAGCGGATTTTCATGATTGTATTTTTAAATCAAACATATAGTTCGTTCTTGAAATAATGAAGCTACCAAGCCAATGAATGAGTGACTGGCGATTTCTTTCGTTGCTACTCCATAAATAGAGCAGAAGTGCGCCGTCAACGTTAATTGTTAGCGACAAAATCGATCAGTTTGTTCAGGAACTAACCTTAAGACAAAATATATGTTGTTCTTCCATTCATATCGTATAGTTTCAACTGTATTTTTCTTACTAGCTATCAATTCGCTGTAAGAAAGAGCAAATGACATTAACAAATGAAGTGAGAATGTAATGAAGTGTGTAGACTGTGAAGTTTGAGGAAATGAATATTATATATAGTTAATTTCAGCAAGTTATTAACTTAACTCATCATGAACTACACAAGATAACATCTTGGATAGACAGTGGCCCAGTCACACACCCATTCTGTCATCTTGTTAAAGTTTAACAACCCGCAAAAAGCCCGCCTCGGTAGCGTAGATTGTAGCATGTCTGCCTCGCGTTCAAGAGGTCCCGAGTTCGAATCTCGGTAAGGGTTGGATAAGATTTTTGCGGGTTTTCCTTTAATCTAAAGGATGAATGTCGGGTAACTCTAAGCTCCATGGACCCCGGACTCATTTGTGCATAATTTCACCTAATTCTTTTGCCCGCCTCGGTAGCGTGGTGGTAGAGTGTCTGCCTCACATTCAAGAGGTCCCGAGTTCGAATTTCGGTCAGGGTGAGTTACCTGGATAAGGTAAGGTTTTTTCCGGGTTTTTCCCTTATCCAGAAAGACGAATGTCGGGTAACTCTAGGTTCTATGGAACCTGGGCTCATTTGAGCATCATTTCACCCATTCCATTCATCATCCGATATGACTTAACGTTGGAGGACGTAAATTAAAAAAAAAAACTGCTAACGCAGTATTTGGTATTCTGTAAAAGCATAAAGGCTTTTGCAAATTTTTCGGACCCTATTAATAATTGAAGGAGTCAACTCAAAAATCAATTAAGGGCCATAATTATCATATTTGACTTTGTAATCAATAGGTGTCATGAAAGTCAAGACAAAACTTGTAGATAAGACAAGTGCCCTAATTGTTTTCTTGTAATTCTATGTCTTCTTTTAGAGGTATTCCAAATCTGTGAATCATAGAGTGCATCTAAGCAGAGGGACTCTAATGAATCAATTGTTTTCCTTAAATAACAGAATAAGTGTCGTCTAAAAACTTTGGCTTTTGTTGCTGTTTACCTGAGTAATATAAATCCCGTACAATAGCTAATACAGATAGGACAGACCTTCAAAATTAGAACGGGAACATTAGAACTTATGACACTGTGATTTGATTTGGAAGGGCTGTTTAGGTTTCGCGAATTAAAAAGAGTATCCAATTGACAATGAAAACGAATGAACATAGCATACATACCTATTTGATAAAATTATTTTGCTCTACTGATGTTTGAAATTATATCAATAAAATCTCAATATAGTAATCGGAAACTGTATAAGTGTAAATGATTATAAATTAAAATGATAGTCTCTGTGGTACATATCAGATTCAGAAACTGCCATGAACTATCTGTAATAAGTGTTTGCCGAAAGATTGGGCGAAAGAAGAAAATCAACTTGTTGCTACTTAGGACTTGTATGTCCCTACATCCTATGGGCCATAAATGTGCACCATAGCAGGCCAAAACTTGGAACGGGACATTGTTTACATTCTAGTAGAACGCATGAGAACAGTTTTATTTTGTTTACTGCATCTCCATTGTCACTGCAGTGATGCGTTGCCGTCCTTTACCTTCTGCTGTCTTGAAAGTTTTCTTCTCTTTCTCTTTTTTTCCTCCCCCCACCCTCCTTTTCCATTCTTATCCCAGGCCATTCTTAGGGGTTAGGGACGAAGCAAGATCAAATTGCGCTAAGGAAATAACAGAATACGTTTAATAAAATATTGAGTACTCACACGCGGTAAAAATCGAAACACAGGAATCCTTTAAAGTAACAAAAAGCTTTGAATACAAATTGTAGCCAAGTAAGACGTAATAGTCAAGATGTTATCGCAGACTAAAGAACGCAGATTTGGGGAACAAACAAGAATGTAAGCCCATTCCCTTGGTGTAATCGCTTCGTCGAGGGAAAAGAGCACGAGTACGTGGAAGGCGGCACTTTACTTCAGGGCATTCTTTTTATCCCGCACAATCGAAGCTTTTGTGGAGATCGTTGTCTCCAAAATTGAAACGTTTTACATATTATACCTCTCCTGCCTAAGCAGGCATTCAACCTGAAAACGATACTGCTTTTGCAACAGTCGATTTCAAGATATATAACATCTTCCCGTTATGTTAACGCGCGTGATGTACCTACATAATTTAAGGGTAGGGTACAGTGGAAATATACGTATATATTTTATATTTCATAAGACATAATACGTAACTGAAACATGTTTAAGACTGTCAGAAGAAATGTGTGGTTAGTAGCAAAAATGTTATGTGTTATAAAGCATGAAAATGACTAAAATGGGACGAGCGCAACTGAATCAATTGTTGCGGAATCCCTATAAAATTTTTCCCCCTCGAAAAAGCTAACACATTTCTTGATAGTGATTAGATACGTCTACATTGTATGGAGATATGCGGAATTGAGTTTGATTCGTAAAGACATATCAGTGACTTGTGGGACGTATGCACTAAGTTTTGCCAAGAAGACTAGTATCGGAAAGGGGGGAAAGGGGAAAACGTCTATGGATTAGGATAGAAATCAACTTAAAAGAAAAATGATGATATTAAAAAAAAAAAAAAAAAAAAAAAAAAAAAAAAAAAAAAAACCCTTACTTCTCACATTGAGAACACCAAAGGATTTTATTCGGACGTTTTTTCTTGGCCACTAACTATAATGATGTGCATTTTGACAAATAGAAGAGAACTTTTAATTTTCTGTTGCAGCAGATTTCTCAATCGTCCCACCTCTTTTTCCTTCCTAGCTTTCTTCCTGATTTTGCTCTTCGGAAATGAAGAAGGATGATGAGAAAATACTTAAATCTCTCACGCTCAAGTGTAACCGATGGGAGAAATTACCTATATTTCATGTAAAATAACAATGCTGTGAGCATATTATGTATTATATATACACGAATTGAATTCCATTTCTTAGAAGAGAAAACAAATTTAAATTGTTATTCTGAATTGACTCCCACAGTTGGATTTGGTTAGAAGACGCATGATCTCTGTTACCACAGCACCCTTGGAGCTGTGGTCGTTAGTGTGTATATCTCTAGCGTAGAGGGTGCGGATTCAAGTCCCACCTTGGGCATGTGTTTATGTGTTTATGTGTATATGTGTAAAAACACGGAAAACAAACAGTAAACAAACGTAAAAAATATTATAAAAACGGCGAAATAAGGACATGAAAGGCATTTAAAAAATGTGGAAGCGATCAGCATTGAGTCAATGTCTCCGAACTGACAGAATGTATAGGTCTAAAAATCCGCCGAACGAACCAGGAAATGTAAAAGGATTTCACGGAGACTGCTGTGAGGGTCATGGAATGTATAGTATTTGTAGGAATATCTTTAAGCACATGCATGTTGTTAATGTGGCTGGAGTGAACTCGTTGAAAGGGATACCCCTATAGAACATACTGTGATCGTTGTTCTTTACGTAACTTTCTTGGCATGGTTCCAACTATGTGCATTGTGCACTTGCCGTAACGGAGAACTTGATTGCTAGTAAACAGGACAATGCCGATGAACCAGGCTCTTATTGCACTATTTAAATTCCACTGTTGTGCTTCGATCAAATTTATTTGACATTGGGCTTACGTACCCCAGCCCGTCCCGAAGTGCCCTTTGGCAAATTTAATAATGTGCAACAGAAAGTAAATGGTAGCATGAAATACCTTCAGTGACCAGTAGGGCATCTTCTGTAAATACAACAAAGAATTAAATAAATTCATTCTCTAGTTGCTAGATATATGCTCGCGTCAGCTCTACAATGTATAATGCAATAGAATATATTAGATCTGTATTGAAAATATACATTCGAGGAACCAGGAAAAAACTTTTATTCTGCTAAATGATTTGAAAAAATAAATGTTTAAGTAGCAGAAGAATTGTAAATTGTAATAACATTTTCAGGGCAATAAAGTATACACGTTAGTTAAGTCCATTTTCTTGTTTAACTTTTTGTTTTAGTATCATGATAGTATTTTGGATCTTTTTCTTGTTTCCTAGATTTTCTACCTTTTAGATTTTTTCCCATTTCCTAGAAACCTCTCTCTTTTCTTTTTTCTTTGTTTTAACGTACCAAATAAATGCATACACACAGGTGGTACATACTAACATACAAGAGGCGGGATTTGAACCCGCATTAGCAAGCACGGCTACGAAATGCAGATGAAGGATTTTTTTCCCTTGATACTACAGTCCATATTGAACCAGGGTCTGCCAACCTGACTGCCCGCCTCACGCCCACATACACGAGGTAGAGTTGGGCGATCATCCAACCGATACGGGGAGATGTGGTCAGCATCTCGACACCCCCAGCCGGAATGTTGGCTTTCATGACCAGGGCCGCTTACCTATCGCAAGCTCCACAATGGCCCGCGTAGATGGTAGTGCGTCTGCCTCATGTTCAAGGTCCCGAGTTCGAATCTCAGTCAGGGTGAGTTACCTGGATAAGGTTTTTTCCGGGGGTTTCCCTTATCCTGAAACACGAATGACGGGTGACTCTAAGTTCTATGGATCCTGGGTTCATTTGAGTATCATTTCACCCATTCCATTCATCGTCCGATATGACTTAACGTTGAAGGACGTAAATAAATAAATAAATAAATGAATGAATGAATGAATAAATAAATAAATAAATAAATAAATAAATAAAAACAGAGGTGGGATACAACCCAGGCCACAGGAAACAAGTGCGAAAACAATAGAAGGAATGAATGGATGTCTGTTTTCCTCTCTGATATAAGACGAAAAATAAAAGATTAAGAACCATGTTGTGGAAACTGTTTTACTATCAGTCCTTACCGTCATTACAACTGCAAGGCAGTACCTAAACTAGATCGTAATTGTCACTTGGGTTTTAGTCTAGTCACTAAACAATAATGTATTTTAGCACAGCTTTCGCAATAGTGAAGTGAATACAAAACATGTTGACAACCAGTGCAGTCACTTTTATGAAATGGTTTGACCGTCCTAATTGTTCACGAAACAATCTTCAGTGTGCAAAAAAGTATATTTCCATAGTCTGCATGTAATCAAGCCTATATTGCCAAATTCGATTTTTTTCTACACAGAATCTTTAATTATGATTGTTTATCGAAGTAAATAAAGTGAATAGAAGAATCGCTTTTATATGAGCAGTTTTATATATTCAAGGGATAATTGTATAATGATGAAGGTGGTGGTGGCGGCAGCGGCGACGGCCGCGGCGGTGGCGTTGGCGGTGGCGGCGAATATAGAGGAACTCGGTGTCTGAGTACTTTTTTAAATAAGTTTAAAATAAGCTTCTAATACAACTTATAGATATGGTTGGTTGTACGAGTGAAAACTTGTAGCCATATTTTTATAGAAGTATGAACATAAGATTATTTATGCAAGAGGGACTATATTTTGGGAGGTTTTCATTGTTTTTCCCTATAGATGGTAATGTAGTTTTAAAATTTTCTTTTCTTTTTCCTCCGAGAAAATTAAGTTTTGTTTTGTACTGAAATAACATGAAAATAAGCGAATTATCATTACTGTCAATAACTCTACGAAGATTTGCACAAATAAGATATATGTAATGAATATGTTCAGTTTTTTTATATTATTTATTATAATAAGTATATATTTTATCAAATAAGGTAGGGCCTGCAATTTCTTTCATTAATTAATACTAATTTGTTTAGTGAGACAATAATTATGCTGACTGCACTAATTAAATATTTATATTCCCCTTTACAAACACGGCCCGCACATAGGAATGCAGGTGGATTCAATTAGGGTGCACTAGATTTTGTCACGCGAAACTGCCAGACGGCTTTTTAAATACATCAAGTGCAAGATAAACATTAGGGCGATGTGTGTCATGGATTTTACGTTTTTATCAAGGTATCGCCGCAACCTAATTATAACGAAAATCGATCTCGGGGATCCACGACGACTAAAACCTGAAAGCGCGGGGTGTAGTGGGGGAGACAGAGCGAGAGAATCCAGCTGTGACGTAGACGACCATGAATGTTGATGACTCAGGATTCCCTGACGTCACCGTAACCAGGGAGGGAACTGGATCTACTCGCCTAAGCGTTTCGATCCCTCGCCTGCCCGCTTAGTTTGAACTACTTGTGTGCAGGACACGGTTGCGTGAAATGGTTTACTTCCTATTTACCAGAGGGATGGGGTGAAGGGTAACAAATTGGAGCAAGTATAACGTGGACAGAACGATTCTGAAGCAGGTGACGTCGTACTAAGAGCGTTAAATATGCACCATAGTTAAAAACGTATTATTCAGCGTTGATTCCTGCAAAGAATATTAGTGACTAAATGTTTTGTAATTCAATTTTCATTCAGATACTGATTTTTCCTGTTTTAAAATTCACACTTCGGATTTATATAAGGTTAAAACGAGTTTTTAATGTAATTTTCAAGCTTCATAACATAGCAACATGCTCTACAAATATTTTGTAAATCTCGTTACATTGATTGTTACCCATTTATGTGCAGAATAACTGCATTTTACAGAAACTAAATTATACATATTTTAAATTATATATTTGCCGTTAACTACTCTGGTCACATCGACTATGCATTCGGAAACATTATTTAGAAATATTTTAACATCAAAATGAGAGAAAAAATATAAAAATTATAGAATACTATTTGGGCAGAGCTAGAAAGCAATAAGGACGAATGATCATTGAATTATGGCAAAGCAATCATAGAATGATAACAGATTAAATAAGCATAAATAATAATTAGTATATATGGCAACAATAAAGCTAAAATGGTCACCGATGCATTAATAATATGGAGTTGTGTATATTGAGAGCAAAAGCGTAAATAAAAATATCTTTAAGGACATTAGTTATATTAGCTAGTTTAGATTATGATGTATCGTATATAGTAGCAAATTATGTATCTAATATTGCAATATTGCAATGAGAAAATATATATCTATATATTGTTTATACAGATATTACATTGCATATGGCAGAGGGTGCTTAACTACAGCACCACAGTGCTTCATATTTACGCTTCCATACATTCTTAGGGATATGTAATGGATTTAATTAAAGAAAAACCCATAAACTCAATCTGGGAATCAAACATGATACATTAGGAAGGAGCAGTCAGCCCTCGACTATTGTTGTACTGCGATTATTTTGGGTTTAAATGCACAAAGTATTAAGGTGGAGAGAATGCAAAACAACCACAGTTCCGTAGAACAGCCCCTAAAGTATAACACCGTAATTCCAAATTTTGCATTAAGAGAAATAAAAATGTTACATGTTTTGACAGTATACAGCATTTATATAAATTGTGTTTACAAAATGAAAATGAAATTTTGAACCTAAAATGCCCTACCTAGTGAATTGGTATGTACGTATGTATGCCTTAGAAGCAAAGTGACATTATTTAAGGCCAAACATTGTTAAAATAAAAGCCAGCTTTGTAAAATGAGAAAACAGTTTCTCATTCCGCTCATCTGCGATTTGATATTTCTTTAAAACATTGAAACCCTTTTATTTATTTATGTATGTTCTCTGCGGCATAAACATATATCTCTAGCGAGCGTTGTAATGGGACAACTACCTGTTATGCATATACGTACATACATAAATAAATAAAATACTGCAATGTCAGGCTTATGTATTGATAAATTCTCTTTTGAATATATTAGAAAATTAGAAACTAATAATGAACTTGGTGTAAACTATTTTCTTGACCGATTAATTTTGTTTATTAAATTGTATAACAATAATGACAATTTTCAATTTTGGATACTTATAGAACTGGAAAGTTATCCGGACTCCAACTATTCGAATGCATTCGAAGTTAAAGAAATGTGTATGCCTAACATTACTTTATTTAACCAGCGAGATTGATTGTTCGATATGGTACACACCTGCAAATTTCTATAGGTTTCTTTATTGTTCTAAAATCAAGCAAAACTTGACTGAGTTCATACTGTGCAAAATATAAACTTTGCTTTTCCCATTTAATTACCTATTGCAGGATACACAAATGTAATCTTTCAAAAGCAATGGCATATGATCACGATTTATCCAGTTATCCGGATATCTGATTATACAGATCAGGTCCGGTTCCAATTAACCTGGGTAATTGGAGTTCTAATGTATAATTAATAATAAGGCATGCAATGAGAGAGAAAGAGATAGATGCACAAATAGCCAAAAGGGTTGTTATGAAACAGTATCTAATTTGTCTCATCTACAAAATAGGCTATATAAGTCTCGTTACTTTGCCCAAAAGGGGGAGGGGAACGTAAAATAAAAAACTTGATACATTTTGCTAATTATTCAACTCTACGACAAAAATTCCTAGCATAATATTTCTAACAAGTTATTTACGTCAGTTTGTTGTTGCTATTATTCGTGTACATAATAAGTTACTGGAGAAATTATATATATATATATATATATATATATATATATATATATAGTTCTGATTGCAAAACGAGCAGGAGGAGAAGTACGCACAAATAATTTAATATCAAACCTTTTATCTATGTTTATTATACTGCCAAGGAAAAACCGTTATAAAAACACTGCATTTTTAGTTACACAGAGAAAGGAGGGAGGGCTGAGAGCAATAGATGGGAGAGATTGGAATGGAAGAGGGAGGTGGAGAGAAAGAAGAGTATGAAGGGGAAGATAGGGAGAGAGGTGTGACAAAAGGATGACAGCCTTATAGAAAAGGTATGATAGGGAGAGAGAAAATAAGGAAGTGGAGCAGAATCTCTGCATTTTACGGATAACGCAAGCAGAGCTGTAGGTTTTGATTTTTACTCGTAAATAATTATATTTCTTGGTGAATTTATAATTTCATGTTTTACAGTGCTTTAAGTAATACTCCGGCTGCATTTTGAACTTTACTTCTGAATTAGTCGTGCCAATATTTTCAGATTGGTTGGTTACACATTGTATTGAATTCTGTTTAATAAATAAGTAAATAATAAATGCTGGTAAATCAATTCCATAAAGGTTGCAACATGAAACATGAACATTTAAGCTGTCACATAATGTTCTAATCCCCGGGAGAAAAATGAGATTGAGTTATTAAAAACATAACGTTCAAAGATTTATTATTATTATTATTATTATTATTATTATTATTATTATTATTATTATTATTATTATTATTATTATTATTATTATTATTATTATTATTATTATTATTATTATTATTATCATCATCATCATCATCATCATCATCATCATCATCATCATCATCATCATCATCATCATCATCATCATCATCATCATCATCATCATTATTATTATTATTATTATTATTATTATTATTATTATTATTATTATTATTATTATTATTATCATCATCATTATTATATTCATCAAAATATACATTTGTTACATTTGAGCCTAATTTCAACACATCCTCCTTCATATAAATTAAGGTAATATAGTTGCATGCTCTTCTTACTTTTTAATACTAAGTTAGACCAATTAGAATCCTAAACTTTTCGTTAAAAGTGCTACAGATCCATTTATATGCTGATCCATGCTCTTAAATTTAGCAGAAACTTAAGGGTTACCTCTAATATAGGTTATTGTAAATGCAACACATTAATAATGTAAGGGGACACGTCCTTTTGAAATCTTGAACCAAAATATATTCAAGTTTTACTGTGTATGTAATTAAATGGTAAATTTAATTAAATGGTGAAAGATACTTTTCTCAGGTAGCATGGAACTTTTTTCTGTCTAAAATGATTAATGTGCATTTGTATGTTTGAAATATGCGCTTTTGCCTCACATGATGTTTAACTTGATGAATCACTGGAATTCACAACCCCGTCACAAACATTTTTCTAAATAATGAACTGGAGTCTAGTTTTCCTGGTTCTATTTTTAGAGAGGCTGTTCACCAATTTTGTTTTGTCACCTTACCTGGCGACTAATACATTCGGTAATGGCAGTGCAGTTACCTGTTGCTAATTACTTGCTAATGTGAGCTTTTCAATTTCGTTATGTTATTGGTCAAAATATTATGCTTGGAATAACCAGAGAAGTACTAAAATTGTAAATATGCACTTACGTCCAACACAAAAATACGCATCCGATTTTATTAGTTCTTGCTGCAGTGTGCTTCTCAACAGTGTTATTTATAAAAGTTATGTCAAAACCGCCTATTCGAACAAACACGAAAGGTAAAGGTGTATATCATGGAGAGGCCGCCGAAAGCCGGCCCTCGTAGCAATGGTCATTAGAGCGTATGTCTCCAGCGCTCTACCGCGTAGAGGGTCGCGGGTTCGAGTCCCGCCTTGGGCATGGGTGTTTATGTGTATAGTCTATATGTATGAAACTACAGAAAACAGATAGGAAAAAACGGAAGCAGTAAAAAAGGTTAAATAAAGAAAAGATATATATATATACATATATTCTTTTATTTAATGAAAAATATAATATTCAGTATAAAAATACCGAGGCAGAGCATCGCGCTTAGGCTAACATAGCCCATTGTGCTTCGAACGCGATCCCTGAGAGGGAGGGTTGAGGGAGAGATTCGAAGAATCATCTTATCTCGGAGACGACGTACGCGAACATGGGCAGCATCACCGACGATTGCAGATTGAACGCCTGCGACACCCGTTCAAAGCTGCCCACAAATCTTGGGACCGCCGAGGATCCCTCTTAAGGAAAGCCCTCACAGAGGGTGGGTCCTTCATCTGTCTTATCGACGCCAGGAAGAAACCTTCCCAAAGTTTTCCATCGTTGCCTAGCCCTTTAACTCTGAAACAAATCATGATGAACGAAATGATGTGCATAGAAAGTCGTGTAGCCTTTGCCTCCCGAGGGAAATGGATTATTTATTTATCGATGTTCTTAACTGCTGTGGCTCTCAGCGTTCCATTCTATAATGGGCATGAAAGACCCCTTAATTTTGCTCAGGGGTCTCCCTATCCACGGAGAAACCACAAAAATCCTACGGTCGTAGTAAGCGGTCACAAAGAATCGAACTGATATCGAACTGCTTCTAAGGCGTAAAGAAATGAACTACCGTATCTATAGAAATTTAAAACTAAAACTATTGATACGATATTTTGACAACAGCCTGAATAACTAGGTCTCCTATGCTTATAAATGCCTCAGCACGACTCAAGCACGTTGGAATCCGAGGTCAAATCGTGCTACATAGCTATTCGGCGCCAAGTTGGGCAGAGACGAACAAGACACTACAAAGTAACATTTTGGTCTCGCTAAAGTGAATGCGGAAGAGGTTTCATGACTCATACAGCCCTTATCAAGACGTCACGCCATTCGATAGCTGAAGGCCTTCCAGTTTATGTTCACATAGCTCAAGGGAGATGTCAAAGGTAAAATGCTATCTTGTTCCCCAGAACACGAAGAAACACTTCTGCGCAATTTATTAACAGTGAAGTATTGTTGATGTATAACGTCGATATATAGGGCTGCAATCGGATCTTTATGCTTTGAGCGGAGAGGAGTTCGTGTGAACTGTAACATTGTTGTATTAGTCAAAACTTTGTGGTACTGCTTTTCCTACGATGAAACATCCAAATATGTATATCAACGTAAGATCGAAAAGCTTCGTGCAACAAACGGTTTTCGGGAGAGATATAAAGATATTTTACTTTCAATTTATCAGAATAATAGGATCGTAAGACCTAAAATGGTAGACATAAAGAAGTAATATAACTGTTTCGCGACCTTTCCTCCACTCTTCCCGAGGTGATAAGTTCCATAATAATAATGATAATAATAATAATAATAATAATAATAATAATAATAATAATAATAATAATAATAATAATAATAATAATAATAATAATAATAATAATAATAATAATAATAATAATAATAATAATAATAATAATAATAATAATAATAATAATAATAATAATAATAATAATAATAATAATAATAATAATAATAATAATAATAATAATAATAATAATAATAATAATAATAATAATAATAATAATAATAATAATAATAATAATAATAATAATAATAATAATAATAATAATAATAATAATAATAATAATAATAATAATAATAATAATAATAATAATAATAATAATAATAATAATAATAATAATAATAATAATAATAATAATAATAATAATAATAATAATAATAATAATAATAATAATAATAATAATAATAATAATAATAATAATAATAATAATAATAATAATAATAATAATAATAATAATAATAATAATAATAATAATAATAATAATAATAATAATAATAATAATAATAATAATAATAATAATAATAATAATACTTAGTATCAATTTCCTTAACGAAACAATTAATGTAGATAGAGATGTGCAGCTACACCAGAGATCTTTACTCAGTCGGAAAGAAATGCGTTTGGAAGAGAAAAGATGCAGTTTTCAAACAATATCTTTACAGTCACATCCCGAGGACTCAGGAGTCTGAAAAAATGTTGGGCGAATCGACATGTCATAAGGAGGAATTATCTATAACGATATCCCCAGTTCTACAGCCTGGGGGGGGGGGGAGAAAACAGTTTTCAAAAGTGTTTCCAGAATGAAGTGCTTTGTAGGTGGTGTGTTTTTTTCAGTAGTTACAAGACAAAAACTAGTAGTTTATATACAATTCTGCAAATGGAAATGTTAATTGTTTTTCCAAGTTAAAAAATAAATATCATTCATTTTTCACCAAATCTGGAAGCTAAAACTATATTACGTCGAATAAAATGTAAAGAAAGAAAGAGATAAAGAAAGCAAGAGAGAAATAAATAAATACATAAATAAATATTTAGGACTACTGTGTGTGTGTGTGCGTGCGTGCGTGTGTGTGTGTGTGCGTGTGCGTGTGCGTGTGCGTGCGCGTGTGCGTGCGCGTGCGCGTGCGTGTGCGTGTGTGTGTATTTAATGCTCAGAATTTGATAATAAAATCATTTTTCTTCTTGCTTCCCTATATTGGGAGGCTAGATCTTCTTGATTTTGGAGAGTTTCACATACAGTTAGATGATCGATGTTCATTAAATCGTCTTTACCACATAAACAGCACTGTGGAGAAGTTGTTAATCCAACCTTGAATAAATGTCCATTCAAACAATCGTGACCTGTGATTAATCTGAACATTGCTACTGAAGATTTTCGAGGTAGATCTGGAATTGTCTTTAGTTTGTTTTGTAGATCTTTCCAATTAAGTTTTTCAGAGGAAACTAGATAGTTGTTATATAGTTTTGTGAAGATGTTTTTGATTAATCTTTTTACTGTTTCATAGGGGATATTTTGTTTCGTTGTTTGGGATACAGTTATACAGTTTATATGTTTGACTTTTTAAATCTCATTTTACAATATTACTAACAGCATGTGTACCAAAATCAACTTACTTAACGGATATTTAATTCCAAAGATTGCATTAAAATCAAATATACACAAGACCCCCATGATATGCTATCTTTAAGGACACTAAAATAAGTTTCCAAAAAGTATATTTACAGGTGGCAGTAATTAAAAATCGCAAATACGGCAAATCGAATTAGACGTAAACAGCGATTAGGTTATTTGGAAGCTTCATGACCTTTTATGAAGTAAATATTAACATCGCATCTTGTCACTCAAGCTTAAGTTACAGCGAGTTAACTGAGTTGCGTTGCGGGGTGCAAGGAAACCCGGCGTAGCTAAGGTTTTCAAGCACTAGCAATGCCGGATGCAAGGAAATCTGTGTACAAACATGAAAGAAAAATACAGTATCATTTTCTTCTGTGAAAGCTTGCTTAAAAATCAAAGAAGGCTAAGGCATACTAAACAATTAGGCATGTATTGTTGAAGTACTTGTATATGACAGAAGAGCAGCTGATGCACATGTTTCATCTTAATTTTCTTCATTAACCATCACAATCGAATATTTTTGTGTTTTACACGTTCTAAGTGACACACCCACGATTAGTTGTTTTTATATTTTTTGTTTTTCATGTGGAAGGTTATTATTTATAATCAAGCAACAAGCCGCATTGGACAGGTAATGTTTGTGGTGCGCCAATATACTTGGCGCTAATATACTGACGTGATATTAATTGGAGTCTTAACTATAAATGATAACCACCACCATCTTAGTATAGATGATAACAGCTCTATCAATAAGAGCAGTTTTTGCTATTATGGCAGGGTTTGTTCACTGATATCCTATACTGACATAGATTCTAGATTTTGTGAATAGAACGCTTTAGAGATTTTTGCCTCATTCGGGAGATTCATTCCTATTTCACCATCATGTGAAAATTATATGATGAAGTCCATACCTGTACTTCATTTAAAAACTAATGACAAATCCGAAAGAAATATTCTTAATACCACATGCCCGCTATGTATCAGAAGTTTACTTATTAGATGTAAACAGCGTTATGCAGAATTATACATATTTTTATTTGCTTTTATTAAGTATATAAATAAAACCTCTGATGTGCTGTGACTTCCTCTACTCTTCAACAAACTATTTTCATAAACGCTTACTCTCCTAAAAATATAAAAAAATATAAAACACATATGTCAAACTATGTGCTTTAGTGAGATCTAACATTTGCTGTGTAATAAAATTTTGTCTATTTCTTACGGTCTCGAGTTATGCAAAAGTCATCCAAAATTAACGACTTTGTGGACATTCACATGAAAGTCAAGATATGCAATTTATTTGTTATGAAAATATCTTAAACATGAGGTATTTTAATAAAAATCATTAAAGCCATTTTTGATAAAATTATTATTTTCCAAAAAATGTTCAAATTAAAGGGTAGTATGGAGGCGAGGTATTTTCTTGAAAATCTTATGTCGCACCTTTGGAAGGTACTGAACTTAAATACCAAATTTAACATTTAATCGACTCTTCGTATTTGAGTTACCCGTTCACAAGCGCACGCTCACACACATCTACACAAGGAACTTTTCCTAAAAAGTATTATTTTTTTAATTCAGGGAATCCCAAAAAATCTATTTCCGGTGAAATCTCGATATCTAATTTTTGGATAGAATGTAATACTTGCCCTGCTTACGTTACGTATTAGAGAAAGTTGTAAGATATTTTGGTTGACAATCAGTTTAGAATAAAGACACTTATTTACTGTGGTTAATTGTATTTCCCCTTTCATTTCTTCTATCTGAATGTTTCGATAAGTGCATAGTAAGGAAACCGTTATGTTAGAAGATCCATTTTTATCGTCTCATTCAAAGTTAACCAAACACATTTCAGTTATGAGTATTTCATCCCACAGATACTTGTAATAGACGCCGTTGTTATGGAGAAACGATATAAAAAACGTAGACTTTAAATTAAAGTAAGAGTTATTTGGGCAAAGAGTGCGATAAAGTAAACAAAATTCACTCGTTGCTCCGGTAACGGGTGGGATAAAGTAAATAAATGTGTGTGTGTGTGTGTGTGTGTGTGTGTGTGCGTGTGTGTGTGTGTGTGTGTGTGTGTGTGTGTGTGTGTGTGTGTGTGTGTGTGTGTGTGTGTGTGTGTGTGTGTGTAATTTACGTCCTGCAACGTTGTCATATCGGACGATAAGTAGAATGGATGAAATGATGCTCAAATGAGCCCAGAGTCTATAGAGCTTAAAGATACCAGACATTCGTCTTTCAGGATAAGGGAAACCCCCGGAAAAAGCCTTATCCAGGTAACTCACCCTGACCGAGATTCGAACTCGGGTCCTCTTGAACGTGACGCAGACACACTACCGCGCTACTGAGGCGGCCATATAAATGGTTGATAACTACAAATTTCCTATAACCTTTAACAACAACATCAAACATTTTTGTTCTTTAATTACATGAAAGTGAACTTGTACATTACCATAGCAGATAATACCTCCAAAGGATTAGAAGCAATAACATTACCAGTATTTATATAATTAAATCATTAACTGAATATTTATCATATATTAATTTATCGTATCCATAGCAGTAAAGTAGCGTCAATTAATTTGTAGTTCTCGATGAGTTTTATATAAGGCTAACATGTTTGAAAAAGTGAGATATTCCTTCTTCTTCTGTCTTGCATGACCATCAAATTTATTTCTATTTTTAAAATTTGATTTCTCCTCCTCTCGCTTATTTGAACGATTTGCGAGGTATATATTTTCCATGTTAATAGAGGCAATTTCTCCAGTCTATGCAGAAAATAATTACTTTTTAAATCAACAATATACAAGCAAAGATGTGTTTAAAACAAAGGTTTAAAGATATCCTCTGTTTATATCTGTTGTGTGTGCTATATATGGTATCTGGGAATAAATAACGGGTAGTGAAAATAGCGTGAATATTTAAGTGTTACTAAATTGTTATCGGACGTGAAGCAATCGAAACACGTTTTCGTGACAGTAAACACTATCATCATCAACGCCAGTTACACTGTAATGGCATCTAGTCACGTTTATATTCAGTAGAGTTGACACACCGAAATAAACATTGCAGCCGATAACAGTACGTGGTCATGGTTTTGAATTCTTTTTATTGCTCAAACGTACATAGAGATAAAAAGAGGAAAGCTAGGAAACAAAATTTCAGTCGACTTTTAATTAAAACCTCATTTAATTTGGTAGCAGTGGGTACAAAAATATTATTCAATGAATTGTAATAAATTGATAAGTTGTATAGACGTTTAACGAAAGAAATCCCATTAGATTAAAAATAATGGGCTATTTGAACAATTTTAGATGTTAATAGATAATTAGGTAAAATGAATGTGTCATTAGTTCTTTTCATTATTACAAGAACTTGAAACGAAAACTTAGAGCTCGCAAAGACTTTAGTGAGAGGTAACATTCCACAACACAGGTTTGGGAACCACTTCCGTAGCTACTCGAACTTCTCCGAGGAGACTACGACCACGACCACGCCACTGAAGACTTCCACCATAGTAGTGGACGAAACGTCTGGAAAATCCAACTCCAGCAGACCACGGCATAACAGCCCGGAAATAACTCTTAGTTACATTACTCCGGCCATGAAAGCCTACGCTGTCTTATGATGGGCCAAAATGTTTATCCCAGAATACAACCAACGGAAAGGAAATTGCTAGGACTAGTCATAGTACAATGGAAAAACAACAACAACAACGATAATAATAATAATAATAATAATAATAATAATAATAATAATAATAATAATAATAATAATAATAATAATAATAATAATAATAATAATAATAATAATAATAATAATAATAATAATAATAATAATAATAATAATAATAATAATAATAATAATAATAATAATAATAATAATAATAATAATAATAATAATAATAATAATAATAATAATAATAATAATAATAATAATAATAATAATAATAATAATAATAATAATAATAATAATAATAATAATAATAATAATAATAATAATAATAATAATAATAATAAATAAATAAATTTTTTAATTAAACTAACTTAAACAGAAGCAAATTGTCCCATTAATTGCAGATATTCTATGGAAAACAGGGAAGCATTGCTTCCACTTAATTGTTAGTAATTTGTACTTCAATTTCGGTCTCTTTAGCGTGTGATAGCGTTGCTGACGGGTTCTATTACCGATATCGAGAGGGATGGCTCAGGTGGTTTCATCTCTGGTCCGCATTCGGGAGGTCCGGGTTCGATTCCCGTGGCTGACTTACCTGACCCATGGTTTTTTTCGGGATTTTCCGGATCGCCAGGCGTATGCTGGGTAGGTTAATGATATCATTTCACATCATATCTCATATGGTGGTCTCTTTAAGGTTAGAAAGTGTCGGTGGGAGTATCGGCGCTGCATGGCAGGATATGTTCCTAATAAACACTTCCTCCTTGGGTAGGACGGTCTCTGGTCTCCGGGTCGTTCTGTTGCGCCTTTTTACAATTACGGTGGGAAGCCGGCTGTAGGTACTGGCCTGTTGGGGAGTTTCCAACTGGTTAATTATAGGGGCCCTGCCCTCCACACTCGTAACTCCTTGTGATTACCGCCCTCGTTCTCCTCTCGCCTCATCATTCCTCCCAGGGATGCCCCGTTTGGCGAGAGGAGATAAATAGATACAATAAACCAAGACTGGAACTCCGTGCCGAGTCCTGTAGTATAATCCAATCCAAACTAATCTACTACCTTTGCTAACGTGGAGACCTGGAGACCTGGCACGGGATGCACTCAACCCCGTTAGGTATCTAAGGAGCCAACTGAGGAGCTATTTAATTGAAAAGAGCCCTTGTTGTGAAGAGTGCATATATCTACCGGCAGCGAGGACCGGAGCGCTGACCACGTCCCACCCTCCAGTACTGCACCCACTCTTGATCTGTCGTGGGAAGAGATGGAGAACAAAGGGGCCGGGCGGTAACGTTGATTCGTAAAGGATTGTTGTGCCGCGGGATTATTTCGTTAATACATTAACTTTTATATTTTTGTTAATGTCATCTTGTGGTAAAGTTAGCGATACAATTTTCTGACAGCACGCGCGGATAGATATACAATTGAAAAGTGCGATGAGATTTCTTGTTAGGAATCCACCGTTACATTCTCACGGTTTGATTCCAAAGTCGCATATTGGGTTTTGTGGTATGTATGAGAAGCTGAATCAGCAGAGCTTGATGTTTTTCAATTTCGCACGCACACCAGGCACCACGCGTCCACACTCTACTTACTGACAAGGTTACATGATGCCATGCTCGTGTTTTCTCAAGGTCAGAAGCAAGATGTTTGTAGAACACGACTTTACCACACACCAAACTATACTATGTATGTATGTGTCGTGTCGTGTAGCAATATATGGAGCCAGGCACTTTATGTAAAAGAAAAACCTCTCTCAGCCTTGTTGACAAGCATTGTCTAAAAGTAATTCTGGGACCCTTACTGACATTCACAGATTCTATATCTACACGAAATAATGGCAACAAAGCACAAATAATAAATAATGTCGTGCTGCTCAAAAGGTTACCCTGGCTTTGTCTTTGTTAATACAAACATATCAGATAACGCACTGATTATTCTCGAAAGAGTGAGAGGGATACTGGCGCACCTCTCGGACATGTGCTTAGCACCAATGAACGCATCACTTCAGAGAATGGAATGCGCAGGAATCATAAATGACAGATAGATATTATGTCCACGTGAAGTAATCAGTGCGTTATCTGAGAGGTTTCTATTAACTAAGATAAAGCCAGGGTAAACATTTGAGTAGCAGGAATACACACCCGCCTTTGTATCGTAGATAATAGCGTGTCTGCCTTACGTTCAAGAGGTTCGAAGTTCATATCTCGGTCAGAGTTATCTGGATAAGATTTTTCTGGAGTTTCCCTTATCCTGAAAGGTGAATGTCGGATAACTCTAAGCTTTATGGATCCTGAGCTCATTTGAGCATCATTTCACCCTTTCATTCATTCATCCTCCGATATGACTTACGTTGGAGGACGTTAATTTCAAAAGCTTGTTTTGAAAAAGAATCCAATAAGCTGTACATTTCTACGATCACATCTTTCAGATACATGATTCAATTTTCTCTCCATATCCTTCCGATAAATAAAGTTATGGATTTAATGTTCCAGAATGGCTTACATCCTACTTTTGATTTTGCTTCACCAAGGTTTCAAGTTGATCACTATATCAATAACTTCTCAGCAAAAGCAGATGTCAACACATGCATCGTGGTTTGCCTGATAAATAGGGTATATCGTCTCAACTCGTATAACACATTTTCACCGCTATACAATAAACAGGAGATTGTAGTTTTGATAGCTGTATAAGTTGTATTACATTTGTGATGAACGAAACTATTATGTGTTTCAAATGGGAAGAGTTCTGGAGTCCAGCTAATCAGATGCCGTATCACACTCAGCGTTGCCAGCTTGTTAGTCCACTCCTATATTGCTCTCTCTCTCGCACACCCATACAACATGCAGGTCTCCTTGGCGCAGACGTAAGGGTATGCAAATTATATTTTACAAACTTTTACAATGATGCAGTTGCTAAAATCAGAATTGGAAAAAGTATTTTCGCAAATTATGTATATTTTTAAATACTATAATTATAGTTTACGAATTGCCTGTTTTTCTAATCCAATGGAACTGCCAGTGGCTCATCCATATCGTTGTCAATGTCACTTCCGTTAAGAGACAATTCGTCATTGTCACTGTCTTCATCGTCTGAGTCTTGTAAATTTATAATTACAGGTCCCAAAATCTGGCCACGTGCTACTTCTTTCTTAAAATCGTCTTCCTGAAGGTTTTGTGCATGCCTTACGCAGTTTTCCCAGTCCTGTTGTGTTACCTTGTCAATTTTTTCGTAAACAAGTCGCTCAACGTCCGTCAGTTTAAAAGTATTTCTGTTTGCAACCCCCCTTTTTATTTGAGCCCACACCAACTCAATTTGATTATATTGGCAGTGGTAAGATGGGAGGCGTATTACCTCGTGTCCCGTTTCAATTGCAAGTTGATCCGAGAGCTGATACACTTTTTCCGCGTTTTTAAACGGAAGTACTCTTTGCAATAACTCATTTTAGTTTCTGTTTCCGAAAATTTTTGAGGAACGTGTACACCTTAAAAATAATACTTCGAGCCTGACTTAGCAATACCTGCCTTTCTGACTCGCCACTAATTTCACCGCAAGAAGCCATTGCGCTATTTAATTCATACTCTACTGAACTCTCCTGGGTAAATAAACATTTCTTATCCAGCATTCATTCATAAACATAAGCATACAGCATTCCACAGGCTAACAGGAAATGAAGTGTTTGCTCTTTCTCGAATTTAACACCTTGATTAATTCACAGTAATTCTTTTATCACGTCATGTCAGTAGTTTAAATTTCTGTTCTGAGTAATTAAAAGTATATGTACATACATACACACCAACCACTTTGAACTCTCTAGAGTAAATAGAAATTACGAACCATTCATAAACAAAGATATGAGACCAGACACGTTCTTCAACGGCAGCAGGAAATTTATTGTTTCCTCTCGCTCGAATTGGCTTATTCAAAATAATTCTTTTATCACGTTATGTCAAACGTTTACGTTCCAGTTCTGAGTAATTTCAAATATCGTTCACGCATGCATGCCAACCAATAATGAAATACAGTGCTTACGTCGCGATTTACAGGAATTATTGGTTTATTTATTTATATTAGAAAAACTATTTGAATTAAAATTATGGGGTTTTCGTGGTTATGTTAGATACATTACTGTTTACCTTCAGCATTAATCAGTTTTTGCAAAATCTGAATTTTTGTCTTAGCGCGAATAGTATTTAATACAGATTGATTAGTTTGGCGCTCCTCACACACCACTCAGCGGGAATGCAATACAACACCGCAGAACTCCGATTGGTTGCTCACCTATAGTAGCGCTCAAGGACAAACACCTTCCCATTTGAAACACATAATAGATTTCTTTATTATATTTCCTTAACTTAGAAAATGAGTTAAAAATACTAAAATACTTCGACGTTGTGGACGAGAAAAATCGATATCTGCGGGTTGAAAATCAATATATAGTAATATAATTTTGATTGTGTAAAATAATGAAATTTAATGTATGGTTTAATGCATATGACACGGCGACAAAGAAAAAAATAATTTAATGCGTGCATATAATAACGAATACCAAACAGCATGACATGGATGAAGAAGATTAATAATTCCTCTCCTGAACCATACATGGGCACTATTTGTATTTTGAGCCTAATAATTAAAACAACGTAATTTCTGATTAAAAAATGCTATTACTTTTCAAAATATTCTCCTTTATGATTAATACACTTTTGCATCCGTTTGAACCATTTGTCAAAGCATTTATTCCAGTCTTCTTGAGGCACCTCCAAAACATGGTTTTTGAAGGCATCAACGGCTTCTTCTGACGACGAAAATCGTTGTCCACGCAATTTATTCTTGATGTTCGGGAACAAGAAGAACTCATTGGGTGCCAAATCAGGACTGTATGACACATCAGTTCGATTTTTTGAGCCTTCAAATTCTCTGATGTTAGACGAGATGTATGTGCGCTATCAATTTCTTGATGAACAACCCTCGGTTTTTGTTGGTTTTCCTTACTTCACCGAAGACTTCCGGCAAACAAATGGTTGTGTAAACCATTCGGCACTAACCGTTTTAAGTTCCTCTAAAGGCACTGTTGCCACATGACCAGCTCTGCTGAAAAAGCAGGCGACCATTTGCTTTAAGTGCGAACAACTTTTGTTGGATTTGCTTTATCCTGAAACACCCATACAGTCGACTGTGTTTACGTTCCGGCTTATACGCACAGATCCATGATTTGTCACCTGTTACAATCTCATATGCGTCTTTTGAGACACCGCCATTGTATTTCTTGAGCATTTTTGTACACCATTCGACACGAGCATCTTTTTGAGACTGCTTATGTGGGATCCAATGAGAGCAAACCTTTTTCGCAGCTAAATAATCATGCGATATTTTAGATATGCTGATGGAACTAATGCCTAGGGTTGCCTCAGTCTCACAATGTGTCGCATGACGATCTTGTAATATTAGTTTTTGCACAGCTTCAATGTTTTCTGTCTTAACAACTGATTTTGGACGACCTCTGCGAACTTTATCATTGAGCGAACGATACATGTATCCTCTCTACTGAGAAATGTGACCGTCTGCCAGAAGTGAAACAAGGATCCTTGGGGACACATTTTTCTTTCACGTCGTTATTCGATCAAGCCTTTCACTCCCCCCCCCCCAACTCTCTCTCTCTCTCTCTCTCTCTCTCTCTCTCTCTCTCTCTCTCTCTCTCTCTCTCTCTCTCACACACACACACACATCTCTATGAACCGTAAAGGTGATTGAATAAACTCCCCTCTCACTGAATCACAAAAAATCACTGGCTGAAACTCACCAAGCAATAGGCAAGCAATTAAGCGTCTGATCAGGTTTCCTTTGGCGTTATTTATGGGGTACAATATGACTGTATAGACACTTGAAACGGTGAGAAGATTGAAAACTGTTGACTATATTGAATTGGTCATCTTTTGAGACATGTCACATGGAACATATTCGGAAAACAGAATACAAGTTTATCCAGAGACTGAACCAGGATTATTCCCGTTTGCGGATAACAACTTGAAACATGCCTTACCAATGATTTTATTTTTTTCAATTTACGTCCTCCAACGTTAAGTTATATCGGACGATGAATGAAATGGGTGAAATGATGCTCATATGAGTCCGGGGTCCGTGGAGCTTAAAGCTACCTGACATTCGTCTATCAGGATAAAGGAAAACCCCGGAAAAACCTTATCCAGGTAACTCACCCTGACCCAGATTCAAACTCGGGACCTCTTGAATGCTTTACCAATGAGGAAGATACGTCAGTTATCAAGTATTTTACCTTTCCAGATTTGCAAACTTCATGTAGGATCATTTTTGAATGCAAACATTATTAAATACTTACTAAATAAAACATGCCTTTTTAATATAATATTAAATCAGTTTGTTTGCACAGTTTACGTTTTTGTTCCTATTGTTTGAGAGCTTATGTAATTACTACCAAATTTAAAGCATATTTGTTTCGGCCTGTTTTTTTTTCTCGAGTTAGTTGCACAAAAAAGTTGAGAATATTTCTATGATAATGTGTGTAGCTCGCACCCGAGAGGTCCCAAGTTCCATTCCTGTCGCCCACTGCAATCTTCGTTTTTCGTGGGTTTCTGGCCATAGGCTACTGCTGGGGTATTATACTATGTATTTTGCTTTATTTCCTTTTAATTTCATTCCCTTCTCATCTATTAGATGTGCTTCTATGTTTTGTAGCGTATGGGGGTGCCGGACAATGGCGCTGATGTTTGCTCGAGAAGTACTTCCCGTGTACCCTAGAGAGTTGCTCGGTCGACGGGTCGTTCATACTCTTTCTAGTCGGGTCTTGCGGTGGGACGGCCTTCGAATTTAGGACTGTCTGTGCATCTCTGTGTCCTGTAGTCTCTTGTGGTTGTTTTGATAGTTATAGGGTCCACTCGCACTGCGGTGTGCCATTAGTTCAAAGTGGTTCGCCAAGTCGCTTGCCCATATTTCTGCCATTTTTAATCTTAAAAAAAGGTATTGTCAGACTTTGCAAAAATGTTTCTGATGTATTAACTCCAGATTCCTGACAGTTATCAGCAGATGTCGTTAGTTTGAGCATTATAATTGATTCATCAACGACCCAAGGCGTCCGTTGTCTCATCGAATGAAATCCAGATATTCTTATTTTTCATTTTATCTTTAATGATTTTCATTGCGTCATCGTAATATTCGGTTAAGTAACATTTTTGCAAATTTGACTTTATAGGTACTGATTGGTTAGTATACTTCTCCGAAACCTGTGTTAATGTTGAATTCCGTAATTTCCATAAAGGACTCCGGCGTTAAGGAAAGCTTTATATAAGTCGAATGCAAATTGGGATTTTCGACACCTTGTTGCAATTAGTTTTTTTTTTTTTTTTTTTTTTTATTATTACCACAACCAACACCACACTGCAGCGGTTTCAGCCTCATATTGCAAAGTTATCCTCCAGGGAGAGATGGTTAGAAATTTTATCAATAAATCATCACAGGACATAGGTGTCAGTTATCTTAATTTTTTTTTATTTTTTTTTTCCTTTTTTTTCTCTCTCTCTCTTTTTTATTTTTTTTCCTTTTTTTCTTTTTTTTATATTTATTTATTTTTTTTTTTTTTTTTTTTTTTTTACATATTTTCTTTCAAGTCATAGAAACTACAATCAACTGTTGTTTGCAACCTAAGTCAAGCAGACTGTTAGAAGCAAAGAGATCTTCTTCCCAGTAGCCTTGGAAAATACATTTTTGTTTTTGATTGTGCCGATATGTTGTGATATAAAATGCTTCTTTTCGTAGTCCACTCACTGCTCGCATATTTTACATGTGAGTACTTTACCGTCCGTACAAAATACGTGGCATCCAAAAGTATTAACGTAGCTGTGTAATTCACTGAGTAAAGGAACAGTGAATTCGGCATAACAATGAAAACTGAAAAAAAAAAGTTAGATCCTACTCATTATTGCCTCTTATAATAAGCACAAGCGGTAATTCGAACGCTTTCTGTTATCTATATATTTATTTGCGTGGCATCACTCATTGTTACAAAGAAAATAATGAACTGAATGAAGGGCTTGTTGTCTGCAACTTACAGACAATAATATACATCAGGCCAGTTAACTTTCATTATCACCGAGTAAAGGTTATTTAAATAAAATATATAGAACAGTGAATTTCGGCATAATAACGAGCAATGAAAACTGAAAAAAAAAAGTTAGATCGTACTCATTATTGCCTCTTATAATAAGCACACGCGGTAATTCGAACGCTTTCTATTATCTATATATTTATTTGCGTGCCATCACTCGTTGTTACAAAGAAAATAATGAACTGAATGAAGGGCATGTTGTCTGCAACTTACAGACAATAATATACATCAGGCCAGGTAACTTTCATTGTTACTGACTAAAGGTTATTGAAAAAAAAATATATGAAGGAAATGTTTAACAATTAGTAAAATAATAATTAATAAATAATAGATCAACAATGAAACAAAGGCAACCAAAATATTTTTTTTTTTTTTTCGTAAAATAGGCATTCATATGGAAAAAGGTAGAAAAGGGCAAAACAATACTGTAGAATTTCAATCACAAATGTGTAATTCCTACAGATTCACATTCAAATTGGAGATAGATTTGACACTTTAAAAAGGCATTCTGCCTAAGTATCGGTCTCTGCATATCAGCAAATGCCGCATTGTAGAAACTGATTCTTACAGAGAAATTTAACTATGGTGGGCCATTGCTTTCGGGGGAGAGGACTGAACGGCTCTGTTTCGGACACACAAAAAATTGATAGCAAAATGTTGTCATTGAACAAGATTGGCTTTCTTCTCAAAAAGATGATTCGCAATAAGTAAAGGACAGGGGTCATTTATTTAAACGTCAGAATGTCATAACTCCTCTTGGGCATATTTAATTTATGGTAATAATTGCTATATCATGTTTTAAAGAAGTATGCGTTGGTGTACTAAAATATATTAGTTCATTTTGTGTATGAAGAAACAAACAGCTGTAGTAGCTCGGATTGGCTGCCTCTTACATGTCGAGACACCTGTTAGCATCATCATAATCATCAGCACCGGTGGCATTCTTTATTTTTAGGATGAGATCAACATGGCCCTGTCCCGATCGATTAGTAGTAATGCAAATATAACTATTAACAAGCTAAGTGATAATACAAATTCATAGCATATTTGCTACCTATATCTTTCGTGTTGTTATAATAGCTAATTTCCTTAAATACAATTCATTTTAAAATTTTAAATGAAGTAAGCAACTGAAATAAGCTGCAAATCAAACTCAGCCAAGAACTATTCTATTAAAAGTCAGTGTAAGTACTAATTAAAGAGGGGAGGTAATTTTTGTAATATGCTTGGCTCATCTTGCTTGAGGCACACTTATCACTTCCGGTTGAGATGAGTTCCCACTGAAGTACAGGTTGGGTAAGTAACAATAATGCCTTTACTGTTTCGGCCTGTTTGAACAATAAATATATGCACGCTTAATATGTTTCAAAACGACCCTCCGTTCCCCCTCCTGCTCCCTCCCCACCCTGTGGGGTTATTATGAATGGCAGAATGGGTCGGGATAAACGCGAAGCAGCTGCTGCAGAATGAGGAAGTGGCCGTAACTCGATTGTGTCAGAGACTAATCTACAAGAGAGTAGAATGAGAGAGACAACGTTGATTCCATTTCCCTCCACGTTCGGCTTGTGTATGTGTAAAGTAGTGCATCGCCGAAGCTGACTCATGATATACTCGTGGAGGTCGCGCTTTCGGCCAAGTTCGGGTAAGCTCGGCGGCGAGACTGCTGGCAAGGCAGGCAGCATGCACATACACACACACGATTTACAAATGATAGTTCCAAAACGGCAAGGTTGAACTGCGGAGCCGAACGTCAGCAGAGAGGAAAACATTAGCAGCAGCGGTAACGCGTTGTGCGTGTACCGGTGTGAAGGAACTGTGCAACAATAAATCGCCAGAACACATTGTTGTGTTCAGCTGTTAGAAATGATGTGGCGGAAAGGTGTACCTATGGAATGCACTTGCACTCCGCGCGTCGAGAATGTTAGTAGACAGTACGACGACGAGGGCCCTGCAGGTGCTCGTCCCACGGCCTGAAAAAATATTCCAGGTGCGCTTCGCTGCACAACGGGAAGAAGAAATGTCTCCGAGACGGAGGAATCATCAAACGGTCGTGAAGTGAGCGTGCGTGTGTGAGTGCGTGCGTGTATGTTTGTGAATGAGAGAATCATTTCGGACAATTTGCAAAAATTCGGCTTCTTGGAGGAGAGTTAATTCTTGGCATTGACCTGCAAGGCCAACAGCTGGTGAGGAACTCGTCAGCTGACCTTTTTCCTGAGCATTTTGTGTCAGGTAAGACGGCTGCTTGTTTCTTCCGTGTTTAGGATTTAATTTCTCTTCCTGAAGGTATATCAAACAGTTTGCCAACAGTTTCATTATCATACTATTATTTCTTGCTATGAAACGTATTTATAAATAAGAGAAATAAATCACAATATGTGTAAGTGTACTTACATGAGTCTTATTTCCAATTCCAATGGTCTAGCCTTCATATAGCGTTGTTGCATGTGGGCGTAACCTCAACAATTAACCTGCAAGTCAACAAATGTAAAGATCAAATATTCAAGAATGTTATAAAATTTGAATTGAAAATATGAGTTCTAAGAAGTAGTTTTGGTATTAATTGAAAATTTAACAGTTTTGAAAACTTTAAACATATTTAAATTACTACTATACAACATTTGACTTATTATTTACTTAAATGCCAGTAGTACATTAATTCACGAGAGAAAAAGACTGTAAATATCTCCAGTCGCAGCTTTGTAGTTATATCTTGGATACTTCTGTTATTAAATAAAAAGATACCGAATTCAATTGTAATAATTCAATTGGTTCTTCTTTCAAGCTATGGAATTAAATTTGTAGGTAATATAGATAAATGGCATATGGTATCATGGTAAACAACTGGCAAAACATATTTGTTCACATCCTTTGCAGTGTGATGTTTGTTATTAATGAATATACACAAATAAATTATAATTTAAAATATGAATTCATAATTATTTAACATCAGTGAGGCTTTGTGGTTTATTTAAACGGATAGAGACTTTTACATTCTTATTGTTATTTTCTGTTTATTCAGTTTCCACAACTTCCACAAAATTGGATTTGTATCACGCAAGTTTAATTAAGTAGGAGTATTTAAATAAAAAGAATTAAGCACATAAGTCGACCATGAAATATATAAAGAATTAAAATTATAAATTTACTATTATATAGTTCATAAGGGTCATTGGTATTGCCGAAACACTTTTCATGTCGTTCTTTCTAAATTCCTTAGCCACAACTGTAATGTATGTTTGGTACAGTAACGTTTTCAATTAAAACCTCGTGACAAATAGCGTTACGCTGTTGTTATTTTTTTAGGGGGGGGGGTGGCTTATATATCCAGTAATTGAAAAGTCGTAAATGGCGAACTTCCGTTAAGGCGTTTTTAAAGAAATCGGCATCATTATAATCTAAAGAAAAATAGCCAAGAGCAGTATCAGTTATAAAAACGGCAATTTTTGTAACCAAAATAAAATAGAGAAATATCCGTTAATCAGATGTGTTTTAAGCAATGCAAGCAATCAAATTACAACTAATATAAATTAGTTTATATAAATATTACACCGAAGAATAAATAATAGTGCAAAAACACCTTAATTAAAGCTAAGCTTATGTATATCCATATCTAACGTTAAAAAACTAATTGTAAGTGTGCTGACAAGATATTTGAAACATTCATATTATTAAACTCCCATTCCTACATCTTGAAACAATTTTGCACCATTTTGAACCTTATTTGAAATGTTTAAGATTTTCTGCAGAATATTATATTTAAAAGTTTAAATGCTGACATGTAGAGGTTCATGAGTTTAGCCGACACTAAGACGGGTAAACAAGAAGAGGTGAAATAACTCTGAATATAAGAAATAATGAGATGAATTGAACAATAATATATACTATACGAGAGTTAAAGCATTGGATTTGAAGGAACTAGAAGTGTGTCCACGCTAAGAAAGGGAATAGTAGCGAGGTTTGACAGAATGGTTTATCACAGATTCCATGGGATGAGTGCAGTAGGAATTTCTTCGTTTATTTGACGGACCACAAGGTGCTGATGGAGCTAGCAATGCTGAAGTTACGTGTTTGCAGGTGCACTTGAAAGCCTTAGCCATTATAAAATCAGTTTTATTTTTTATTTTCAGTTAATGCCCTGTCGAGAACTGTGAAAGAAATTAGAATCATTTAAAGGCCCACCAGGTCCAGAGGTAACGTTGTTTCAAATAAGCTTACCCCGTATCTCTTATCACATAAAGCTCACGTGACCTAATCACCTCTCATTGGCTGCTGTCCTGGTATAGACTTGTGAGTAAAAATTTGTTCGTTATTTAACATGATGATTATTCTTAATATGTTCGAAGATCGTTGTCAAATTAATATTTTCATAATCGTACGAATTAAATGTATTACACAGCAGAGTTAATTTATGTGAAATGCATAAACTAAATAAAGAGAATGGTCATTTGTTTCAACCTCTGGGATGACTGACGATAGCAGGTGTGCTTATCGACAATGCTGAAATATTTGTTTAAACGACTTTTATTCGACTTGTGAAGGCACCGCTTACGGCGCTGAAATTAGCCAATTAGAGTAAAGGGGAAGGCAGTAATACGTGGAGATATACATCTTAGCGGGGCATGAAACAAACCTTATTTTCTGGTTAACGAAGTCACGGCGGAGGATTTGAAAAATCCTTAGCATGTCTTCCTTCGGAAGGGAAGTAAAATCGGTCGTTCCATGTCGTAGACTTACAGCACATTAAAAAACCTTAAGCAGATGAATAGACCTCTGAGCAACATTAATCTGTCCTTCACATCCAAGTAGGGGATGCAGAGAACCATAGTAGTAAAAAGGCGCCCATAAATAAGAAAGACTCAATTAAATCCTCACGCTCTCTGGAACGTAAACACAATAAACTCAAATTACTTGAATGCACTTCAACAATGAGGATATTGTGCGCCTGTTTACGCCATCGTTTAAATAGGAATGTTGGAAGACGATCTTCCGAAAGGTCTCGTCGCTGAACCGTCTTGCGGTATTCGCAAATTTGGCTTAGGCACTAATTGCCGTACCGAATAGCAGAAGTAAAGGTTAATAACGCTGTCACTGTCTCGGGCTCCAAGCGTATCAAAATATAACAAAGCTCATTCAGGACAGTTACGTGCAGTCTTAACCCTCGTAGCAGTGCTACAGTTTCTCTTGGCCCCCTCCATTCTTGCCGTGCGAACTGTTCATGTAGGCAGACACTCGTGTTCATCCTACACCTGCGAAGTCATTGCCTTCAAATGTGATCAGACAACCCGGACCTTAGTTACGCCCAAGCACAGCAAACTTGCAAATTTTCTTAACGTCACTCAGCCCAATCAAATGTTAAGACGATTATGGTCAATTTGGTGGGGGGCACTGTTCTTGGGATATTCACAGCATTTTCTATTTCAGGATAACCCCTGCCAAAAGCCGTTTCCATATAACTTACGCTGAGTGACATTCGAACTCAGAACCCTTTGAACGTGATCTGCGCTACCTGGGTGTAGCAAAGAGAGCAGAATTTCAGTCATCACTAGGGCTAAGAAGTTAAGAACCTGCAGATTGTCTAAAAAGGACCTCTAAAAAGGACCTAAAAACTAGCTGACTCAGTTGGTAAGGCGCAGTTGGTTTACTGGCCCTAAAGTCGCGAGCCCAGACGGATAGGCTTTTAAGTTGCTTAATATTCTCAGCTCCCTGTCAGTGGATTTACCAGCATGTAAAACTCCTGCAGGACAAAATTCTGGCACACTAATATGATGCTGAACATTGGCAGTGTCATTAACAAATTAAATATTTTTACAGTATTTTCTATACGAAAACAGGAAACGTTTTGGGAAGGAGTGTCGAAATAACTAAACCTGAGGGGAAAAAAATAATACTGCAATTGAAACAAGCCAGCATACGCTTATGTATGTACACAAAATTATTTTCAAGCTTATTTCAAACAGCCGTGCTCTTTACCTTTTGTATAGTATTTATACCCGCACAAAGTGGATTTTACAAATTTTCGAGTTTTAAGATATTTCAAATGTAATATTTTAGAAACAATTTTAAAGCATAAACAAGTTCATAACACAAAATCAAGTTATTTTTATCTTCTATCATCACAGACTTGGTTATAACAGGGAATTGACGACAAGCCAAATTCATTTAATTGTGATTCAGAGGTCTTTAATTGCTGAAGCAGTGGAAATAAAATATTAACACCTTCAACTCAATGACAACTAAAGAAAGCAATTCTTTGAAGCTACCTGTGTTTTCATATTGTCTCAAGAAAATTTACATTTGAAAAAAAAATGTTTTTGGGATTGATTTTAGCTAAAATTGTTTGCAATGTATTTTAAAACTACGTCCTGTAACGTTAAATCATATCGAACGATGAGTGAAATGGGTGAAGTGATTCTTAAATGAGTTCAGGCTCCATAGAGCTTAGAGTTACCGGCATTCGTCTTTCAGGGTAAGTAAAACACCGGAGAAAACCTTATGCAGGTGGCTCATCCCGACCGGGACTCGAACTAGGGAGCTTTTGAACGTGAGGCAGACACACTACCATCTACGCTACCGAGGAGGGCAATTGCTTTCATTGCTTATCATTATATTATTTTTAGTGCTGCTGTACCGTAAAAGAGGAAGTTTAGAGAAGGAAAGAGGTCCTCTCCCCTGACGTAAACTGTACTTCTTTAAAGAGGGCCCCATTGTAAAGATGTTAATAACAGACAAGATATCCTTCTGTACTGATTAGTTGCAGATAATGTTTACGCAACCACATTGACACACATAATTCATTAATTAACAACAATCTAAAGCGCAAATGAATGTGAAGGCTGAAACGATTCCGACTCAAGCAGAAGAAAATGTTTTTAATGAGAACGTACTGAACCGACTATTCATATGGTATCAACTTTGATGAAATATATAATTATAATATGTAGAAGTTTCTGGGCTTACTGACCGTGGTCTAGTCGGAAAAACTGAGGTTCCTGACGTTTCGCTCGTACGTACGTCGCACATCCTCAGAGGACTCATGGCCAAAGTTGTTATATAATTATAAATTGCCATATTTGTACACCTAAGATAAACAACTAAGGAAATGCAAAGCTGATTCTGAAAATAGCTATTAAGATAATAAACTAGAAATGTGTATGTATAGAAAAGATTAAATTTAAAACAGTGCTTTTTGTTATGTTAATTCCTTTAATTTTTTTAAAGCAAGATTTCGTATATTCTACAGATGAGATGGATTCAGAATCACTTTTTGGAGCAAAATGATTTTGAAATATTATATAAGTGATCGACGGATCCTTCTTTGGTTACTAACTTCAGTTTACCTTTTGAGAAAGCTTACAAAATATGAAATAAACATGTTTTTAAACGTAACATTGCTAGGAGCTTTAATACTTATTGAGTGTTATTTACCGTAAATACAAATAAACATTTTGTTTATTAACCACACTGTCAAGTGCCAAACTATATCAGCGCCGCCAGTGTGTCGAAATTCGTCCCGCAGAAATTATTTATACTCAGTAGATGTACTCAAATTGGGGTATCCTTTCAAATGCCGGCCATCGTAGCCATGGTCGCTAAAGCGTATGTCTCTAGTATTCCGCCTCGTAGAGGGTCGCGGGTTCGAGTCCCGCCTTGGGTATGGCTGTGTATGTGTATAGTGAATATTTGTGAAATTAAGAAAATAGATAAGACAATAAACGGAAATAATGAAAAATCGGTTAAATAAGAAAAAGAGAAAAATATATATCTATATACATAAATATATATTTTACATTAATAATTAAAAAAAATAGTACTTTTAAAAAACCTGGACTTGGGTCGAGTTGAATTTGGATTCATTAGGCCAGCGTCTGATAGTCAATGTAAAGCATACTTGTTTCGGCCTTTCTGCTTTATTATTTTTATTTCTGGAATTAGTGGAGCATTTTCCGACCCCTTCAGCTGCCGTGGTGCGGGTGCTGCGGACCCTTAGCACTCGTGGTACCTCTGACGTTACTAGAAGAACCTCGGGCCGAACATTCGAGCCCCTTCCTCAGGGAGTTGTTCGGATTGGGTTGGACTCGAGGGGTGCAGTGTGTTCCCGATACCCACGGGGAATTGGGTACGGCCGCCCGGAGGGGGTAGAGGGTTGCCTTATAAGTCCCGGGTACTAACCTGCAGAGCTAGTAGAAGGTGTGCTAGATCACTAGGCGGCCCCACCGAGGTTTTTCGGTAGTCTTCCCTGCGCGGTTGACGCGCGGAAGTGGCGTATCCACTTCCACCCGTCTTGATTTTCGAGTCGATGAGCGGGGGGGGGGGGGGGTTTAGACTCCAGATATTGCCCTATGGAAAGAGCCCCGGAGTCTCGGCTCCCAGGTAGAAGGAGGCCCGGTTCCTTGATCCTACGGGTCCAGGACTAATGGGAGTAGAACCTCTGGCGTTAACATACATTGCAGCGCTAAGATAAATTCACTACAACCCACTCAGCCCCTACTTTTCTAGCCCGCCTCCATAGCGTAGTGGTAGCGTGTCTGCGTCACATTCGAGAAGGTCCGAGTTCGAATTTCGGTCGAGGAGGGTTATCGGTATTTTGTTTTTCGGAGTTTTTCCTTATCGGGCAACTCTACATTCTATCGACCTTGGGCTCACTTGAGCATCATTTCACCCATTTCATTCATCGTCCTATATGACTTAACGTTTAATTCATAAATAAAAACCTATATTTTTCTCCTGTCTACAAAGAAGCACATATTACAGAAACATTGTTTAACTCTTACGGCTGCTCTAGGCTATTTTTTATTCTAAAATAAAACACATTTAAACGTTACCTACGAGTGTTACACATTGCTTCTGTAAACTGCACTGGAGTCGACGGGAGTGCTAATCATTACACGCGAAGAAAAATCGCGGATTGTTAAAGTAAACTAGGCGCAAGCAGTTCTGGGTACAGTAATAAAGCATGTTACATAACCTCCACTTAACAACGTAATGTATTGCTCCGTCTCTGCGCTGCTTCACAATTGAAGTGCGACAGTTCACCATCATCACTCTAGTATTAAAGAAAGAATGCACGTCTGGTTAAATGATCAACATTTGTCTCCAGTATGGGGAAACACGCTTCTCTCGCCAGCGTTGTAAACGTTGTGGAAGTGTTTGATGCTTCATAAACATGGTAGGCGACAACTGACTCGTATAAGATTGTAAATGTACTCTTAGGGGTGAATTTCAGATGAAATATCCTTAAAATTGCAATATTCAAGAGAATCTTCATTTAAAATATCTGTAATTTTCTACCGATTACATAAATGAAATGTTCAGCCAATTTTTTTTTTATTTTGGTAAAAAATATGAGAATGTATTAATGTATCTTCTTAGGTTTGGGGAAGTATAAAAAGACGGCAGCAAATATGATTCAATTACGAGATATTTGCGAGACTTAAAACCCTTTGTAAATCTGAGATACAACGCGAAACTTGGGAAAGCATTTCGTATTTTTGTTACGAGCTGTTTTTGATGTATATATTGTTTAAATAATTTAAATTCAAAGGACTACTGCACTTAAGTATAAAATAATGTAAAAATCACACATATAAATATGTTATCCTGTCTGCAAGTAGCATTTTTTAACACTTCGTAGCCACGAAGGGATCAATTTCATCAATCCTCAGAAACCTACTGAAAAATAAAATGTAATATTTTTTAAACGTTGGTTTCCATTACTTAATTAGATTCACATTTCTTCATAAAAGGAATTTCATTGTCAGAAATGAAGGTTTTTATATGCGCAAAATGTGAATTGTTCGCTGCTGTTAGCTTTCCGCTGGAATTATCAAAGAAGCCGTGTTTTCCAGATCTCGTTTCTTTACAGTAGAGAATGAGAGGCAGCCGTCACACCGCTGAGAACCTTCAATGGAACTCACCTGGTCGACTCATTCAAGAACCCTGGGAGGTCGTCTGGATTTCTACCTGTACAGTAATCTACCGCAGTACTTTCTGGTCAGCAACGGAGACACCGAAACAAAAACTAGCTCAATATTTCCATACTACGGAATTCTTACTTCGTTAAATTTTGTTGCCAGAGGGTGGCTTACTTCCTTAGAAGATATCAGTTTACTTAAAACTTTGCTCTGGGATGTCAGTTACAGCCATGTACTTTAAATCGTAAATTTACCAAAGCGACTCTACTCCTGACACCCAGAGGATGTTCCCAAAGCTCTTTAGCTGCTCACTTTTTTACCACCAGACTATTTGAAAATGAGTACGTATTTTTCTGAATACAAATAATTGTTGAGATATTAATTAGTAAACTTTGCCCGTTTTATATTAGTTTCTAAACACATTCCTGTTATATTTGACAGGAAACTAGTTTCATTTTTTATTAGGAGGGGAAAAAAAACCTTGTTTAAGAGAAGGGGCTGCTGGAGAAACGTTTAAGGAATCCGGGAATATTCCAATCTTGTTTCGTAATTAGTATATAATTAATACTAACAATCGAAGGAAAATATTATTCGTTTTCTTATAATAATTAGTCTGCAAGACGAAATTTAAAGTGTTTAAACCTTTATCTAGTCCTGAAAACTCAATTTGTTTGATTTGTTTTTCAGTCTTGTTAAGTTATATACATGATGTTGCTATACATGATAAGGGACATTACTGTTATATGTATTATTTTGTCACTTCAGACTTCCGGCTCATTGTTGTAAAATCTCGTGTCAAAAGCTGTACAGAAGTTGTAACAATGATCTAATTTGCAAATGTAGTTTATTAATACCACCTTGTTAATATATATAAGGAAAAAATACATTTTAGTTAGATCTTTTAGGATTTTTTTTTCACATAGCCATTTGAAAAATACAGTTATTCATACACAATGAAAATTATTCACAATGTGTTTTTTTAAAATAAAGTACATATATAAAAAAAAAAAAAAAATCAGTTAGAAGAGGTTTTTATTTTTATTTTTTATTTTATTTATTTATTTATTTGCACATAGTCGTTTGAAAAATAGTTATTTTTCTTTGTTGGTTTGTTTACTTTTTATTTCTGTCTGAACTTATTGCATTATTTGATATATCCTAGATGCCGGGAAATCCCTTCAAAAATGCTTGCTGGATTTTGAAATATTTTGTTACGTTCTGCTTGACAGTGACGATATCAGATACAGAAATTACTTCGGCGTGTAAAATAAAAGCCTGTAAATATGGACTTTTTTTGACAAACAAGTATACTAGAAAAACATTTTAATGTAAAATATTTCAACACGGGCGGAAAGAGTTCTGTGGTTCTTGTACTATCTGTAAGTATGCTTATATTGTTCATAAAAGTAATGTTGAATCATCAGCAATATATGGAATATTTTCTGTTGAAATAGTATAAGTATAATAATTCAGTTATTTTATCAATTAAACATACTTATGCATATTCGTAAACTATGTATCACCTTCATGTAGTGGTTTACAGATTGAAGAAAATAAAGTAAAATAAATTGGAGAGAGAAGCTTGTTTGAGAAACGTCATCTCTTTCTCTCTTTCTTTTTTATATCTACTGGCAAACTAATGTTGTTTATTGCTTTTCTCTCTCTTCTCTCATTTATATTCTTTATTGGTTTATTTGTCCCACCTTGGCAAGAAAACCATTCAGGCATATATATTTTAAAATCATGTTTAATTTCTGCTTGACGAAGGCGATATTAGATACGGGATCCATTTCTGTTGTAACGTGTATTATGCAGGGAGTCCAGTGAACCCAGTTATGGAGCGCTTTTGGTGGGCTTTGGGATTGCCCTCTGAAACGAAAGGCGTGGCTCGAATCTCGCCCTTGATGACTCAGAGCTTTAATTAATCTTTCTGTGGTGAGATGAATACCGCATAATTTCCGCATGGAAATGGCGTGCCCATTGTTGATGTTCCTTTAGTTTACTAACTTTACGCGGTGAGCACATCGCTATGCGTACATACATACACAAAGGAAGTGGTCTAACCTGTACATATCTATTAAACAACATGTTGTCATAATTGGAATTCCCGCATCGACCTAATTTCAAACCCGTTCGTCACTCAGACAAAACGGTACCTCGCTAAACTGGAAGAGTGCACTGAAATAATGCCTCTACGTGAAGTTCAATGTATAGGCGTTAACGTTTCATTACATATATAAAATTGGCCAGCAATGAAACCCGGCAACAGCAGTCTTCTTGTACAGACATTAAAACGAATTTATGACAGGTGAAAAAAAATTCCTGTTAATAATCTGTAAGTATGGCAGTTCTTAGGCGGACACAGGAAAAGGCTAAGAAGAATTATACGAGGAAAATTACAAACTATAAAGATAAGTTTATTAATTCCATACCATTCTAATAACTGATTTGAATGTTTAATTCTGTGACACGAAACGTTTTAATGCAATAAAACAAGCGATGATGTAATCTATGTATGCAGTGAGTATTTTTTTAAAATAATGATTGTACTCGGACTATGAATGAAATAGTGAAATGATAGAGTCCAAAGAACTTGGAGTTATCCGACATTTATCTTTTAGGATAAGGGAAAACTTCGTTAAAAACCTTATCCAGATAACTCACCCTGACCGAGATTTGAGCTTGAGATCTCTTGAACGCTTAACAAGAGTAATTCATAGCTGCAGGTACTATCAGTCTGACAGATCGGTGTTTTTCGGTTTTGTTTTTGGATTTAATAACTGGGCCTTCGAAATCGCATTAATTGCTTAGCCATATTATGTTCAAGTTAATTTGGCCTCAAGCATTACCACTTTGAACACCTCAAGACTTCCTGGTTTGTGTTCTAATTGCTTGGATTGTATATTTTTTAAACCTCGACTTCATTATGTTTGGTCTAGTTTTTGTGTTTGGTCGGAGCATACACTTTCCATCTGTTATTTATCAAAACAGTTTCGTATTCGTAATCAGTACCATTTTCAGTTCTCTTCCTTTTGCCCACCCCAAACGCTGTTGCCGAAATGTTTTGTATGTTCCCCTCCAGGTTCTTTGAAAGCCATATAGTCGATATTCTCAAAGAATTATCGTATATGCGTTGACAAATCAACTGTGTTAAATTTTTCATTAATGATTTTGTAATTCTTTAGCTGTCGACGTGGAATTCCGCATTAGAGAGTGACGTGTTCGTAAATATATAAACGTGTCATATGTACATTTCCTTTTAGTGCCTACGTGACGCTTTAAAGGATGTATATTTACTGCAGTGACTGGACATTGTCCACTATGACAATATTACGTCTTCATTTCCTGATCTTCTTCCCGTAAAACACTATTACTACATCCGCTGTTGGATGTATTTCTCGTCAAAGCTGCACATCAAACGGTCCGTGTGTACCTGCACGATGACATAAGGTCACAACTGCGACTTCTATCAGAAGCGTACGCTAGAGGCGTCCCTTACCATTAGGATCAGGTGATTAAACATTTATAATCAAAATAGAGGGACAAAGAGGCAATATAAACATAAGAAGGCGCGGTATATAAAACAAAAAAGGTACCATACATTTTAAAGTGGATTGTAATATGTTTATAAACCTCAATTTGAGTTTAAAATCTTACAAAAAATGCAGTTGCCGTACCAACTAATGACCCTTATAAAAACTGATTGTTAGATATGGTAGTGACTATTGGAAGTAACTTTTTCCCCCCTCTTTCATTTGTTAGGAATATCGGACGTTGAAGGAAATGATACTTCAGTGAGCTTGGAGTCTCTAGAGCTTAAAGTTATCCGACGTTTACACTTTCGGGATAAGGGAAAATTGGAGGGGAAAAGTTATTCGGATAACTCACCTTAACCGAGAGTAAAAGGATGAACTCTAAATGAACTCCAATCCCACCAAGTGGCGGACCCTGATTGTCATCACTCCTTGAAGCGAGAGCAGATTATTTGTTTTGTTTACACGTGTTGAAATGTGTAGTGTTTAACGCTCTCTTTTACTACATACGGCACCGCAGGCGATGACACTGATGATACATGAGATGAAGATGGAGCACCGGTGGAATGAGATGGCGGGGGAAACCGGAGGTCCCGGAGAAAACCCGCCCCAGCGCCGTGTTGTCCACCACAAATCTCACTTTGCGGTCGCCTGGGATCGAACCCGGGCCGCCTTGGTGAGAGCTTGATTTTACGCGACAGCAACTGGTAATCCCTTTTCGTCAAAGTTTTCCCTATAACACTTTCTGGCTCTGGGGAAAACACGTTCAGAGAGAAAAGCAATACAATACAAAAGATGGTCACATTTCCACGTAAAGGACGCTCAAGTTTCAAGATAAAGAGTAGCACCATCTAGATTTTCTTGAATCTAATAAAAATTGAAAAGTTGAAGCTGATTTTAAAAGGCAAAATTTGGCATTTTAAGTTCAGATAGCTCTTTAACAGGCAAAGAAGGTACAATGAAACAGGTTCTATCAGTTTCAAAAATATCAAAACAGTTAGCATTATCACAACTCATTAAAATTGCCTAACATCCTTAATGTAGTTATCATTAACCTTATGTCGTATCATATCAAGATTATGAACTTTTATGTTCAAACTTCCTCAGAGAACACGGTGTTGTGAAATGGTTCGTAATTTCCCCTGGGAATGCAGATGCCTATCGTCGCTACTCAGGATTTTTCCCGCCGGTACAGGTATTGCTTTGAGAGCCCTCTCTTCCCATGCACCATCATTTACTTTACAAAGGACCCCCCCCCCCTACTCTATAGCCCGCAGCAGCTGTTTTGTTAACTCCTTAGCGGAGAACGAAGAATAGCGTCGTACTCCCCTCTGGAATTTATGTGCTTGGTCGTGCAGGCAATGATTCATGACTGTCAAACACTGGTACTTGTCAATAGATAATTACACTTCGCAAAATTTACTTCACTCCTTATGGAATATCTCCTGAAGGTACGAATGTTGAAATACAATTCATGCAATATTTTAGTAGTTCGCACTTCCTTGTTTCCCCGGACCAAGAAATTCATGAAGCAGATATTACAGACTATCATTTTGGTTTGCTACGCCACAGTAAAGCAGGAATGGTCGAATTTTAACGCTCATACCTGTCTATTGTTTTCAGTTTATCGGTATCTTCCTTGGCCTTCGTCAGTACAAACTTAATGTGTAAGGGAATCAGTCATATCGTGATTAAAATCATTTCAAAATTGTGGCATTTTGGTTTTGTAGCAGTCAGATTGGACCAATGTCCTATCACAGCCTTCGTTTCATAACATTTGCAGAAGACGGTGGAAGCAACCGAGTTGCCGGTTCCAGAAGTTGGATTTTAATGCGTATTTTGTTGTTTGGAAATATTCATTTATTCTGGTTTGCACTTTTTGTTTCAACACTGAGATTATCATTGAAACTGAATATGCATTATTAATTCCCCTACCAAATAGGATAGAATTAGTTTACATTTCTCGAATGAAGTTCAGCTCGATGAAGCTGCAATCAGTGTTAGCTTAGCAAGACACGGGGAAATTAACTACCTTCATTGCTAATCTAATCAGCAGTGATAAACTCCGATTGGTTCATTAAAATTAAGCAACTGTACCACGTTCTACAGATATAGCAGTTTTGCTGATTGTTTAGTAACAATAATTCAAAGCAGTAAAGTAATCCAATGTAACTACGTTTGTCTCAAATGAAATTGAAGCAGAAATAGTTCATTATTGTTGAAAGCTGCACATCATGACAGCGAACCCAATGTTAGGAACGTTGGCATCTGGAAAAGCTCGAAATATGAGGTTTTGAAGTCCAGCCTATGCGACACGTGGTATGTATCAAGGCCGACTATTTGGTTAATCATTTGAAGATAAATTCCCCCGCTTATAGTTCCGATCTATTTCACTTCAAGGCCGTGGAGTCAGCAGCTTGGCGCCTGGAAGACTATGTAACAATGTTTCTTGTTGGGAGTGTTTGATAGCTGGGAGTGCCCGCAACAGGCTGTGCAGATTCCGGTCTGACATAGTCAATACAGTCGCTGTGGTGTTATTATAAGGCGGAGAACATCAGATTTCATAATATGAAACCTTCAACAGTTGTTTCCTGGAATACGCTACTGAGACCCTAAAAATAGCGAACATTTTCAGATTCGTCACATAAGGTTTGAAGGCTAAAAGTAGCTAAAATATCTTGTATAGCTGTAAAACATCGGCTTTCCTGTGCAGCACGTGACCTATTTTAGAATGAAATAAGTAACCTTAAATAAAGGCAACTTCTCTTTTGAGTTTTGAAAACGATTTCCTGGATACTAGGTAGGTAATCAAACTCGGGACCAGGTCGCGCCTTGGCTGAATCATTAGCCCATTAGACTCTCACCAAAGCGGGCGGGGTTCGACCCAGGTGACCGCATGTGAGATTCGTGGTGAACAGCGGCGTAGTGGCAGGTTTCCTCAGGGTGCTCCGGTTTGCCTCGCCATCTCATTCCACTGGTGCTCCATCTTCATTTCGCGTATCATCAGTGCCACCGTCTGCGGTGCCGCATGTAGTAAGAGCGGGCGTTAAACACTACACATTCACTCATTCAAACTCGAGACCTCTGGATTGAAAGCCAGAAAGCCTGATCATTGATCAGGAAGGTATGGTCAAATCAATTAACAAATATCCCACAAGATAGACGTGGAGTTAAGGTCAGGAACCAAAAGTGCTCAAATTATTTCATATCCTAAGCATTAAGGTCTCCCATTTATAGAGATAGTTACCGTTACAGATGCGAGTTCTGTATTATCTTGTAAGTTATTCGAAAATTTTGATTTTCCCAACAATTTCTATTGTCCGCATTTTCTGGAAATAGCTCTTGGAGTCCTCTTCATTCTCAATGACTTGCATAGTTGTAAACGGTAAGAGATAGAGTTATCTTGCGATACACAAACATGTAGATTTCGTTAAAATTCAATTTTTCGTTTGAGGAAGCAACCAACCAATTTCGAGTTATTTCTGTTATTAGAATGGATTTTCCAAATATATATAGCGACCTGCTCTTAGAAGATTTGAATCTCTTAAGCTTCTCCGTTATTCCTGTTGTATCTACAAGGAGGTATGTAATAAAAGGCATTTCTACATATGCCATTTTCAATTAGCATAAAGTAAATGGAAGAATAGTATTTGTAAGGATAGTTTGTACAAGCGAAAATAAAGAAAGTCGTGGGAATGCATCACATCAAAGTTTTAACGTTATCCCGAGGGAAAAAAAATTCCCACAACAAGCAATTGCACAGAGTGTAAGAGGCGGAAGGTGGAAGAGAATAGAGTGGGAGGTGGAGGCAAAAAGTGAGAGTGGAGAGTGCAGATAGGAGAAGAATCTAATTTTCAGTCCTATAACACGAGTAGAGCTGTCAAAAGGTACTCGTTGCTACCTGTGAGAATTGTATGTGCAGTGCGGCTAACCTACTATTGTGTGCTCTGCAAGCAAAAAAAGTAAATGAAAAAGAAATGGGAAACCTTTGCAGTTCGACAATTTGAACACAAGCAGTGTACCGCCGAAACAAGGACAGCACATAACCACAAATTTCCAAAAGAGAGGCAAAACAGATGGCGTCCTTTTGTTATACCTCAGTTCCAATAAACGGCATACGGCATAGTCGAGCTCTTTTGTGTTCCAATGCAGAGTACAGAAATGAATCAGCGCCTTGGAGAAAGCAGCTGTTTTGTTTTCGTGTTCTGGATCCCATAATCCGCGGTTTGTTAGTTTTCCTTCGCCATTGTATGACTCTGGCAGTCACGTAACTCGTTAACTTTCTAGCCTCGAGTAGTGTTTTGTTTAGCATAAAAAAGCGTGTCCACGCCGAGAAAACATTCCTCTTGACTGACTGTGTATCGTTTTCTAGTACTTGCAACGTCAACTTTAGATACAGGTCTTTTAAATATTGTTGTCTTTAGGTTTTAGTTTGTTTGATCTGTAAGCCTTTGCTATGTAATTGAGATGTTGACGTAGCGTTTCCAGTGTCCAAAAACTGGTTTATGGCTCTGCTTATTTTTCAACCAACGAATTCAATAACCTTATAAACGCTATGCTAAGAGAAATGTAATGTTCTAACATTAGTTCTAAGAATTGCATTCGACAGGCCTGGGTTCAAGTATAAGGCGACAAACATGCTGATTAATGCTGGACTGGATTCTGGTGAATTACAGATCTTACACTCTTAACAACAATTTGGTATTATTGTCTGTTTTATAATTCCTTCCAGTCCAATAGGATGCTGGCAGGCTGTACACAGCCTGAAGTTTTTCTGCTGCATGCCCACCCGTTAAGGGTTTAACCGCAGGCAGGTTTTTTATTGGGAATTTATCGAAAATTATGGGTTTTTTAGGATAACAGGTAACTTCTAAGTTCCTCGAAATGGAAGAAAGGATGCAAAACCTATGCACCCTGGTGTTCTGCGTTGAAAATTTTAATTTTGGGTGAAATTTTTATGCCAAACAGCTTGGAATATTCTATAGTCGACTGACATGGCAATAGTCTCTGTGTCTCACCACTTCTGCATCCGTCACATCCTTTATAAGTTAGAATAGAGTTCGCTGTATTCATCCAGTAGGAATCGATTCATGTGTTACTTTATGCAATCAAAAACATCAGAATATCTTCTCCAAGTGAAGTAAGGTGTCTTTACTGCTGTGAACACCTTGATTGCGACGTCATCTAATTTTAAAATGGACTATATGGGCGTCAGATCTGCGATTTAAGTATGCAAACTCTTACCAACAAATAACTGGAAGAATTGTTCGTTTTAAATCGGCTTCTTAGGATGACGAAAACATTTACATCTATCATGATAGAGTATATAGCAGTTATTGCCTACCCTTGCATTGCACACGACTTGTTCGACGTCAGTTAGCCGTTCGACGTCAGTTAGCTGTTCGACGTCAATTACCCAGTCATGGAGAAGGAAACGCAAGGTGGAACAGCATATTTCAGAGGGACAAATAATAAAAACAGGGTTTAATTCTATATAAGAGTTGTGATGAATAATAGTGGCAACGGCTTTGTCAATGGCAAAGCACGTAGTACTTTAAAAACTATAATTAGTAGTTGTCAAATTATCCACAGTAGTGAACCGCAACGTCGGCAAGTGGAGAGCGATTTCAGTATTGACGTAGCGTGTAAAGCGTGGTGAAGGTCACCACGAGTGCCGTGTACAAAGCTCCAAATAAAGTGGCCGTTCGCGTGACAGCTCTGGCTAATTCCGATATTTGACACGAATAGCGTGCTGTTTTTGGGAGCCTTTCGATTCTATAGGTGGACGGGTTAAATCTGATTTCGACACGTAATGGCGAGCTTCACGTGGGTGCAAGCTAGCTACCGCGTGTATCCATGATGCACTAAAACAATTGGCATTTTAATCCCTTCTCCTCCATCTCGAAGGTGTACTGTTCTCTAGCCACGCAAAATCTCTACTCATCTGTTGACTAGAGAAAACGTCTCTCATTTGAGCTAGTGTACAAACAAAATCTCTCTTTAAAATTGTGTATTTTAAAACAGGCAAATCAATCACGATTCTTATTGTAGTTTTATAAGCAGAATTATGCTATTATTCATTAGCTTCTAAAATGGGTTATATAAATTAGTTGTATACTGCCGATATTCCCACATAACTGGAGGGGGGGGGGGAGGATTGCCCTCATGTATGGGGCATTTTGGCGTGCTAAAAGTGCAACTTAATTATATGAAAAAAGCATGACTTTAAAAAGTCCATGTATGCAATATATAGTCAAGTATGCACGATGGTCACATGGCTGTTGGTGATACGTGAACTGTATGGTCACGTCCGGTTCATACGCACATTGTCAAGGTCTCCTGTTGAATTAGGGAAGGCTAATCAGTTCCACATGTCATAAATGTCCTGAAGATTCGATCGATATGGAGTAGAGCAGCGTAAAATTGGAACGGAGATGAAGGGCTATATTTAGAAGCTCATTTTGCACCATAGAGATGAATATAATGTGCTTTTAACAGCACAGTTACAGAACTAAGATTCAAAACGTATTTGCAAACATAGACGTTCATAATTAATGTGCAGCTCGTATTGTATTTCATTTCATAAAACGCCATGCAATCGACAGTTATATTGTTCTTTAACTTGAATAGTTAGTAGTCGTTACCGAGATTTTATGAGAAAGTAATGTTATTGGCAGATTCCATAAAAGTATACCCACTATTACAAAAGTTCTGCGTGAATTGAACCAGAAATGGTGGATTATATATAGTGTGCGTACATCCACTCGTTTCCCCAAATCGGTAGATCTTCTTTTTCTAATTACAGCTATGTAATGCTTAATTATATAAAAGAACGTCAGGACAAACTAAGCTGAGAAGTTACGAGGGCGCAGTTTATATATGTAACCACGTTTTAAAAATTACAGTCATTGCTACTCTAATGGCTTTTTCTTACATTTACTTTGTATAGGCTAAAATTGAAAAGTTGTATTACATTTTTGGAAAATGGAAGACATCGGATTTAAAGAGATTTACAACGTTGCACATCATTACTGCATAATCGCACCATAGGATTTATTATGTCTCGTAATTATTCAGTGGTCATGCGTAACACTAGATTGGAAATAGATCAGATCTGAAAAATCAGCCAAGCATCTTCATCTGACCGTACCAGAAATCTCCACTTAGTTGCTTGAACCGATGGATTCCAACACGCATTGACCTCTCTCATCTGCTCACAAGTCACATATTCTGATTTAACTCTGCGCCTCTGTTTCTACCTTTCTCAGTATATTTGTTAATTGGGTGAAAAATTAAAGGTAAACAAAGCGTTAGAAAGAATCACCAGTTTCAATATACCGTTATCTATTGTTCTGTCTTGTGATTCAGAAGATTGAGGTCTTGACCCTACTATTTCCACAATAATCTGAATATATTTGTTATGCACTTTTCCCAAATGAATGGCAGGTAACGAGTTTTTCTGTGACCTAGCTACATTCATTCCATAATAGCGATAGATGCCACTCATGGGAGCCATGCAACTTGAATTATTTTGTAATAAGCTGAATATTGGCAAATTCAGTTCCGGCCTCGCTGGAGGAGCAGAAATTTGAGTTCATTGTTTGTTTGGTGGCGCTCCTCACCTTGCGGTGAAGGACGACCGAAATGCAGCTGTGAGATGCTGGAAGGAAGGTACAGAGACATGCCGCCGTCCTGCTGGCTGGCAGATTCCTGACCGTTTGGTCATCGCTCGAAACAACTTCGGCCATTCTCGGTTCTTCTCGCTTTCTCCCCACGAACAACGTGCCGCTAAATTTAGAGGCTGATTCGTTGCTGTCTTTCATCATCGCAGGCTTTGCGAATGATGAGGAACCTCCTGCCCGAGGAAAATTGGCTTTCCATCTTAGGTGACTTGCAGCCACGAACCTGAGTCACTCTGCCCTAGGGCGGCATCCTATTGTTCACAGTACTCCGCAATGGTTAGCCGGAACTGCAATCTTGCACTAGCGCAACCATAAACAATATCTTGTTCCAGCTTCGAGCAATGAACACAAACAGGCCGGTCATCAAGATGATGGCGACATATCAAATGAAACAGATGAAACTGCATACTGGATGTAGAAAAACGTTGGATTTATTTAATGAATGTATAAAGTATACTCAGGACAAATAGCATTGCGTTTGTTTATTTGCGGCCAATTGAGGAACTAAGCGCGCTGTCTAACCACTGTACACAGTACTACGAATGTAAACATAACAGTGCCATCAATCCATGCTCAGTGCTAAATGTCCCGAGTAATATTTCTTTTAGTTTTTGAAAATATGGAACCACTGTCTAAAAATCTCGTGTAACCTTGCTTACGTTTCTATCAGCTTCATATTAATCGAGATAATAGTCAAATCTTGCTATATGTTGACTTTGAAATTCAGTCATGAATGACCTTAAGAGAAACAAAAGAATCTCTTGGAAATTAATATTCCACAAAAAGTGCTTTCTCAACGGTACCAACATTTTCGATATAAGGAAAGAGAACCTTCATGGAATACACTCTCTACATTTGTTTCATGCCAAATGCCTTTGTTGCAATTAAGTTAAAAAAAATTCTGTACTATGATCACGGATTCTTTTCTGAGGTATAAGTCTTAGACAACTCGCAATGTCATTTTGGCCATTATTGCATTGTTTTGCGAGCAAAATTGTGAGAGCTTATTTCATATACATCTGCTACAATAATGAACGAGGTGAAATAAATGTCTTTTCTTTTCAATGCATGAAAGCTCCAGTAAGATATTGCATAACATTTTTGTTTACGCGATTTTGTGTTTAAAGGCCTTTATCAGCCAAACAACTATCGCGCGACTTATAAAGATAAATGGTGTAAAATGAGGAAAAAACATTTATTAATACATCTCTCCAATCTGATACAGGGTAACTGGTTACTAAATAACCATAGATTATTAATAGTGCTCCTGTGTTAATTGCACATATGACAATATAATAGAAGAAACCTTATTGGAAGCTCAAAATATAAGGAGAAATTATCATTTTGACTCCTCTTTCTCTGCTCTTTTTTCTCTTTAAATTTTATTTTGGTCGATTGTGAACTTTGTCCTAATTGGATTTATTTGTTTGCCTACAATAAGCATGGAGACAAATAATAATTGTTTTATTCCTCTTCAAGTCTTATCAATTTGTAGAGAAAAATGAGTCTAATGACGATTGTATAATAATGATCATCATAATATCATAAACAACAACAACAATAATAATAATAATAATAATAATAATAATAATAATAATAATAATAATAATAATAATAATAATAATAATAATAATAATAATAATAATAATAATAATAATAATAATAATAATAATAATAATAATAATAATAATAATAATAATAATAATAATAATAATAATAATAATTAAATAATAATAATAATAAATAATAATAATAATTAAATAATAAATAATAATAATAATAATAATAAATAATAATAATAATAATAAATAATAATAATAATAAATAATAATAATAATAAATAATAATAATAATAATAAAATAAACATCGCTGTATGCAATCTAGATTTCAAGTCTTTTCTGTAATTACTCGTGATTATCAAACCTTCCAGCGCTCTTTTGTCAAGTTCAGAAGACCATCATGCAGATGTTTTGAGGGAAAAGGTGTTCAGTGGTTTCTCTTATATAAAAGACTTTTAGTCCGTTTTTCTTATTTTCCCCTCCCATTGTGCTCACACAGAAAACATAGTATACAGAATTATCTTGATAATTTCGTCTTAGACTGTCAGAGATACTTTTTTGAAGTTCGACCTTTCGAAGGCGAAAAGCCATCCTCGGCCAATTGGCAAGCGAACACATTCATTAGTAGGCCGAATTGGCTGGACTACGTTCAATTTGCTCTAGCACTAATAGCATTGAGGAAGGTGAACGGTTTTCGGTTTTTTGTGAAGCAGTAATCATTATTTTTAGAGCATATGGTGCACCTGCCATTCATTTAGTTACTAAACACTAAGAAGACGGCAGTGCTAACGCATCTTGATTAAGGATGTACAAGGAACTCGGAATTACCACAACCCATCCCTTTGCATTTTTCTTTGCTTGCATCATTCACTCCATCACGGTTTAAGACTATACCCAGCAGACACTGGAAACCAGTTACTCCGGTGGCTAGCGAAGAGAATCCCAACCAGGGAGGTTCCATGTTACACGGCAGGCACCTTTTGTGTTTCACTGCAGTAGAGAAGGGCCTGTTAGTCAAATCGAGTCAGCAAGCAGCTAACATGTACAAGAGGCTGAGTTTAATGAAACCTGTATCAAAGGTACTCGTTTAAACTTTAAATCAAGATCCCATCTTTCAAACCAGACACGATTTAAGTTCTTTACTAGTTCCTTTGAAACGTTGACAGATTACTGGACCGAAAAACGGACTCGTTTAGGGAAGGTCTTAGTTCAAATTCCTTCTTCCCTTACTGAAGAACCTACCAAGATTTTCTTTTCTTTTCAGTTCTCGAAGCTGTAAATGCCGAGAATGTGCCCTAAACTCAGATCTTGCACATTTTCTTCCAAAACTCCCTTTCCCAATCGTCTCATTTTATATATCATCAGTGTCCACTGCCTATGGTGCCCTATATAGTAAGAATGGGCGTTAAACTACGTGCAATTTCTTGAAGTTCTTTTTCACTCATTTCTTATGTATAAAACACAATTATCACGTACAGTTTGCATTTTAGTGCAGTCAAAGGCTGAATTGTTAGTTGGGGATCCTTAAGGCGTCATTTCTAGGCTACTTATAATCTCCGAAGGGCAGTTTTTGTGAAAAAGAACACTAAAAGAGAACTAAAGTGACTGAACACAGGAGGATAGTCGGTTTAATCTCTAAAAAAATTCATTTAAGATCTTTAATGCTTTTCTAGAGGTGAAGAACCCACATTAAAGAAATGTTATTCGGTTACTCCTGATGAGATACATAATTTAATTTGCATTACTGTTCTTAGAATGTGCGTAAAGCGAGATTTCAGTACTCTTGCACTTACAAAACAAGTGCCTGTTTAAATTGCTTTAGAAAGCGCCGAAGTAGCCATGCCTTTTTACCCTCTGCCTGTAATTTTATACAGTAGTAATTTCTTAACCAAATCGTTTAAAAATGAAGTATCTCTTTGCGTAAAATATAACAGGGAACTCCAAAAGGTGTAAAGATTTCATGATATTGCGGTAACTTCTGGTGTGCGAAAGATAATATGCATAAAACAATAACGAAACTCAATGTTTTAATAATAACATCCCCTTTTTAATTCTTTCGGTATTAAGATTTCGATCAGTTAAAAGTATAGTAATGGCTCATACTGATTTTTATTTTTTATTTGAGATTAATTCCTACCTTATTTTTAAAAATATTTCTATGTGTTTACAATCAAATCTATACTGACTTGAAGTCAATAGATATACTTTATTTTTTCCTTATTATTTTACTTATGTACTTTTGATATTATTGGTTCAATATATCAGGTCTCTGAAACGAAATACTCGATTATCCGCTCGTTTCGATATTTATATTGCGATAGTTATAATTATAGGCCGCGCCAGCGTTTAGAATTTAGACCTCTAGACTCTCACCAAGGCTGCCCGGTTCGATCTCAGGCGACCGCATGTGAGATTTGTGGCGGATAACATGGCGCTGGGGCGGGTTTTCTCCGGGATCGCCGGTTTTCCCTCGCCATTATCATCTTTCCTTTCATTCATTTCGCTCTCATTCTGTTCGTCTACTTCTCTCACACTCATACGAGACCAGAGTTTCTTTTCCTCAACCCGACAACTAAATACATAAGGGATAGAGGAAGAAGAAACCTCTAAAACCACGATAGTGGTAAAACAAGGGAAGTTGAAGATAATTATAATTATAGAGGCATAATCTTTTTCCAGCTTTGTTTCCTAGTAATACTGGTGAAATTTTAACGGTTTCCGACACGTGCGCAGGTTACTGGCAGACTATCGTAGAGATTTCCTTCCGCTTAACTTCCTGGCGTCCATTTCTAATTCAGAAATGTCGTGTTCCTGTCGCAGTTTTAGTAGAAATTTATTGCTTCGTAAGCTTTCATGTTCTTTGAAAGTCGACAACTGAAATGAAAACAATACATTTTGCGGAACAATGGTGGTGTATAGAGTTTTAATAAAGGAGTTTGCTTATAGACCAACTTGCTTTCCATGATTTTACCGAAGCCCCCCCCCGCCCCCCCCCCCAAAAAAAAACAACCCTTGCTTTATTTTCTTGCAGAACGAAAAGCCAGTAACTTTACTGCGACTTCTGGTATTAAACTTATGTCTTCATCTGTAAATAAGAGTATGCTATCTAATGAAATCGCCTAAAGAATTTTAAAGACACAGCGAAGGGGCTACTTTGCATTATAGAGAGGAAATGTGGCATTATCAGTAGCAACCGATAGACTCGAAGTGAAAATCGAGAATTGCAGTAGTAAGTTCCTTTGTGTTGACAGTACCAAATAACCAAAGTACGAGTAGGTTAATATTACGACGGCTAAATTGCATAATTTTTTTTACTTGTTCTGATTATCATATAGCAATTTTGTTTCATTGGATGGATTTATAAATACAGCCAATCCGAAGACTGATTTATCACTGCATCTTTATTTGCTAACCCATGATACGGCTAACAGTGGAGTAATTTTAATACAAATATATCCGAGATGGTATACAACAATTATAAATAGAGCAGATGTCTAAAGATATTTTCGAACTAGCACATGTTTCATTTTACAATCCATATCTCATTGGTCCCTATCTATTTCACGTTATTTGTTGTGCATATTTACCTTTCCTTCAAAATAAGCAGGAAGTTGTGATGAAACATGTGAATCAGCATTCAAATTATTAACGACGATAACGAGCTTTCGCAGTGGAAAGAATAAAGAAGAATCACAAATTTTCAAGCATGTCCTTAAGATGGCGTATTTTGGAGAAGTAAACATTCGAGTTTTAATGTTTCTAGAGGATTACTGTTACTAAACATTGACACTAATTGCATTGTGTAATACTAAGGTTTTTCTGGTTTAACTTGAAACTTGTCCTCTTAGCACTACCCCTCCTTGTGACAAGGGAGGGGTGAAAAGTTTTGTAAACACATTGCTACTGCTATCCGCGACTGCCTGTCTCCGTCAGACGACGACGGGGGCTGCAACCAATGTAAGAATTGCAGTGCTTTATATTGGCAGTGAAATATGGTAATAATGAAAATATGGTATCTAAACTGGTATTGTACGAGACAATTAAGAGAAACAAAGAAAAGTTCAAACTGTACACAATTGACTCCATATCTGGATTAAATGGACATATCTTACCTCCGAGTCATTGTGATACGAATGCTATCGAGTTAATATGGACACAAATCAATGAAGGAGATAGACAAGATGGGGAAAGGACGGATTAATTGATATTTTGGACAATTTCCTCATAAATTTAGAAGGAAGTGACTCTCCAAAAAATACCTAATGGACGATATATCTGTACTACCGACATCTACCTGTAGTCTTTAAAATGCTGCGCTTAAAATTATTAAAGGGATAGCTACAATATAATCAAATGGAGTAAATTGAAAGATTACATAGAAATGATGCGATATGGGATTAGGCAGTCATGGGTTACCTACAACAGCGCGGGCAGTTGTGCATTCTCTCTCTCTCTTTCTCTCTCACATACTAATTCCCGTGTTTCAAGATAAACCAGACGGATTGTAATAAGCTACATTTTTTTTTTTGTCTATCTCTTAGTATTTTCAACATGTATACAACATTTACTCAGTTAGAGAGGTAAATAGGCTATTCTTTGAAATCCTAAATTATTATTAATTTGTTTAATATCAAATGTAATGTATTTACGTCGAAAAGCTTCGAGAAACTTAGCGCATATATCCCATGAATTCCAATGTTGAATATTTGGTTGGAAATACAATACCTCCTGCATGTACTATCGCTATTCGGTGGAGAAAATGGGAAAATCCTTTCGTTACATCGTTAAATCACTACGCATTCAAGAGCTGCAGAGAGTGATACATGAAGTTTGTTGTCAGCACCTGCTCTGAAATTGGTGTGTCAAGGCATCCGGAAACCCGCCCTTATGACAACGCTCGTTAAGATGCCTTTATACGCGACATGCATTAAAATCTGTTTTTATGTGGGCCGTCTCCCCACACAGGGAGCCAAGCACTTGTTGAATGTCCAGCTGCCGCCTCTGTAGATTAACTGCGGGGGAGTGCCACGTGCACTCACCCCCTTTAAGGAGGGGGGAATTCATTCACATAAACACACTTTACGTTAAGGGCACGAATTAGCCCTTCACACGGGTGATGAAGAGATTCGTATGTTTCTGTATGGCGCGTGTTCTTCGGTTCAACGGCCATTCCTCTAGTAGTCGAATCACTTGTAGTTCGCGCATGCTAAAGGATTAGAAACATACATATGACTTATCAGGAAACCGTAATTTCTGGAATTATACCTGCGGGAGGTGTAGAACATTTCGTGTCTAAGGTGGCGGATTTGAATCTTGCTGAGAACGATTGCAAAATAGTGCATTTAGGTACTACAGCATCAGTTCAATGGATATACTTGCATGTATGTAAAAGAATACTGCAGGAAAAAAGTTCCGGCTGATTAACATTATACTTTTAGATAAAAATGCCGAAGGTAATGCTTAGGAAGGGGCAAATAAAAGACAAACTTTACTTTGAAGACGCAAAAATACAGGTGATGAAACAGAAACCCGTTGTACGCGATGCCAGTGTGTCATAATATTTTTATGTTTTTGTTTTATAAGCCTATTGGAACACAATGCACTGTTACATAAACGTGAAATAAAAGAAATGGCAATGGATATCTTACTGCTGTAGAAACGAACAATTGGAACTGGTTTTTATGAGGGGATATAGTTTGAGCACTAGTTAATAAAAAGGGACGATGCATTTGATGACTATATTGTTTGTGAAATTATAAAAGGGTTTATTTGTTAAGATATTGTGACAATTGCCACGCGATAGATGGATGACTTGATAACAGAGTGCTGCATGTTATATTTCTTTGTTTCATTTTGAAAGTGCTTTCTGAGTGCGCTTACGAGTTTTTTTTATCGTTTAATACCATTATTCACTGAAGATTATTATGAAGCTGTGTGTTGTGTTGCTTCAACAAATTATTAATGTGTTGAATTTACCCTCGAACTTTGACATGTCGGCAAGATAACAGTTATCGATGAGGTGACATATCGTCACTTGTCAGATGCTGACCTCATCTCTGTTTATTCAATAATCACTGGCGCCTTTTGCCTGCACAGCAGTATATACAGGGCTTTTCTAAAATGGGCGAATCCTTTTTCAGTTCCACGGAAATCATCTTAATCGTTCGGCTGTGCCATGGCCGATTGGTTAGACCACTTGATTCTCACCAAGGCGGCCCGGGTTCGATTCCAGGCGACCACACGTGAGATTTGTCGTGGACTACAGGGAGCTGGGACGGATTTTCTCCGGGATCTCCGGCTTCCCCCGCCGTGTCATTCCACCTGTGCTCCATCTTCATTTCATATACCGCTTGTAGTAAAAGTGGGCGTTAAACACCACACACACACACACACACACACACACACACACACACACACACACACACACACACACACACACACACATAATCTTCATCGTTCAATAGTTAGTGCCTTTTACTTGAAAATCCTGTTTCTTTGCCAACTGAAATAATGGATTAAAAGAAGTTAACATTTAAAAATAGATCACTAATATAAAAAGCATATAAAATTAATGGAAAAATTTCTTTGTGATATGAATGAATCTTAGAATATTTGCAGTACCATAAGATCTAATGTTTTGATCAAATTGTTTGAGAATTTCTTAGACACAATATGTACTCGAGTGATGCCGGCCTTCATGACAATGGTTGGCAGAGCGTTTGACTTTGGTACTCCGTCGCGTGCAGGACCGCAGTTTCGAATCCCGCCTTGGGCATCGGCATTTATGTCGTGTAAATAAGCACAGTGAGAGAGAGAGAGAGAGAGAGAGAGAGAGAGAGAGAGAGAGAGAGAGAGAGAGAGAGAGAGAGAGAGAGAGAGAGAAAGGTACAGAGAGAGAGACAAGGAGAGAGAGAGAGGGGGGCAGAGTAAAACCAGAAAAATACAGGAAAGCAAGTGATACATTTCTTAACGCTTCCTCAGCGAACTTTTATCGGATGAACAATTTAGATTAAAATGTTTCACGGACTAGGCAAAGTATGCTCTCAAAGTGTTACCTCAAGTGAATGTTTACATCAGCATTTCGACGTAATCCTTTCCACAATGTAACTTGTTGTGAGTGTACTGTGCATACGATTCTATAGCATGTTATATTATCCCGAAATGACTTCAAGAGTGCTTTATTAGGAAATTGACACAAATTAGCTGTAGCAGTATTCTGTATATTTAATAGAATATAAATTTTGTGATAATGTGCGTTTTGAATCAGCTATGTTGTCTAACATTGTCATGAATCTCTTAATTTGAGCTAATTTGTGGATATCTGAATTTAATGACAGAACTGGGGTAAAACTATTGGTTATTAGTAGAAAGGTACAGTGTATGTATTTTTATATGAATAGCTTGCATTATATGCGTTGATAAACAGGGCGTTTGATATATCATTCACCTCATAGTCTTCAAAATCTGACCAAAGTTGATAATGTCGTGTAATTCGCCCTTTATTTTTACTTTAAGATTTCTTGATAGCATATATTCTCAGTATATTCTCGGTATATATGAACGGAGGGTGACAACATTTAACTGATATTTATGCTTTATAGCATATGTTTACTGTCTTCTCTGCCTCCTACACATAAAATAATTATTCTGGGCCTGTAAACTTTTCTGTTCGTATAATTACAATTTTTATAAAGTAGCTGTCTGTGAAATGTTAGGGGGTGACAGGAGTGTTTATGATTTTGGCAATATTGTTGACCTTGTGGTGAATTGAGGCTAACTTTTGACGCGCGCAGCCAAACTGTTGGTTCAGGACGCATGTGTATGTATGTTGCAGTGGGTCCCGATATAGCTGCCAGCAGAATGTCGGTGTGCTGTACCTCCCCGGGCCGGGCGCGAGACGGTCTCAAACTCGCTCTGAATCGGAGCCTCAGCGAGCCAGGACCACCTACAACACTCACGTCTCCATCTTCCTCGAAGCGCTGCAAGCTGGAGTCGGTCAGCCTGCCTGCGTCGCCCTGCGCCGAGAGCGCTACCTTACAGCGCTCCCTGGTCATGAAGAAAGTTCGACCCCTGGACCCAGATTCCCTTGTCCGCAAGCTGGAGCAACGGAATGGAGGAGTCACGTGTGGGGGTCGCAATTTCCTGGTCGTCGACTGCAGGCCATTCATCGCTTACAACGTGAACCACATTCGCGGCTCCATCAACGTCAACTGTTCCGATAGGTTCAATCGGAAACGACTGCAGCAGGGAAAGGCAACACTAGCGGACTTGGCTACTACGAGAGAGGGCAAGGATCTGCTGAAGAAAAGGGCGTTCAAGGAAGTTGTGGTGTACGATGACTGCACCACAGATTTCGATCGCCTTCCGACGTCGCATCCGCTCTTCCTTGTACTCACCACTCTTGTGGAGGACAATCGCGATCCCGCTTTCCTTTTAGGTGAGTACTGACATAAGTTTACTATTTTCCATTTGAGCATGGCACTGAAAACCGTATAGAAACTTGTTTTCGATTTCTCACTGTTTGTTACACACTTTTCTTTCAGTTCGTTCTAATGAATTACTCTGTACTATTTAAAAGCCAGTTTAGTGACGTGCATAGGAGCAATTTGAATGCTACAGCAAAAGAACAAAAGAAAGAACAGGAGAGGAATAGATTGTTAAACAGCGAACGTTTCTGTGAGTGACGTCAACATGGACGTTTTCGAGTGATGAACCTGCAACTTCGAGAAGCGGCACGTGATGCATGACGTCAGGGAGTTAAAAATGACTGCGGTATTACGGCTGCTTTGTTTATAGTCGTAAAAACCTGCTTGCAGTGCCACAGTTGCACACTTGTGTCCTATTTTTTCACCTTTCCGAATTTACATTTTAATGTTTTAATGTAATTTCAACGACTTTTGATAGCATACGTACTATTTAGTGAACCAATCCATGGCTTGTTCCGTTTCCCTAGTTATGGCATGCACATCAGCAGTATATATCCCATGGTGACTATTACCTCTTGATTCTTGATGCTGAGCTTGAACTTCCAATTTTTTATTTTTACTAAAACTTAACATTTGTGATGATAATAATAGTAAATTAAAACTAATTTATTTTTAGACCCACAGATGAGGTAGTATATAAAAATAATATTCTCTAATAGTTCTTAAGCAGCAAATTATAAAAGATAGCGGAATATTAGTTTAAAACATCCTGCAGTAACTCCACACTTCGTTTAGAATAGTGATGTAAGCAAAGAGTTTTGAATGAAAGCAATGAATATTATTGTTAGCTAAAATCTGAAATCATGAGCCGAATGTCCTTGAACACTTGTCACGCCTATTAAGATACAATCTACCGTTCTTGATGACGTTTGTAGTGTCCGGGTTATAGGGAACTGGAAGGAAGAGGGTCCATGTAGAGAGGAGAGGTTTTTTCCAGCTTGAAGGTGCATTGTTAGACTGAAAGTAATATCTCTTTCCAATGCTATGTTATTGCAGATTTTTAAAATGTATCTCGGTATGATACTTAATGCAATGAAAGTAAATATATCGATTATTTTAATTACATATGCTATACGGTGTTTTTGTTTAACCGTAAAGCCAAATGATCGGTTGGTGTAACGATAATATACCTGGGGTGGTCTTTGTTGTTGACATTCGTCCAAAAAAACAGGTCATTTTCCAGAGAAATGTCCGCCGGGGCCACTTTCTGAGAAATCCCTGGACTTTTGCCTGTGGCATGCTCAGCAAGCGGAACGATGCTAGCCATAAACAACTGTTCAGGCCTTTTGGTAACCATGTTTCGTCGCGTGCATGAAATTGCATGTGTTTTGCATTGCATGTTTGGTTTTGTCCTGCAGAAAGTAGTTTACGGCTTGCTGCATGATAAATTTTAAAGAATAAATGGAAGTTATTAAAATTTGGATAGTTTGCAGTGCCATTTATATTCACCATGAAAAACAACGCCAAGTTGCTGAAATTCTGAAGCGTAGCTACTTTTTCAGGACTGCAGATAATTCGGATTAAAGGGATCGATGAAGTTGAAGAGAGTCACGTTTGGTTTGTCAGGTATTTCTGTGGTGAAAACGCAAAGCAAAACGTCAGGTGTGGGAACTTAGTCAAAACAAGTTTGTTTTCGTTTGTTTGTTCGATTTTTTTTTTTTTTTTTTTTTTTTTTTTTTTTTTTTTTTTTTTTTTTTTTTTTTTTTTTTTACTTGCACGATGTCCGAGGATATTTTCAGTACGAACTCGAGCACATGATTTTAAAAGGAAAGTTCGGACCTCATGGACAGCCGTCTCCTGTCAACCAACCCACTGAACGTGCTGGATATAAACGTTGCAGGATGAACTCTTGCCTATTTCTGTAACCATGCTGACGTAAGCCTTTATTACTCAGTTAAGCCTAAAGCACTACACGCGACATCAAGTTGCAAGTCATTGCTGCCGAACGTGAGTATTCACCGCATCTTGGACCACCACCGTTGTAAACATTTACAGGTTTTTAGGAGTTCATTCGCATCGAATCTGAATTCTCATTGCTTTCTTTGCATGTATTTAAAACATATCATTGGGTCAGTCAAGTAATATTCATTGTCGTAAATGTATGACAGTTTCTTTTGCATTCTTTGTTTTCTGAAATTTGCTTAAATTATTTAATCATCAAGCAGAACTAATTACGTCCAAACTGCAATATTTATGTGCCTTTGGTTACATTTAATTTTCAGATTTATCACTCGGCCTGGCAGTAAGCTTTCTCACTGCAAGAACTGTTTAGGAAGTATGGTGCAGAAAGTGCTTTAGATTTCCCCTCCCCTTCGTTTGACTTAAAAATTTTCATGATTGTTTTATGATATTTGCAATTTTATGTCCTTACGCATTTAACAAACGATACCTATCTGAATGTAATTAAATGATAAAAATAATAATTTATAATGGAATGTGACCAGGCAGAGTGTGGGCCTGAATTTAGGATTGGATTTTTTTGACTGACATTAGAACTTAGCGAATACACAAATGTAAACAAACAACTTAATCGGAGCAAAAAATTGCTAGAGAGATATTCTAGCATGACTGTAAGACAAATTGGAGTTAAAAAACACATAGGTATATTCTTACAAATTTTAAAACTCAGTCACTTAAATGTAGAGGGATTAAAGTGTGAAAACTGTAGACCTATCTGAAAATTCGATTATGTTCTGGGAAGCTTCTTTCTTCCTGGTGTCAGCTACATGACAGAGACAGTAGACGGTGTTGAGAAATCATAACCGTAATGAAGATTGTAAGGATGGGTCGTTACATCATAATACTTGGTATTCATTTTTTAACCAATCCCTCATGTCCAAAAATCTTCAGTAACCATTCTTTCTGCGCATCACCTATCAAATATTTGCTATTCATACAAGGAAGCAGCTAATTATTTTCTAGTCATTTTCAGCTATGCTTTTTTCTTCCTCTACTCCTTCGTTAATATCGTCAATACCTGTATTCACTTTCAATTTCATGTTCCATTTTCTCCTATAAATTTCAAATGTTTGCGATCGCTTTTCGACACATTATTGCATCAAAGGAGTATAACTCCACTATTTGTTGGCAGTAAAACAAGCACGAAGTCAGTGATGCTTAATCGACATAAAAGAATTTTTAGATGGTGAATTTCACTTTTTAGGAGTTAGATAAAAGAAGAAACAGCGCCAGACAAAGAGAAAGTTGGACTTGAAATCGTCATGAGAACGTGCAGGCGCGAGATTAACAGTTAAAGAAAGTGATGACGGTAAGTATGTGAATGTTTACTGTGTCTCACGTGCTAAAGTCCTATATCCTTCAGAAATTAGCAGCTCTTGCCAGATGGCGAATCCTTCATGGCTGTAAGTGTTTCGTAAAAGCAGTTCTAAAATATTGTTTTGAGACAGCTGAGGTTTGAAACTTCTTTGGCGCATCTCCTTTTAATCTTTCAAGTATTTTTAGCAATAGTGAGGCAACGAGAGAAACGCCTGAATGGACAAATATGGAATTTAATTGTTAAACTGTTGAACTCTGTATACTACCCTTAGAAGCAACAATCCTATATCCAGTATTATGTGAAAAACTGCTCGTGCAACAGCTTTGTCAGCACATAACGTTGAAATAGTACATGTATGATTGTGAAATTCTCAGAAGTATTCCAATTTTTAGACCTTAAATTTTGACAGCGAATGATATAAAGCAATTTCCAATTAATCTAGATAATTGGAAGTTCTACCGTACTTATATTTCCTCGCTGAATATATTTTAGCCGATAAACTGCTTTAGTCAGGTATATTTTACCATTTAGAGCCTCTGTGAATCGTTTTTAAACTGTGTATATTATCATATGTTTAAATGAAGAGTCCATGTAAGCGTAAATAGTGTTAATTCAATAAGCTTAAACCAGTACTTCCAGCCTGTTAGGGAAACCAACCTGGAATACAATCAGGGTTTGCAGAGTTAGAGGTAATAAAAGTAATAATAATAATAATAATAATAATAATAATAATAATAATAATAATAATAATAATAATAATAATAATAATAATAATAATAATAATAATAATAATAATAATAATAATAATAATAATAATAATAATAATAATAATAATAATAATAATAATAATAATAATAATAGAGGTAATAAATAATAGAGGTAAATACCTAAGTAATCGCTGTAATACAACTAATAGGTTGGTCCATAATTTCTGGCATGTTTATGTGAATGCTTTGTTTACAAAATGAAATGTTTTGGTAGTGCATCTTAAGTTATTGCTCACTAACAGCTTCTGTGGCTTTGGCACCTTGATTAAACATAAAAGGCAGGTGTCGAAATTGCTCTTTGTTGCCTACTTGGCACTCAGTGTACAAACAGTATACAAGCACACAAAACTAAAACAATATTTTGTAGAGCACGTGATTTTCAATCGAATAATATAAAAAGGATTGCTAAAACATATTTTGCACAGAAAACTTACGCTTAAAAGAAGGCCAGACATATAAATCAACGCATTACAATGGAGTAGATGATTTGAATCCATGATGCTGTAGAGTTTGAGTGAACAAGGAAACAATAACAAGGAAACAAATGCTTTGTAAGTCAGTAACCTGTTGAGGATGCCGGCTGGTGTGGCGGAACAAGGGAGGCAGGTGAAACACATCTAAGGATCACCTGCTGCCTACACGACTGGCTATTTCCAGAGCTGGCTCACTGCCACTCGATTACTTAAAATGACACTGCTTCGAGCCTTGTCTGACGTAGCAATGGAAAATGCCAGCAGTGTTCACTCTTTTTTGGTGCCTTCATATTGCTTCTCCGCACATGGTGCGTGGTGCCCCCCCCCCCTCCCCCCGACGCCTCGTGGAAGAGCATGAGGTGCTTATTCGAGCACGTGCTTGCGGCTATGAGCTACAGCGGGATGTTGAGAGTGCGAAACACTACATGCTCTTTGTGTACGTTTCTAGTCTCGTGTAGCACAGATTAATATGGTTAAACCCATCTTTTTTATTCCTGCAAGGATCCTAGGTAGATTTGTTACGAGTGCATTCCAGTATTTTCAACTGTGCTTATAAGTGGTAATTATTATAGTCTCTAGTAAATAGCCTCAAAGTATCTGTGGAAATTACCAATTAAATTGCATTCTGCTGTTTAAAAAGTCTTCCAGCATACTATGTTGCATTTTTCAATATAACTTTTACATGGAGAAAAAGCTCTATCACTATTCAAAAACGTTTATCATTCCACTTCAATACTTCACCATTCACTGTTCACTACACAGCATTTTTTTACTTTATTTTCTGCTGTTTATCTTTTAATTACTTAAAAGCCGCTGCTCGTATTTAATGTACCTAAGAACAAGGACAGAAAATACGGATGCCATCCAGTCATTTTCTGTGAGACTCAATCTTAATGCCATAGTATTCTTTGATAATTCCTGATACGGCTTGCTTAGAGCCATTAAAATACCTACTTCCATTCGTGTTCCTCACTGTTTTCCACCGTCTTGAAAATCGAACCTATATCCTGCAGAATAACTCTTTATTTTCATTTGCAGAATCACTTCTCCAGTACTTGCATCAATGATTTGCTCAGTTTTAAATTGCTGTACAGAACAAACTGTCTTTGTTCAAACATTGATTCAAGTCAGTTTTCAAGGACCTTCACTGTTTCTATAAAAAATTATTGCAGCATAAGATTCAAAGTGAACTTCTAGGAATTCGTTTAGTTTGGATCGTAGTATTTAGATGAACCAGTAACGTAACTTATGGCATAATAGCCCCAAAGTGCGCTTGAGCCTGCCAACGCAACTGCCGGCCTCACGCCCATACGCAAGGCAGAGGTGGGCTATTATTCAACCGATACGGGGAGGTGATGTGGTCAGCATCTCGGCACCCCCAGCCAGAAAGTTGGCTTTCTAGAACAGGGTTCGCTACCTAGCGTAGCTCCTCAATTTTCTCACGATGTGAGTGGGCACCGATCCTATACCCGGGACTTAAAACCAGCATTCTTCCCAGGGGTGAGATCGATCTCGGGCACCTGCCGGACTCGGGGAACCAAAGCACACGCTCTCGCCCACCATACCACGGCACAGGACTAGATGGACCAGTGATAAATCAAAACACATTTATTAATCTTTGTTGTATACCATTTTAAAAATATGTATCTATTTAGCATCCCCATACAGCTCATACATCATGTTTCAGACCAAAAAATGGGCAACAACTTAGTGGAGCCCATGCGTATTAGTGTGCATTTATTTGGCTAATTTCCAATTTCCAACAACTTATACCATTATAATTTGCGTAAAGAGATTACAATGAACTAAGGTGTGCTGAGCTGCAGCTCCGCTTTCTACCAGCAGCATATCAAAAAATGTTTAGATTGAATATCATTCTGAGGTTTTTCTGTCTCCCACCTTAGTATATGGGTAGGAGATACTGGTTTTGGAAACAATAGAAGTTCTTTCCTTTGTGTTATCACAATGACGTCCTTTACTTGTACGAATATCTTTTTGCCTCCAAAATGTATACCGTGTTTATTTTGAGGGACACATATTTTCTATCTGGAAATGATTTGATTTAATTTGATCCAATGGTTAGTTGTAACCAAATGTTTTCTTGTATACTGATCTACAAAGAGACCAAATGGCTACTGGCACAATTCATAATGTTAAAGAAGACACTGGTGATGTTTTTGTGACCTATATAAGAGCAGAAGAAAGTATGAGCTCATTGACTGCTGCGCTCATAAACATTACGCATAAACGCAGTTGGAGAATGTTCAGAAGGTTAGGTGTTGGCGATTTATCTTCGCAAGACATCTATGTTTGTGTTGCTAGCCTAGTTTTTTCGGCCGCCTCTCAGGGTTTTCTTTCAAAAGAGACTGCTTTGCTTCGCAATTAGCGATAAACTTGTCGCGCTGAGTCACGGCAAAAAATAGGCCGTCCCTCGTTTGCCTTTGCCGCAAAGTCGATTTAGACGAACCTGTCCGATTTCCGCCGAGCTGCATTGGGTTCTGTTTGCGATTATAGCTTCTTTCTCGATGATTTTTTTCCCCCCAATTCCAATCCTTACTATTTCAGGAAATATGCACTCCGAAAAATCTTTTATATTTCATAGGATGAGATAAATGTGTTTAACCGAAGTTCACCCCCTCCTCACAAAAGGCAGTGTTTTAAAATTTGCATACACTAACATCCTCTCAAACATTTTCGAATGAGGAGCCAAGGTGCTTTTGCAAATACGCAATCCAAAATAACATTTGAAACTAAAATTTAAAAAGAAAAGAAAAAAAAAAAAAAACAAATTTTCAATTGTATATAAATTTCCAATTCTTGTTCTTTGAATGTGAATGAGATCTAAAAGGCTTTATATCAAGCATATTTTTGGATTTAGGTTTTTAATGCGCGATTGATTTTTATAGAATTAAAAATAGAAGGATTCTAGTTATTCTAGGAAAACGTTTCGTTGATTATACATAGGGATTCAAGAAACAGAATGCAAAGTAAAAGATCAAAATTTTCATCACAGGCGACATTTTACACATGCCTCGATTTTCATTTTTTGAAAAGATATCTATAATCACATTTCTGTGGACTACTGGTCTTTGGCTTTCCGTGCCGTAACATTGCCCAACTAGCCACCATGAAATGACACATGTAGTAGTATTCTTTTTTATTTTATTAACGGCAGTCACATCGGACGATCAATGAAATGTTGCCTAAACGAGCCCAGGGCCCACATGTCTTACAATTGCCCAAAGTTCATCTTTCAGAGTAAGGGGAAACCCCGGAAAGAACCTTATTTATCATGTTGCCCAAAAGAATGATGCACTTCAAAAGTGCTAAATGCACTTAGAATTACCCGAAGTTTATCTTTCAGAAGAATGGGAAATCCTGGAAATAACCTTATTTATCCTGACCGGGATTCGAACCATGGAACTCTTGAATGTGAGGCAGACTCGCTACCACCACGGGCGACATCGTATTCTTGTTAGTTCCATTTACACCCGCCTTTAACTGCAACGGTTATATCGGCAGCCGTTCTCCTATTGGCGATGGTATTGACTCGCAGGTATTTTTTTTTATCATTCATGGAAAATGGGGAATCACTTTGGTTGGAGAAAAATCCCCACCCCAGCCGGGAATCGAACCGGGGACCCCTCGCACGACAGGTTCTATCGACTGTGCTACGGGGTCTGCCGACATAGCATTTGAAATGGAACGTAAAATGTTTTAACAGGTTTCTAGACCTGAGAAATGTTAAGAGCGAATGCAAACGTACGTCATACCTTTAAGAGAACAGGAAAACATAACACCAGTAGAATATATGAGGACATTTGTCAGGAACAACGCTATGACCAAGTGTTGCCACACGCACTTGAACATTCACATCAATCTCTTCCTCATGAACCTTGGCGCTGAACGTACATAGTTTGGCATGCGTATGTCGGCTCCATACTTACCACTGTGAACCTTCAATCAGCACCAGTCCTGTCCAGATTTAGCTCTGTTCTGTGCGTGTGCATCATGTCAGCTGTCTTTTTTCTTGTTTCTGTTATTCTTAGATCAGTTTTTGGTGCATCTTTCCCTTATCATGGTCGTTTTTCATATCGTTCCACTCTGACGGCCTTCTTTACGAACTTTCAGTTCTTTTCAAACAATTCATGTTCTTCCCATAGTTATTTCTTCTACCGAAGTTACTTTTTGCTCCTATTGTTTGCTTCTTTTTATCGATGGCTCAGTTTCGTTTTAAATATCTTGCAAATTTATATTTTCTACATATTTTTGAAGTCGTATTCTATTTCCTTTCAGCTGCTTTTTACACTTTGCTTTCTTGTTTCCATAGTTAAATGGTTCTTATGGACTGTGCATATGGTGTAGTAAAGCCATCTCAATAATTGTCACCGAGTGTCAAGCGACCTCCACATCTACCCATCTCGTTTCTGTTTCTAACACACCAGCAGTCTTCTAAGCTACTGGTGGATCACTGCTGTACGGATTATGAAATGCATTCTACAGCAATATTTCAAACATACAGGAAAGAATGTAACATATTTTGTAGCATGCAAATATGTGCAACCTAATGCGTGTATTTGCTCTAAAAGCAGTTAGTATTTAGTACTTTTTTAAACTTATTTAAGCTCCGGCAGCTTAATGATATCAACTGAGGCTGTGGCATTTTAGCTTACTTAAGGCTATTTGTCGTAGACTGAGAACGAATCTCGAAACGTTGCTTGACTTACAAATTTGCAGCTTTGTTTTCAGCAAATTCTACTCAGAATTTAATTTACCTTTAACATATTGCATTTTTAAGAAAGATTACAGGAATTACTTACTTTAACCGCTGAAAAGTATATAGAAGGGAGGGGATAGGGGAGAAATACTTAAATTTTCTGCTTATGTGTATGTTTTATATTCAAACTATGAAAATATTAATAATGATAAAATCAGTTATGCAACTTAAAAACAACGCATTTGAGTCCTTTATTAATAAATCCCGAGGGTTTACTGAAGATTGCAAGGTAATTGGTGAAAAAAATGCATTGAGGGTAAGTAATGAAATTGAGAAAAAGTCGTCCACAAGTAAATTGTACATAATAGAATCATGCTAAAGAGTATTTAAATATTTGCACAGAACTTTAAATATTGCGGATACGTGGTCAGGTGTTAGACCGCTCGTCTGTCACCAAGGCGGCCCAAGCTCGATCCCAGGGGACCTCATGTGGGTTTTGTGACGCAGGAAGTGATGTCTGGACGAATTTTGTTTTCGGTTTTCCTCGCCTTTAATTCCACCAACTGCTCCATAATCACCTTTCATTTCATCAATTGTAGCGACAGTTCATATCACTCACTTCTCCACCCTCAATAAAAAGTATCGGCCTGATCCCATCCTGGATATTCTGTCCGATCAGGAGTTCCTCTGCCAGACCCTAGGTACCCGCTGGTCTTTGGGGAGGGGGATTGTATAAGTCCTCCATAAAAGGAGGGTAAAATTAGCATGAAATATAAAGTAATATTTCGAAATTAGTGAAGTGTATTTTATTATTTTATCATTTATAGGTTACAGGTGCATTGTTTTAACCAACTGCACGACCCCGGACAACCACGACTGCTGCACTTAACATTGTTCACGTTTTTTTTTTTTTTCCTTTTTTTTTCAGCCAGACTATCATTTGTTCAGATCTGATAAAATTGAAATTAGAAATGTATTCCATGATTTTGCTTGGATCTGAAGTTTTCGTTATTAAAAGAAATCCCGAAATTTGACTTAAGTTTCATATGTGCCTGTATAGTATTTTGCGTACTGACTGAATCAGTTGCCTCGTACATTTGCTGGTTGCTTTGCATTGTATCTGCCAACAGGGAAGATGCGAGGACAACGTAAATGACAGCTGAGAAAGTTTCTCTGCGTACAGATACGCATCGTTGGCAAAGCAGTTCCCAACAGAGTATGTCACGGTTTTCATTTCCTCCTGTCCTCAATCGAACATGCAAATAGAAACGTACCGTTGGCTTAGTGACCTATGCAACGTAAATATACATGCTTTGATTAGTTTCCGATAGCATAGGCCGTTGCTAAATATTTTAATGCATCTGCCAAATTTACGTCGGTTACATAGTTATGTCTGTTGTATAAGTATATAAAAAAGAATGAAATTGATTTTAAAATTTTGAAGCAAGGAGAACTTAAGAAAATCTCTTAGTAATTGCGAGGGAATATACACAAGCTACCCATTTTGCGCCGCGGTAAGACGCATGCGGGAGGTCACGGTTTCGATCTACCACAATCGATCACTGTGACTTGGGTCACTTATGCGCATGATAGGATGCTGCCTATCACAATTCTTTTCTTGTAATGTCCTTTCATTCTATTCCCTTATTATATTACAGTATGCTTTCATGATAGACTGTCCATGCCGGACAGATGGCGCGGATGCTTGCGCATTGTGAATTCTGTTATCAGCGTTAGGTGGCGTTGTGTGGCCGCTGAAAACCGTCGGTTGTGCCGAGCCTGATCCCGCATCCCGAAGTCTTGATCTACTGAGCCGCCCAGGCCAACGAGACCTAATATCGACATATCGGTGGAGACTGAGGCACACGAAAGACTTTGTGACTTCGGACGAAAATTCGGAGTTCTGTCTTCTCATCTCGGGATTCTTAGGTTTGATTCCCGGTTGGGACAGAGATTTTCTATAACCAAAGTGATTTCCTATGCTCTGTTGAGTCTGAATCAGTAGCGAAACTAATTAGTGTCTAATAAAAGTTATTAAAAACCAGCGTTAAAATAACTTACAGTTTAAAGAGTAACAATACTCACGTTGACTGGCTCTGTTTGAATGGTCATCGCGCTGGCGTCTCAACCTGAAGGTGAGGAGAGTACATGAATTACGGTCGAAGCACATTAAATCATAAAGTGAAACTGTTCTACAGTGATTAGCTTAAGAATTGATTTCCTTTATTGTTTTATTTGCAAAACCCCTTTAACATCTATGGCCATACTGGAGGGTTTCACTTGAGATACAGTTAATGGTGTTTCTTTGTTTAATTTGATAAGCCTCTTTACTCGTAACTTGCTGGTTATATTAGAGTTTGACTGGAAATGCAGCAGAATGTGTTATTGCTCCCTGAAATGTAGGTCTCTTTTTAGAGGGGGGCTATTAAACACACTCCCACACAATGGCATAAACGCATCTTGTACGAGACCTTTGTGCTCGTGGAACATCCCAAACTTCTGAGAATCTGGAATAAAGCTCCTCACTGTTGGAGCCAGTGCAATGCATATGAAGCTGATGCTCGTGGTGTTGTGTGTAGGTGGAACTATTTCTGTTGCAAGTAAACCAAGTGACTGGGAACAGGGCACATGGTGCGATGAGCTGAGGGTGGGCGGTCCATATACAAAGCACAATAAATAGAGCACCCAAAAAATCCCTTCATTTCCATGCATGTTTATTAAAGAAAAATAATTACAGGCCTCCAGGGCATATGTTGAAGCAGTTGTCACTCCTAGCTGTGGAGTTTGTTTTTATTGGCTTATAAACATTTAAGTTTATTTGCCACTGAATAGCAAATTGTGTGAAATTAGCTTCATAAGTTCCAAATGTTCTAACACTTCTAACCTCTGTTTGTACGATTCGTGAAGAACTGCTTCCAAAACAAGGAAAGGAAATCAGTTTGCCGAATGACACTGCAAACAGAAGTCAATATCTCAAAGAATATGCCAATGTGTATAAGAGATATGTACAAATATAAAATATAAATACGAGTGTAATAACTGTAACTGTCGGCAGATAATTCCAGATAATTTAGCGAAGGATGAGGTTAGTTTTGTGATACATAGCATCACAGATACCAACTTTAACAGTTGTCAGGAATTCAAAAAGAGAATAACAATGCAAAAGAAATGTTCTGACGAAAGAAAAAAATGTGCATTCGGACTACTTTCTCTCTCACAGTAACGTATGTTCTACAAATTCTTTATAAGATGTGGTTGTTTTTATACTGTGCTTAAATACTTAACAGAATGGTTTCTTTGAATATAATATAGTCAGATGCTTAAAAAGGGAAGCTCGTCGTGTGTATACTGGCCTTGATATTTTGAAAACTCATACCATATGAAAAGGGAGAAAATATGAAATAATATTTCAAAAGCTTGCGACTTGAAACACTGGAATATCTAATCAATAGGAAATAGTTTGGAAACATCTATTACTGGAAATACAAGTTGTCTGTTTTAAAAATTATCTACATTATTTGGTAACGTAAGGTTTTACTTCTCAAGTTTCACAGTTCTAAAAATTAAATCGAATTAAAGGAACTTCACAATATACATTAAGAATCTTCAAGGTCAAATTTTTATCATGTAAATTGTCAAATATATAATGGTATTTTAATCAAAATCTGAGTTACTTTTTGAGAAAACCTTCACCTTATCCCTAATAGTACCGCTTATTGCAGTGTTAGGGGATACTTGTTCCTCTCTACCTAAATGGCTCTGAGGAACCGAAGCTTTTGGATCTGATAGAGAACCAGGATGGGTGATCAGCCCGATGCCTGATGTGAGGATGACAGAAGTGGATGATAGTATGAGGGTGAGACGAATGATATGAAAGGTGATGGAGCAATTGGTGGAAATCTGGCGGGGGAAACCGGAGATTCAGGAGAAAATCCGCCCTAGCGCCGGTTGTCCATCACAGTCTCACTTTGCGGTCGCTCGGGCCGCCTGGGCGAGAGCCAAGCGGTCTAACCACTCAGCCACGGCGCGGCCCCGAGAAAATCAAGAATAAGAATTTTCCATTTAAAGGATAATTTGCGGTGGGGGGTTTTTTAAAACGTATTTTCTGTTGAATCCTTGGAAGATGCTGATTTTAAATACTAAATTTGGTGTTCAATTCCGCTTTTGTTTTAAAATTACGCTGTTTACAACCATACACAATGTTCTATTTTATTCAGAAGTGGTTGAAACACTATTTTTATGAAATCTCTGTATTAAATTTTTGGTCTGCATTCAGTTATTCCTCTATTATAGGTAGGTGGTATAGTTCATAATTAAGCAACTTAAAAATTCTGCGAATACGATAGTAAAGTGCATTGTGCGTAGACGCACATTACAATGAAAAAAATGACGAATCGATGAAACAAAGAAAAGGTCTAAAATTCAGGTTAGCTGAAATAAATTTTAGGATGTTAATAACAACTTCAGTGGTGTGAATCTACTGTGATGTGGACAACATGAACGGTTATTTCTAAAAAGAATTATTGTTGATACATTTTAATGAAAATTTGGTGTAGTTGAGAATAAGTTCCTTTATTTTAATAAAAAAATTTAATGGATAAAAGCAGATCTATGAACAGGAAGGCATTCATCTACGTCCTGTTAAAATTTCAGTCATATCTTAATTTGTTTCTGAGATAATGTAACATGGATTTAGTACATTTAATATTGGCGGGTGAGGGCTTCTAATTTCCCCGTGTTACATGGTTCATATGTGCAACCGAAGAGAAACGCGGTCATGGGTTTGCATTCAAAAAGCTACCATTGGACAGAGAACGACGTTTTCGTTATGTCCCTTATTTTTTACTGCCATTGAAGCAACCTACGTAGGTATATAAATCATTGCGAATTAGAGAATAGAATTGCAATGAAAGCATCGGTGATCGGGCGGGCGTTGTGCCAGCAGGCATGGGTGCTACTGTGTGGAGACTGGCAATGTGTGACGCATACTTCCGCTGCTAACGTACATACCGTATGCCTGCTACTGTACATTATGACATGAATGACACCATGCATGGCGTACATGCTCAACCTTCTGCGTCATTCAAGATGGCCTCCATATAGTTACGTTGTTTCGGCACACGTTAGTGCAGAATTACGCAACAGGACAATTCGACGCACGTAAGTGCTTTCCGAAATGACCGGTTGTTTATTTACGTAATACAGTAGTAGCGGCAGCAAATATTTCCAGAAGGAATATATAGTTTTTCTGCAGTGAGATATATTGGAATTTGCCAGTTATAACATCCATTCGTGGGTATTCAGCCAGTGATACCTTTCCCTATGAATTCGTGTGGATTTTTGAAAGGAATTGTCTATAGTAACTGTTGAGTCAGAGCAGTTGCTATCAGAGGGAATCATAATTCTTTTTATAGCATTTAACCCTGTTCTAACTGCAATGGATACCACAAAGTGAATCTTGCTATAGGTGATATCCTGCAAGGTACCTCAGTATTTTTAATGAACGTCTGATTAATTCGAACAGGTTTTTGTGGTACATTAAAATCATTTTAATGTTCTTAAGAAAATTTGACGTGTAATATATTGTTGAGAAATAGTTTAGAGTAATACTTTTGAAATATGAAGATATTTTATTGTGTTAAGGATAGCAGTACAAAGAAAAACGTGATTTTAAATCACCTAAGTGTTAAACGAAAACACTGCCATATTGTTCGTCTTTGTTATTTTATGCTGCAAAGAAAAATCTCTTTGCTGCAAATTCATGAATATTAAACCGACACTAAATTCTGGATGATTATAAGTCATCTAATCAGAAACTATAGTTGGAAATATCCTTATGGCTTCAAGAACCTCCAATATAAAAAGAAAATGCTAGTAGTATCGCAGTTTTTGTGCAAGAAGACGAAACATAAATATCGCAAGTTTGACTTAATGTTAAGGGCAGATGAAGGAGAGTTAAGCACGAGAGCCCGCACATTTATACCGAAACGAATTAAACTGATTTATCTTTCAGCTTGCCGTATAATTGATCACTGAATAATTTAGCTTATATTATCGTATTGTGTCATCATTGATTTGTGATGAATATGAGCAAAGGAAGCATTCTCACAACATTGTTAATTTATATTTAATCGCCAGTTTCTTATGCTTCGTGCTTTTGTCAGAAAAATATAAATATATATTTCGAATTGTAAACATTTGAAATACCATTAAACCGCTTTCCAGTTGATTGCAATTTCATGCCGGTTTGATCACAAATACTAAAGACACGCTCTCTTGGAATAGATCTCCGTTTTTATGCTTCCTTCCACATCCATGCTAATCTCCAAGTAATTCATGAGTCTTCTTGTCAATCTCCAGAACTGATTTTGACCTTTTGATATAGTAGAGGTTTTCTGTGAGTAAACAAAGATACAACTGAAATAGTAGTATTTCAGTAGAACATTACCATTCATTCTGAAAGACAATTTCATTTCATTGGTTTTTTAGGGTAACAATTGGAAATTTGGGTGCATCTTGTGCAACACAGAACTTTCTTCCCTTAGTTACATTAGGCTATACAATCCAACAGTGGATCCCACGCTAAATGGCCCCAATGTACTATTTCCAGAGTTAACATTCAGAACGAGTTCAAATATACCTAAGGTTCTCGTTTGAACCTTATCAAATGAGGTTAGAGGGATTACCAATTTACGTAATACATTGCATATATGGATAAAGACAGAGTTATCAAAAACGGTTGCCTTAATAATCAGAAGGGAAGTAGGACAATGGCCGCAGAGAAGCGTGTACATAATTAGCAATTTTTACAAAAATATATAGAAGCAGAGGTTATTTTGCAGTTTTACGTTAAAGGAAGCATTTTTATGGCTTTGTGGTTCAAAGTGTTTCAGATTTTCACCACGGACCTCACAATTGCATTATATTGCAGACTGAATGTAACTTGTTAGAATATAGTGCACAGTTCTTTTCTGTGTGTCTGTGCTTCATGACGATCATGGTGTCTGTTCACCATGCTGCAACAAAACGCATAGATGTGGATTTAATAATTGAATTGCATTGCTAAGTGACCTCTGGTAATTAACCAACCAGAAGTGGCACAACATCCTGTAATGGACGGCGTGAACTGTAAGATCAACTTCCAGAAGTAAATTTATCTTACTCGCATTCTGTGGCTACGGGATGTTCCCCATTCATATGAAGTTTTTAAATATAATTTGTTATGAACCGCAAAATAAGGTGTAACAATATGAATATAGTTAGGAACAGGTGAACTTTACTTTAATACATGCTTATTTTGGTAAAGAAAAAGGTAGTACTACCAGACTTTCAATGGAATTCACTATTATTTGAGATGTAATTTTTGTATCTTTACTGCACTGATCATTTTAAGCATTCTAAATTTAATACCATCACAAAATTATTACGCCTTGCTGAATGAGGAAAAGCTTTAGGGGTTCCAATTTCAGGAAATTGGTAGGTATGCACAAATGAAACATACATTTAAGGATAGGTTAAGAAGCACTGTTTGAACATATTACAAGGAGACATTGCAGTGCAGTAATGTCCTTTACCTCGAGCTATATTTGTATGGCAATTTAGAATTATGAAATTAATTGTCCTTTCACACTAGTCGTGTGTAGCCTAAGGTTTGGATAGATAGAATCAGACTGAACAATTAAATGACAGCCGGGATTTGAACCACGGATCTCCCGATCTTCTTCCAGTTGCTCTAACCACTGAGCTACCATAGCAACTGCCAGCATGACAGTAAATTCTCCAACTAACTCGTATTTTTTCTGGTAAACCAGTATGAGTTCTCATATACATATGAGGTGACTTTATAAGCTGTTTGAACCTAATTGTGGCCCGTGGACTTAATAGTGGTTTGAACTATAAAGCCCCAGCAATTCGCCATTAAGGTAGTTGTCTCATGCATATATGAGAACTCCTAGTGCTTTATAGGAAATAAGTGCTAGTTAGTTGGGGAATTTAATATGTTAATACGTTGCCATGGTAGCTCAGTGGTTAGAGCAGCCGGAGACCGTGAGGTCCGCAGTCCAGTTTCCAGCTATTCCATTGAATGTTCTAGTCTGACTCTAGCTTTCCAATTTAGAACTGCCTTGGAGTATTTTAACCCTCTAATTTCTGTATACCTAAACACTGGTTAAATAAATGCATTCTCAAATCTGACTTAATTATAAGGCAAATTTCATGTTTGAAGATCTATGTTAAAAGACCACAGTTGGTTTCTACATCGAGTATAGGTTTCATAGCAATTACTGCTAAACTGGAAACAAGCACTTAACAACGGTTCACGGAAGTCCCGTTGTTAGATTAGCGCAGTCATTATACTATTACATAAACGTCATTAACCGACATGTTTCCCCTTTCTTTCGTAATTTGCTGATAAATGTCCATAATTATACAGTTTCCTTCCTGTACCTGTTATCACGATTGTATTGCTTAGGCAAGAAACACGTTACAGAAAAGATTAATGCGGAAATGCCTTCACGATTAAGAAAGTCAGAAAAAAATATCGAAAAAAATCCGATGTGTTACATTTACAGGAATTTCTCTGCTCCTGTTGTAACGTATAACTTCTATAACGGTTTTTGCAAAAACGTATTTTTGTACCCTTATGTTAATCGAGATAAATATTTGCAGTTTTATTTACTTTCTTTGCAGATACCCGAATGGTAGTCAGATGTTTGAAATTGACCTGCTATATGATGACCTGGAAGTTCCCTACTGTATTTTTTATATTTCTTTTTTCCTCATTTAACAGTTTTTTATAGTTTGTGTTTATTTTACAGTTTCACACATACGCTATATACATAAACAACCATGCCCAAGGCGGGACTAGAACCCTCGGCCTACACGGTGGAACGCTAGAGACATACGCTCTAATGACCATGGCTACGAGGGCTGGCACTGTATTCATAACATTGCGAGAAATAACGAAATAACGCTAGCAATTTAATAAGGTATCGCCAAATTGAAACCAATTATAACTAATAGTTCGGAGACAGTTAATGCCTGAAATAATTTAAAATAGTGTTTTATAGGTATCTACATTTTTATGTGAAGTATACTTTTGTCTCTGGTTTGTTCATTATACAAAATTATACTAATTCCTTTCGAATGCTAGGGCTTACCCACAGAAAATTTTTGTTGTGCATTTTATGTGCATATCGCAACTGTGTAGTATTTCAATCAAGTCGTTAGAACCATTTTTGAGAAAGTAAATACTATTGAGCATATTATAATGTAAATTGTAGTTGAAAGAGAGAATTTTCTTGAAAATCTTCATGGACACATTCACACACAGACGCCTGCACGTGGAACCACTTCTAAATACAAAATTTGCGGGGAAGTCAGTAAGATAAAAATCATGTCTTTTCGGTGAAATCTTAATATCAAATTGTATGGTGGAATGTAATACCGACCTTCTCTACCTTCCTTACGTGTCTTAGAGTGTCGTGGGAATTTGAACCTATGATGGTCGAAGCCATTTTCGTATGACGTAAATTCATGTGCAGTTTCGTTTACATAACAGCGTTTTCAAGGAATTTATTACCTATTTTACGATCACGAAATTTTTAATGCGTGTTGCACGCTATTTCCAACATAATGTGTAGCTTTCTGAAATGATAAGCAGCAATTGGAACATGTCCTTTGTAGGTACCCAAGTGTATAATTCAGGGAATACGAATGTTCTCAACTAGTAAAGGAATGCCCTTGCGAAAACAATCATAGATGACACTCATTGTGTACATTGTACACTAACATTGAGGACCAACCATGAGGTTTATTACTGGTTTCATCAAGAATAAAAACGCATCCGGAAATTGTCCCCAAACTTGCAGTGTGAACACATATTCATGCTCCCGGTAGAGAGGTGTTGGGAGCATGGGCGGACCGAAGAAGGGGGCTAAGGGTTTTAGACGTTTCTCTTAATTATAGACAAGATGTTACAAATTTTGTACATAAGGCAATTGTGTTTTGCGGTGATAAATTCAATACATTCCTTTATTTCTATTTTACTTAAACCAAATTAGGATATACTTGTTCACAGTCTATGAGTGAACTTGAAAATAATGAACAAGGGGAAAAGAAACAGATAATAGGAATAAAATAGGGTTTACAATTCTATTACATGTAATCGTAATTATATGATGAAAACAGACAGAGATGTAAGCAAAAAGCTTCCAAATGATTTGTGGAACAGTGCATAGAACGTTGAGAAATAAAACAAGAAGAGATACAAGATTAAAGTTGTACAAAACAATGGCAGTCCCTGCACTACTTTATGGAAGTGAGGCATGGGTACTCAGGAAGAAAATGAAAAGCCAAATTCAAAGTGCAGAGATGAACTTTTTGAGGAAGACAAAGGGATGCACAAGGTTGGATAGAATAAGGAATGAATACATAAGAAAGGAACTCAACGTAGACTCGATAAGTAGCAAAATTGAAAAATATCAAAAGGAATGGATGCAGCATATACAAAGAATGTCCGAAACAAGACTACTAAGATTGCATTCCATTATCAGCCACAAGGAAAGAGATGGAAGGAGCAATTATTGTGAGACGGAACGGGCACTCTGCCCATACCGTGAAGTGAAGAAGAAGAAGAAGAAGAAGAAGAAGAAGAAGAAGAAGAAGAAGAAGAAGAAGAAGAAGAAGAAGAAGAAGAAGAAGAAGAAGAATTCTATTACATTTGCACCTTTGTGTCCAAAGGATAATCGTGGACCACTCGTATAAAGCTTGAACATTTGGAAGTGAACGTCCAAAGTACTGACGGTACTGACTGATAAAAGCTCACAAGGAGTTGCTTGTCTGTGCAGCCTAAGTACGAGATCGGCCTTTGCATTTAAGGGATGCCTATGTGCTAAATTTATTATTTATTAATGTTCATTGGTTAGGTATCTTTCTAAATGGGTAGCCCTTCTCTAAAGGAATCTTTGACCCACCTCTGGTTTTAGGTGATCGATTGCTTTTCGAAGAAATGTCAAGCAAAGCAGGCGTAACTCCAGAATCCGAAAAGATGCAAAACTAAGGCCAACATAAGCAATGATACAGCCTGCATTAGGCACAATTAAATGTTTGATTCCTATTCATTCACAAATTTTCTCTCGTCAAAAAAGAAAGCTATTTGCTGAGAGGCCTTTGTGAGGAAATGTTGATGGGGGAGTTGCAACTTCCTCAGAAAAGGCATGGAGTCGGAACGTGCATGCTTGAGGTATTTCGGGGAAGGCTTCATGGCTATCATCTCATCATTTCATGATGAAATGCTTTGTTTCCGGCATGGTTGTGAGTCAGGTCAATGCGACGGCGCCTTGTGAATGATGCTGTTAATTTGTTGTATTAACGTGTCATTCATGCTGTTTTCCGTGAATGCTCGGGATGTGCCCTCCCATGCACATAGTCCGTATACTCTGAACTGACATCGCTTCATTCACCAGCGACTGAAATTCTTATCAATGGACACTGCGCTGTATTCACAAAAGAGAAATTCTCTTACACGAAAGTAAAGTTATACATAAACTTCATATAGAAACTAAACCGTATGTTTTATGCTAGGCAACCATCAGTAAAACTTTGTCCAAAAGTGGTAAAAACTGCGTTTCAGATGTGTAATATTTTATTTTGTTTGCACTTAATAGTTTGCACTTGCCTTCAGGAAGGAACTAAATAAAAATCAATTCTTGAATTAGGGTGAACTACATAAGGTATTGGAGTACTTGGTTTCTAATTTACGGTCTGGCAGACATTCTTGATAAAATTTTCTTCGGTTTTTTTATGTTTAGTTGAAAAGACGAGTATCAAATGTAATTCATTAATGCCATGCTTCACCACGAACGAAATATCTTTTTTTCGAAGGTATAGCACACGAAGTATGTTCAAATGTTGTGGAAACTGGGCAATGAAACTATGTGGGCTCATTTAGAAAGTGAATGAGCGCGAAGAAAAACATAAGATCAATTAAATAGTAATGAAATTAATTAGACTACATAGAATGAACAAATGAAAACCACATTAATTAATGTTAAAAATTAGAGAATATACCACGGGAAAATTTCATATTTCATAACAGAAATTAAATGCAAGGTTAATGAACAACGGGCTCAATTCGCAGTAATTACTTCCGAGTAATTTTTTTTTTTTTTTTTAACTTTTTGTCAAAGAAACCGTATAAATCTGTTCTAAGCTAGGATTATTAACACGCACCTGTAACCGGTTAATACATTCTTGTGGAGAAATTGTAATTTCCCGTAGCACTACGAGAAGCGTATCACAACAAACATTCATGGAGGCGTAGTAGAGAGCAAAGGGTTATCAGCAAGCCAAGTTAGTGATGGCGTCAGTGGTGGAGAGAACAACACTTAATGTGCTGACATCATCATTATACAACTGCCTGCTCCCGTCATTAACGGCACTTCCTCTTCCATCTTTGTAATCACCTAATCACGTTTCTCAAATATATGTTGCCACAATAATTAATAATCATCTATAACATTTGAATTATAATAGGCTAAAGGGTGGTCCTCCTGGCATATCCAGCTTGATAAAGGAGCACTTTGATTGGCCTCCCTTTTTATATTTTAATAATCTAAACGGCTTAATGCTTTGCAGTTGGAATTTGTATCCTATCAGGAAAAATATTTTTGTAATAATATGCGCTTTGTAATCCCACTGACAACTGATGTATGTGCTCCCATTGGAAGAACAGCAGCTAGATATGCCTCAATTTTTTTACTTGCACGTTGATGAGGAAAGTTGAGTCATTGGGTTTATTGTGAGAGAGTATTATCTCTCAACGATTACAAACAGGAGGGAAATTCCGTGTTCAACTGTTGCGATATCCATCCGCTTACTGTTTTATGTGCGAAGTACAATACTCTTCACGTCAAAAGTGGCGTATGTTGCTCATTTCTGTTTGGAGCAAGCATTCTTTTGAGATGTGACGGTATTGGATACTTAACGTGCTTCTATTGTTCTTGTAACCGCAGTATCAGACAGCGATTAGGAAGCGGCGAATGAATTGAAATCACGAGAATTAAAAAAGAAGATAAATTAATGAAAATGCTTTGCTAAACTAATATAAAATATTGTTATATTAATATGAAATCAGAATGAAATTAGAGTAGTGATTAAAATAGCGGTTTAATTAAGAATAAGATGGGAAGAATATAATTTAAGACAACTAACATGCTAGAATCCATGTAAGGGAGAGAAAATATTTCTGTAAAATCTGAACACAAGTCGGGGAGACAGGAAGAGGTGACCGTTAGCCTCTTTGTTTAAGGAAAGGTTCAATGTCTGAGAACTATAAGCAAAAATGTGTAGGAACAATAAGGTTTTCAAGATGCGGTCAGGCGTAAGACCTAAAAGGATTTACTTCGCTGTGGCGATAACGATGTATACCGTTACAAAGAGCCCAGGGTAGGCGTATCCCAACTCACGGTGGGATGTAACGTCAATGAGTTCGATGAGTTTTGCTAACCAATAAAGAAAAATCGAAATAAAATGAGAAACCAATAATAATGTAAGATTTGAGAAATAGGAAGAAGGGTGAGTTATTTTGGTCATGTGATAAGGGTTAGAGTAGGGACCAGAATAAACTACGAACGGAATCGCAGAGCAGACGAAAAATCACTTCAACAGTCATTCTACGAGGGGAAAGACGTGTTAGTGCGCGTGAAGGAGAAGGAGCAAAGATTTCTAAGTCCGAAATGTAGGGAAGTCAAGAATAACGCAACCAGCGTGAGAGAAGCAGCAGACGAAGTTTATAATAGCAAAGTATTCGCAGTATAAAGAATTAAGAGAATTCTGTTGGGAAGTTGAGTAACAGGTGGTCACCGCTACCAATCAATCTGAATCAACGAATTGATTGAGAATTAAATCAATTTTTGCAACGAACCAGTGTATTATTGAGACAACTGAGCAGCCAACAAACAACAAATCCATTTCCTACAACCATTCACCTGAAGAACAAGAGATCTCATAGCTCCAATTAGAACCCAAATCAAAATTAAACATCAACTAATTGAAATCTGACATGCGGGTATGCCGCATAATGGCGCCGACACGTTGGGGCTTCGAATTGTAGGAAATGGGTGAAATGTAACGACGAAGGACGACTACAAGGAGAAGTGAGAAGAACGACGACGAAGGACGACTACGAGGAGAAGTGAGAAGACCGACGACGACAACTACGATGAGGACAGCAGAGACTACGAAGAAGACGGCAAAAACAACTACATAGAATTTTCCCCCAACCAAGAGAGAAGTTCAAGTTCTTTCGACATCAACTGAGCCTACTAGACGACGAGCAGCACGACAAAAATTGGTAAAGACATCACATAAACACCACAGCCGTACAACAGAACTGTGAGTTACACATACTCAATTTATTTTTCTTGTAAATGTAATATCATTCAGTGAAATTAATATCTATGTAATGTCTTAGTAATAAGTATTTTGGAAGGGAAATTAGAAAATTTAAAGGGGAAATTCAATGCTTTTGAGAAATAAGAAGATCGTACAGAATAAATTTAAAATGGAAAATTCTGGGGAACAAATAATTATGGAGACAGAGAAAGAGTTGGAAGTTGTTAATGAAGAGATAATAGAAAGCAATGTTATAGGATCAGTAGATGAGGGTGTAAATGGTGTAAGTAGCTTAAATGTAAATAGGAGAAGTGACAATCCTGGGGTTATGGAAAATCTACAAGAGATGTTCCAGAAACTCATGGCGCAAATGACTATTCAGAGTCAATCACTAGAAGCTAAATTAGTAGAACAGAACCAAACACTAGAAGCTATGGACAAATCACTCGAGGCTAAATTAGTAGAACAGAGTCAATCACTAGAAGCTAAATTAGTGGAACAGAACCAAACACTAGAAGCTATGGACAAATCACTCGAGGCTAAATTAGTAGAACAGAACCAATCACTAGAGGCTAAATTAGTAGAACAGAACCAAGCACTAGAAGCTAAATTAGTAGGACAGAACCAAACACTAGAAGCTAAATTAGTAAGTCAAATTACAAGCCAAGGGAAAGAAACAGAAACTAGAATCACTGTCAGAATTCAAGGAATAACAGGGGAAATTCAATCTGTAAAAGAGGCCCTGCAGCGAGAAGTAGGTACTATAAGAAGTGACCTAGAAGCTACCAAATCTCTCGTTGCAGGAGTAGAAAATAGAATAGGGGAGGAAATTAATAAGGAAAGAATAAGATTAGATGAACTGACCACGACACAGGTAACTTTTGTACAAGAGATAAATGACCGGTTTGACACTGTAAACAATAGTATAGCAGCTGACATGGAGAAGTTAAAAGAAAAGGTAGCACGTGTAACAAATATTCAATCAGAGAATACACAAATGTTGAGGGAAACAGTAAGCGAGATATCTCAAATCAGAGATACCGTAACTGGCTTCCAGCTGCGACAGCAAGGGCAGGTACCTGAGAGTTCCAATTGTACTATACATACACACAATGGAGAGAGGCAGAACGAACAGGTTAGCGCCCCTTCTGTCTCTCCTCAAAGCAGCAATAATAGCGAAATAAATATGCAAAACGTAAATATGTATCCAGCAGTGCACATGAATTTTCTAAGCGAATTGCCCCTCCCGAAATTTAATTGTCGCAATGACAACGCAGTACAATTTTTGGCCGACTTAGAAAAGTATTTTGTCATCAGAGGTGTACCCGAGCAATATAAAATGATAATAGTTCAAAGGGCGTTAGAATCTGCCGAACTTAATTGGCTACGAGTAACTGTGGGAGAAGGATGCAGCTACGAGTTGTTCAAAACAGCTTTCCTAGAAAAGTATTGGAACGCCAATGTCCAATACCAAGTAAGGAATCAAATAACAAATGGCCGATACCAAGGTAATAATGGAGAGTCTATTACTGATTATTTCCTGAGATATTCGCAAATGAGTAAATATCTACAACCTCCATTACAGGAAGCCGAACTGATTTCTCTTCTCACTCCCCACCTTCCTGAGAACATTAGAAATCACATGGTGGTAGCAAGACCTCAGACATTGAGAGAGGCAATTACATTGTTAACGGCTTTACAAAGCGTTGGGACGCAAAACTCACAAAATAGACATGAGAATCGAATGCCAGTGAGAAGTCCACACAGACCGTGGAATAATAATAGTCATGACGGGGAAAGGGCACACAATCCCCGAAATTTTAACACGAACCATATGGCTACTCGTCAAAGATACGATGCCCACGTCCCGAGGGAATTCCCTAACAACAATAGGAGACAGGGACCACCAAATTCAAATTCATATAATTTCCCTATGAGATATGTACATGTAACTAGGAATGGAAATAGGGGTCAACCCCCATTTCTTCGAAGAGGGAATGCAAGACCGACGTTCCGATTACCAGAAGCTAATAGACAGTATCAATCACGTGACGCTGGTAGAGAGAACCATACAGACAGACCTGAAGTAAGACAGAGGAATCAACTTCTCTCAAGAGAATGGGTGCGTTCTCCTCCACCCACACCGAGGGACGCGGCGACCGAGGTAGATGAAAGGCCAGAGACGACACAGCATACGGGAAACGAATCCAGGGTGCGATAGAAGACGTCCCGCATCGGACCCGGATGAACACGCTAGTTCTTAATTTGAACAGGGACACAGCTCTGAGTAGGGTGGTACAAAATAAAACAGAAACAGAAATAGAAAACGGTACTCAAATAAACAATCATTTAACAGAATTACAAGAAGTGAGAGATGCTCCACGTATTGCTGCAATAATAAACAAAGAAAAATGGCACATTACCATAGATTCAGGATCCTCAGTTTCAGCTATAAGTCAAGCATTCTTTTATCACTTAAAAAACAATGGAATGAAATTGCAAACATTGCCCGTGAAAAGTGCATATTGTACTCTGGCAGTAGGTCGTGCCAAACAAAAGATTAATACACAAATGCTTTTGAAAGTCACCATTGGGGAGGATACAATAGAATTTGTATGTTTTGTTATTAATAGGCTATCTGTAGACATTATTATGGGTAATGACGTGTTGTATGCGCTTCAAGCTAAGTTGAATTATCAAATGGAAGCCTTGGAAATCAAAATTAAAGACGTCATAGTTAAAGTTCCGTTTAGCTCAAGGGAAGCAGAAAATGAGATAAGATTGACAGATGAAGAAAAAGAAATAGATGGAGAAACATTTTTTGTAGAATTTATACGAATAGGAGGGATGGAGCTAGTTAAGATGAATCCATTAGAAGCAGAAGAGATGGGAAACTATGATAAAGAAGTGTACGTAGCGGCAGAAGAAGGGCTTTTAGAGATGACGTCATACGGACTTGGGCAGACAGAAGCATGTGAACAGGAGATAATTACCCTACCAGATGATTTCCAGGTAGTCGAAAATAATGTAAACATGACCTATAGAATAAGAGAAACAGTAGCAAACTCGAACCTACTTAACGACCACCAAAAAGAGATTTTTTATAACGTTTTATGTAAACACAGAAATGTATTTTCGGAACACACTGGGACCTATAATGATTTTGAGTATGAATTCGAGATACATGATGTTCCCCCATTCAAATATAAATGCAGACCTATTCCATTGAATTTACAGGAGGCAGTGAACCTTAAAATACAGGAAATGTTGGAAGATGGATTCGCATCTATAATAAATACAACGTCGTACCATCCATGCTCTAATCCAAGCGAGCGCGTAATGAAAGACCTAGGTGTTCATCTCCGAGTCCTTTGCTCATTGAAACAGACTACCTGGCCAGACCACATCAACTATATTGAGTTTATATTCAATAATTCAGTCAATTTAACCACAGGATATGCTCCTATCCAATTGCATAGGAATTTAACACCGGAACCAATAATAGAGGGTGTTCCGGAAAGTATACAAGTGACAACCGAGACAGATCGAGAACGGATCCAAAATGCTGTTAAAAGAATAATGAAAAAAGTAGAGAAAAGAAACGCAAAGAAAATGCGGTATAAGAAGAATTGGGAACCAAAGGTCGGCGACTTAGTTCTAGTGAAATCGTTCGACAAGTCAGATTTGTTAGGAAAAAAGACTAGAAAGCTATATATGCTATGGAAAGGCCCATACCGGATTGAGAAAATATTTGGTGACAGAGCGTATGCCCTAACACACCCAAGAAATGGTAAACCGATAGGCAGATATAACATCTCCCTAATAAGGCCATATCGTCAGAAAAACGTTGTAAACAGTACAGAGCAGACCCAAGAATCACCTGTGTAAATGTGATTAAAATTATATATACGAAGATGTAAAAAAAAAAAAAAATACCAAGTAAAAGTTATATAATTAGTACGGGTAACGTTTTCGTTTGAAATTCAAACACTGCGTGGGAGTTGCAAGTTCCAAAATTCCTGTGCACAAACAAAATGATAATGTAATAAGAATAACCACAGCTAATGAACATGTTAGAAAGATCTTTAAAAAATAATTTGTGAAATGTAAATATAGTATAAGTACTGATGTATTCATGTGCCAAAAGGCTATGTTGTTATTGTAAAGGTCACAGACTTAGGCGTGACAAAGTGAAAGAAAGTTGAGAGTGAAAAGTGAAGTGGAAAGACAGGACAATGAACTGCCAATGTTTACTGTCAGGTAAACGAAACACCTGATTACAGGTAGACAACTGAGTGCAGGTAGAGGTAACCATATTTGGACATCGTTACGCAAATTATAAGAATGTGAGGACGAATGTTCTTACGGTGAAGGACTGAAAGATAAAGAAACGTCCCAATAAGTTAATATAATAATATTAAAAAAAAAAAAAAAAAAAAAAAATCATTGAATGTAAAATGTAATATTGTAAACTGTAATATAGTAACATTAATGTAGTACTTAAGGAATGTAATAAGGTAAAATCAAGTTGATGTCAAGTGAGACAAGCATAATTCATTGAAGTGTATATATAGTTGAGGTATCACGAATGTTATTTGTATATAGGGTAATAACCACATATACGACAGTGTACTTGTCTATGTACGTAATGTATCATATCTATAATTCTATGTATATGATGTACCATATTGACCATTCTATGTGTATAAAGTAACACACTGATGAAGATGAGGGAAACGGTGACCACCGAAAAATGTTTCGAGTAGGGAATGAGAAATTATAAGATATAAGGAGGAAATGTCATGACGGGGGTTTGACAAAATTTAAATAAGGGGTATTTCATTTTTGTCAAACGGGCATTATGTAACCGCAGTATCAGACAGCGATTAGGAAGCGGCGAATGAATTGAAATCACGAGAATTAAAAAAGAAGATAAATTAATGAAAATGCTTTGCTAAACTAATATAAAATATTGTTATATTAATATGAAATCAGAATGAAATTAGAGTAGTGATTAAAATAGCGGTTTAATTAAGAATAAGATGGGAAGAATATAATTTAAGACAACTAACATGCTAGAATCCATGTAAGGGAGAGAAAATATTTCTGTAAAATCTGAACACAAGTCGGGGAGACAGGAAGAGGTGACCGTTAGCCTCTTTGTTTAAGGAAAGGTTCAATGTCTGAGAACTATAAGCAAAAATGTGTAGGAACAATAAGGTTTTCAAGATGCGGTCAGGCGTAAGACCTAAAAGGATTTACTTCGCTGTGGCGATAACGATGTATACCGTTACAAAGAGCCCAGGGTAGGCGTATCCCAACTCACGGTGGGATGTAACGTCAATGAGTTCGATGAGTTTTGCTAACCAATAAAGAAAAATCGAAATAAAATGAGAAACCAATAATAATGTAAGATTTGAGAAATAGGAAGAAGGGTGAGTTATTTTGGTCATGTGATAAGGGTTAGAGTAGGGACCAGAATAAACTACGAACGGAATCGCAGAGCAGACGAAAAATCACTTCAACAGTCATTCTACGAGGGGAAAGACGTGTTAGTGCGCGTGAAGGAGAAGGAGCAAAGATTTCTAAGTCCGAAATGTAGGGAAGTCAAGAATAACGCAACCAGCGTGAGAGAAGCAGCAGACGAAGTTTATAATAGCAAAGTATTCGCAGTATAAAGAATTAAGAGAATTCTGTTGGGAAGTTGAGTAACAGGTGGTCACCGCTACCAATCAATCTGAATCAACGAATTGATTGAGAATTAAATCAATTTTTGCAACGAACCAGTGTATTATTGAGACAACTGAGCAGCCAACAAACAACAAATCCATTTCCTACAACCATTCACCTGAAGAACAAGAGATCTCATAGCTCCAATTAGAACCCAAATCAAAATTAAACATCAACTAATTGAAATCTGACATGCGGGTATGCCGCATTCTACAGGAACACGACTCTAAAATATATTTAAAAAATTCTCAGTTCTTCATTAAAACAGGTCCTTTAAAGGGTGAATATAATTGTTACTCATTTAGCTGCTGTATAAAATGGGTCATAGCTCAATTATATGGTACCTCATAAGTGTCGGTATTTATGTACGTTATGTACGTTTCTACTTCACGTATTAATATCGCGTTGTACATTCGTATATACACAAGAGTTTCAGCAAACTTCTCCATATTTCAAATTTGGTTTAAGTCAGTAAACATTTGAAATAAGAATGAACCAATCGCGGCATATTCATGCATGAAATTTATATATGAGAGTGGAGACAGAGTATCGATACCTTTCAAATCTGGCTGGAATGAGTAAATAATTGAAGAGTAATTTGTTTAGAAATATTACCTTTATGTACAAACATGCTCGTTAGAATATAACCACCACGAAATGCTACAAATGCACTTGAAATGTAACTATATTTACGATCTTGTCTATTTTTTATATCATTGTTTTTTAAATTTATTTTCTTCTAAATGGTTCATTTGACTTTATTTTATGAGGAGATATGGAATTTAAAATTAATTTTAATCAATAAAATTCATATAAACTCATGATAGTTAAACACCATAGAAAATAAATACACGTATATTTTCCTCAGTTAATGAACTGTGATCTTGTAACGAATTAAAATCCTTCTACTGCTTGTACTGCATTACCTGAATTACAGACATTAAGGGCACATGTTATTATGGAACTAAGTGATATTTTGTAACTTACATGTTGCAAGTATATAGCTATGAGCAATTTTTTTCTTCTCTCTTTCACGTAACAAATTGAAACGAACTTACGAGCCAGTAGGAAAAAATAAAATAGCTGTTTTTTTCCTACAAATATTTCAAAAACATGTCCTAGCACTACAGTTAGCAAATGTTTAAAAATTAGGGATATCGTAAATGTTCATCAAATCCTTTCGACTTTGTCAGATGTCACTTTTCATTACGCAGTATTTTTGATGGAATGTTTAAGAAGATACGTAAGAAATTCACGATAAAATTAAAAGCAATGCGCAACTTAATAGGATACTAAAATTTCCATGTTACGTTTCAGTTCCTAATTGACAAGAAATATTGGCTTTTGTACTTGCGGACGGGAAATCACTCCCCGCTTCTGGATGTCAAGGCTAAAAAAGAAGCAAAAATACGTCATCCTAATTGCATTCTTAGTGCCAGACTTTCTAAGAATACAGCTGTGTACGTTGGACTTTGTACTTTTTGTAGTAAAGCATTTGCAGTTAAAATTCTGTTCTGATTGATCTTGGTCTGTAATCAAAGAAGTGCAGGGTCGCTTGGTCTCCTTTTACTTTTTTTTTTCTCTGGTCCCGTCCTTCTTTCTCTTTTTCTTGTACCGTTTACTCTTCTGTTTGCTCGGTATGTTCCTTCATGTTTATTCACTTTGCGTTTATCTTCCGTTACCAAGCCGTTTTCTTTTCCATCCGACTAGTCTTCGGGTACATTTTTCACTTTTTCAGCAATCAATCCGAGTTCATTTTATGTACTTTCTTTACCCGTTGCTTAGCTTAGGAAACATGACATTCGACTTAAAAATACTATTCTATATTGAAAGGAATAAAAGTATATTTCCCTACGATAACAAAATTTTCCCAACGTGTGTTAAAGCTTTACACGAAAGAAAGTCAGTTATGCTTTGAATTTTAGCACTAAGTAGTACAGAGATGATTAATATATGCTTAAATGGTCAAGGATATGTGTTATTTGTATTTGAAGTGTAAAGGAAAATTATGGAAAAAAACTTATACAGACAACTTGATCGAAACAAGTACAGACAAGGAAGTGTGTAATTAAACTAAATTTATCACGATTAACATAAATAGGAAAATCGTCTCTGACTATCTATATATCTAGCAAATTTTGGGGAAGTGCCCTAAACTTAGGCCTCTTAATATATTTTCCTTTTCCAGTTATATTTAGTTCGTTTCATGTATTACCAGTGTGCACTTGGTGCCATATATAGCAATGGCGACCGTGAAACACCATGAAAAATGTTTTGGAAAAATAGTTTATAGAAGAGAATATTAAGATAAACGATAGTGAGCAAAGAAAAACGTGTGAATTAGATACTTAAGATTGTTTTGCCTCTTGGACTCGTTAGTAAATACGGTAAGTTATGTTTTGTTTTTTTATATTATATAAATTGCTCAGTTCAACAGTATATATTTATCACGAGTAACGTGAATTTCCTGTAATGTGAAAGGAAAAAATAGTTTTTTTTATTAACAACACCGGTCCCCAAAGCCCACTCGTTAGTGCAGGGATTTTCGGGTTCGAGTGCCGACTCGGGCATGCGTGTTTAATTGTTCATAAATGTGTGCAAATGTGAGTACATAAAAAGGCCGGAAATAATAAGGGAAATTACAGATATGGGGAGAAAGAAAATAGAAGTCATGTGGAAACGATAATATAATTTAAGGGATTGTGTGAAGTGGTAGAGAAACAGCAAGAAACATCATTTGTCTCCCTCACATCTTGGACCAGAATTTAGCTTTTCTCCGTGTCCTCAGCAGTACCATCAGCACCGCTGCTGTTTCCTTTACCTCTTCCTTTTCTGTAGATTTGCATCGAATCACAGTAAGATCTTTATCACAACTGACATTGCAACATTTGTGTGCTGATGTAACACCTGTTTTTAATTCAAGCGCTATTCTGTTGTACATGCATGTTTTTGCTGTTGACAGCATTTGAAAGTCAGGTCTTTACTTAAGTAAGGACACAATAATCTGCTTTCTTGCTTTTCCTTCCACTTCTGTGAATTATTTTGCAAGTCAATAACTTCAAAGTCAGCACTTTGCTGCCGTGTGTATTATGGAAATTTACTGAAGAAAATCTGAATATATGCATGTGGCTTGTACATAATCTGCATAGGAAAGCTGCAGCTGTTTCTTCAAGAGACTCTTACTGCTGCCTTTTTAATCGTTTTCAGTTGGCAGTTAACCTAGTGGAGGGGCTCTTATACGATTCTAAAGGCTGGTGGATCCGGTCTTTTCAAAACATTAATATAATATGGAGCATTAGCTTTGGAAGCCTCTTCCAAACATCGTAGGAAACAAATGCAAGTAAAATGTTCAGATAAATTCGAATGTCATTTCTCAAATTGGAATCCATGGAGGGAAACCTGGAAACACCCTCAGCTATGGAGGCAAAGGTAAATAGACAAGGAGGTGATTGCTGGGGCATAGTTGAGTACGCAGGCACTTTGTGCTGCTCCTGCCAGCCCTAGGAGAGAAGAGTGAACGGAGAGATCCGAAGGGCTACCGGATGCGAATGACATGTGCAAGCATGGACGTTTCCAGAACCAGCATATTCCTTGCCCCTCTCCCCATAAAATGTTCACTGCGGAGGGCAGGGTCCTGACCGAAGTGACACGGAACGACTCCAGGGAAGAAACCTTTACAGAGCTTCCAGACGCAACGTGCCGAGCACCGTTGCCTGGTCCCACAATCCTGAAAGGATGGGAAAGGGTCATGGTGAACAGAAAAGCCGTGGTATGGGGATGAGCACCCACTAACAAGAAGGAACAATAGAACACCCTTAGTAAGAGTGCACGTCCGACGAGGTCAAACCTCTCACGTCGATCCGTCAGTAAGGTGGTTCTGGCGGGATTTGAATAGCGGAACGCTCGTTCAAGAACAGTTAGCTAAAAACGTCTTCATATTCTGCGTGTGAATACATTATTTAATTCGCTAATGCCATACTTCGTCGTTCCGAGCGACCTAAATACTGGTATTAATTACAATAGTGAAACATTTACATCTACTGCTCGTAATAGCCCGAAGTGAGCCTGAGCCTGCCAACCTGACGGCCGGCCTCACGCCCACATACACAACACAGAGGTAGGCAATCATCCAACCGATACGGGGAGGAGATGTGGTCATTCTCGGTACCCCCATCCAGAAAGTTGGTTTTCTTGACCAAGGTTCGCTACCTAGCACAGCTCCTCAATTTCCTCACGATGCTGAATGGGCACCGGTCCTATATCCGGGACTTAAGATCCGCCCTCCCCAGGGATGGGGTCGATCCCAGGCGCATTTTGGACGCAGGAAACCAAAGCACACGTCTATAGCTCGTACAATCACTTAATTTCATTTCTGGTTGTACTCTTATGTGTCATCTTTTCTAGGGGCTAAAGAGTTCGCAGAACTCTGAGCATCCATTAGAACACCCTTAAGGATATTGTTCCCTTTTCTGTACACATTTTAATTTACTCTTACACTCAGTGCCATCGATTTCGGAGTATTTGTTTTCATCTCCAAGAACAACTACAATAGTGCACCGTGCTCCCTTCGACGACAAATTTATGTAATTAATTAAAATAATTAATCTGATTGACGTTTTAGTGTGGATAAAATATTGTATGCCTTACAAATTAAAATATACTCAAAATTTGTAAAAAAGATCACCCTCGTTGAAGTTTTTTCTTAATATTAAAATATTATGTTAATCATTTATACCATAAAATACCTTATTATTTATTACTCTTTGTTTAATTTTCATTTAGGAATAATTTTCTCAATCCACCACTGAGCAAAATGCGTAGCATAATTAGTTCTTCCATGAAGAGCAGTAGAAATACAAGACATTATTGCAAATAATTAAGAGAAAAACTTAAAGAAAATGGCGCCATTCCAGAAAACTTTCACCAAGGGTTATGAGGAATTTAAGGGACGTTATAAGTAATATATAGCAATATTCCGTGAAGACGTTTATCTTGTTCAAAAACTGTTGACAGTATTAACATCACTTTTGCTCAAGTGAGTAATGTGTCAAATATCGATAAAGCTATCATTGGTTGACTCATCCGAGATAGTGCAAGGAAAGCACTTTTTGCTTTTATCAGAAATCTCATGATGCTGAAACAGAATGTCACTACAGATTAGCAAAAGACAGGCAAGGCCTTTAGATATTGGCCGATAGGATGATTTCACCACCTAAGATTAGACACACTCATACTGAAACGGAGATAAGGGGCTATGCTGGGATGACTCTTACGTTTACACACCGTTGTACAATGAATCGAGTACATCATCCCAAGTAAATAAGGATGTAAAACCTATTACAGAAACAGAAATAGCTTAAGATATATTAATAATTATAACCTTGAAGTAAAGCAGGCCCCTTATGAATATAAAAATACACGTGTATTTGCGTAGTTTATTAAAGATGACATAATATAGATATACATAATTTGTTCACCTGTTCGCTATTATCTCTAACTTATATTTGTCCGTATACAAATTTAGCATGCACTTTTGTAATAACTAGGTATTGCATAAGTGGCTGATTCATTACATACCCACCTCAGAAACTTAAATAGAGCGAAGAAACTTGATTACAGCTTGTATTTTGTTTAGTAACCAATGGATAGGTTGGCTCAAAGCTTTCTCACCATAAACACTGCATACCTCGGCAACGTCCTCCGCGCTCCCCTCCCCCGACCTACGCAGTTTAAGCAACCTAAAGTATCTTAAAATATGTAATTTCTACTTGTGGTATAATATGGTTATATTGCGTCGCTACTGCAGATTTATTGATTCACAGTCATTGCATATGAGATAGAAAACCATCCTTTACCAAGTGCTTAAGAAATTTGTATAGGCGACCTTAGCTGCGTAATTGCCTTCATGTATCATATGTCTACTTGGACTTGGATCATAGAAGTACCTGCTTTTCTTTAAGTGGAAACATAATATAATGCTAGACAGATGACCTTAGTTACGTAGACGCCTTCCTGCAGCAAATATTGTTGCTGCTGTATCGAAATGTGGACTTTGGGGTCTTGGAACTGCTGGCTCTTCTTTGAGTGGAGAGTCATTGCGATGACCTTAGTTGCATACTCGCCTTTCTGTACCATCGGCTCAGATAACTTGTGGATAGGTGTCGCCTTTTACATAATTTGTTTTGTTGTGTAGATGAACTGATTTTGAATATCTAATCTGATATTTGTCTAGCAGCGGAGATAAACATGCAAAACATTCCAGTCCGGTGGGCTGGAACATGGGATTTGAACCCACGCTTACGGAATTATAGACACAAATGTTTGACCCATCTCTCTTCACCAATCCAAAATATTTAAGTGTATTCTTCTAGTTCAATTATTCGTTTGTCTGTATAGCTCACTTTCAGCCGAATTGTAGGTCCTGTATATTCTTGACTAAGCATGTGAGACAGTCTAATTCAAATATGAAATGTACAAGGGGCATTACAGAAACAAAGTTTTGATTGAAAGGGTGGGAGACAAAGTACTTTACCTTAACTGTGAACATTGCCTTGCATTTGCGACACTCCAATGGGAGTTTGACAGAATGGCAATAGATTTGTAGACACGTGTAGTCTTTAACGCCCGCATTTACTACATCCACACTGCAGGCGGTGGCACTTATAATACGAGAGATGAAGATGGAGCACCGGTAGAATTAGATGGCGGGGGAAACCAGAGAATCCGAGAAAAACCGCCCCATCGCTGAGATCTCAATTTGCGGTCGCTTGGGATCGAACCCGGACCGCCTTGGTGAAAGTCGAGAGGTCTAACCACTCAGCTACGGCGGCCAGATCTTATTGAGGTGTACACTTAAAAGTGACGTGCAGGTTCCACATAAAAGTGTGGCTTTTAAGTTAAAATGACAGTAATCAATAATCTGGTCCCAAGTGCGTCAATGATCTTTCTAGTATTTTTTTTCGACATGAAAACATATTACGTGAAGCAGTCAAAGACTGCTCGTACAAACACATTTTCTGAGTTGTTTAGCTGAGCAGGAAAATTAAGTTGTTTTTTAAATATTTTTTTACAAAGCTAAATGCTGAATTTGTTGGACTACATATATACTGAACATTTTACTTTGTAAAATATAAAAGATTTATGCTTTGAGCATACTGTGTTTACATTTTGAACTGCACTCATTGAAGTGCAATACTACCATACAACAGTACGAGGCAGAGAAAACAAAAATGCAAACAATATATGTACATAAAGCAAGGTTTAACCAAGCATTTTTAAACGTCTTTAAGAATTATACTCTTTAGTAGAGCAACATAACTTTAACAATGTCCAGGGAACTAGTGAATGTCTTGATGCAGGGCGAAGTTGTATTCGCGAAGAGCCGTGAGCAAGTCGTCACCATTCTGTCTGGCAGATCCGCTAGGTGGCAGCTCCTGTTAGCAATTGTCTCTCATTGACGACCTCTGCAGGGCATTTAACTTGGCGGCGAGTAACGGAGGGCAGACATACAAATGTCGAAAGTATAGTAGGTCGACTCGTCCCAGATTACAAGCCGGCAGTGACTCATCCCTCGTAGTGCAGGTGACGGCCTGTATACGTATACAACACTTGCGTAAGTTGAGCATTGCCTCCCTCTCTCCTCTACCTTCATGGTAAAAGCTAGACGGGCTCTTTCTCTACTTCCTATTGCGCTCTACCGGTTTGGTAACGCTCAATGACGTTCCAACGTTTTTACATAGCCTGCTTGCTTTCTTTCTCAGCTTTCCTTTGGTACCTTGAAAGACAGTTCCACATTGCCCAGATGTTTTCCGAGCTGCAGGCTTTCTGAAGAAAAATTTTCTATTTATTCCCAGTAAAACCGGCGCAAACTGCCTATTTGTGGTTGGAAGAACTAATATTCAAAAAAGGTTTCAGTGGAATCTTCTAGTTACTACTCTTAAATTTCTAATTACGCAAATCTTTACAAACGAATGTCAAATAGTATGTGCAACAAACCAATAAAGGGCTTAAAATGTGTTAAACAAGAGGGAGCAAGCGCTGCATTTCAAGATGGAGTGTATTGCAAATTATGGGTTGCAATATTTGTAAAACACGAGCTAGTATTTGAGATATTCCTATTCTTTTTAAATGGTGGTTGAAAGGATAGATTAATTTCTTCATAATCAATTAAAATGTAGTTTATATAGCTAGTATTTGATTTGACTTAACATTAAACTTAATGAAAGCTCCTACAAGCAAGGAAAATAGGAATTTGATTTGCATTTCCTTTCTTAATTCTTGTTATGAGAAGAATTCTATTGTTGAAAGGAATCTACTACAGCAGATGACCAAATTCTTTACCCTTTCTGTATTAGAAAAAAAATGCAGTCTTAAGATACTTGATAGTTTTTCAATTCTCTGTTTCACTTTGGCATGATAAAATGCAAATTTGCAAATATAGCCTCTAATAACCTAAATTGAATTCAGTATTTTATGAATTTGAATATTGTACTAGATTACTTCCTCTGAGAGATGACTTCGACGTTCATATTCAATACAGAAACATGTAAGCAGACGCAAGAAGAATATTCTCTTTGAGTTTTGACAGCAAATTTTATTGATGGACATTGAAACTGCAATATATGTGGTAGATAAACTAAGCCTCCAATTCTTGTAATGAAGTGATGCCAGTATCAACATAACCATACATTTGATAGTAGCTGTTAGATTTTCTTCTATCCCTTTACGACCTTTTCTTTTAAGTTTACGTCCTCCAACGTAAGTCATATCGAACAATGAATGAAATGATGCTCAAACGAGCCCAGGGTTCATAGAGGCGTCATTCATCTGTCAGGATAAGGGAAACCCCTGACCGAGATTCGAACTCGGGATCTGTGGAATGTGAAGCAAACACGCTACCACCACGCTACAGTGCGTGTGTGTGCGCGCGTAAATAAGTCAGCGCTGCTATGAGCAATACGCAATCATCGCGAGATTATTATGACGTCTCAACTGCTCATCTATGAACATCTTACATCTCTGGATTGGGAGAAGCATATAATTAACGATGTTTTCCTGCCCTGTGAAAACCATCCTTGTTAAAAAGTAAGTCATCTCTGTGTTCCAGATGCTAGTCTATATCTTTCCTCTTATATACTTCAAGGTAGATTTGCCACAGAAACAGTGCCACAACAGCATTAGTAATGTCTTTCAAGGAAGTCTAAATGCACGTGACATGTTGACCAGCAAGTAATGACAATGAAATGCCACACCCGCATGTTTTAACATGCCGTTATCTTGTTGTAGTGAAATACATACTAACGGCATAAATCTACGAGCGAAGTTTTTGTTTAATGCAGCAGCTACTACATAACTTTAAAGTGCTAATTTCCTGATATACCGTAGTACGCGCCATTAGCATTTTTAATTGGCTGTGAGAAAGGTGGCTGTGCACCTGTAAGCCGAGTGAGGGGATGGAAGGAATCTGAGAAGGTGAAAGCTGGCCCATAGTATGAGTCACCAGCCTTGTGAAGGCTGAACATGCTCCGCACTGCCTCGACCCACCAGAGAAAATATTATAAATAGTGTAATTATCGAGCCGTAAAACTGGTCTTCTCATCGGGTATTTCCTTCGGGGCAGTAAAACCACCGAACTGACAACACGAATGTGTTCATGTATAGCGTGAAAGGATCAACTTTGCAATCCAAGCGTTAATTCCTGTAAATCCCAAGAAAATCAATAGCAGATAGAATCATGTGTGTGTGTGTGTGTGTGTGTGTGTGTGTGTGTGTGTGTGTGTGTGTGTGTGTGTGTGTGTGCGCGCGAATTCCTTTAATATCGAAGAAATGGTTTTTGACCAATGAGGCATTTTGAGGAACCTTAATGTTGCGGTTCAATACGTTATTAAGCATTGTGGTTCTTTGTTTAAAGTATTAACTAGAGCTTAGATTTATATTCCCTATAAAGTATTAATATATTAATTTAAAATAAAGTACATTTCACCTTTCTCGCATTTATTAATCAAACAGTAAATTCTGAAACACAGGCACAAATTAATATTTATTAGTCTCTCATTAAAACGTTTTGTATTTCTATGGGCAGCTGTTTGTAGATTTTGGGTAATTTAAAATGTTTTTGTTGCAGGGCACCTATGACAACGGTACAAAATAATATGGGTTTATTTTAGTTTTTTTGGGGGTGGGGGAAATTTATGTCCTCCAACGTTAAGTCATATCGGACGATGATTGGAATGGGCGAAATGATGCTCAAATGAGCCCAGGGTTCATAGAGCTTAGTTACCCGACATTCGTCTTTCAGGATAAAGCAAAACCCCGGAAAAACCTTTTCCAGGTAACTCACCCTGACCGATATTCGAACTCGGAACCTCTTGAGCGTGAGCCAGGCACGCTACCATCTACTCTACCAAGGCGGGCATTTTTTAGTTAAATAAAACCTACAATCACTAACTTGCAAGTCGCATTCAATATTTAACATGTTCTGAAAGTACAAGAATGTCTTAACACACTTGCACAGTACTATATTTCCATCTGTTAAGAGTAGGATTTCAATCAATCCATCATTCAATTTCCATCAAATCAAATAAGCCTTACTGCTCTTCTCGTTCGGCATTGTAGTATTCCGTTTTCTACTGCTCACACTTCAGAAGTTATGATTAGCAGCACTTTAGTACAAGTTTAAAAGTTAAATGAAAATAACACCTTTTAATTCTTGGAGGGCACACATTAGAGAGTATCACTCTTATATTTTTAGTGAGAAGCGGCCTAATTTCCAAGTACAAGTTTGTTTAGATACCAGTTCATCTACTAGCTTTTTGTTGGCGAGGTAGATAGAGATTCTGGAGTTCGATATTCGAGATACAAATCGAATGTTCCTGGGGTTGGTTAGGTTACCTATTGCTGTTACATATTCTTTAAGTGTTATGCCGTCGTGGGCTTCGATTATTATGGCTTGTTCTTTATTGGGTCCCGTTTGGGTTATAGCTGAATAACTAGGAGCTGAGTTATTCATTATGTGGTTATTCACATTGTTTTTTTTCAGCATTGTTTTGGTAGGCCTGCGGCCGCCACAGAAGAGCAAAACTGTTGCTTTTATGTGAATATTGATGCTCAGTTGTTGCTCGACAACTGGCATTTGTTTTCACTAACCTCAGCCCTAACGCTGGTAAAACTTTTAATGTATAACTACTGAAATATAATTGTAACAACGTTACCTTTATTTACACAGCAACTGCAGTAGACGTTCTTGTATAATTGGTAGAATAACTACATATAACACTGTTATTCTTGAAATATAACTCTTAGAACAGGAGCAATGCAAGTTCTGATAAGCAAGGCCGCGACCTTCACTTGTTCTCCACTTCAAAGTTATACCTCATGATTGTTGATGACTATTTAAAATTGCTGAGGGGTATCTTTTTATATCAAGTGCATTGTTCTCATTTTCGGGGACCTTTTATGGATTTAGAAACATGACTCCTACACAAAAAAGCAGTTAAAGGAAATTTTATCGTATCCTGTTCTTAAAGTATCTGGGTGAAATATTTGTACGTATAATTGCTGAAATAGTAAAATACTTACATGCAGAAATATGCAGAAATTTTAGTGTTATAGGATTGTACTGGTATTACATACTTTAAGTTTGAGGCGTTGCTTCTAAGTTATAGCCTTTTAAAATGACGTTGTCTTTATTAGACTTTTAACTGCATTAACAAAATGCTTTAAGCATTATGAAATACGGAATGTAAAATTCGTAATTCATATAAAATTAATTTGTTAAATCATCTATTTGTGGCATGACCGTGTAGCATCTGGTTCAGGTAGATGTGTCAGTTGGTGTAATACTGTAAGTACTATAGTACCTTACAGTTTCTCTGGTTGTTTTGGAGGATGATGGTGCACGTGATAAGTGTTTCACTCATCTGTTTTCGAAGAGGATAGCAAAGTACAACGTATACAAGTGTATATCAGCTTAGCATGAGATTTATATATAGCACATGGGACTAATCCTGTCCAAGATTTGCTTGTGTCTCTTAAATCGATTTTTCACTGAACCTAGAGCTGCAAGTGAGCTGCAGAGCGTACGATGAAAACTGGTACACCTACGGCTTAACAGGTTGCATACATTAAAACATCTGCAGATAGGTTATTCACCTGTTAATATAACAGGTTTTATTATTATTATTATTATTATTATTATTATTATTATTATTATTATTATTATTATTATTATTATTATTATTATTATTATTATTATTATTATTATTATTATTATTATTATTATTATTATTATTATTATTATTATTATTATTATTATTATTATTATTATTATTATTATTATTATTATCTGCGTAACATCAGGAATAAACTGAATTTTGACCTTAGTAACCGTTTAATGTCCAAAAGCGATCTTAGGAATACGTAAATTTCCTAATTTTATTTAATCTTATTTTGTTTTCTATATTTGACATCTTAATTGCTCACTATGGGAACAATCTTTAATTACTTTGAAGTTTTAGCACACATTCTTTGAAGGTGGATAAATAGATCTATAGAGCCCTTTTTATATAAAGTATGGGTTTGGATTTAGAGTTTTAACAATTCAATACTGTCGCGAATCCATTATTGCGACTGTGCGGCGTACCTGCTAAAGGTGTTCACGCGGAGCGATAGTGCGGCTTGTTTACACAAAGGAACTGATAGGCAGCACAGTGTGGAAATAAAGAGCTTGCAAAAACAGATAAAGATAGCCCGGAGATAAGACTTGCCGGCACAGATAAAGTTACACGTCTAGAAAGTTCGTGTTTCGTCTAGTGACAAAACATTCGATTTCTTGATTGTTACAGAACAGTCTCGAATTATCAATGAGGTATATATAAGAGACTGACACGCCAGCGGGGAGTAGTAAACAGTGGTAAGGACAGTTGTAAAGAGAGCCTTAATGAGAAAGCGGTAATTGGAACTGGTGTGTGTTTTGGAAGTGAATTCTTTGTTTTGGTCAACAACCTTGAGAGATTGTAATTGTGTATGTGACGAAATTCTGCTTCTGTAAGAATTGAACAGTGTATTTCTACGCAAATAAAGAACAATTTTGAATTTCTGCAACTCGAACCCACTGATTTTTAGAAAATGTAATGTTAAAAAAAATTTACTACTTCTTCCAGAAAAGTTTGTCATATAAAAATTTATCTGATTTTAAACAATTGTGTTTAAAGAGCAATAAGCAAATTTTAGTAGTTACAACTATTTAAATTTCCACCCTGTAGGACATTTGACGTGAAACTCAGTTTTCTTTCTTTCTTTTTCTTTTTTTTCCCCTTCTATTTGCTTGATAATTTGCACGAATGCATAGGGTCATAAACATTAATTTCGTCACAGTAAAAATGTTCAACAAAGCTGGGATACAGTGTTTTGCTAAATGTATTAAAATGTGTTCAAATTAGCAATTACAATACCGAGTGCTGTTAAAACAACATACAGAACGTTAAGTTTAATTAGTTTCTTCCTGGTTTTCTAATCTATGAGCATAATATTTAGCAAAACCGACATTGCAGAATGATTACAGGTTTTAAGGTCGTGTAACACATAGTAAACATTTCCAGCAAAGCTATTATATTACTATTAAGTTGCCGAGAAAACCTCATGATCGCGTGTTCTTACAGGTGGGCGGTTCTTCGCTAAGGACGGTCAGGGATTCATGGAAAGCAGAACGCCATCCTAATGAGCGTTTAAAACAGACGATTAGCATTAAACTGTTCATGACTAGGCTCCTTTATGAATCACTGCCGACCTTCACATCTTGCGAAACAAACATCCTGAGAGGTAAACTGTACTAAAATAAAAGGGAAAACTCATTTGCATACAAATACCAAGAAAAACTTAATTGGACGTGTTGTTATGTACACCTTCTCCTCACACTCCAGAAGACATTTAGTTTGATTTCAGTTTACATCTGTACCCTTTGTTTCTTCGACTAAAACTACTGAAACTGTGCTTATATATAGTTTATGTAAGTTTATCCAGTTGTCGTATGCTGTAGTGTTTAACGCCCGCTTTTACTACATACGGCACCGCAGGCGATGACACTGATGATACATAAGATGAATATGGAGCACCGGTGGAATGAGATGGCGGGGGAAACCGGAGATCCCGAAGAAAACCCGCCCCAGCGCCGTGTTGTTCACCAAAAATCTCACTTTGCGGTCGCCTGGGATCGAACGCGGGCCGCCTTGGTGAGAGCCAAGCGGTCTAACCACTGAACCACGGCGCGGCCTACCAGTTCTGGTAAAAATTCACCAAAATCATGTGTTTCCTCCAAGCAGTGTTTTCATTTTCGATTCCAGGCTAGGCTTGGATAGTTTCTCTTTGTTTCATTCATGCATATTTCATTTTTAGTGCATAAAATTTAGCAGTGTCTCGGATAAGGATAATTCAGGTTCTTTATTTTATATTATATTTGCAGGATTACTAATTTTATCAGATAAAACGTGAGCCGTTTACTGAACCGTAATAACATCAGAATGCAGTGATTAATAGGCTGCCTCATCCCATTGAAGTTTTAATCAATGCGCATTTAAATACTGTCAGTGTCCAAATAATTTATGTTCCTGATAAAACTGTGTTTATTGTATTGTGATTTTAACTTGTTTTGAGGTTAACTAGCTTTTTATTTCCACTGTTGGTAAGCGTTAGTTAATATCCCCTAACACATTCGATTGTTTGTTTAGTAAGTAATCTGTGATTGTCAGTTGGCAGAATGGCAATTTATCTTTAAATTATACTGTAGTCATGGAGTATTTTTAATAAATCCCACTCCAATTAACGAGTTCTATCAGAAGATGTCGCCACCTCCCTGGAGATACAGGGAAATAATTTAATGGCATTCCCAAAATTCAATATGACCGACATTACACTAAACTGAAGTACTGCCACCCTTACAATGAAATTTACTAATATCAACTAATGAGCATAATCCATTCTGCAAGTCTTGATTTTAGACATTTCCCAGTGTTAGATATGTATCGTGCTGTATTTTCTAATCAAAATAGTGTGGAACACTAAAACCATATTAAATAAATGCACATGTGGGACACAACGTAGCCTCTACACATTTTTTATATACTGTCCACCCAACACAAGAAGGCAAGGCAGAGGAATGTGCAATGTAATCACGTATGGATGTTAATGCTCGTCATCTGGACATAAGGATGCTAGGTTCATCTAAAATAAACAGTGTTGTCACATAACTCACCCATGCATAATGCCTATCACTGTAGTTACTGAAACAAGCATTAGAGCTGTCATCGTGTGTGACATATGCACACTCATTTCGTAGTAAACAGATCCACTACCAGAAGAGATTATTAATTTTAAGCCCCTCTCCCTCTTCAGACCCCGCTTGCCTTGTGGTGGGTAGACAGTACTGCAAGATGAAACTATGTTGTCAACCTATTTAAATGCAATTTAACACCATCTTCGACCATACCTTTCTTTACCTGGATATCTTCTACTAACAGTTGCTGTTATTTATTTCACCTGAACAATGTCACCAAAAGCAACCAGAGAGCAACCACGATTGGGTAAATGCCACATTTAACTTTTGGCGAGTTCCAGTAGCTTGCCTTTTCTGTAGAGGGGTTCTTCAATATAAGCAGTCAGTACGTTGGGATTTGTATTCCGGCAAAGCAATGGGTCATTTGTAGCACAGCAATACTTACAATGCTTACAATATTTATGCCCGATTTCACCAACAAATGTTAAGACTTAAGACGAGTTTAGCAATAGTTAAAACAAAAATTTCAAGTGTTAGCGTAACACTCGTGTTAAATCTCATGATAAACTAACAAGCCTAATTTCTAATGTTAAGTCTTTAACAATTGTAAATAGTCAAGATGGCGAGCATGAACTCAGCTGTTGATGTCGATTTGCTATATTTAAGACCGTCTAAATGGCATTCATAATAGAGTACGGCCTATGAGGAGAAATGATTTTGAGGAACTATCCGAAGAAAATTGTTTTACGGAGGTATAGACTGTCGAAACATGTTGTTATGAAGGTTACTGCGGAAGTACAAGAGAGGTTAGAACATGCATGGAAAGGAATATGGCGATCTCGACTTTGCTTCAAGTATCATTAACCTTGCGATTTTATAATTCACTGAATTATGTGGATAATACACCGTCCACCTGCCTTCTTGAAACGTTCAAGTCATTGGTCCTTCTTTGCACCTCGTTTTAAATTTACGTAATACTGACAAATTGTTTGGTGCTTGTAGTAGTGACACATGCATTTGAATTAAATTCGTTTCCAATATTTTCCCCGCGACATCTTTCTCTTTTACATTCACTGCATCCGTCCTCTTATTTTCCACGATATCCTTACACTTCGTCACCATTTCAATTAACAATTCTTTCTCCGTCGATGAGAAATTTGTCTCACGGCTTTATTTATGATTTTGTTCATCCGCCATTTGTGCAGACGAAAATGAAAACAAAAGCGCATCGGAGTACGTTCAGAAAATCATGCATAGCCTTCTATAACTGTGATATTTACAAGTTTCTTGGCGTTAACACAGGTTTGTTAACATTCTAAGAAAACAGGTTGGTGAAATGCAAGAAATTTAACATTAGTTTTAGCACTGTGACAATTGTTACGTTACATTTGTTAACGTCGATTTTAACATCTGTTGGTGAAATCGGGCATTAATGCATCAATGGGTAACAGGCCCTTATAAGTGCGGAACAGTTATTCAAGTATCCTCCAATTGGAAAGTGACTAGTAAGCAAGGAACTTAAGCCAAAGTTTCATTAACTCCGTGTATTGTTGTAATTTTAAATATTGTATCAATAATGCATTCATAGATCCCACTCTTTTTATCCTCTCTCTTTATAAGGAGATTGAAAGTTTTACTTCAAATTTAATTGTTCAATTTTTGAAGTCAAACCTTTAATTGCCTTACTTCATATAGCAATAAATAACACTTTTATTGACATGAGCGAAGATAAATTACAGTGATGCGCATAAACATTATGTGATATACTTTTAATGACCGACCATTAAAAAAAGTTATTGCAAGCGTAACGTGCGATATGAAGAACGCGATACACTTTAGGAGAAGGGAAGTTAAAATTTAATGTGTTTACCTTCACATGCCTTTCTCTACTATTGTAATTTATTAATGGTTGTACAAACTATTGCTGCTAAGGGTTATTTTTCTACCTCCATTCCTTTTTCCATATCTTCTAATCTCATACACTTTCCATGTGATCTTAAGAAACAACTAATCTTTTTAATTCCATTTATACCCCGCTTTCAATGCAGTGGTCGATCTTTTACCTTTAGAACTGTTTATCTAGAATATTATTTATGCAATTAACATCTAATCATTACTTTGGTTTTGAAGCAGCAGCGTAATATGCGCACTTTGTTGACATTGTACGGGGTTACAAAAATTCATAACTCACAGTGCAATTGACGTAGAAATATGAATCTTGTTTTATTGCGTACCATAAACTCATAAAAGTTTTTTTTTTTTTAACATATGTTACAAATGCTCAATATGCGCGCATATTACAAAAGTCATTTTACACACGTCTACTCGATAGTCATCTCTTCCCCAATATGGCAACAGTGATGGTTTCGAAGGCGGTTTGGATGTGCTGCTTCACTTCCTGAATATTCACCGGCAGAGGAGGAACAAATACCTGATCTTTAACATTTCCCCACAGGAAGAAATCTCATGGTGTAAAATTTGGTGAATGTGCTGGAAAGGGTAAGAGCATCAGATCACCTTCCATACACACTGCTTTTCCCTTTGCACAAACAACCTGTATCCACAAATTGTGGATGAATACAGTTGTCGGAAGGAGGCTCCCTCTAGTATTTTGTCCGAGAATGGCGCTGAACTCTGGGAACGGATCGGTGCTGATGATATTCAAGATTACAAAAAGCTTTCTCCTTATGGCTAATCGCCACTTTTTTTAATACTGCTATTACTGTCATTTGGTGGTAATCTATGTGCTACAATTGAAGCAAAACAAAACTGAGAATTTGTCTAACCGTTATTGCAATAATAAGAATGGCATAACAAGTTGGCCCGGGTTCGATCCCAGGCGACCGCAAAGTGAGATTTGTGGTGGACTATACGGCGCTGGGGCGGGTTTTCTCCGGGATCTGCGGTTTCCTCCGCCATCTCATTCCACTGGTGCTCCATCTTCATCTCATGTATCATCAGTGTCATCGCCTGCGGTGCCGTATGTAGTAAAATCGGGCGTTAAACACTACACACACACACAGACACACACACACACACGCACACGCACACACACATACACACGCAAGAATGGCATGCTTATGTTTCCAGTTTAAAAAAAAATAATTCACGAAACCCCGACAGTCATTTCGAATAACTATATATATACCGATGAGGTAGGTAAATACAGCGCGATCCATATAAACCTGAACCGTTTCAATAGACCATAACTTTTGAACCAATAATAGGACACACACGCATCTTTGGGAGAATATAATACACAATTGGGAGATTACACTACACTATTTACATCTCAGAGAAAATGTTGGAAGTGTCCTCCACCAGCATCTATACATGTTTGCACACGTCTCATCATATTATCTGAAGTTTTATGGAGATGATATCGAATTGAGAGAAGGTTATTTCCAGAAAGATGGAGCAACGTGTCATACATCTAATGACACCATGGAGCTTGTTACCAGTTTCTTTGATAATCAAATAATCTCAAGATGTCTGTGGGCCCACCAGATCCCCTGACCTAACCTCACCGGATTCTTTCTTGTGGGGATATATATAAAAATAGAGTGTACAAGAATAGGCCACGGACAATTGATGTTCTCAGGAAATCCATTCGAACCAACATAAGTAGCATTGGCGAGGATACTCTCTGTAAAACTTCAGAGAATATGGTGAGACGAGTGCAGACATGTATAGATGCTGGTGGAGGACACTTCCAACATTTTCTCTGAGATGTAAATAGTGTAATGTAATCTCCCAATTGTGTATTGTATTCTCCCAAAGTTGCACGTGTGGCCTGTTATTGGTTCAAAAGTTATGCTCTATTGAAATGGTTCAGATTTATGTGGATCGCACTATATTTAATAAAAGTACACTTGATTTCCGTTCACAGAATTATGAAGTTCGGAAATGGCTGATGTGATAAACATTATGGAAAATAAACTGTATTTTAAAGAGATTCTACCTTTTTGTAGTATGTTTTCATAGTCTTTTTGATATATACTAGGTATACAAGATTATGAAAAATTCTTTCCGAATGAACAGGCCGCTTCATGAAAATGCAAGATATTCTTCAATTGGCCGTCTAAATAGCTTATTATTATATGTATTTTAATCAACATCATTAACAGTTCTTGACAAATACAGAATTCCTCCTTGTAAAGGGTATATCACACATATTTATTCTAAAACTGGCTACTCAGGGGACCTCAAAACATATATTTCCAGTGAAATAAATCTGGGTGACAATACCTTCTCCACCTTTATGATGGGGATGACACAAATAAATAATAAATTACTCAGTTTTATAAACTTGAGGACAAATCTCAAACATTCTTGAAGCAGTAGAGAATAAGGATGAATAACATTCCTTGACCATGACTTATTTCTCAAATCGCATTAACAACGCGACGCCCTTCGTCTAACGTAGATAAGCCACGGTTTAATCCATGATGACTAAACTTGTATCCAGGAAATTTTTCGCCCTATGAAGATAAGGTCCGTTTGGTCTTCGGTTAGTCATCGTTCGTTATCTTCGAATCGTGGCTTATTTTGTTTACCTTATTATTCGGGGTGGGGGTGTGACTCAAATAAATGTCTTCTTGGAACTTGTGCTTCTAGTCACGGATGCCACAAGGCCGAAGAGGAGGGGCGTTTCTCGAGAACAACAGAGAATCCGGGATGTAAATCCCACGTGCATACCGAGTTTGTCGGCCGTTGTGCTATCTTTAGGGATCTTAGAAATTCTATTAAAGTATCTGCTTTATGATACATTATATCAGGTTTTCCGCCGGTATGGCTGTACTTTTAAATGGAACCGCAAAGAAAAATACTTTTTCTTTCCTTTTCTTCTTTTAATACGCAATATGAAACACTATAGCAATTGGGGTATGATATAGGGGGGGGGGGCGTGCTTGCACTTTTCCATTAAAAGGCCTAATTTAAATCTTAGTTGTGGTGTGTTGTTACTATGAGAGATTTTGGGTGGTTTTCTCGTATCACATAAGAAAAATACATGCTTACTCGAACCTCATTGGCCCCCGAGCTCATTTGAGTGTCATTCCGTTCATTTCTGTAAACTTGAGCTGTTAGAAAGGAGTTACATGTATAAACAAACAAACTAGATTTCCTTTCATCACAAAATAATTCGCAATAATATTAACATTCATTATCTTTATTAATGTAAACGATGGCGAATACCTCAACTATCTGCATAAATTGTAATAAAAGCCATTCCGATTACAATTCATATTCAAATTTTGCTTACGATAGTAGAGGAGTATGTTACCTGACGTGTTTAAGCTTTCGTAATAAGTGGTATCATTAAATACCCATTCAAAATGTATATACACATATATTCACTATCAGGAGCTTTTAAGGCAGATTTAAGCTTTAAATACAAAAATGCGTAATTTTTCAAAGACTTACTGATATAATACTTCTTGTAAACTCCAAAGTGATCCGTTTATAATTCTGATGTTAACCATTTGTTGTCTTGTTTGTTTACCTATTTTTCTTCAGTTTTAGGAATTTCAAACCTTTACTGTACGAATGATGAAAGTAGGTGATTTTCATTTGCCATTTAACGCACACCTAGCATTCTAATAAATGGATGTGTCTAATATTTCAAATGCGCCACTACTCCGATAGAAGGGTATCCCTTACGTCGCAATACTCTTCCACGGTCTTCCCTCCTGGGTATAACATGCAACTCTGCCACACCCCATGTTAAGAAAGTGATAATTTGTTAATTTGACTGTACTTTTAGGCAGCAAGTCATGTAAAGCCTCGGACATATTTTTAACATATAAGGTATACAGATATATTGTTAACGTCAGTTAACTTTTAGTTTCCAAAATGTTTTAGTTTTTAACTTAACCTCTCTCAAAATAATTTGAATTCTAGTATGTGGTTTATCACACACTAGAAGAGTTTTGTAGCATTTTTCAGTAACTACAATCCGTTCAGATTTTACAAGCCATAAAACAGAGCTGGAATATAATTTAATTATGGAAGCGTTTGTGTACAAATCTTCCTGTTTATGGAACACTTCGAGCTTCACATCGCTGACGAATGTTTTTACCACAGAGAATATCAAGGCTAAGTGATGCAACCAGTAGCGCCATCCAGATCATTAATGTCTGTCGAATGACTTTGAGGAAGAGCATTTCCAGATGCTTATGGGATGACATTTCTCAGTGGTTCGTTTTATTAATCATCATGTTCAGATCTTGTCCACGTGGTGAGAGTGAGTCATCGAGTTCCCCACGTGCTGTAAGGAACATTCCTCTTGGACTTTGCTGAGTAATTTAACGCATGAAATCATAGTATTGTGTTTTGACATTTCATGAAAAAATCGACTTGTTGAAGCTATAAAAACGCTTGTGTGCATATCGACAATGTCGGTCATAAATGGCAAAATAATCAAGAGAGGCCATAAACGGCGTTGAGGAAATGACTCGGAGGAGGGTTTTATTGTTTGCTAATCTTCTCCAATGTCACCAATAAGGACATTGCGCAATGTTGAATCCGTTATTCTTATGAGAGATGTACTGTGTATAAAAAGTACTCTTTGACGGAAAACTAATGCTGGAAAAAGGCACATAAATTTTCCAAAGCGATAAACAGCTGAACACTACTACAGAAATCACTGCTAAACGATAAGAGTGCATCTGACTGCCTAGTTGTTACTGCTTACCCTGACAACAGTAGGGTAGATATTTGTTTGGAGAATGCTTCCCCATGATTAAAGAGACATCATAAGAGCTTTTATTTTTTCAAGTATGTATATACTGGTTGGTCATATTACATTTAAATTACATATAGCAGGTTGCCATTATATCCGCAAGCTAATGTGTTTATATATCTCTTATACTGAAGGAAGACTTTACATCTGATCCGAAAACATTAGGCCGTATATCATTTATCTATATATGTTTTCATAAAATATTTGGGTGGGTGAAAACTGTGGACATTACACCATTAGCTGATAAGGGAATAGACTTTTAGGCAGTTGCCGGCCAAAATAATATTATTTTGGTTGGTTACTCTCCTTAATTGGACCAACATAGTTAAATCAACATAACCAAGTATACGAAATTCTGTTTTTTTTTCCATTACTAAAGGATTTTGATTAATTAAAGCACCATAAAGTCATATTCAGCTATAAATTAAGCATCAATGTCTCTGTGATATTCAAAATATCTGCTGAATAAAACTTTATTCACCATCAAAATAAGTACCTCATAAAAATTCAGTAATAGAAATTGAACATTTTATGATATTCTGCTGTAATATTTGTAGTTTTTATGGCGATCTTATCTAAGCTCATAAAATAATTGTAAGCTTCTTCAAATTAATAACATAGGTTCTGCCGTTGTATACGTAAACTTTTTCACTTTATTAATTTAGATATTTTACAATATCCGTATTTAATGTCTGCGTCCAATAATCTTCCCTCCCACAGTTTCAAAACTGCTGGTGTAATAGATCTGAAACATATATTCCAAATGTTCATGAAATCTCCCATTCATTTGTTTGATTGCCCAATTTTCTATCTTGAAAGATGAACTCGAATTATTGCTTCAATCCTTAGGATACACTTTTTCATTATAACTTACATCTCGTAATTTTATTATATTCATTTCATAAGTTGTAAACTATATTCCTAATATACTTTTGGGTAAAATAGTAATCACAGAATTGGATAATAAATAAATAAATAAATAAATCTCCCATTCAGATAACACGATCAAAAAGCTTATACACGCTACAAAGTACGCACTTATGGACTTTGAAGTCATCAACTCATCATCTGGTTGGTGAATTGTGATGATTCAAGCCAGTCGGCTTCTTTAAAATTATAGGGTACACTACAGCTGGCACATGATGTAAGGAAGTAATGATTTTGCCCGGCATTCCTACGCTGATTCAGCGTAGCCTAGGTTGGAATTTTTGGGCACAAACGTGGGTGTGTGAGAAAAAAAAAAAAAAAGAAGTGATGGCAGGTTACATTAAGATTCCAACGTTGCCGCGTCACATACTACGTGCTAAGGGCATGTTGTGATATCATATTTCGACATAATGCTGGTGATTCGTAAACAATGCGTCATTTGAAATACACATAACCTCGTGAAGGTAGACAGGGAAAATAGCTATTTAGAACAAAAAATGGTTCTGAAATAGGTTTCCCAGTAAAGACGTCAGGGCTGATTTGCGTCATTCCAGGAGGGAGAGCCAGATTTCCAGCTGGAAGAAAGGAGTGGGGAGTCACTGAATACAAATCATAAAAATGTTCATCGTTTGTTCAAACGCGTCATCAGAGCGAGAGGAGTTGTAATGCAAAGTACAGAGTGAGTCAGCCTTTCGCATTCTCAGGGACAAAACTATGGTTCTTGTTGTGTTGGCGACCCTGAAGTGTGTTTTGAGCGTCCAGTGGCGTGTTGTGGTACCGCTGCAGCTAGTTATTATGATCCTTGTTCTTTTTGCCTTTGGGCACCTGTCTTGTCTAATCCTTTTGCTGACGCACTTGGGGATTACCATTAAGGCTACCACCAGCTTTGTAATCTGTTTATGAAAGAGAGGACCGCAGCTGTGGGCGCTGATTTCAATATACATTTTGTGCACTGCAATTGCGTATAATTGAACTTCGTTTTAAGCAAGTGCACATGACATCTCTCATTAGTCGTCATTGCTGAACTTGAGCTTATAGAATTTCCAGACCAAGAAAGGATTAAAAAACGACTGTTCATCTAGTCATCTCTCACCACCTGCTATTCCGCGATACAAAATACTTCCTTATTACCATGATCATTTATCTTAATGTATTCAGAGACCATTGACAGATTTTATTGTAATAAATTATGATATTACGTAATAGAGTTAATGCACCTGGAATGTAAGCAAACTCTTATATGGGAGAAAGCTTTGGTGTAACCTGTCTCTCAGGATGACCAAAGCTTATGTATTTATATAGCTTTTATCTCCTATCCTTCTATTGCACACGCTTGTTTGACATCATTCGAAGGCGTACATTAGTCATTCATGTAAAGAGGGAGGAAAGAAAACGCGGAAGAATAAATGTCAGCAGGGCAAGGTTATATGAAAGAGAATTCAATTGTAGCACGCACATAAAGTAATTCTGTTTTAATCTTTCTAACTGTGCGATAATAATATTTATTTTCTTATAAACTCGCCATAGTACGTTGTTATGTTTAGTGTACCATGCTTGTATATACTTTTTCAAGTTGTTAATAGAAAACTCCTCTGATATATTTGGAAGAAGTAGCTGAAAGGCATAGAAGACATCAGCGAAAATTATACATTGTTTTTCAGTGTGGGTATATTAGCTAGCTGTAGGACATGTTTCAGTGCTGAGGATTATGCCTTAGAGTTAACATGTGCCCAAGAGGGGTTAAATAAAGTATTTAGGTCACGCATGTCTTGGGATTCCTCCACATAATCAACATCTGGAAATCAAATCGAATTTCAAGTGATATTTATGAGCTTGCAGAAAATGATACAGCAATGAGAGTTTATCTAAATGCATATTGTCATATGCAATTGCACTAAAGGACTACTACATATGTGTCTGCTGAAAAGTAAAGGGCAAAAGTTCAATCAGCCAAGTCATTTATCCAGAAAGTTTGGGGCGACATCACAGAGCATTTCGATTAATAAACGAAGTCCGTGTAGTATGAGTGTAATAAGTTTTTAATTTAAGTGAACGTGCTAATGATGAAAACTATAAGGGGGATGCGAAATGCCCAACGGTTCGTACCAAATAAAGCAAGGGGTGTTAACAAAGAGGAGGGAGGAGCCCTGATAGTGGTTCCCCTGTACGTCACTGCAATGTGTTCATAGGAAGTTGTTGGCTGACGTCACTACACTCCACAGCTGTAGAGCGGCCGAGCCGGGAGGAAGGACGTTGTTGCTCTTCCCCCTCCTTCAGGACATTCCTAATGTCCCCCACTCCCTTTGACTCACGCACTCGGGATTACGCATCGTTTCTGCAGGAGCGTGTGAGGTTTTTTAGTTTGTTGTGGTAGACCTAAGCGTCACGCTTCAACCAAGTAGTGGGCTACGTGCCAGTTGGATTCAACCCGTTCGGTCTCTCGCTTGCTTTAGTCTTCAACAGACAGACATCCAAGCAGTTCAGTGCAGATCGCGCTCGTGTGAATAAGTGTAAACTGTGTAGTGTTCAGTGACTCAAGCATGAAGAAAGACGCTCCGTGTCTGGTGCTGAGGCTTATACCCTTTCCTGCAGCAGGAACCACCACCACAATGTCCAAGTGGGGTACGTTTCTAATATTGTTTGTCTACTACAAGCCACGTGGTTCATGAAGAATTTATAAAACACATGTGCATTTTCACATTTCTTATAATGTCTATAGATTCCAATTGTAATTATTTGTGTTTCAATACGAACACACGTCAAATTACCTGTAGTAATAGTAATATTTGCATAGTTTGTTTACTTCTTAAAGTAGTGAATTTGGTTATGCCTGAGGCCTAAGCGTGAATTTGCTGAACATCTATTTCGATGTGTTGTGATATCGATTCCCTAACACTTAGGCACTTCTCGTATTTTAATGTACTTTGTCTAAAAACTATAAGCACGGGTGTTCGTGCACTTAAAACACCACGCTTTGAAACCGTGGAATAGGCATTTAAGAAGTATGTAATTGTCGAACTTTATGCGAAATGCATTCCAAAACATTATTCAATACTAGGATTTTTCCAAATCTTGCGTTAAATTCAAATGATTATCTGAGTAGTTCAATTTGAAAATGTGTGTATATATAGAGAACGAACACTTCAAAACTCAGTCACTATTGTTCTCAAGAGTTGCAGACATTCAGCTTTTTATTTTTTAACAGTGTTTAGCTTATCCTTAGGAACCATGTCATTTTTATACCTGGAAGGCATTCTTGGATAAAATTCAAGATGAATTGTGCATAACTGTGTTTAGAGCTTGTAGAGTAGGGAATGTTTAAGCTAATCTATAAAAATATGTTGAAGTATATAATGTACAGCATGTCACAGCATTTAGTTGCATTATTTGTAATTGAGAACAAAAATGGGGTAGCATGCCCCTATTGGAAAGAGAGTTTCATATTAACTTGAGTAATATTACTGTCTCTTTAAGTATTTTTAAACAAAAGTAGAGCTTAAAGTAAATAGTTAACAGTAACCGATCACGTTTACTAAACGTTTTACCAAATTAACAGGGAACATGTTGCGTCAGTGGTATCTTTTGTTTACATCTACATGTTGGTGGTGGGGGTGACAAATGGATGGAGGTCAGGTGTAGGTGGAAGGGCGACAAGAAAGTGAAAGTGGTGTATTTTGTATGTGCATGAACAACAATATCGCTCTACTTCTATCGAACTGTAGATGAGGTTTTGAAGAGTTTGAAGGTTTAGTAATATTTTTTTTCTCTTTAAGGCAGTAAAATCACGTGAAGTCATTTTTTATGTACGCATCTATTAATCAGCTTTTCAAGAAATTTAACAGCTAATAAATTTCTGGAGAAACGCGCGGCAGTCTTCCCTTTTAGCTCCAGCATGACTCATGACGACGTTAAGCCGATTACAGAGCCAGGAAACAGACATGAGACATGGTGCAGTTATCTCTAGATAATCTGTTATTCATTTGTTGCACGTGCTGGATTGGAGATTGATGGCTTCAATTCGTTTCCGTATACAAGATTATTTTTACCACCAAACTAACAGTAAGAATACTACTAATCCATGCAAACAGCTTTTAATAATTCTAATATATATTTGTTATAAATATTTAATTATTTGATTCAACTTCGGCTAACAAATTGCACTGCATCTCGTTTCGATACTTTTATACACACTGTTACATAATATCATTTGGCTGCAGCAAACTTAAAACAATTTGAAATCAGCTGTCAGTTTATTATTTCAAAAATATTGAGGCTTCCATATAAAGTTTAAAGTTGGTATACACGCTGAATACATGCTTCAGTGAATGAGCCTGGTATCCAGAGCGCTCATGACGCAATTCCCTTTTTGGCCAAGGAGAAGGTCCCAGAAGAAAAATAATCCTAGCAACCCAATCTAGCCGAGATTCGATCTCAAGTCCTCTATGTTATACTTCATGCAAAAGATAGCTAGGTATGTGTTTTGTTCACATTTAAGGAGCTCTTTATCTAACTGCATTATAAGAGTTGGTTTATTTGGTAATGATTAGACTGATTAAGGTTACCCAGTTGAATATTAATTATATGTAAGATATTGAAATCTTGAGCTGAAAATAATTTCAACCATTTTTCTTTCTTTTTTCTCCCGTTTTCCAGTGTTTTGATACTGGTGTCTACCTAAATTGAGACTGGTCCCATTACGGATAAGTGGGTAAATCATGAGAAAAGTTTAATTGTAAAAGTATTGTTTACATTTTGTTCAGTACTGTACTTATATAGTGCCACTTGAATTTAGAAGGATGAAGAAACGTTCTCACTGGTTTTAAACAAGTAATTTTCGTCATACAATAATTTTTCCATCAAAGCGATCAAGATAGTTCAAGTTGTTATAAGTATAGTTCTACATATCATGTCTCTTGTTATTTTGCTTGATTTGCTTCATCTTTCCAGAATATTTTCAGTAACAGCTTGTTTATCCATTGGTTAATTTTTGTCCATTATCGAACTGGGTCGCATTTGACCTTTAGTTTAATTTGCTCAAATTTAACTTATATCAGGGTGTTTAAATGTTGACGGCTGAAAATATTAACTCTTAGGCGTAGCTTCCAAGTCTACTCCCGCTTCAATGAGCAATTTCAGTGGCCTTCAAAACAAGAAGAAATAACTGCGAGAAGAAACTAATTGGAACGAATTGCAATTCTATAAAATTTGTACGTAATCGGTATGATATCTGCTCCGCCTAGTTGGGGCACGTTAAAAAAATGAGGTCACTTGCAGAAACTGGTGGCTGAAATAAACGCAGCCTCACATCGGAATGCAGCACGGTACAGTGCTCAGCCACAAACTTGACCCACTCTAGTATCTAGTGATATAACCGTGAGACACTCTAAGGTATCCTTGGGTAGGGTTAAGAACATTCCAGGCATTATGCCAACTGGAATGTCTCGCTTACGGGGAAGAAGTGTCATTTCCCGCAAACATTTCTTTTAAATGAGAGCACTTAAAGTGGAACGCACGTGACCACAGGCAAGATGTGATCCATCCCAAAGTAGAGCGATCCTGTTGTGCACTAAGAGGCAGTCATTGTTTGGCTGCTGCTTAGATATTTCCATGAATTTACCTCTACCTATTTCCTCTTGTAGAAATAATCAAATATTTCTTGACAGCAGTTAGCTGGGCCTGAAGAGGGAAAGGGGCTTGAACTGTTTATCTGCTCTGGTAGTGGATCCGTTTACAGAGTACATACAAGTCACCCATGCTGCCAGATCTGATACTCGTTTCAGTAACTGCAGAAATAGCTATTATGTATGAGTGAGTTATGTGACATCACTGTGCATTTTAGGTGAAGCTACTATCCCATCTTAACCAGAAGGCGAGTATAAACACAGCAAAAGTGCATACGTTACACATTCCTGTGCCTTACCTTCTTGTGTTGGGTAGACATTATCTGTATATGTTTGGCTTCTGCGAAACTTGCTAGATACAGGATTTGAGAAAAAGGCAACCTCAGAGGGGCAATTCTCACGGTAATCTAATCGAAATCTCTTAAAAGAAGTGCAGGTATAGTAATGAAATTATATATATTGAAATGCTACAGTTTCATATTACCTAACGATTTAAAAAACCTCGTGGATTCTAAAATGACAATTGTTCTTAGGTGACCAATCATCACGAATTAAATTCTTATTTTTCTTCGTGGACAAAAGCAATTCCTACAATGCATATCCAATGTTTACGAAACACTGGATGTCAGAAATAGCTAACCAAAAAGTAGTCCGTATGGTATCGTTTTGACAGCAGATAAAGAAAACGGTTGGTAATAAATGTTCTAGGGCAAACGTTAAAATAAGGTTATTCCCCTAAACTATGACCGGATTGGTATGCATACCCGTGTGTAATTGAGGCATGTAGGTTTGGCAAGAGACCGACGAGCACATTTAAAAATAAGTCGCTGCTGCAGAGCATGAAAGTTTTTCGCAGTGGTACAAGAGTTACTAGGAAAGCCCTGTTTTAACTGGTGCACCGACATGAAAAGGGATACGGCTGTAACTATATTTAAGCGCTACGTAGTTTGTATTTGATCTCTCCCATCACATTTGAAAAGGCGCGCCGGTGTGACTCACCGACCTCAATGATGGGGCGAGGCAAGTTTATTTGACGGTGTTGAAGGGCGGAAGCCATAAACTTCCCTTTTTTGTCCCGGTATTGAACAAAAAACGAGGGGAAAGTGACCCAAAATACTAGAAGCAGCTGGAGTGCTTGCGCAACGCAGTCGCTGCCAATGATCTAATTGTACTTGAAGACATTTCAAATCTTGATTCACAAAATCTATCACTGTCAACAGCTTTAGATTTCTTTACCGAAATGCCTTAGCTAGCTTGTTGATTGTCCTGGAAATTATCACCCAAATTCAAGAAAACACCTAAAATTTGAGCAACAAGCAATAAATAGGACCAGACCCGTTTTGTCTCATCTCATTTAGTTAATATTGTAGTTAGTAACAAATCCCTAAATCGGCAGATGTTATACTCAAATCTAGTCTTTTGATTGCCTTATTTCAACGCTTGTACCCCACAAAAGTGCTCCAACTTCACCTGCGTTTATGCTCATTACATCGTCCGTCTGAAACGCTCAGCATCCCAATATTCACCCATAAAGTTTTATTTTAAATATCTTAACTGAAAGCATTTCAATTTTATGCAAAGGTAACAATAATAACATCTGGTATTTTATAATAGCTTTAGTAATTAATATTTAGAAAATGTGTTCTTCCAAACATTGCAGTCCTTACAAACTTTTATAGATTACAGTTTTGATTCATGTATTTAATGGGCATTTTTGTGTGTTTGCAGGAGGCCACAAAGAATTCCACAGACGACATAAAGAGTTCTGCGAAGACACGCTACTTCCCCCAAGCGGACGTCCCCTACACACTACTTCCCCGGTGGACGACCTGGTGACGCCAGACATTGACTCTCACCCGGCGTCCCGCGTTCTACCCTTCTTGTACCTGGGCAATCAGCACGATGCCGCCAACCTGGAGACGCTGCGATCTCTAGGCGTCACTCGTGTTCTCAACGTCACCTCCCACCTGCCCGGCTTCCACGAGGCTCGAGGCATCGCTTACAAGCAGCTTCCCGCTTCGGACTCGGGCCATCAGAACCTCAAACAGTACTTCGAAGAGGCCTTCCACTTTATTGGTGAGTAGCTTTAATCAGTAGAGTGTTTTCTTATTCTTTCTTTGGCTGTTAAGACAGGGAAGCTAGACCGATTGTTCATTAAAATTCTAACAGTTTCCAAACAAATTTGATTCTAAGTCGTGGCATTCTATAATAAGATGCATTCAATTCAATAAATTACCCAGAATTTATGCGTTGTTGAAAATGTATGATTTCTGTTTTATCTCTGAAATTGTACTTCTGTAATTTGGAGGCATAAGTTTACTTCATTGAAACATTGAAGACTCATTGGACCATTTTACATGTGCAACAAGCTCAGTAACATTCTTCTTTGTTTGATGAATTAATGTCCTTGAATCAGATGGATAATTAAATGGTTGGAATTATACTCAAATAGGCCCTGGTCCCTCCGACACTCCTGTACTCAGGATAAGGGAGAACTCCGGACGAAACCTTCTCCAAGTAACTCGCTCCAATCGAGGTTCGAACTCGGGAACATGAGACAGACATGTCCCCACCCCACAGAGTGGGTCGTAACATCCAGAGAGAAGCACGCTGTTCCCCATACGATTATGCCGTCATAAATAATAATCACACAGCAAATTTCTCTTCTTGCACGTTTTTTTAGTTAAGCCACAGTTCTGTAACATTCATTAACACTACTACACATTACGATAAGTAATGTATAAGTGCAGTCCTTAGATCATTTTCTAACTAGCCCGCCTCGGTTGCGTAGTGGTAGCATGTCTGCCTCACGTTCAAGAGGTCCCGAGTTCGAATCTCGGTCAGGGTGAGTTACCTGGCTAAGGTTTTCTCCAGGGTTTTCCCTTATCCTGAAAGACTGGTAACTCGAAGCTCTATGGACCCTGGGCAAATTTGAGCATCATTTCACCCATTCCGTTCATCGTCCGAGATGACTTAACGTTGGAGGACGTAAATAAAAAAAAAAAAAAAATATAGTTGTTACTTTTGTAGAGTGAGGATGATATTTGCAAATGAAATACTGTACGCAGAAAGCCTCTTTAAAACATCCGTCGGCCACTTATACGTGACTATAATGTAGGCTTGACCCTAGACGAAAAGGTCATACGTAACACGCGCACAGAGGAAGTGAACAGGTGCCCAATCACGTGGCCTACTGAAGGCCACTATAAAACAAATGACGCTGGTTTAGAGTACCTGGTAGTAAGATACATTAGCATAAGACGGCAGAGCTTCCGTCGATGTTGTAAATGCTGTTGCATGAAATCTAGAGAGCGAATGTTGATTTGTTATTTTAATTTTTCAACGGAGTTTTAAGTTTAAAACCTTATTGCTACAATCAGAAGCTTTAAGTTGTTTTTGACAGGTTCTCACGTTTTGCCCTTCAGTTACATTATTCGATCTTTTTAACATTTGCCTTCTTCTGAGGTTTACTACAGTACGTTATATACTTAAGTTTGTTACATCGAGGTTCCAAAAATTGTAGCTGAGTCGGTGCCCTGAGTTCGATTCCCAGGTGGGGAATGGGAACATTATTATTGCATAGCTTCCCCAATCTGAAAGTGTCTATGTGGGTGTGATGTAATGTTTAAAGGGCCAAAATTAACAGTATATGAGTTAATACCATGCATATAAGAGGTGTATTCAAAGCAAAGTGCGGCGATATTGAAATGAAATAGTTAACAAAAATAATAAATAGCCGTGATATCTGAGAGGTTGATGCTCTTCTACCAGTGAAGAGCTAGTTAAGGTAATATTCACTATAATAAATTACATAATTAAGCTTACATTACAATACATATTCAGAAAATAAAATATGATTGAAAAGATTTAAGCAACTGCATTTCATGACCATGTCCTATTTATCATAATCATCCAAAATGTCATACAAAGTTAATTTGGATGGTAAAGTACAAATCATAAGGTTGTTCAAGAAATTAACAATATTAAGGCAGAGAAAGTAAAAAACATACAATGGTTTAGAAGGCGCTGGGGGCGGGATCTCCGGTTTTCTCCACCATCTCATTCCAACGGTGCTTCATCTTCATCTCGTGTATCATCAGTGTAACGCCTGTGGTGTCGTATGTAGTAAAAAAAGCGGATATTAAATACTGCACATTTCATTTCATTTTGGAGGTTTTGACATTAGAGGCAACTGAATGTGTTGTTACTGGTCGCTGAACTGCAGCTTTTCGTACCTGGTTTATCTCCACCCCCCCCCCACACACACACACACACACACACAAACACACATTCATACTTTCAGACTCTTGATAATAAGGAATGATTCTGGTTAAATGCTTTGTTAGTCTATACCAAATATCTAATTACCTTCCTAGCCGATTTATGATTAATATATTAAGTGTCAGATTTGTCAATAACAAATACATTTATAACAGAACATCACGTGAGGAGTAATGTGGAAGCTAAAACAGAATAACGTACACTTGTTTTATTGTTTAATTTTTTGTGGTAATTCTTTGAACTTCCTTTATCATTTAAGAAGGTAAGGTCGAAGTTTGTTGATGTTTAAGTGCCTAATTTTTTTTAATCTTAAATTGTCGATTACTTAATCTTAAAGCCTATTTCACTCTCTAATGGCTACAGATCTCTTAACTATATTCATTCAGGCCAACCCGCAGATTCGGTCTACAGTGTGATAGTTGAACGCATAGAGAAATCGGATCATATTTAACTAGAGCATTGATGTGCTGGCGGTTGAAACGAGAGAAGAGCCCGTATAGCGACCATGCATCAGAAATGGAACAAAGCAAAGACGTTTAAATCGGGGCAGTTTTGGGGTGTTCTCCCTCTGTGTAACACGCTTCCTGTTTTTACGTCCTCTTCCGGTCCTGCTGTGTCATTCGAGAAGTGCGTACCACTTGTAGGGTTTCCTCTGTCAGATTTCTGCTGCCTCAGGTTTCAGGGGAGCTTCTTGTTCACATCAGGGTCTTCAACCCACTAGACCTCAAGCATGACGAACTTCTTAACTTGGTTCTAACTCTTGCTGAGAAAAGATGAAATAGTTCCAAATAATACCTACCATCAAGTTTAGTATGATTATGAAAACAAATACATGTTTTACTTAATAATGTTTGCCATGTATTAATTTACTGTTTCACATGACTTCATGTTAGAAAGTATCTAGAATTACTCAATGTTGAGACAGGAACTCCGAAGTAAATCAACACGTGGTTAGAACTCCTGAGAAAATAGAGCTCACAGCTTTGCAAGTCGCCATTTAAGTATATGTCATAACAATATTGACTCAAAATTTCTTCGGAATATGCTATGAATCAGAAGAGAGAAACACACTTCACATTCAGGAGTCTCGCAGATTGGCATAGGATTTAACAACTTCTATGGTTCTGAGAAATTCAAGTCAGCAGTCACAGGCTTTAAAGGAATACGGCGATTTAGAGACCGCAAACTTAATCTCTGTTTCATATAACCTTGCCCCGCTGACATGTATCACTCCGCGTGCAACTACCTCCCCCCCTCACCCTCATTGGCTAATGCTTTCGCGATATAGGCTATAGGCGGTGACTTCTCGTTACATTTAAAACTGCAGTAAACGTCATAATAATTGCCAGGAAGATATATAAAATCACACAAATAAGAATATGAAGGCATGCGAAAATAATGAAGCTTATAATGAAACTGAGCAACGAATGAATAAGCAATGAAACTGAAGCAAGTTTATAATCAAAGGCCTTTGGCCTTTTCCACTGGGATTTTTTTTAAACCAGCACACATACCTTGCATAAAATGCTTGTCTTTCAATCTTAAAAGTCGTGTCACGCCATACTTGCGTGTCCTTCATTCGCCCAAGTCTCGTCAAGATAGTATATTCTGCGATTTGTATCCCGGTACAATCTGATTGTCCTTAAATAACGTCTTCGCCACACAGCAATAACTCCCCTGGCGTGGTAAGTGTTCCTGTGTCTCAATTTCACGTCGCGATGTTCCTACGCATCTAACACACCTGTAAGTTCAGAGCACAGCTGTTCGACTTCTCTCACTGACAAAGACGGATTCTTCTCTGTGAGTGCATTAAACACATGCACCACAAATCTTTAAAGGTTTTCCCTTGCGATGCTTCAGCGAAAAACTGGCGGTAGACTCTGCCACTATACATATAAGTACACGCGCAATAAACCATTAATAAAATAATTTAGCTCTAGCACTCGGCACAACACACCTTCGAATGGCGATATACGACTAATCCAGTTCAAAACAAGGTCACTGATAAAAGTCATGTAAACAAATATGTCATCACTACCGCTAAATCACGTGCTATCGTGTCATGTGCTTGAGAGCAAAGGAACCTCCTCATTACTTCGTTTAAGAATTAATATGCATTTCAGATAAATCAACTCTGTTGCGTAATATATTTCATTCAAACAGTTACGAAAATATAAATTTTACTATTCTCTTCCAACATATAAAGATATATCACCATGTTAAATAACGAACTAATTTTACCGTACAACAGTCTATACTACAATAGCAGCCAATGAGAGCGGACTAGGTCACGTGACCTTTAAGAGATACTGGGTAAGCTTATGTGAAACAAGGATTAAGCTGCTTTGGTATTTTTAATCTAATCTTCATTATCATAGTAATTTCTAGTGTTAGTCTCTTTAAACCCGATCGGTTTTAACAATTTTAAAAATATATTGCGATTATATAGTTGTTCATATTTTGAAATTTAAAATAAGTTGCCAATGCTTTTATTATAGTTCCAGAGGATATAACTTAACATTGCTATTCAGCTTTTTATTTGCGGAGTTTAAATGTTAAATTGTGGTGCTTGCAGTAGTTAAAAACTACGCTCCATTATGAATGGGAAGCTGAAAATGTTGCGCAATGAGTTCCCGGTATATTAATGCCTGACCTCATACAACAGAGTATTATTGTGTAAATTACCATGCGGCTAATAACAATTAACAGCGTCTATTGCATTGCGGTGAGAGCTCTTAAATGTGTATTTGCGTCACTTCAATTCATTCAGCCATTTTCTGCGTACAGCGCAATTCATCTGTTTACTGGTCCACGAGCACAACAGTTTGGTGTGAGAACCGAGGTGAATGGAGTGACTCACGTGTGTGTGTTTGTGTGGGGTTGAATGAACATCCTCCAGGAAGTAGATGCTCGCCCACGCGATCATAGCCCTCTTCCTCTTTTGACCCATTTCAGAGGGGAGTGTTCCTCACATCCGCTCTGCTCCTAAAATACACATATAGCTGTGATTGTCTTCCAGATAATATGGCCTGTTGACTAAATTGAATTTCAGAGAGCACTAGAATAAAAGGAAACACCTATTTTCTAAATTTGTTGCACCCTTACACCCCAGGATCTTTTGAAACAATGTTTTTCTTCGGATTTTTGTACATTAATAGTAAATATGTTTATACCTTCGTTCTAGGTATTTAAACTGAAAATCCATTATAAGGGCCAGCTTCAATTAACTGGCAGTCGAAACCTTATGCCTCATTTTCACGAAGGTGTTGCAAAAAGTCTTCGATTACAGAAAAAAAATATACTACAGTTAAATCCCCATTGTAATTATGCAATATATTACATTAAAAGAACCACCTTTCCACTCAATTATTTAGGGAAAAATGTTTCTTGAAATACCCAGGTTCAAATCTTATTTAGGTTCACAAATATTTCATTTACTGAAGAGAATAAATATCTTAAAGTAACGAAAATAATTCGTTGAAAATAAGTAAAGTTCTAAATAAATAACTGAACTTCCAGCACTACGTAATAATATTTTAACTATTAGTATGTTATGCGATTACGAAAACAACCCATTTTACTTTAAGTTGTGAATCATAACACAAATTTTAAACTTAAAGACTTGAACTGTTTAGTTATGGCGAGTAAAAGTGTTATTCTTACCATGAAATAAAGGTGACATACCAGTAACTGACAGGCAATTAGGATTAATTGTTTTCGGTCACTCAACTCTGCAGATCTTATGAACTATTGCCGACTGCACGCTCAACATTGAAGTGCAGACCTTCAAATGTACGCTACAGGAAATTGATGTACTTATTCTACGGATTAACGAATATTTGAAGAAAAAACTTTGAAGTACAAATGCTCCCGCTTTTACTACATACGGTACAGCAGGCGGTGACCTGATGATACATGAAATGGGCAACCGGTGGAATGAGATGACAGGGGAAACCGAATATCTCGGAGAAAACCCGCCCCAGCGCTATGTTGTCCACCACAAAACTCACATGCGCTCACCTGGGATCGAACCGAGCTGCCTTGGTGAGAGGCAAGCGGTCTAACCGCTCGACCACGGTGCGGCGTCGAGCATATGATTGCATGTTGTTTTTTTTTCTTCTTCTTCATTTATACTCCGCCTTTAACGGCAATGGTCATATCGGCGGCCGTTCTCCTTTGGAACATATCGAAGGTATTAATTCGTATTCGTTGGGTTATATCATTAGATCACGCACACATTCACACTCTTATTCATACTTCCAGACTCTGTGGAAGATGAGGAATTATCTTGTTCGGAGAAAAATCCCCACCCCCAGCCGGGAATCGAACCCGTAACCCCTAGCACGGCAGGCAGTCAAACGCTTTTCTAAGTGTATGAGAAAAGAATATGGCAGACGCGTAAATTAGCAGTAACGCAATACAGAAATTATTTCGCACTTACGGTGTAAAAATGGTGTTCTAATTTTTCTTTCCTGTCGGTATGCCGGGATGGAGAGAACCGAGTTCTCACCTGAGTGACCTCATCAGCCAGTGCTCGTGTTTTTTATTTGTTCATTTGAATAAGACATTAGTCATCGCGATTGTTTTCATTGTGGGTCGCTGGCCAAATCAGGGCTATCCAGAAGTTGGTTTTACATAATCTGTTCTGGTGGAGGAAATGCATAAGTGTATCGCAAATGCTCATATATAAGAAACTAACGAGAGTTCCAAAAAGTACAATATAGTTTTCTGCTTCATACACACTGAGGCATTAAGAAAAGAGTAATAAGAGAGGATTTAGCTAGGGAATCGATATTTGCAGTTGTGATGTTAATAAGGGCATCACACAACACACAAGTCATTGTGTATAGAAAAGGGGGGGGGGGGGAGAAACAATCGTTATCCTTAATAAAAAAAAGTCCTTAGCAGCTGCGAAGGACGTACCAAAATAAAATCTCCATTTACAGGAGAAGGTTGAAACAAAAGCTTGGCAGTCATTGTGCACTAGAAGACGTTAATACTTCTCTGTCCGAAGGGCTAGGTTCGAATCCTTAATTGGCTGAAGCTGTTTTGTTGAGTCATTTTTTTAGATCCCTGAGCTCTTTACTAAGTCATTTCATACTTTCACTCTTGCTTTCATTAAGAAATTTATAAAATTTCAAGAATCTCCGGAAAAACGAACTTCAAGATTGCCTATGCTAAAAAGCAGTAAAAATATTTCTTTCTGTTTGAAAATTTATGTTTTGGAAACTGTGCGATATCGCTGATTAAAATGCTCACATTTGAATTTGTATTCAGATAATCAAAATTTTCAAGCACATTCTGAAAACTTACATTTAAATCACCATAAAATGTTTCATATTTTCATGAGTTTTTTGGTCATTGATTTTTAAAGCAAAATGGAAATGTAATAATAGACATTTGCTATGATAAGCTTTTTAATAAAATTGCTCTACAATGTACGAAAATTACAGAAAAGCATTTCATGCCAATTTTATGCGCTGTAAACAGAATACAGCATAGCTATATAAGATAAGTATTATTTCGTGTGGAATATTTGGCATCGTTATTTAAACTAAAGAGGTTGCCGAAACAAATTTATTTATTTAGTAAAAACGTTCAGAATTAAACGTTCAGATTGACCCCAAATTAAACAAAAATGTGTTTTCATTGGTGCACTTCCTTAACCCGGCTGATTAAGTGATACAAACATATTAAAAGAAAATGTTGTGAACCAGAAGACACACGAAGAGCATAAAGAAAACAAATCTTAGTTCACACACACACTCTGGGACTCGCAAAAGGTACCATCCGTCACAGAGCCCCACGTAATTCGCACGGCAGTATGCAATTAAGCCTATTCTCGTGGCCTCGTGATGTGCACTCCTTGGCCAAAATCAGGCTAATATTTGACCCAGTTTTATTCATGCCTTTTTTTTCGTTTACGCGGCATTAATGAAAATTAGAAACGTTCAAGACTTCAATCCACAAACGGGGTCTCCAGCTCATACCTCATGTTGGTAACCGCTAATGGCCTACTTCCGGAGGTTTTTTTTATAGACCACAGGCAGGAAGCAAGAGTTTGTTGGACAACCCTGGCTGCGCCACAGAGCGTGGCTACTTGTTGGGTTATCCGGTTCACTCATATGACTCATTCTTTGCGTTGCGTAACCGAGTTTAAAGTTCTCCCTACCGGGGACCTCCCCACCATGCAGCGGTAGACAGGTGATAGAGTGGGGAGGCTGAGGGAGGGAGAGAGGCTGGAGAGAAGAATGAACCGGCTGCAATCTGGGGATGCTCCTGTCCCCATGTTTCTTATATCGCACTCTTTGCAACCTTAAGTGGGCCAGGGTCATGTGGTTATTGCTTTTTTTTTTTTCTTTCGCCGAGATGAGATACAATAGAATTGGAGCATTTCAGCAGCAGCTTTAGGTATTCGCTCCGCAGCCGTTCTCTGGTCGGGGTGGTATACTTCCGCCGGATGTGTCAAGCAATTAACAAGAAGCACTTCCGTGGCTATATTACTTAATTCTTGCTATACGTTTTCTCTTGAAAGAATAAGGACACTTAAGTAAGCTAAAATATTTGAAATATATTGCATTTAAATTTAAGGAGTATAAAAATTACCGAAAATTGATAAATGGCGCCAACAGAATTGCGCAGTAGTTGTGCTTATACTGTTTATGGCATCTATCTTTATCTCCCTCATCCGCCGATAGGATGAGGAAGCTATTCTCCAAATTCTGTTTTTATGCCTAAAATACTATTTTGACAGAATTATTAAAAATCGAGGGTTAAAACGTATTTTTCACAATATGAAAACAAATGAAAATAACATTAAGTTGTAACTCGCAGGTATTTAAATCCCTGTATTTATAAAACTTAATATTTTCTGCCAAATATTTCAAACAGCCCACTACTGGGTTATGGATCACTGGCCTGAATATTACAATTTCGTGAACAAGTTAAAAGACGTACAAAACGGAACTTAAATTATTAGTATTGACAGCTGAAAAATATAAGTATGAATAAGAAAAAGCCGCATGTAAACCCACTAATATATATATATATATATATATATATATATATATATATATATATATATATATAATACAAAATATGAAAACTATACCTCTTATACCAGCTACGGATGTCGACTTCATGATTTATCTCCTAAAATTGTAATGCTAATATTAAATTAAAATTTGTAGTAAATGTATTCTACATAAAAGCAAACATCGCAGGTTTTTGGACACACTTCAGAATTGTGCTTCAGTGGCACAGAAACCTTCACTCTTGTTTGAAAAGCTTCATGCAGCGAAGTGAAAGAAGATTAAAGGAGAGAGTACATAATTTATTTCTGTATTACCATCTTGATATACTGCCAAAAATCGCACGCTTAGGGCTATATATAGCGAAAGAAATTTATGAGTCATTTGTCGCAGACTTCATAACGTTGCTGCGGTGGTATACCTGTGTGGCATCCAAGAAGATGGGGACACATCTGGATAAAGCACCTTATTTGATGCAAGAGCATTTTTCTTCACTAACAAGGAAGACATCGCACGTTTAGCGCAAAAGGGGCCGCAGCGCAACGCAACACAAAGAAAATGTCCTAAGTACGAAGAGACAGTTTAACTATACTCGAGTAGCAGGCAGTTTAATTAAGTTCAGGTGACCAAACATAAGATATAAATATTTATACATACATAAATGGCTAATTGCATTTCTGAACTGGTACTGTTTTTTGGATATTCTTCTGCACTGCAGTCGTAAATTTGCTTCCTTACTTTACAGGGTCGAGAAGGTGGAAAGCTTTATCTTATATATACTCCTCTTACAAGATTTTAATTATTTGGTGTACTGAGTTCATGTTAAAACAGGAATGAGAGGTTACCTATCACTAAACCTTACAATGAATACGAGTTTGTTGACAAATATTCGTTGCTGCCGTAAGCAATATACTATTAGTTTCCTTATGAGATTTGTTAGTAATGCTTTTATATCTTTTCATACATATTTAAGGACAGTTGTAAGAACCCACACATTGCAAAATATATTTAAAGCAGCATAGTGACACTCGCCTCCATGGGCTGACCCAGCTGTAATTATATAAAAGATCACCCTGTTTTCTGCTAAATTGCTACTTAGTTCTACTCCAGCGGAGGAAATATTGTATTGCACCCAAAAATTCCATACCAATATTTCGCCAGAAATGCGTGCTTTGAGAACTTCCTCCCCCCCAAAAGAACATATTTGTAATTAAAGAGCATAACTTAAAGAAAGATCTATTAAATGCAAACTTGATATTTAAGTTTGTCTTTCAAGATCACAACACTAAGAAATAAATAAAATTCCCCAATCTAAACTACCGATACATATGGCAAAGCTTTATTTTTGATGCTCTGAAATCTAAACTACGATTTTGATGAAAATATCACACGTTTAATATATTTTCCAAACAAAATTTGGGTAAATACTTGTTCCTAAACTTTTGCATAAAGGCTAACTCGTAAGAGATAAAAAAATCTTAGAACGCAGAAAAATGTAGGTCTAGTTAAAAGCAAACAAGTTATGTAAAATTGTTTTGTGGCGTTTACTATTTTCGAAATATTCGTTGTTATTAGTTTGAGTTTCTGCTGGTGAGAAATCCCGAACATGCTTATTGTGGCAGTTCAAAGAGAATATAATTTCCAAGCCCTCGGTCACATAGCGATAGGCTTTTAAAAATGACTACCAACAAGAAGTAGACAAAAGAATACGTATGTACAAGAGCGAGTAGAGAAATCGCGCATCAGATTTGTTCAGCAATCATGGCTATTACTGTGATGATGTATTCAGGAGTAACTGTTCCACTTGTTTCAGCACAGAAAACTCAGGATCTAGCTTTATTACTGTACCATTCTCTGCATTTTTAACAAAGTTTATTACGAGTTTGTACCGGAACTTCTAGATATGGACGATATCCGGTAGCAGTTCCTCCTCACCCTTATTTGTTTGAACTACATTCTGAAGTGTTCCGGTTTACTTCTACACTCGTGCATGCAAGTAAAGAACCTTCAGAAAGCGCGGAGTAAAAGAACAGGAAGAATGTTTATTTTGATGGGAGTGGAAGATACGGAAGAATCCATATTTGTTTGGCCTCGTATTAGACGTAATCATTGGTGGTGTTCTTTTCCGGGACAGTGTTGTTGGTGCGCAGCGTGTCGGAGCAGATGCGGCGTCAGCGTGTCCTCCATATGGGACGACAGGGATAGAGATAGCTTGCTGGCATGACTCATCCACCAGGGGGAAGCAGGCAACTTTTCCTGCACGCGCGTGCTGCGGGTCTGCCTATATTTCCAGGCGATATCGCCGCCAGGTGCCAAACGGGAAAAAAACCGTTAAAATGATGAATCAGAAATAGGTATTCGTGTGCCGAATTATAATAGGACTAAAATATCAGTACGTTCTGAAATAAACTCGAACGAAATATAATAGATAAGAAGCTTTATAGTCTGATCAAGAAATAAAACTTACCTATCCCTCTTTCGGTAACAATCACATCTTATGCGCTTGTGGTTCTATTTCTTCATCGAGGAACGGTTAATTTAGTTACTTCACAGGGTTGGACAACAAACCAAGTTTTGGATCTCAAATTCATGGGTTTTCATTACTAATGGGCATTGTTGAATTTTCAGTTTTCCAAGTGCTTTCTACAGCTATATTTTATTTTAATTGTCTGTACACAAGCAAGACCGTGATTTTGAGGTTAAAAGTTTACATCCCGAGTTTCATTTATAAAGGGACTAAGTAAAAGCTCTAAATAATTGCATATCAAGGACTCTTAGTTTTTTTAACTATTCAGGATGACAATAGCGTGGAGTATTTTGGACAAAGCTGGAATTTGCTCAGACCTATTTGTAACTAATTGAAAAATGACAAACTGGAGAATGCTTAACATGAACCACTTTATGTGTATTTTATATGCATTTTGCACTTATATTACTCAGCCAAATTTGCCTGTATGTCAATCCAACTGCAGGTATTATTCCTTTCTCCTTGAGATGTCTTATGTGTATGGTAACCAGAATTTATCGCGGATTTGCATTTGAGATTTAATCGAAAAAATACATTGTTAAAAGATAATGTATACATAATTAAAAGTAGAAGCCAACGAAGTGATGGGGAAATATGAAGCTATTTTGTTAGGAATTTGGCTGAAAATAAGCATTTAAATAGTACGAACTTAACGAGAACATATATTGAAAATTGCAAAGGGTAAACAAGGAAAACATAAATAGAATAAGGAGTGCAAAAGACTTTTCCCTTCTCAGACTGTGGTCTTGCTTCATGGAATTCCTGTTTAGAAATCACGTCCTTGTACGTTTCTTGTGCTGATTAGTCACTGGGGAATTTCTCTCGGGAAACCTGACCGCGGAATGTCGGTGGAACTATCTATTCCTCCGGAGATGCTATATTATAGTAATACTTATAAAATTTGTGGAAAACTTGTGGTTCAGGTCTACAGATGGAGCAAGCAAACGGAAGTGGTCGTACAAGTTAAAATAAGATTGTGCGATACCATTAGCGCAACCTGAAGGAGAATAGGTAGATCTAGCGTTGGTCTACGCCTCTTGGAAATCAAAGTCCACCCATATAATGCAGTAGGGAGAAAAATATTGTACACACATACCTTCCAACTTAAATATATTTCATTATGAGGAATTTTAATGTTCACACTTTCTTTGCAAGTTAAAGAACATGACGGGAGGAAAATTAAATGCACATACAGTTTACTCTGGGACCCCTTTACAATGCTCCTCATTTCACTACAGTATTATTAATCACAGAATTCCCTATTATTCTTTGATAAGCTGCTGTAAGGAGCATGTACGCCACGAGAAGTAAGCAACTCTGCGTTGTGTAATTATAGTCTTCGAAATTCTTGTCCGTGTGTGTGCATGCATTGCTATCGGATAATGCAAAATCAGTTCTGCGATACATTTACAATACAACTTATCAGTAACTGGTGTGTACTTTCAATGGGCACGCATTATTTAGAAGCGGCTGAATATTAAGAGTTCAACTATTTTAAACGCTAAAATCTAGTATGCTTCAAAATTTGTATTCATAGAGTTAAGATACTTCGCTGGGTAAAAATAGTGAGACAGGAAATGTACTTCTTGCATGACGAAGCACCCTTCATTTTCTACTGAATTCAAGAAACCTTTGGTTCCTTGTGTTCCTGGAAGGTAGCTATCAAAACCCAGGTACTCAGCCTTGGATCAAGGGTATTTTCTAAGAATCGAGAACTTACTGAGGTATGAACATTGAGGAATTAAGGTAAACTTTGTGGCGGTTTTGTTGTGATTGATGCATAATTTTCTTCACGTTTGTGCAGATCGAATCGCCTGACAAATGTTTGCAAAAATTTCCGACTCAGTTGATGTATTTAGGGAGATACCTTTCCTTGCAGAAATGGATTATCATTTTTATAAAAGCCTGTAAAAGATTTTAACTCAAAACGACATGTGCCATCTGCCAACCGCAGTTATTAGATTGGTTATGAGCTTTTATATCAGTTTAAGCTTCCCCTAAGGAGGGGAAGAATGGAAAGGGAGTAAAGAATTCGTGTGGAATCTAGAATAGTGTTGGCTGTTTCTTGGATATCTCCAGTGACATCGCAAGAGTCCGCGTGTCTCTTATCAGTAAACACACGCTCAATTTCACGGGAGTGCAGGAACATTATATCCACATGGTTTAGCTCCCTTCCTTGCACGGGGTGCTGAAAACAAATTGAAGAGGGGGATCACCGCAACTACATCAAGATACGGATACAGGAAATGTGTAAGTGGCTGTACTGGTATGACGTCAAATCCGGACACATTAGGGGACGAAGATACCGCCCACCCTCCAGTTCTTGTAGGTCTTCATCTTGCCAACTGCCCATCATAGGAGGGGGTGTGTGAGCGCTTAACTTGAACGCTTAGTCATCGATTACTTCCTCTCTATGTGTAGAGGTTACGCCCACTTGGAGCTTTTTTTAAGCACCCTCACAAGGCAATAATTACCATAGCGTGCAGCATGAAAATTAATTTGTTCTTAGTGTAAACAAATTTGAACTCTCGAATGATGAGCTAACGACTCACGTGCTTTGTTTAAACATTTGGCTAAGCTCAATCCTGGCTGCTATTCCTAAATTTTAAACACATTCTTTCAGTTTTAAAATAAAATACCACAATATGCTGAAGTTGTTATAGGTCAAACGTTCGGCTTGGCCCTGCTTATCTAAATTCTCGTTCAAACTTGATACCGTGGGGTAGCATGTTCCAATATGTACATGTTTGTAGAGAAGACACGAGTTATAATCGGGTAATTTAAATGTTACAAGTTTGTTTTGTCAGTTTTTCTGTGATTAGTTATCTATTTCTTCCTTGCTCTGAAACAATTTTTGAGCAAATGTTACCGTTTTAACTCGTTTATTCCCTTGCACCACACCGTTGTTCCGTCCCATACTGAAGAGGTACCCATAAATGCGGAAAGTGAAGGAAATAGTATCTGCCACATGTTTACCACTGAGCTATCAGATCAACGGCCTGACACATTGGATTACGGTGAGCAAGTGTGCCATCTTCTGTTATGTAAATACGAGGGGTGAGCGTGCCCGTTAGGAGAAACAGCTTCCACAATGAAATGACTGACATGTGGAGATCGTTTCTTGTCTTCGGGGCAATTACCGGACAATTAACATGTCCTTCCTCCCGCTGCTGACTCAACGTGTAGTGGGAGGAAGGGAGCAAAGGTGACTCATGGCTGCCGATCGGGAAAAAATAAGACAAGTTGTTCTTGTAAGAGCCTGTTTGTTTTCTTGTTGTTTGTATACCTTGATCCCGGACGTTGATGTTCGTGGAACTGCGGCAGCTTCCAGTTATGTGTCGCTGTGAAAATAAACAACTTTCCGACACAGCAACACTATAAAGAAGATGTTATCGGTACATCTACTTTCAGCTGCAGAATGCTCGGGCTATGCATTTTAGTTATCAAGAATTATAGTAGTCAACGTAATGTTTTTAAACCCCGATATGGCGGGTTCGATTGCTGGTAAGGCAGGGATTTCTGTTTTACAAGCACTAACTAATGTTATGTTTCAAGTTAGCAAAGTGTTATACAAAAATGAAGCGAATACAGATCAAAAAAACAAGTGTGAGGAAACATCAAGGAAGATTTGTTTCGCGTTGCATCTTTGTTGGGAATGATTTCAAATTGAGCAACAAGGTCTTAATCAAACACACCAAAAGAAGGTTCGAATGTTCAACTGTGCTAATGAGATTGTCTCTGGCATTAGATACAAAAACGAACTCGCAAAACTTTTGGTGTCGTATTTGCTACAATGCAAACACACAACACGGAATATTTAAAACAAATTACACTCTGGAGCTGCAGGAAAGACACGTATTATTATTATTATTATTATTATTATTATTATTATTATTATTATTATTATTATTATTATTATTATTATTATTATTATTATTATTATTATTATTATTATTATTATTATTGTTCCTAACAAGCTTTCGTCTTTTTATCATTTCCGAGTTACACAAAATTATGCATATTTTGGATATGAAGCATACGTATGTGATGGAGAAATTGTTCTTGAACACTTCGCATAACAAGCATGGTATTTATCAACTTGTAATTTTCGAGTTATGGACTTAAGAGCATATGTTTTCTGCGAGATTACAGATAAGCTAGCAGGGAACGTAAAACACGAAACAGTATTACACAGATAGCTGTGGATAACGTACCTATAGTAATTTTAAAGTAACCCCACCCAGAAACAATACGAGTTTATCCTGCCTTTGAAGCTCACATCCTCTATTTTCTATGGTTAATTCCGTTGGATACCGGCAGCACGAAATATTCCTGTCTCTCTCTCCCTCCCTGAATGTATATATATCGGAATGTTCCCTTGCCGTGACGTGCTTTGCTGGTGACTCATCCTGCCTCAACACCCAAAGTCGATAACCACGACCTTAGCGCCTCTTGACTTTGGGGCGAAATTTGCATGTTCTCGAGACCTTCAAACCATAAATTACAATCGTCATGAAAGTTTCGAAAAAAAGAGGTATACCACGTACATAATATTTACTCTTTCTTTTTCTGTAGATGTAATTGCGAGTAGAGCTCTTTTTAACTTCGCTATTATCGTCGCCGATCGTTACCGAAAGTGTACGACCGACTTCGCATGTATTTCATCATTGGTTGTCAGGGAATGCACGTCACGAAATGGAAAAAGAACCGTAAGAAAACCTGTAGATGACGTCAGTGGCGCTGGCAAATGCGTCTGCGAGTGGCGATACTAACGTCGTTCTTTAAATGAATAAAGAGCAGCAAATAACGCTTGAGGCCCTGTGCCAGGATAGGAAATTTGACTTTTTATGAGATTCTAATAAAACAGCAAAGACAGGCTACAATTATATATAGTTTTTTTAATTGTATAATTCCTCATACAACTTCGCTGTTTTGCCGCCTTCCTCGCTTAAATAATTATTGGCTGAGCCATTGCAGAATGAGCCAAGGGCCCTTACATGGAAGTCCCTAACGATAGAACTGCGGCAGGCAAAAAGCAGAGCGCTTTAGTGTGAATGAGTTAGGGTTATTACTTCAAAACATGTTTTAATTATTCCACAGTTGCCCTATGTAGTTGCGGTTCATATTACACGTATATTCATATCCTAACTGCAAGAAGGGTATATAATAATAATAATAATAATAATAATAATAATAATAATAATAATAATAATAATAATAATAATAATAATAATAATAATAATAATAATAATAATAATAATAATAATAATTTATACCGGCCTAATCCTGATTACCACTTCTCGACCAAAATCAAATGTTGAAGTTGAAAGCTGTTTGCAGCTCATTTAGTGGCTAAGATTTCAAAGTTTTAGGACAGCTAATGTCGACCCCTCATTGTCGTAAATACTATCACCGTGTGCATTCGCGTAAATTAAATGGTGATTGGCTAGCATAGATGTTGAAGTGACTTTGGTAACACTAAAATTAAACATCCTTTTTTGGCAATGAGACATTTAAAAATGGTTTAATATAGTTTAACTCATTCTAAAGTTATTGAGGGAATTAAGCTGCAGTTACAATAATATTTTATTTTCAGCAAATTTTGTGAAAGGCTTAAGAAATCTATCAGTGATTAAGGAATTGTGTTTTATTTTGTTGCAGAGGAAGCAAGGAAGGCAGGAGCCAGCGTTCTCGTTCACTGTCAGGCCGGTGTATCGCGATCCGCAACTATTGCCATTGCCTACATCATGAAGCACAAGCTGCTGTCAATGGTTGAGGCTTACAAACTGGTGAAAGCGGCACGACCAATCATCTCCCCTAACCTCAACTTCATGGGACAGCTACTGGAGCTTGAGCAGGGACTATTACGTGGTGCCGCTCTTCCCGCACCCAACACGTCGACAGACACTAGTGCCTGTGCTTCGTCGACTACCTCTACCGCATCTCCAGCAGCAACGACGGAATGCAAGCCACCGTCCTGTCATCAAGTTCGCTGGACACATCAGTCGAATGAAGAGGTTTCGTCAGGTTGCAGTGTTTAGCTCTGGCATTTGCAGCGTTGACGTGTGTGCCTTCTGAGACTGAATGTCTCTCTCAGGGACATGAACCCACGACTTAATTTATTGCTGCGGTGGAGAGAGTATGGTTAAGACATGAGCCAAGGTGTGTGTTGCCGGCGCTTGCATACACACGGACATATCCGCCACCATCAAGGAACAAAACCACTTTGGACCACCAAACCCATCAAAATGATGTGCCTTTCGTTTAGCACATTGTTATAACAATAAGAATTTCGTACTGAGTTTCACTATCCTAGTCGCAAATTGAAAGAAATTTTATAATAGATTTTATAGACAATAACAAAATACATTTTTGGCAATGTGGTAACATTTATTTAATTGGTTTTTATATTACTAACTTGTGGAGGCAGGGTATGTATGTGCACAGTTGTTGGCTGTTGAAATAAGTCAAAAAATAGGACAATCTTGGATTGTGGATGAAAGCTTTAAGTCTTTGACAGTAGAAAACTGTTCTTGGACGTTCAAGGATGTTAGTACATAATGAAATAATTATAGAAGCTTTGTAAAGTTCTTTTGAGTGTAGAAAAGAAATGATATTGTTTTCCAGAATATATTATTTGTTAAAGAGGTTGAGGGATAGTTCTTGAAACCATAGAGCATCCTTAGATGTGCAAGGACATTGATGAATCTTGAGTACATAAATGTGTAGCTGCAATGTAAGCAGCAAAGTATATCTGATACTAAATGATTTAGTCCAGATGTTTGCACTAAGATGGATCATTTGGAGAAACATGTTCCTGTTCCTAATAGGTCAGTAATAAAAGTGTAAGACAAAGAAAGAGAGTATAGGAGCAAGTATTGTTCTCGTAATGGAGGTATTGTATTGATGAACCAGAAACTTTGCAGTATCTCAACAGAATTTACTAAGCATATATATCAGCAAAAAGCTGTGGAGAATAGCCTGTTTGCAGGGGTTTGTTTCTAAGCACAATAAAACTGGTTAAATTTCATATCTCTGTTTCAAATGAATAGATATGAGTTATACAAACTATTTCATAATTGAATCTAAAGAGTAAAACATCTCTATATCTCCAGTTAAAATACCAATGCGACAGGCCCCTGCTTGATGGCAAAGAAAGGGATAAACAGGTTCATAAAGCCATGGAAAAAAGGGACTGAATAAGCTCTGCAGAATGTCAAAATAGTGAGATAACCAAAATGCTTATTCAGGCTTATATGGTGTGATATTGGGTGACCATTTATAAAGCTTCAATAATATTAAAACTGAAAAGAAATTTTCCAGATAGTGCATTAACTATGCAGAAAATCAAATGAGCGATACAACTGCACATTTGAGGTCAAGCAAGTGCCTTTTAGAGCAACTAGAATACATTAAAAATAAAACTTGCTATTTTTGGGCACAAAGTTTTTAGTTAGCAGTTTGTTAACACATGCTGCCGTATAGTACAATAAAATATATTTCTTAATCGTTCTTGGTCTATTATCTTGATACTTACAGGGTTGCCATAATCCCATTTACAAAACTGTGACAGAAATGGGGCTAGTTTGAACATTTGAACAAAACAAAAGTGATCTCTTAAGTGTTTGCAATGCATAAATTGTCTATTAATTTGATTTCTTAGGTAAGGAATGTTTGTTTAGATATCAATGAACTAATCAAAGAGGAATTACTCACTTTGTATTTAGATATGAGGAGATTTTAGTTTATGCGCTAAAAGAAACTTCAGTTAGGTAAGGTACAATGCAGACATTGCCTTAGATTACAAATCTAATAAATGTGAGGCATGTAGAATATAAAACTTCTGGGAGTTTACAAATCTATCAAAAGGCATTTTTTCCATTACAAAACCCATGAACTATACTTATAAATTTTCAAGAAGAATGGCAACCCTAGATATTCTGCCTTTGATGCACAATGGTAACATTCCAAAAGCTCCTTGTTACAATAAATCTGAATATATTTTTCAACTATTGTTTCCTGTTTTTCACTTGTTATAAGGTCATCCAGACACACTGCTTTAATTTAGTGATAAAGAATGTCAAGTAATATAAAATCAAAGTAGCTTATAGAGGTAATGTGGGATTATGTAATTACGCTTCATCCTAGGCAATGCCTTGGAGAATTGATAATAGCGAGATGGCTTACTAAGGAATTGCTGCTAAAGCAAAGTACAACAGATGATACATTTTATTTTGCTCCTCCATGAGAAGGACAGTAACTCATTCTGCAGCATAATTTCCCATGAAGGTGACATATGGCTTATTTGAAAAAAAGAATTGGTTTTTATAGTGTATTGCTATTTCCACCACCATAGCATTGATATTTATCCATACTACATTATTATATTATGTACATATACCCATACTGTAAATATTTGACCCATGATGCCCCTTTCCTCCCAACGTTCATGTTTCTCAGACTGTGGGGTGGTTAATGGTATTCATTCTAGTCGTTCATCTGGGTTTATAAGGCTGTGTTTTACTTTTAATATCATTTATTTTGTTTCAGACATCTTCTTTAATCCATATGGTAAATATTTCTCTGAAAACTAAAGTAATCACTTTTTATGTCATTTTTGGGGAAACAGTCACATTGTAATAAACTTATGTGTTAACTAAAACATAAAAGGGGGAAAAACTCAGTCCGAGGCACAAGTAGCTACCAAAAGTGTGAGAAACGGTGTAATGTACGTATATCTGCCTTATGTGAGAATGTGAGAGTGCATTGTATATTTCTCTTTTCTTTTATTAGAATCTTTTATCCCCTTCGTGTTTTGTTTAGATAGAAGGGTGATATATGTGTATCATCATCATATTTTTTAAAAATTATTAAACTTCATAGTGATCATTTTAAGTTGAACTCTTTTTTATGTAAGATTCTCAGCATATGTATATTAATTCTTGTATAAGAAAAGATAACTTATGTCCAAAACAAAGCATAGAAAAAGGGAGTCAGACATTCCTTAATTTATTTTATTTCTTAAAACATGATTACTGATCATTTCTTGATGTCATCAAAATTGTCAGTATAAATGATAAAATATTATTATAAACTACTGAGAGAACTAAACTAGTAACAAAAGAGAAATTAATTGTTATTATTTCACAAACCACTACTCTGATCAGCTCCTTCCTTTCTCATTAATTCCTGTGTTATCTATCACTGAAAATTACTCTCGAAACTTTATTTGGTAGGTGAATGACTTGGGCACTACCTCTGAAAGCAGCAATATTAAATCAACATTTCTAAACATTTGCTTTAAGTAGCATGATATAATATGTAAAAACTGAAGCAGCTGACAATGAAGCAATATGAATATTACAATTATAAAATATAATAATTTGTGACTAACTTCAGTTGTGTTTAGAAAATTATAAATTCTTGAGGTGTGTTTTTAAACAGTAAACAAAACTGAGGATGCAATATCTATATTACTACACTAGTCCTGAAGAATTTATAATGTTTTAATTTAATAATTTTGTTACAAATAATTATATTCTATTGTAATATTAGCATATGCTTTTAGACTAAAATATAAGCTTCAAAATTACATTTAGGCAATGGAAAGTTGTTGAGAGTTGCTGCCTTACCAGGAGAGGAGTGTAAAGAAAGAATAGATGTCAAGGAATAAGTTAAATGTTTTCAAATCAAAATGAAATCCAAAGAGCAGCTAATCTTGAATACAGAGGCAGGATGGGCTTCTATGATGGGAGCTGAAGGCAGCCATAAATTATTCAAAGCATAATATCGAAGTCCTGCACTCTAATTTTTGTTTTCTGTAATTAATACTGTGGCCCGAAAAATAAACTGCCTCACATATAAACTGCTCATAAAATTAGAGGGAGGGAGCAAGAAGAAGAATGTTTGGCATGAAATAAAGTGGCAAGAAAAATGAATGTAACAGATTGTGATCCTTGAAGGATTCTGGTGATGTATCTTTACAGACTTATCTTACACATTTTGTGTTCCTGTAGCAATTAGTTGATTCACTTGATTACATTCAACAGTAGCAGGAATTAAAATGGAGCAGTGCAGTAACCTTTTATCCTTCACAATCAACAATATGAAGAAAAAAAAAAAATTAAAGAAGAGAAACAGTCAAATCTGGTGTCGCTGGTTTGGGAACTCTCTACTTCATCATTGAACTATACATGTACATTTCTTGGCAGTGCAGCAAATATTTGCATCATCACATATTGCATAAAATCATGTACTCTCAGACCATAAGCGTTCTATCTTCAGTTGTTTCCCAACACCATAATTCCTCAAAGTTTATAGGTCAATTTCGAAATTTGCTGTACATGTTGTATTGAATGGCCAATTGGCATACCCATTAATATAGTTACTCTCTAGGACTTGAAAACTACAGAAAGTCTGCCCTATCTCAGACTTCTAAACACACGTACCATTTGACCAATTTGGACATAAATCTGCCCCCTCCCCTAGGATTAGGATTTCACTGCGGAGGGGATTCGGTACATAGGCCACCATGCTGGGCCCATTGTGTCTATGCCCCCAATTGGGGCACCCACCGGAAGGAAGGATGAGGCGAGAGGAGACGGAGGGCGGCCATCCCAAGGAGCCACATCAGTGCAGAGGGCAGAGTCCCTACAGTTTACTTAAACTACCCCGCACAGACCAGGACAACGGACACGCTCCCCTACTGCGGGATGGCAACAAACCCAGCAGCCGAGCCCCAAAGGTCCAAGGCAGGCGGTCCGAGCCCCAAAGGTCCCTGGCTGGCGGTCCCGAAATGGCCCCAGCAGAGGAGCTGAGACCGGTAACCGTCCTACCGGAGGAGGAAGTAGTTTTCCTCAGAGCATATCATCCTGCCATGCACCGCCGAGACACCCGCCGACACTTCTAACCTGAAAGAGACCACCAAATGAGAGATGATGTGAACTGATAATGGAGATGAAATTCCCCTAGCGACCCGGGAAAACTTCGAAAAAAAACCCATGGGTTAGGTAGGTCGGCCACGGGAATCGAACCCGGGCCTCCCGAATGCGGGCCACAGACGAAACCGCCATTCCGCCAGGTGTCCCCCCCTCTCTCTCTCTCTCTCTCACACACACACACACACACACACACACACACACACACACACACACACACACACACACACACACACACACACAATTAACTGCTCCTCAGCAAACTAAAAGCCGGTGATATGATTTGTAGCATATGAGCGAGAAAAAGAAGAAAAAGTTATACTGACTTTATTGTAACTCTTTTGAACATCAGTTCTGTAATGGATATATCTGTGCAGTTTAATGTAATGTAACCCTTGGACGTTGTTTCATGCACTATATCACACGATTTGTCTTCACTGGCATTGCATAGGTGGTTTATAAAATCTCGTTACTACCGATGCTGATTTAAATTAAGGAGCTCATCATATATTCACAGTTGGAATAGATGTTGATACACGTTTATTGAAAGGTTTATAGTATTTGAAGACGGATCAAAAACTGAAAATAAATTTGAAAAAAAAAACAAAAAAAAACCAATAGAATCGAAAAGATTCAAATTTTGGACTAGACCAAAATAAGTCTAATGGTCTAAAATACTTCATAATGCATACTTAAAATTAATTTTGTAAATCCCACGATGTTCGGTTTGTCGGATGTCTCATTTCTCAACTCCTTTTACCTTCTTCCAAAAGTTTTATACTCTGGAACTTTCGGCGTCGAAGGAAATCGTCTAAATGGACTAAACATATTTAGACATAGTAGACGTAATTGGAGACCGAGCGAAGTGGCGCCACGATAACGTGTGCTACTAACATTCGTGAGGTCGTGGTTTCGATTCTCTTCGACCGGGCACTGTGACTTGTGGTTGAAGTGTTTTCCATAGGTGAATAATGGTTGCTTACTTTCATACGACGATTTCCTTTCCACAATATGCCTTCATTTCGTTTGTTCAATCATCTCAGCTGATTTTGAATTCGTGATGTGCGGTGCGGATGACGGCGCATTGTATATGCTGTTCTAGACCCTGGACGGCGTTATGTGGTCTTTAGGGGGGTACGTTAGCATTGATAACATTGATAGCTGCCGAGCGGCTCCTGGCGCTTAGCGAATACCACACGTCTCTATGGCCTGCAATTATCTTACTTCATCCCTTCCTCCTTGAGGATTAGCCCCAGCAGATCTGTGTAGAGGTCGCAGTGCGCCAAATATCCTCCATTGTCTACCTTTTACTTTTATATGTAATATGAAATAAAGGCTCCGTAATTATTCAACAACATACACACATCGCAATTTTCACCTTGAATTGGCGTTTATGAAGAATTTATTATCTGTTAAATAGGCAATTTTAATTCCTTAGACTCCGTGTATTACATTATGTTAATTCTGGAGTAAAAATAATTTTGTTACTTGTTAATTATGACTTGGCGGCGATATAACCAGTCGTTAGCCCTGTAGCCATTCACCAAGGCGGCCCTGGGGACCGCTTGTAGCAAATTATGATGGACAATGTGACGTTCGGACGGAGTTTCTCCATTTTCTTCCGTCATTCATTGCCACTTCATTATCATCTTTCCTGTCATCTTTTCACTGTCATTTCACATGATTCCCTTCTTTACTCTCATTCCAGACATCTAACTGATCACCCACCCCGGGTATTCTCTCTGATCCAAAGATCCTCTGTTCTTCAGGCGCTCACTTTTAAGTCCTGGGTGGTGTAAGTCTTCTTACACGAGTAGAGTAAATAATGAATGAAGAAGAACACAAATAAGCTAAATACGAGTATAAATTGAATGGTTGACAGCGTTTGTTCCAACAAAAGTGCATGATACCTGCATACTCATTAAATATGTGTTCTTTGCAAGCACCGCAAGTTCACACATGTAATTATAGAGCTCGGATTTATAAGTGCTATAAAGTTTGAATATATGCATGCATCTGCATTAAAATCTAGTAAATATGTCTTACAACTTTATAATATTTTATCGAATATTACTAAAATCGGGGATTTAATTTTAGGTCTCAATATTGGGGGGGAGAAAGTTTTAAAACGTTAAGAAAATCAAATTCCATGGCACTACAGGCCATTTGTAATTCGCTTCTACCTGCATAAGCTTATTCATTAAGTTTATAACTTATTTATTGATAAAGGATATCATCTCAAGTTTTAATAATTACAGGGTTAAGAATATAATAAAGGAAGTATATGACTGTTAAAATTTGACCTGGATATTCAACTGGACGAGCACCAATTCATGTTAATAAAATAACAATAACTACTATTGATCAAAATATAAATTGGTTGATTGGGTAATATTGAAGACCACGGTAGTTTGTAATAGTAAGAGATATTAAAAATAAAATTGCGATTCATATAACTAAAGCATAACTCCTCCTAATTTATTAGGAATAGATCGTAAAATAGCATAAGCGAAAAGAAAGTATCATTCAGGTTGAATATGGACTGGTGTAACTAAAGGGTTTGCGGGGATAAAATTATCAGGATCTCCTAAAATATAAGGTTCTTTTAAAGATAAAATAGCTAATACTATAAATAAAACAATAAAACCTAAAATATCTTTAAATGTAAAATAAGGATGAAAAGGAATTTTATCAATAATTCTATTTACACATAAAGGATTATTTGATCCTGTTTGATGTAAAAATAATAAATGAACTATTACAGCAGCTGCAACAATAAAAGGTAAAACGAAATGAAAAGTGAAAAAACGATTTAAAGTTGCATTATCAACTGCAAAACCTCCTCAAACTCATTGAGCTAATTCAATTCCTAAATACGGAATTGCTGAAAATAAATTAGTAATAACTGTAGCTCTTCAAAAAGATATTTGTCCTCAAGGTAAAACATAACCTATAAAAGCTGTTGCTATAACTAAAAATAGAATAACAACTCCAACCATTCATGTATAATAGAATTTATAAGATCCATAATATAATCCTCGTCCAATATGTGAATAAATACAAATAAAGAATATTGAAGCTCCAAAATCAATTTCAGATATTTTCAAGTGTAAATCTACAAAACATTTTAAAGTTTTAAATAACTGATACGTTTTTTTATAAAGCTAAACATAATGCAGAGGGAGTTAGGATAGTTGATACACAAACTAATTTCATTCAATAAATATTTAAACTTACCTCTTCATAAACTTATTGTCTGAAATATTTTTATAGGAAAATTAAAAATGCTAAATCGCTTAACTTATTTAAAGGGATCATGTCGGAAACTAATGCTTTGCATTTTCGAAAAATTATAACTGCTATCATTTGCAGTTCTGCTTGCAGAAAGTGCTGCTAGTAAGATTGTTTAGATTTTCGTATCAAAATAATACGAGTTTATTTTAGTTAAATAAAACCAACCATCACTAACTCAAGAATAGTACTATTTTTAAAGTATTCTGAAAATGCAAAATTAAAAGTGTGTTTTTCACACACTTGGTACCGTACTGTATTTCTATCTGTTAGCATAGAATTTCCATCATTCCACTGTCAAAGGAAATGTTTTACTGCTCTTCTCCTTCACCATTTCGCCCGCTTAGGTGGCGTTGTGGTAGCGTGTCTACCTCACGTTCAAGAGGTCCCGATTTCGAATCTCGGTCAGGGTGAGTTACCTCGAGAGGGTTTTTTCCGGGGTTTTCTCTTATCCTGAGAGACGAATGTTGAGTAACTCTTAGCTCTATGGAATCTTGGCTCATTTGAACATCATTTCACCCATTCCGTTCATCGTCCAATATGACTTAACGTTGGAGGACGTAAATTAAAAACAAACTCCTCCATTGTAATATCCCGTTTCTTACTGCTTGCACTTCAGAAATTAAGAGTAACAGCACACTTGTTACAAGTTTAAAGTTAAATGAGAACGACACTTCTTAATTGTTGGAAATGTTATCGTCGCGGAAGCCGGCTTCGTTTTTTTTTAAATGTCCTCCAACGTTAAGTCATATCGGACGATGAATGAAATGGGTGAAATGAGGCTCAAATGTTCAGTTACCTGACATTTGTCTTTCAGGATAAGGGAAAGCCCCGGGAAAACCGTATCCAGGTAACCCTGACCGAGATTCGAACTCGGGACCTCTTGAACGTGAGGCAGACACGCTACCATCTACGCTATCAAGGCGGGCAGCCGGCTTTCTTTTGTAACCTTAAGGAATGTTAACGAATTTGTAACGGCCGCACCGAACTTTAAGGATTTGCAGTATGATTGCTGAACGCTATTTAGTTTTTTTATTTGTTCCATTTATATTCCGCATTTAACTCCAGTGGACATATCGGCGGCCGCTCTCCTTTTGAAAATACCTATCGAAGGTGTTAGCTCGTATTCGTTGGGTTTTAATCATTAGATCGCGCACACATTCTCTGGGGAAGATGAATTATCTTGGCTGGAGAAAAATCCCCACCTCCACCGCCGGGAATCGAGTCCAAGACCCGTAGCACGGCAGGCAGGTGCTCTACCGACTGAGCTACGGGGCTAGCCTACTTGGTTTTGTTACGCTGTTGAGTGGCGTATTTTTTACCAGGAAGCCCTCATTGTTGGTAACTATGTTCTTACTTTCTGCACCGCTTTATGGATTTAGAAAAATGATAGCTAATAGTCCTATAACCCTGTCGTATTATCCCAAAGTGGGTCTGAGCATGTCAACTCGACTGCCGACCTCACGCCCACATACACAAAGCAGAGGTGAGCGATCATCCGTTACGGGAAGGAGATGTGGTCAGCATCTCGGCATCCCCAGCCGGAAAGCTGGCTTTCTAGACTAGGGTTTGCTATATAGCATAACTCCTCAATTACCTCACGATACTGAGCGGGCAACGGTCCTATGCGCGGGACTTAAAATCCGCACCTCACAGGGACATTCCGGACGCAGGGAACCAAAGCACACGCTCTAGCCCCTACACCACGGCGCAGGACTAACAGTCCTATACAGTGTAATAAAACAGAAATTTGCTCGGTCCCTTCTACTGTTTCTAAAGTATCCTTGTGAAATATTTCTATTTCAAGAATCATTGCTGCAAAAGTAAAATATATGCATAACTATATACACGTTATTTAAATATGCACTAACTCTATACATGCAGTATAAAACTTCGGTAGTAAACTTAAGTGGAATAAGCTTATTCCTTACAGCGTACATGTGTTTAACTATGAAATAATAAAACATGCTAATATGCAAAAATGCGAACTCTAATTATAAATATTTTTGTCCTTAAAATGTTAATGGTGGTTTCCAAAATAAATTATTTTTATTGCTGGGTTCATTATATGTTATTAAAAGGTTTTGATATACAGAAATTTAACTACACATCTTTACAGGACTGGAATACGCCGTTGACAGAGCATTTGATAACTGTTTCATTACACTATTTAGTGTTTGATAAAATGGAAACACAGAAATAATGTCACACACATATTCAAAATATGCATGTATTTATGCTGTCAAAATCAGTAACATATGCTCTATGATTCGAAAGTATACACTAAAATTAACTGTAAGCTTATACCTTTTGGTAGTTACAAGACAATTTCTTGTTAACTATTTCTGAGACATTTCTTGTTAATGGCTTAAATTTTCCAAATGGGAAAATTTGTTCGTCTGCCGGTGATGCAAAAAGAAAGGAATTTCAAATCTATCACATTAGTGTATTATTGACGTTTTATTATAGGTAACAAAATCATTTCTGCAAGTGTTTGTAAGAATATGTACAAGCCCTTAAAAGATTTTCCCATCGTACAAGCCTACTCATTCTAGTATATTCACGTATTCACATTTATGCAAATGTTAACCTCGTTATCGTGATTTAGAAGAATAAGTGTTTACAAGAAGAATAATTTGAGCTGGTCCCACAGCTCAGTCGGTACAGCACCTGCTGTGCAAGGGGTCCCGGGTTCGATTCCTGGCTGCGGGAGGGGATTTTTCTCCAACCAAGATGATTCCCCATCTTCACCACCGTCTGGAAGTATAAATGAGAGTGTGAATGTGTGTGTGATCTAATGGTTTAAGGCAAGGCTACACTGAAAATTCGCCGAAAATTTATAAAATCATGGAATTTTCTTTTTTGGCTTTTTTTGGTAGCGTAGGGTTTGTAGTAATAGATGGCATGCTATTTTTATCATTTGTCCCATTTTAGGCCATCACGTAACAATTTAAAGAGACCTTTAACAATCCTTAAAAGTAACAATCATGATTTTACAATTCATTTTCTGATAAACTTTTTTCTAACACTTTTCAGTACACAAAATGGCCCACGCGTCAAAGTTTTCCATTTATCTTGGCGAAACATCCAGGATAGGTCCATAATATGTAAATAAGAAACTTCACATTCCCCTTTTTTGTTAATGCTCATGGTTTGAAAATTATGTGGTGTTAAGTAATAAAATAAGTTAATATTTTCAAAAATTTGAGAGCTAACACATGGAAAATATTTTAGAACGAATGCTACAAGAGTATTCCAAAAAATAAGAATGTGGGTCTTTTAAAATTGCTCTGTTCTAGCCAAAAACAAATATTCCACTTAAAAATCTCAAATTTTTTGACACGTAGAACATTTTTAATATTCACAATATTTTCACAAAAATAATTAATATATTATTTGGTGCAGCAACATAAAAATTTGCATGCACGTTTAAAATGATACTCTAATTATGTGACTAAATTTCCATAATGATAGGTTTATTATAGTATTTGGAATTTTCAGTGTAGCCTTACCTTAAAAAGAGTAAAAGTACCAACAACCCAACGTCTACAAGATAACACCAACGAAATGTTCCAAAGGAGAACGGTCGCCGAAATGACTACTGCTGAAGAATGGATAGAGAAAGTCGTGTAAATACAAAGTCAAAGATTTTTCGTCTCGCATCATTTGTATAGTCATTTTAGAAAGAACCTGTGAACCTGTAGATTCATTTTCATTTTAAACATCCTCAGATTCACCTCCAAGTGCATACTTTCTGACTACGCAGGGCAGCAAAATTTCTAATTACAAGTAACTCTCCGTTCCAGTAAATTGAAACCAGCACCTTTGGGTTAAAAGCCAGCACGCTGACCATTCAACTATAGAGAAGTCTCCCAAATAACTTTTTTGTGCATTTACCACTAACCATAATGCTCAAACTGCACATACTGAATGCTCCGACTTAATGGAAATATGCCAGGGAATAAAATATTCTCTTGCAAACCAATCTGTTTCTTCGTAAATGGCAACACTGCAGATCCAACTTCAGGTGTTGATTCACAACAAAATGAATAATCACGATACAGTGCGCAATCACTGATCACATGCGTGATTCATGAAGTCATGGAATGTTCAACATATAAAGTTACCCAAACCTTATTTTAAATGATACAGTATACCTCGCAAGTTTTAAAAGGTAGGTATCCTTGTCCTTAATTTTACACCCTTATACAAAGTCGCATCTTCTGCTTGACCCATCAGGACACAATCTATGTTGAGGCATCATCACAACAGTATTTCCAAAATGTTGGACATAAATCTTTCATATCGATAGCATGATGTCATTTAATTTTTATTAAACATGGACATCTGCTGCTGAAATTCACCTCAGATTTCAACGTGATAATGAAAATGTCTACACGAGCGCCAGCTGTTATATTGGGCGCAAACATTACAAAACATGATTTTTTTGTCACTTATCGGAGTGACCTAACATTGATCTTTCAGGATAAGGGAAAACTCCGAAAAACCCTTTATCCAGATATTCACCATGACCGAGATTCAAACTCGGGACTTCTTGAAAGTGCGGCAGACACGCTATCATTTACGCTAGAGGCTGCACAAAACATGAATGCAGCAGAGACTAAACTTCATTAAATCCTTGACACCGTTCTGTTCTTAGGAAGTCTATCGTGCTTACATTTTTTGCTCGTAGATCTGCCATAAAACACTTAACATATAATCATTTTGCCATTAGTTTTTGTTACATTACTACCATAAATAAATTATCTCTAAAGCAGCTTTGTATTTTTTGTGATGTATTACAGTTTTTGATGAAAACCTATCCAGAAAGCAATAAAAACTGTCAACTACCTGAATACACGAACCTGACCACTATCTCCCAATTTGTAATGTTAACACTTGTAACATCATAGGGTTTGTGTAACTGTATATCCATTAATGTCTTAATTAGATTGTGATTCATACTATAGTGGTAGGATGCTAATGAAAGATTAGTCATCATTAACATACTTATTACGGATAAAGCAGTTTGACATGTTCATTCAAATTACAATAGAACTCCAATAAGTTGCCCAAACTTCGGCTATTCGAATCGTGTTGAGGAGAACAAATTACTCTATTGAACCAGTAAGTTTGGTTTGGTTGACAGTTATTAGGATAGGATTACTATGGAGGTGATTTGGCACTGATGCCAGTCTTGATCTATTGTACTTATGCCCGCAAGTGGGGCATCCCGGGGAGCAAGGATGAAGCGAGAGGAGACAAGAGGGTGGCCGTCCCTAGGATCTACGACAGAGAGGTAGATGTATTTTTTTAACTTGAAAAGTGCAGAGCGATGCGCAGTGGTATCTGGACGAGTCCACTTCAGAACGGTTACAACTGGAGGGGAGGGCAGGTCAGTTGCGTACCAGTTGCGAGCAAGTGAACACGTGCAGTGCTACTCGGTAATACTCAAGCCTGTTTAAAAATGAGCTTGTCTCCTGGTTCCAAGAGAGCATTTATAAATGACGCCTCCTAGCAGTACATTAGGAAATAAAGTGCTACATTTAAAAACACGAGAAGTAATAACCAATATCCATAGATTTATAAAAAAGAAACAATGGTCAGGGTCAGCTATAAAAATCTGGGGAAGGGTATCTGAGGCAACAGTTGTGTCTGAAATCAGTTTAGGATAGTTATTAAGGAAAGAAAAGCCATTGGTGCTAGTGCAACAACGTCCTTCTCTATACCCAGTAAACAAAGATTAAGAACATGCACAAAATCTAATTTGGATGTTTTAATTCAGAAGTATTTAGGCGAAATATGAGTAATTTTTAAAGCACAGATAAACAAAGACCAACTTTGAAGAAAGTGCTTATGAAGCTTAAAAATTCTACTGACTTCCAAGGCAGTGTCTGAACATTAAGAAGAGTTCTTTTGAAGCTAGGATTATTTGAAAAAACAAAAACAAACAAAAAAGCACTAAGCGTGGCAGACAAATTTTAATCGAACATCGTACCATACGTGCAAAAAGGCTTAAGTATTTACGAAATATTCGGAGATATCGAAGTGAAGTTTATATAGTTTATATGGATGAAACTTATATAAATACAGTACATACTAGACCATATGCCTGGAGTGAAATTCGTTACAGGGACTCTGCAGCGATATTGAAAGGCCGACAGTTGTTTATCATGCCTGCAGGAGGAGACCAGGGTTTTGTTCCAAATGCCTATGTACTATTTAAGATCCAACAAAAGCGTGGAGATTACTACCATATTAAGAATTACAACTTAGTTTATAAGAGCTGCAAAAACTGGCTTTTTTAATTTACGTCCTCCAACGTTAAGTCATATCGGACGATGAATGGAATGGATAAAAAATGATGCTCAAATGAGTCCGGGGTCCATGGAGCGTAGAGTTACCCGACATTCGTCTTTACAGAATAAGGGAAAACCCCGGAAAAACCTTATCCAGGTAACTCACCCTTACCGAGATTCGAACTCGGGACCTCTTGAACGTGAGGCAGACATACTACCACCACGCTACCAAGGCTCTGTGCAATCACTGCTCTGTGCAAGCTGATTTCGTAGAGAGAAAAGTTATGCAAATGTTTCGATTCTTATAAACCTAATAGCCCCACATTTTATCTTCCTACTTTACATACCACACAGATGTGTTTTTTATGCTATATACAGATTAGACAGAAGACATGAAGTTATATACACTATTAACTTATGTTAAAGTAAGCTGCATTTTATTTAACAATTACTGAAGGACACTGCTATCATATAAGTAATATTTTTGCATTCCTATACCAGACAGCTCTCTCGCAATGAGGCCTATATCGAGTTGAATGGTGATTAAGATGTTATTGTTTATAGTGCGGAGTTGATTCTGATATTTAACACTGAATTCCCTGTACATCTCACGTACATCACAAGCACAACACTTATATATGTACAATCTAAAATTATACTGGTCGCCAATCTAGAAAGTGATTGACATTTCGTAAGGAGATAGAGGCGACGTTGCCGCTTATTGCTGCCACGTGGAGAGCGTGCGAAGGTAATTCAGTTGGGATTGCAATGGGTATTTTATTATTATTATTATTATTATTATTATTATTATTATTATTATTATTATTATTATTATTATTATTATTATTATTATTATTATTATTATTATTATTATTATTATTATTATTATTATTATTATTATTATTATTATTATTATTATTATTATTATTATTATTATTATTATTATTATTATTATTATTATTATTATTATTATTATTATTATTATTATTATTATTATTATTATTATTATTATTATTATTATTATTATTTATAATACTATACACAAATACAATAGTACAGTCGTGTATCTACATGCCAACGCTAGAACAAGCAAGAACACATCAATGTAAAGATCATTGTAACAAAAGAGGCATACCTCTGACATTTATGCTTATTGAAGTGGGAAAATGCCGCTTACATAATTTTTCCCGGGAGTTTCTAATTTCTACACCAATGTCTAACTTTCTTCTTTAAAATACTTTTCTTTCCCAATCTTAACCTTAATGCCGTTACTGATACCTACAGCACGCAAAGTCGTATCAAGCACCTTAGAGAATGGAATACTCGACTCCCCTTTCAATTTCTCCTCATCGAAGTATTCTCTCACAGAGCATATTATTTCCCGTGTATGTCCTTTATTTGGGATACTTTTACCAAATATAGTTTTATTTGATTCCCGAGCACGTTAGGTTTTCCCTTGTCACTATATTTTGACATAATTAAACATTCATTACACACAATTGCAAATGATCACAACACGCGCTCAGATACACGGACTCAGACACACGTAAACCAAGGCTAATTGCCACAAATAAAATGCAAAGTAACTTGCCAGTACAGGATCTCTAACTGTTGCATACGTGAGGGCATTCTGTTTATGCAGCGTTATCAGTAGGAGAAACAAACACCAAGGTATTATGATTACTGCAGTGTTTGCGTAACTCGCTCGCCCGCAAGACATGCTAAGCACGTGTTAGAATATCGGCAACCAAGGTTTAGCGTCTAACGTTGTCATGGAAACGTCTCGACTCCAACTGGTCCTCTTAATGGTTACTATGACAACCGTTATGACGTACTCGCCTCTCTCCCATTTATTTAGACCCTTATTCCACGTGGTTAGTAACTGTCAGTCACATTCTAGTTTGGCGACCAGTATAGTAAGCTTTTCAACATGGAGCAGGCCGGTGCTTCAGTCGAAATGAAACACAATCGAGGCAAACTTTTAAAAAGTGGCGAGAGGTGAATGATCGCGCATTGTGTGGTACTTAAAGAAAGACATATGGAATGGTCTATAAAATATTGAGAAAGAAACTGGTAATCTCCTTGGCGTTTTCGCAAGTAGTGTACATAGTATTAGAATGCAACAACAAGCATCCGGAACCCTAAGAACACCGGGAAAATCGCGTAAATGCAAACAGCGCGAGGAGAAATATGACGGTTTTACGAAAAATGCTATATGCACAAAGTTCATTATTATTTTTTCAGAAATGAACCAACTTATAGATTTAATAAGTTAATGTGTAACCCACTCTATTTAATTACTGTCTAGAAGTTATATAATCTAACCAGCATTCGCCTGGCGACGCGGGAAAACCCTCCGAAAAACCCATGGGCCAGGTAGGTCATTCACGGGAATCGAACCCGGGGCTCCCAAACACGGTTTTACAGTTATTACAGTGCATAGTTCTAAAGCAGTGTACGCTTCTTCTAAAATAAATCCATAGCGAATGTATTAAAATACATCTTTCGGAATGAGAAAATAATTTATCTATTATCTGGATCGCGTCCGGTCCCAATTAATCCGTATAGCTGGAGTTTTACCGAAATGTATTTGTTTCATTTGCCAATCTTTTAGCTCTTTTAGGAACTGGTATTTTGTTAGATGACGGAGGATTTAAAAAATTGGCATTTTAATACTTGTACCTACATTGCTGGTGTTCTTTTTATTTTATCAATTACATTAACGGTATTCAAACACCCTGAGTCTAATATCCTTATACAAATCAAGTCTAATGTGTTTTGGTGTATTAGTCTTGTATATAAAAAATTGAGATTCTGATGACATGAGCTGTTTAGTTTATGAAGACATTAACCGAGCAGGAGGGCTCAGGTGGTTTCGTCTGGGTCCGCTTTCGGGAGGTCCAGGTTCGCTTCTCTTAGCCGGCCTATCTGAACTATGGATGTTTCTGGGTTTTCCCGAGTCGCCAGGCGAATGCCGGGTAGATTAATTACATCCCCCGAATTTCCTGTCCCTACATTTCATCTCTTTTATCATTTCACATCATCTGTCATCTGGGTAAAAATGTCGGCTGGAGTCTCGGCGCTGCATGGCAGGGTGATATGCTCCTGGTAAACATCTGCTCCTCCGGTAAGATGGTCTTCAGACTATGGGCCAGCCTAGTGGGCTGTTTCAGGACCACGGTGGGTGGGATGCCAGTTGCACTGGCCTGATGGGGACTTTCCGACTATTCAACAGCATGGGGCCCTGCCCTCTGCACTGTTGTAACTCCTTGGATCGGCCGCCCACTGTCTCCTCTCGCCTCATCCTTCCTCCCCTTCCTCCTCGACGTACCAAAATCCCTCCGTAATATTTTATCCCATCTATCCCATGAAGACATAAATTTTCTAATTAAGTAGCATAAGAAGTGTTTTTCGGGAACTGATTGTTGATGATCAGGAACACTCAAAGTAGGACTTTAAGAAAGTCAATTTTCGTGTCACATTATCCAGAATGTCCGGCCTCTGGAGGCTAACACAGGTCATCTATGCGGAAGGTCAGTAGCCTGACTACTCGGTGATGGCGCCATGTAATGGAGTTCGTGATCAGACCTTACTGCAAAATAAGGAGGTAGAGTTATCGCATCAACCTTTGCTTCAAAGACAAACATAGGCATATAAGACCTTGCTTCCGATGAAATGAAAACTAATGTGTAAACCGCTCTCTACAAAGGAGAAAAATAATTTCCTGACAGATACTAGAATTTAAAAAAAAATGCTAAAATTAAAAAAAAAGGAAAAACAGAAAAGAAAAGAAAAGGTTGATCCAACCCATTTTAACACTTCGTATTGAAAATGAATTTTTTTTTTTCGTTAATTGTCTGCAAAGAATTTTAAAGTGGAGACGAATGCTTTCAGTATTACTATGAAACCCCGAATTTAGGAGCAGCAACTATAGTCAAAATTGTCATTGATAGCTTCTGCATCGATAGCTATCGATATATTTTCATTTTCTATACCATGCATCTAGTGGGTAGAGGAACTAGTCTATTCCACCCAAAAATTTGATATCAAATTTTGCTAAAGGTGCATAAAAACAAAAATAAATCATTTATAGAAAAAAGTTCCTGTTGATAACAAAAGTACGAGGGCTGTTCAATAAAGAATGACCACAATTCTTTTTGGCAACGTACCTTTACTCATCCTCATAACTTTGATGGTTCTTCTCAAAATAGTCTCCCCTGAATGCGATACACTTTTCCCAGCGTTTCTGCCGGTCTTCAAAGACATGCCGGAAACCATTTTTGAGACATCCTTCAAAATCGCCTCCGCAGCCTTCACAATTCTTTCTGATGATGGATAATGCCTCACACACAGGCGTTTCTTGAAGTTAGGGAATAGAAGAAAGTCACATGGGGCTAAATCCGGACTATAGGGAGGGTGAGGGATGCACTTCACGTTGATTTTTGCAAGATATTCAGCAATATTGGCACATTGGCAATTTGTCGCCGCGCATTATCGTGGTGCAGCATCCAGCCTGCTTCACGGAAATGTGGTCTTTTGCGCCTGATATGGACTTGCAATGTTTTCAGGTCATCCCTGTAGTACTGTCCAGTTACTGATGTGTGTGCAGGTACAACATGCTGATAATCCATTCCATGAATATCAAGGAATAAGAAGACCATAACTTTCCCAGCAGAATCAACCACTTTTGCTTTTGAGGGGTTGGTGATAAAGGAGATTGCCACACTGAACTTTGCTGTTTGCTCTCAGGATCAAAATGATGTAGCCAAGTTTCATAAGCAGTGATTACGTTTGAAAGGAACTCCGGATCTTCCTCTAATATCAACTTCAACTGCATGTTGACCTGGAACCCATCGCGCACAAACACGTCTGTCAGCAACGTGTGGGTGGCACCCAATGAAATGTTCAGTATTTCAGAAAGTGATTTTAAGGTAATTCATCAATTCTCTCTCACAATGGAAGCTGCAGTGTTAATGTTTTCTTCTGTAAGAGGAATACCTGGAGCACCGGGTCCACCTTCCTTTGAAATTGATTGTCTCCCCTCTTTAAACATTTTAAACCACCTTCGAGCTGTGCTGTAGGGAAGAACAGGCTCTCGATAGGCCTCCTGTAACATTGTATAGGCATAAACTGAAGATTTGTTGAGACGAAAGCAGAATTTCAAAGCCGCATATTGTTCCTCGCGTGTTACCTCCATTGCAGAGGTAGGCGATACTGAGCATGTCTGAACTTGCCTGGTTCTAGCAGGAGGGCACTAGGAGTACCAACAATGGAACTACTACGGCATGTTTGTTTCACATTAAGCTAACAGAATATAATAAGATTGAATTTTAGTGCGAAAACTTATGACCGTAAAAAATTACGATCATTATTTATTGAACAGCCCTCGTAGATAAATACCAAACTTGTTGTCTTACAAGTATGCTGCACGAAGATGTTTAACCCTTAGTTGGTAACATCCGTCTCTGAGGCGGGTATAACATTTCTCAACGTATAGTTGGCACACGTGCATTGCTAATTTGATCTGATATTCCAGCTATGCTTCATTTGTGAGTTGGACTTTGTTTGAGTGAATATCATTGTTTTACTTCCACGAAAGTATTGTTTTACTCGCGCGCATGCGTCACCCACATCGTCTCACAGGCATAGGGTTCCTGTCTCCGTCTGGTAGACGGATATTACTTTAAACAAGTAAGCTTTGTTTGTTATATATCTTACTTTTGAAATGTTTAATTATTTATAGATGGCTACTAGTGGAGGGATACGTCACAAAGAAGCAGAAAAATTATGCAGTTGGCTTTAGAGCAGCTCAATGACAGCGATGATGACTTCTCATTCAGAGGATTCTTATGTTCCTGAAGAAGATCACGTATTAGATTCAGACCATTAGAGATTCGGAAATAGATTTTCAGCATATCAGAGAACGAAGGGGGCGCTGTGGGGGCAGAATAGGGGAAGTGATGACACCGAAATTGACAGAATTTATCATGGCAAGATGAACTGTTTCGTATAATGCTACAAAATTTGGAGTAAATGCTCCAGACATGAAGTATAGCAACTACTCAGCTACCCGAAGAACAAGGAGATGACCACTCGAAATATTTTACTTTCTAATATCATTGAGCTGCGCTAATACCTACGTTATATATGTTCACAAAGGTAAGATGTAAAGATATGAGTTCATAAAGAGCATAGGATGAAGTCTAATCAGAGAGCATATTGTGGCTTTGTGGGTTCGTAAAATTAAAAGTCCAATTTGCAGAAATTAAAACTCGTTCTTTATTTGCGTGGGAATACACTGTTCAATTCTCACGTAACAACATTACGTCACATACACACCACAATCTACCAAGGTCGATGACAATAATGATTTATTTATTGTCATTAAGCTTATTACAGCAATAGACAAAGTCAAAAAAGAGTACAAATTAATACAGTTATAATACAGTGAAGATAAAAAAATCAATAAAATACATTAATACATAAATAATACATAATACATAAATACATAAATACATAAATTACATATTAGATATACAAATATAGAGACTTAAAATAAAAGGAGGAAATAAGAATTCTTCATGACATAAGCCAAAGTTTAACTACACCTGTTAAAGTATTCCTGTATTGAATAATAAGGTTTGGAAACTAACCATTCATATAATTTGCATTTAAATGTATTACCTGATAATTCAGTTAATTCTAAAGGTAATTGATTATATAGTTTAATGCCCAATACTTCAAAGCTGTTAGAGGTTTTAGTTAATCTATGATATGGTATATTGAGTTTATAATTAAACCTAGTATTATAATTATGAATATCCTGCCTGAATAGCTGGTCGGTTAAGTTACTTTTTACATAGATGAGAGTATTATAAATATATACATTTATCACAGTCATAATTCTTAATTTTATAAATAGAGGTTTACAATGTGCAAATTTATCTGAATTTGAGATGGTACGAATTATTATTATTATTATTATTATTATTATTATTATTATTATTATTATTATTATTATTATTATTATTATTATTATTATTATTATTATTATTATTATTATTATTATTATTATTATTATTATTATTATTATTATTATTATTATTATTATTATTATTATTATTATTATTATTATTATTATTATTATTATTATTATTATTATTATTATTATTATTATTATTATTATTATTATTATTATTATTATTATTATTATTATTATTATTATTATTATTATTATTATTATTATTATTATTATTATTATTATTATTATTATTATTATTATTATTATTATTATTATTATTATTATTATTATTATTATTATTATTATTATTATTATTATTATTATTATTATTATTATTATTATTATTATTATTAATTATTATTTTTTTTTTTTTGTAATATTAGGATAGTAGAAATATGAACAACGTTCTGATCAGCTCTCAAAACTCTCGTTACACAACTCGTCACTTCCTTAAATACCTCATTCATAATTCGAGACTGTTCTGTACAATCACTAGATGTTTCTGGAATAAACAAGGCATCTAATGACGTAATCCAAATATTCTATCACCTTCCAGAAGCGTGAAACCCTATCTGGGCCGGCAAGTCCTTTATCTTTGTGATACACTAACCGTCTGTTTATTTGCCGGCTCTTTATTTCCACACTGTCCGCCTATCAGTTCCTTTGTGTAAACAAGCCGCGCAATCGTAGATAACGGATTTCGCGACAATATGCAGAGAATGCTATAGATTCCAAATTTATTGGATGACTCAGGAAAATCATTTCGGACATTGGGTGAAGAGCATAGAGGCGATTCTCCAGCAAAAAGAGTAAGAAACGACAAGCTAGAAAAGAGAAAAAAAAGTCATTACTGTCCCATCGCGCTGAATAGAATGACGGCATACAAGTGCGTTCAGTATTATAAACCCAATTGCTTATAGTGTTCCATGAAAATATGTAAAATGTGTGTAAAAAGTATGTAATGGTTTACCTTATTTGCATAGAGGTCAAGATATATCTCAAAATAAATGTCAGCTTTAGAGGAGATTTTATTTGACACTTTTGCGTAAATATAATCAACTTCAGAAACTATTTCATGAGAAAGACTAATATTTAATTTTGTACTGTTTGCATACTTTATAGCAAATTATTTTTAAACTGAATAGAAATATCAGTACTAATATTTCCATTAAGTTATTTATCTTCTATACTCATTAAGGGGCACATAAAATGCAAAATTTGATAATGTTAGTCTCACAGACTGATGTTACCGTAAGCGCCAATTTTTCACATGTTACCAAGTGTTAAATTGGAAAAAAGAGTACCTAGGAGTACCTCGTATATCTTTGTTTTCTGTTGTGAAGCTATCATTGAGTACTTTTGTATAATCGACGTACCATAAGAAACAATATGATCTAACTTCTTTAAGACATATATTTAATCGAATAGTTTTATTTTCCTCTGTGGTATCAACCACTTAACTTTTCAATGCTTCACTTTTTTTTAAACATTATTATCGATTCTGATTTTCGATGTCCGTCCTCCTTAAATACAACAAAGTGTTTTATATGGATACGATAAAATATAATCTTACATAGGAGATTCGATATATATATATATATATATATATATATATATATATATATAAACTCGAGGGTATCTACCAGGGAATATCTTCACGGAGTGAAGATTGACCCCCCTCTGACGGCCAGGGAGTTACCGAGCTGTCCCGAAAAGGCACCCGGCGCCTCCGTGGGACTTTCCATAGAACAAGACCTAGAGACTAACAAGCCCTCCCCCCCCCCCCATCTGGTCCTGTGGACTCAAGACGGGATGCAAGTGCATACTCCACTTACGCGCGCCAACCCCAAAATGGAAGGCTACCAATATGACCTCGGTGGGGCCGCTTGGTGATCTAGCACACCTTCTACTAGCTATGCTGGCTAGTACGCAGGAATATATGACTTCCCTCAACCTCGTCCGGAGACGTACCCGATCTCCCACGGGTATCGGGAACCACTGCCCCCTCGAGTCCAACCCAATCCGAACAACTCCCATTCAGGGAGGGGCTCGAATGTTCGGCCCGAGGTTCTTCTAGTAACGTCAGAGGTACCACGAGTGCTAGGGGTCCACAGCGCCCGTACCACGGCAGCTGAAGGGGACGGATCCCCTCCCCTACGGGAGCAGATTCGATACGTCGAACAGACTTGATTTATTGTGCCTATGCCCTAAGTGGGGCACCTCCCAGAGGAAGGATGAGGCAACAGTAGACAGAGGGTGGCCAACCCAAGGAATCACGACAGTGCAGAGGGAGAGTTTCTACAACTGACCAGTTGGAAACTCCCCGGCAGGACAGTACAACCACCATCCCACCCACCATGGTTCTGAAACGGTACACTAACTGGCCCGGAGACTGGATTCCGTCCTACCGGAAGAGATGTTTACCAGGAGCATAACATCTTGCCATGCCAACACTTCTACCCTGAAAGAGACCACCAGGTGAGAGATGATATGAGGGACAAGAAATTCGGGGGATGTAATTAACCTACCCAGCAATCACCTGACGACCCCAGAAAATCCCTGAAAAACTCATTGGTCAGATCGGCCGACGGGCGAAGCGAAACTGGACTTCCCGAATGCCATTCCGCCTGAGCCATCCCGCTCGGTTAAAATGTTTAATATACTTCAGTTATGTTTTAAAAGTACTGTTGCTATTCAGTTGTTTCTACCAATGTGATGGAAAGAATATGCAATTTCAATTGCAGCATAAATGACCCTCCTTCTCTATTACGTTTACTTCGTAAAGCTACTACAAACTCTTCTTCTTCTACTTCTTCCCTAGTTGTACCACTATCGTGATGTGGGGATTCTTGAACCTTGAGATTCTATCCCTTAAGGTCGGGCCTGAGGAACCGAAGCTATGGATCCGATACGATCACCAGGTTAGGTATGAAGATGAAGGAAGTGGATCATATACATGACGGCGAGATAAATGATAAGATGATGCGGATTATGATGGAGTAATTGGTGGAATGCTGACTGATGAAACCGGAGAATCTGGAGAAAACCCGTCCCAGCGGCATGTTGTCCATCACATATCTCAGTTTGCAGTCGCCTGGGATGAACCTGGGCCGCCTTTGTGAGAGCCAAGCAGTTTAACCACTCAGCCGCGTCCTGCAAAGTGTACTTGCAAAAGGTCAATCTTCTGTGATGTCATATACATTTGCATAAATAACCTCATTAAATATTTCATAAGGGAATAACGATAGTAAAATCTATACGAACTAGTCGCTATATGTTGTCCTTGAAATTCGACGTCGCGAAAAGAACTGAAGGTTAGTAGTACTCAAGAAATAAGGCATTGAAAAATTCAAATGAATAACGGCGACGAAAAAAAAAAAGCTTTGGTTTGAGAAATACCCTGCCGTGCTAAGGGTCCCGGGTTCGATTCCCAGCTGGGGAGGGGAGTTTTCTCTAACCAAGATGATTCCCCATCTTTCCCAGAGTCTGGAAGTATGAATGAGAGTGTGAATATGTGCATGATCTAATGTTACAGCCCAAAGAGTACGAGTTAACACCTTCGGTATGTTCCAAAGGAGAACGGCCGCCGATATGACCACTGCAGTTAAAGGCGGGGTATAAATGGTAGGGGGGAAACATGTACACACAATGCCTACAAACACCTATGCCCGAAGCGCGACTCGATACCGCAAACCCCTGCCCTGCGGTACTATAAGGTCTAGCGATCTCGACTATAGAGCCGGGTTTTAACCGAACTGTTATTTTAATCACCTTCACCAGTAACTTTTTGAGAAAATAAAAATATCGTAAATATTTAAGGAATCTTGTTTATAATTCTTTTGGTGCTGCATATTTACAACGTAAATAATTGAAATACCTGGTTTGGTATTTATTCATTTCGTGTTTTAATTGTACTGTTTAAACACACAGCCACACCCAACCACACAGGAACCTTTTTCTAAAAATATTTTCTTCATATTATGGAAAATTCATGTGAAAGTAACACGTGAAACTTTGCTTCAAGCTTATGAGAGGGTTTCTTCAGACATTGAATTGCTTTGCTGTAAGTCACGTTTAGAACATTTCAGTCTGCAGGTGAAGCAATGCTTGGGGATGAATCACTTGACTGCAGTGGCTAGAAATAGCTGCGGAACTCCGCGCCGCGCAAGTTTGTAAATATACCGTTTGTTAGGAAGACAGGGAAACGACCGGTCCCAGTTCACGATCCGTCTGCTGCCAAGAGCACGATGGCGCTTAAAATAATATCTGATTCAGCTGCTGCGACCCCATTCGCTCACATTATAGGAATTTGCTTATTATGTCGGCGTGACTCACCGGTTGATGACCCGGCCAGAAGGTGCACAGGCGTTTATGTGTCATGGGGGCTCAGGAACAAATTAAAAGTGACCCTTTACCACCCGTCAATATCCGGCTTGAAGTACTTTTCTTCTTCTCTAACAAGAGGATTTTCTCACACAGATGTTCGAAATAATGCACGCATTGCATTTTACGTATCGCAGTTAAAGGAAGTGTTTTGAATACAAAGAAAATAAAAATTGTCTGACGTTATATGCACATGCATTTTTTCCATTCACTCTTCTACAAATCAAAAGCTTATTCTCCTGTCTACATGTTAATTGGGTTGAACTTTCATTACACCTTCATTTTGTTGTGGGCACAAAAATATAGCAGAATAAAACAACGACAGATTTAAGTAGGTCACTATGTGATGGTTCGAAATTTCATTCTCTTTGCATAACCATCTTTATGAAATCACAAAGGGCATAAAGTATTTGACACCACAAATCAATGAAAATAATATCTGAAATATGAAAATGCTAACAAAAATTGTAAAATTTTGTGTAGTTATTTTTCCCTATTACAAGTTCTACGAATTCATCTAACATGAAGATGGGCTATCCGAAAAAATTGAAATTATATGTTTTGCCTGCCATATATATGTCGTAAATATTACAACATTTTTGAGAAAATGTAAAAGGAACAAGAATTTTTCCACGTAAAGGGTACTTTGAAATGGGATAATTTTCCTGAAAATGTTCTATCGAAACTTGGAAGATGTTGAAATACCATGTTAGCTGATTAGTCAACTTTTCGTTTTTGCTCATACAAGGCCTGTTCAATAAAGAATGATCACAATTTTTTTGACAACGTACCTTTATTCATCCTCATAATTTTGATGGTTCTTTTCAAAATAGTCTCCCCTGAATGCGATGTGCTTGTCCCAGCGTTTCTGCCAGTCTTTAAAGACATGCTGGATTCCATTTTTGAAAGATCCTTCAAAATCGCCTCCGCAGCCTTCACCACTGCTTCTGATGATGGATAATGCCTCCCTCGAAGGCGTTTCTTCAAGTTACGGAATAGAAAAAAGCCATATGGGGCTAAATCCGGACTATAAGGAGGGTGAGGGATGTATTTCACGTTGATTTTTGCAAGATATTCAGCAACAACTTTGGCAGTATACGGCCGCGCATTATCGTGGTGCAGCATCCAGCCTGCTTCATGGAAATGTGGTCTTTTGAGCTGATATGGACTTGAAATGTTATCAGGACATCCCTGTAGTATTGTCCAGTTACTGATGTGTGTGCAGGTACAACATGCTGATAAACCATTCCATGAATATCAAAGAATGAGATGACCATAACTTCCCCAGCAGAAGCAACCACTTTTGCTTTTTGGGTGTTGGTGATGAAGGTGATTTCCACACTGGGCTTTGCTGTTTGCTCTCAGGATCAAAATGATGTAGCCAAGTTTCATCAGCAGTGATTACGTGCTATAGAAACTCCGGATCTTCCTCTAATATCAACTTTAACTGCATGTTACCTCCATTGCAGCGGTAGCCGGTACTGAATATGTCTGAACTTGCCTGGTTCTCACAGGCGGGAACCAGGAGTACCAACAATGAAACTACTACGGCGCATTTGTTTCACTTTAAGCTAACAGAATATAGTAAGACTGAATTTTAGTGCGAAAAATTATGACCGTAAAAAATTATGATCATTCTTTATTGAACAGCCTTCGTAGATACACGTAAATACAAAAGCGCGCGCGCGCACACACACACACACACACACACACACACACACACACACACACACACACACACACACACACACACACTGAAATACACAGAGAGAGACAGAGTGGGAGTATCTTTTTCTGTAAATGTTCTTGTTGTGTTCAGCGATTTCAAAGCGTACACTGGGTGGAATGCAATACTTCCTCTACACAAAATAGAAAAGAAGAAATGCAATATTGCACGTGCGCGCGTGTAAACTGCATAATTTAAAAACACTGGATTAACAACTACGGAAGTATATACTTTGATGAGACACAATTTAAGGAAGAAATTGAGGTGTCTCAAACCACCATATAGAAAATACCCTCAGTAATCTTTATTCTTAAAAATGACCATTTACTTTAAGATATATTTTGAAATATTGTCATAGAAAATAAAGCAAACATTTATCCTGAGGCACCTATGGATGGTCTGCGAGATCCACATTCTTATTGAATTTTACATAATTTTATATAATATAGAAATTATAGAATATACATTCAATTTAATCTACGAAAACTGCAGAGCTCGTTCAAAATAAATGTATTTCTGCACTTTCTTATATATACATGTATGTGCGTACCTATGTACATACGTGTAATTTCAGAAGTTCCGTCCTAAACAACTGTTTGTTTAAATTTCATTTAAAAACGTCATTAACAACGAACTTCAATTAAGATACTGCTGGCCCCGTAGCTCAGTCGGTAGAGCACCTGCCTACCGAGCTAGAGGTCCCGGTTTCGATTCCCGGCGGTGGGGGTGGGGATTTTTCTCCCACCAAGATAATTCCCAGAGTCTAGAAGTATGAATGAGAGTGTGAATGTGTGCGTGATGTAATGATTAAAAACCAAGAATAACGAGTTAACACCTTCGGTATGTTCCAACGGAGAACGGCCGCCGATATGACCATTGGAGTTAAAGGCGGGGTATAAATGGAACAGGCAAAAAAAAAAAAAAAAAAAAAAAAAAAAAAATAGATACTGGGAGAAAGTTAGTCTCACACCGACCATCGCAAATCCATTTTTAACGTTGGTGCTTAAATTTAAAATTTATTTAATTATTTATACATTTCACTCATTTTTGTTCTATGGTCTCTTGGCAATCTAAGAAGTACTAACATTACAAGGGCTACTAAGCACTGCAGCAGATACAATTGCATATAAACACATTTTAATGTGCATAGCCTTAAAAAAGAAGGCTTTCCTCCATCTGAGTATGTTCAAGAAGTGAAAACCAAATAACCCAAGGATGTAACTTATAAGACAGTATACGTGTATCAAATGTGTACTGTTTAACGCCCGCTTTTACTACATGCGGCACCGCATTGTTGATACATGAGATGAAGATGGAGCACCGGTGGAACGAGATGGCGCGGGAAACCGGAGATCCCGGAGAAAACCCGCCAAATGCGTGTTGTCCACCACAAATCTCACTTTGTGGTCACCTGGGATCGAACCAGGGCCGCCTTAGTGACAGTCGAGCGGTGTAACCACTCAGTCAAGGTGCGGCCACAGTATGTGTATATATCGAAGATTTTATTTAATGGGTTTTTTCTAATTAACGTCTGTTAGCCGGTTAGGTCCTGTCGGACGATGAATGAAGTGAATGAAATGATGTTCAAATAAATCAGGGACTATAGAACTTAACGTTATCCGACGTTCATCTTGCAGGATTAGGGAAAACCCCGAATTAAACCTTATCCGAAATAGGGATATTCGAACTCAGGACCTCTTGAAGCAAGTGAGACACGTTGCCAACTATACTACAGTGGCGGGCAAAAGTAGTAAATATTGTCTATTAAATAAAGGAAATTAATTAACTGAAACTGTTTCATATTGCCACGAAATAACTGAAAACAAGAATTGTAACGAAAATGAAAAGAACGTAATTATGTGTATATAATTTTGTTCTATCTGAAATTACCAAGAGCTGCAGACGTCGCATTAGGCAATTAAAACATCTCATGTCACAAAAATCATTATTAGCTTTGCAATATAAGAGATTATTATACACGTCATTAATTAGACCTTAATGGCTGTATGGGTGTATATGGGGTTCTGCTGCATATTCTCAATTACAAAAATACAGGTTATCCAAAACAGATATTTCAGGCTGATGAACTGGTGCATTTTGGTATGTGAGAAACAGAGTGCTGCATGACTACATAAGAATTCCGGAGACTGGCCCCGTAGCTCAGTCGGCAGAGCACCTGCCTGCTATGCTAGGGGTCCCGGGTGGGGGTGGGGATTTTTCTCCAACCAAGATAATTCCTCATCTTCCCCAGAGTCTGGAAGTATGAATGAGAGTGTGAATGTGTGCGTGATCTAATGTTTAAAACCTAACGTTTACGAGTTAACACCTTCAACGTGTTCCAAAGGAGAACAGCCGCCGATATGACCATTGTAGTTAAAGGCCGGGTATAAATGGAGAAAAAAAAAAAAAAAAAAAAAAAAAAAATCCGGAGGTCAGTGAAGTCCTCTGCAGGAGCTATCGTACACTACAGAGCACCTTCAATAAACATCCGAACTACCTAATTCAACAAATTTCAGCGAATTACCCTTCAAATTCGGCAATGAGGAGACTAAAAAGAAGACACATTGACTTAAGACTCGGATTGTGGGTATTTCCATTGGAACTTTCGGATGGCTTCCTGAGTGCACGCTTCAGTTTTGTTATATTATGCTTTATATTTACGAAACTGTAATTTATTTACTACATAAAAAGTTTATTTGAACTAAAATAAACTTTTGTAGGTACCACATATCAAAAGAGTGAAAAACACGTGCAAGTTTTTTAGGAGATGTGAGACTAAAAAAATGAAAGCTCTGGAAAACGTAGGAATATCTGAGCTACGTTTGTTTGTTATTTATGCATATGCAATTACATTTTTGTTTTTACTGACTTAAGTATTAGATATGTTTAAAATTAGAAATGAATAATCTTTCTGGTGTCATTTTATAACAGTGCTCATACAAAGTACTGGCAGTTCAGTTTTCAAACCTCTTAAGCAGAAATAGACACATTTATATATTATGCCTGCATTTTTAATCCATACACCGTACTTATGATCAGCAAAAGAGAGAGTGATATTAAACAACTGAGTGCCGTAGCCGCATTCCATGGGAAAGACTAAATGGATAAAATTGTCCAAATACATGTTCAATTTTTATATGATCTTATATATTAAAATTTCCTCTTTAATTTGATATACATGTTATTATTTCAGGCAAATGGTTATATTATAATTATATTTTTTTAAAATATGCATGCTGTGAACTTGCACCACTTCACAGAAAATAATTATAAGTCGTACACACCTTGGGGTAAGATATGCAGGTTTTAGCCCGCCTTTTAAGAGAACCTGTTGCTTTACAGATTTCTAATACTATTAAATATAACCACATGTTTCTGTTTTTAAATATTTCCAGTTTGATTTCTCCAGCTTTTCCTATGAATAACATTTTTCTGAATGAAACTTTTCTGATATCATTTTCAGTAGTTTCTCACAAAAAGTAAATAAAATTTTAAGATAAAGACCTACAGAAGTTGCGTGTCTACTTTGGTATTAATATGTGTTTGGATATTTTTTGAACATCGATTATTGATCATTTTAATCAAATAATGGTATAATTGAGGGAAAAGAGTCCTACCTTCCTTAATAAACAAGCTAATTGGATAAAAGTAGATCGGTGAACCTAAAAGCATAAATCGACATACTATAAAAGCTTTAGTCTTATATCTACTTCTGAGCATAATGATTCAACTTTGTTACTTGAATGAATATCATTTTGTTCTATTAATTTGATCTTTAGTTATTTTACATAGAGAGGGTGTTTTGGAAATTAATGATAAGAATTTCTTTCCTTTGAAGCTTTAAAAGTAAGACTTGTTTTAGGTTTACAAGGCTGATGTTTTATTTTAAACTGTTAAAATGTAAATACCTTTAGAAAATTAACATTGGTGAACTAAGTATTCTAAATAATGTATAAAATGTGCATACTGTCTAATCTGTAACCATTATACATATCCAAACTATTCTTCTTTCCTGGCAGTAACTTGATGGTTATTTTGATGTGATCTCTTTTAGGTTTGTGCTGGGGAGCTTGGATGCTTAAGAGGCTAATTTAGAGAGTGATATGCCAAACTAAAATACTACCAGACCAGTCTTTGTACATAATTAATCGTTCATTTTATTATCAGTTTATGATTAACGAGACAGCTTCGTCACTTCCTCTTCGGTATATGCATCCCTAATGGCGTTACCGTGTTTTAAAGTGGCCGGGATCAACTCACCGTTGACTCATTGCGAGATGAGGGTGGAAACAAACAGAACTCCGCGTGAGTTATGACTCACGGCTGCTGAGTAGGGGGTGTTGATTTCTCCCCCAACAGCAAAAGTCAACCCTGCTCTCAAGAAAAAGATGTTCCTTAAAAAATCGGACCAGATGGGTGAGTCACTAACTTTAAAATAAGAGGGGATATCATGCGAAGTGCTGAGATTTCTGAAAGATGTCACGCCGAAAATGGGAATCGTTTGTTTGCAGAGATCCGGATGGAGAGTTTAATAGATAGTGAACTGAAACTAAAGCAGGGGAAAACGGTAATATATCTTACGTATATGTGCTAAAACTTAGGATTAGTTCAATAACTCAAATTAATCGTGATGCACTTCTGAGAAGCGTGGTAAATTGTTGTTAAAGTGATCTTGTATTCTAAAACAGTCCTGTATATTTTAAGCGGGGGTTTTAAAATACTGGTTATTCTTAAAAGGTGACATTTGCTCACTTTGACAATATTCAGAGTTCTGTTTACGCGTTTATGTGCCATTTGAGCAATGCCGAGATTACAATGAATTTAGCGTAATAGCGTAATGCGAAGCTAAGGTATTCTGCAAAACTAAAAGTCTAATTAGACTGCAAACATAACAGAAATTACTCTAGTTTGGTCCTTGTTTTGTCACTAGCTAAACTCTGGCGTTGCTCCTGGCTTGACAATTTATTGCTACAATTTTCAGACTTAGGATGCACTTTCCTATTGCCTTGCATTTCTTTGGAGACATTTAAAACTTGTTTATTAGCATGACTTTTAAACAAGGAGTTAATTAAAACTTTAAGGACTCCACAAATAACTAAAAATAAACAAATTAAATAAGAACAGCGATAAAACACTATGTAAAATGCACTGTTATTTAAATTTAAATGATACTACAGGGGGAAAGTGAACGTGAGGTACAAATTAAAACATTTTGAGCCAAGAAGAACGGTCGCTTAAATTGCCGCTGAACACTTCAAGAAAGCGTTGACTTATTATTTTTATAATCATTATAGGACAGGAATTCTTTTTTGGAGGATCGCCGATTGAGCATTTTCATATCATCATTCACATCTTCATGATTGTGTGCACAGATCCCACGGAAATACCAATTTTGGAGGTGATGATAATTTTGTTAGTCTACTGCAGGTTAATTCAAACATATCGATAAATTATTACATTGCTATATTTAAACAGTTCCAACTATTGCATAAAAGTTCTTGATCCTGCTCCACTATTCATCACACTCACGATTACAAAACTTCTCTACCAAGATTATTGATTTTTTGTAATTATCGTTACTCCTCTCTTAATTTTGTGATTGGCCAATTTGATTCCACGTCACAACATTACGTCATACAATTATTACTACGGCCAATCACAAAATTACATACATTTTTATTTCTTTAAATTACTACATAGATTTACATAATCATTTTTTATAAATGTATTAACTTTTCATAACTTTTCTAAATATAACTCGAAACTACTGTTACAATTATTTACAGAAACTCAAAGTATAACCAACCAAATTTGGTTAACATTAATTCAGTTGTTACTATGTAACCAGAATTTATACTAATATCATGTGTTAGTTTACTTCTAATCACACTTCTTAGTGAGATCCCTTAAAACATTTAACTGTTTCATCTTGACCCTATAAACATGTATAAAAATAATATTAATGAAGTTAATTGCCCGAGGTTTGTTTTAGCCCAGGCATGAAAATATGCGATCAAATCGTCATTTTTCTACTTTACCCCTCCGATACGACTAAGTATGTTGCGGGTAGTAGGACTTTACGGCAACACAGAGCTAATAGAATAGAAGCTCCTTGGTCGGTAGACAAACTAAAGAGCAAAACAGAGCGTTGGATTAAACTCGTGTTCATTCCTTTAGCCAAAGTGCGAACTTGCCCAATAGCTTTGCGTGTCTTTGGAGGCGTTTAAAAATATTATACCAAACATTTAAAGAGTTAATTACAAATATCAGGATACTAAAAAGACATATATCCAACCTGGACAAATCTTTAAGGGTATGTATGAACTGAAATTTCATGAAAATCGTGAAAATAACGACTTTTTTATTTTAATTCTATAAAATAATTTAGACATTTCCGAATATGAAAAATGCATAATTTGCCTTAGACGCCATTTTTAAATGCTTATTTAAATGTCGGTGGCCTTTAAACTCTGTCAGAGTCACGCCCTCTTTTGCCTACATCCACATTCTTTGTCTGTTTTCCGTTCTTAAATTTTCAATTCAAGAAAAGAAAAATAAGGCTTTCAGACAAAATAGTTCAAAAAATGTTGCCAATATATCAGAGGCTGGCTTCTACAACATTACTAGAGGGGTGCAAAACAGGAAAAACACAGAATGCCAATGAATCTTTGCATCATGTCATATGGAATAAGTGCCCAAAGGAAGTTTTCATATATAAACAAAAATTGGATCTTGCTGTTACTAAAAGCATCAGTGAGTTTAACATGGGTAGTCTTAAGTCATTGGAGCTGCAGCAAAATATCAGAGGTGAAAGTGTAGTAGACTCAGCAAGGAAAACTTCAGTGCAGCGAGATCAGACTCGTATCCTGCAAAGCAAGAAGCGAAGCTGTGCAGAAGAAAAGCAACATCTAAAGAAGAAAAAGGTGAAAAAAGCAGCAACAGAGGAGAGGAAAAAGAAATCTGAGGGTCCAACCTATCAGCCTGGTGGATTTTAATGTGAGTTATGCAATCAAATCTTTAATCGCTGTTTTCTCAATGTTCATATTTTCAGCATTTTTCTTCCTGTAAAATGCTCCTTGCGATGCAGTTTTTGTACTACATTCATGAAATTTCCTACACAGGTTCAGAATATCATGAGGAATGGAAATTGCCCTAGATTTTATTGTGAAATGTATATAAGCATATATTTTTAATTTTCAAACACAAAACTTACAGTTTTTTAGACAAAAAAAAAAAAAGAATATTTGTAAATTAAAAAATTTTTGTGACCTAAACTAAAGGAGACACAGAAAAACCCAGAGCAATTTCAAAAAGTATGTGTATTATGAACATAGGGTTAAAATATTAGACCAAAATTCAAAATATGTTGTCGCAAGGGACTTTTTTAGTGACGTAACAAAAAACATACAAAATTTATCATAATTTCTAAACTGCTGGAGAAAAATGGTTTAAATTTAGGTTGTAACATGTTTACAATATACTACACCTATGGTGTAAATTTAAAAAAGCTAGCATTATTAGTTCAGAATTTGAAAATTTCAGTCATACATACCCTTAAACACTGATTCTAAGGTATAAGAGCAAATTTTAGGTTATTCAGGAGTTTTAAAACCGTATCATTATTGCACCACTTGCTTACAGGATGTATACGTGCAATGCAGGTAAGGCAGTGTTAAAACAAATAAGCTGCTTAAAGTAGTTACTCCTTGCACTAGGTTGAACGATTTTTTTATAAGGGACGTGTCAGACCCCTCACGCCGAAACCTACATCAGATCGCTGTGACAGAAGCGATGTAAGGGCAGCTGGGCACAAGGTGTCAAAATAGAAGTTGGAATCCTTCAACAGCAACACAGCGTGCGATCCAGATGGAACTATGGAGCTTTCACCCGCACGCGCCGTGCTGTGATTTCTCGACGTCTGAGCATGTCGTAACCAAATATTTAACGTCGTTCCTAATATTGTGTATAAAGTCTTATCCTATAGAAAATGCTGCAAATGTCTTCCTCCTTCGGTAAACAGGTACTGTAAAAGAGAGAGATAGAGAGAACGTTCCTATTGACATGCTTAACTTCGGCTACTGTGCACAGTATTTGGGAGTTTGTGATATTTTCTTTAGTTTCTCCTATGTGTGGGTTTGGGATTGGGATTTCATCACGGAGGGCACCATGCTGGGCCCATTGTTCCTATGCCCGGGAGAAAGGATGAGGCGAGAGGAGACAGAGGGTGGCCCATCCAAGGAGCCACGACAGTACAGGGAGCAGGGTCCCTACAGTTTACTTGGATAGATACTTCCCCCGACAGGTCAGGACAACGAACTCGCTCCCCCAAAGCGGGACCTCAACGAGTCTAGCAGCCGAGACCTAATGGTCCTAAGGCAGGCGGTCTGAGCCCCAAAGGTCCATGGCTGGCGGTCACGAAATGGTCTCAGCAGAGGAGCGGAGACCGGCAACCGACCTACCGGAGGAAGTAGCTTTCCTCAGAGCATATCATCCTGCCATGCATTGCCGAGATACCCGCCGACACTTCTACCCTGAAAGAGACCACCAGATGACAGATGATATGAAATGATAATGGAGATGAAATGGAGGGACAGGGAATTCGGGGGATGTAATTAACCTACCCAGCATTCATCTAGCGACACGGAAAACCCCCCGGAAAACCCTTTGGTCAGGTAGGTCGGCCACGGGAATCGAACCCGGGCCTCCCGAGTGCGGGCCACAGACGAAACCGCCATCCCGTTCGGTAACAGGTACTGAAAAAGAGAGGGAGAACGTTCCTACTGACATGCTTAAGTTCGACTACTTTGCATATTATTTGTGATATTTTCTTTAGTTTCTCCTAAGTGTGAGAGTAGTAATGGAACTAATCAATTATCAAATCCATCAATTATGATGGGTATAACTATAAAGAAAATTATAATAAAAGCGTGAGCTGTAACAATTACATTATAAATCTGATCATCACCAATTAAAGATCTGTTTTTATAAAACCTTCAGACAACCTCTCAGGTAAAAACCACATAATTAAAACTCGTATGCATATCAGCATTATCACCCTATATTCAAACACTCCACTGCTGCATGAGTAATTGAGGAATCCTGGTGAAATCTGCACATGATTTTTGTTCTCCTGCACTGCTGAAAAAATGGGGTCAATATGTTTCTTCTGTACTTTTCTGCCTTTATTGTCCCTCTTAAAAAATCAGACTATCAGACTTGATATTGCAGCTCGCAAGCCGCCAAGATCATAAGCATACTAAGTAAAAATCTGCTTGTTTCTATCTAGTTTATATGGGCAAAACCAACAAATGATGTTTGAGGTGTGATCACATTATACGAGCATTACGTCGCTTCTGTCACAGGAATTACAGGGTGGGTTTCCAAATTTGGTAGTACTTCCCTTGTTAGCGAAGTTCTGTAACAACCACTAGAACAGGTTAAGTCTAGATATCTAAGGAGCGAATTAGGAATAGAGTAAAGCAGAAATGCAGATTCTGAAAAATCATTTATTAAATACTTTTTAAAAACTCATGTACACTACTTCTTTTCTCATTACCATGTCATAGTGGTTCTCTAAAGGTTTACTATTAAATTGTCTTCTTTATAATGAATGCTAAGTTGAAAAATAGTCCTTCATTATTATTATTATTATTATTATTATTATTATTATTATTATTATTATTATTATTATTATTATTATTATTATTATTATTATTATTATTATTATTATTATTATTATTATTATTATTATTATTATTATTATTATTATTATTATTATTATTATTATTATTATTATTATTATTATTATTATTATTATTATTATTATTATTATTATTATTATTATTATTATTATTATTATTATTATTATTATTATTATTATTATTATTATTATTATTATTATTATTATTATTATTATTATTATTATTATTATTATTATTATTATTATTATTATTATTATTATTGTTGTTGTTGTTGTTGTTGTTGTTGCTGTTGTTGTTAAAGATAGCAGTCCAAGAGAGTATATGCTCTTAGGTGCTGAGCAGATAGGAGTGGATTTTACAATTCGTTAGAAATTTCAGATCACGAACTTAGAATCTTACTGCATCCGTTATATCTTATTAATCTGATTTGTGTTACCTGTAAGTAGAACAGCTCCTTGTGTATCTAGTAAATGTCGAGGCATCAGAGTGATTTGCTAGTAAAAATACATTTCAATATCCTTACATTGACTATTTCACCCATGACACCAAATGGGATCTAAGGACCAATCTCATTTGAAAAACAATGTTTTCAATCATGGTTCTGATTCATGCAAACCTTACCGAAATCTATTTGCCATCCTGCCCCAATAAACATAGCTTATCCTTTTTTAACATTCTAAAACTGGTTAGAGTACTAGTACACTAGTTCAGAAAATTAATGTTGAATATAATATGAAGTGAAAATAAAAGTTCTTTCAGTTTCCTCAGATTTTATAATGGTGTATTCACTTATTAAATTTTAAAAGAATGCTTATTGAAATAAAGAAACCTATAATCGATAGAGTTGATCATTGCATCCTTACAATGCTGCATAACTAATTCTAGTTTCCCATGCCAGATGGCAGTAAACAATATTAAATGGTAGCCTTGCACAGATTGAGCAAACGAATTAAGATGGTGTGTTTAATTTCATTTCACAACACGGTTTACACAGAAAAGAAATATAATTATTTTATGATTTTATTTTAACGATCGTGATTTTTTACTAAATAAATTCATTTTATTCCATATAGTTCCAGCAAATGTTACCCTTAATTTTCAAATCAACGAAAAATTCCGGCCATCGTGTGGCACTAAATTTGTTACTCAGTTGTATCCAATACTTTCTTTAGAATTAAATATTTTATATTTTCAAAGTTACCATGGAGTAAGCCTATGCTGTACATAAATGTTAACTATTTTACAGAATATTGCTTTCCGTTTTTTAAATCTTATATTGTCATATATGGGTGGTAAATAATTTATAGCAAAATGAGGTATTTTCCATTTCCGAGATTATGTTGTATGCCTACCACGCTATATTTGCATATTAGTTTTGGGTGATCTACTTAAATTGTTCATTAACAGCTGAATGAACTAATGAGTGGTCAGTACTGTATACGCCACTATGAATACTTCTTTCATAAACACCTCATTTTAAATAAATGACAATTCGATTGAAATCAAGTCACGAAAATACGTACATTGACACCGATTCCTTCGGCTAACTCTTCGGTAAGCTTTGAGTCGGAAACTAAAGAGCATTGCATGTGTTTCTTTGGTTCCTAATAATTCCACATCAAGGTACCATAGAGAAAATTATGCCATATTCAAAAATTAGTTAGATGAGAAGATTTTGCTATATATGCCTGATATACTATCGTGAAAATCAATATAATTCGCGAATTAAAACTTAGGTAAAGACACAAAAATGCCGTGATGAAAGAGTAAATATGTTACGCAGTTACCAAAAGAAACTAACGAGTTATAAAATTTAAGAGAATTGACTCCGCAGCTTAAAAATTTCTGTTCTTAAGTGGGAGGGATGATGTACACGCTCAAAGATATTATTATTAAGACGACTAACTCCACGAAAAACAAATTTTGACGGCCACTATTATGTCTTTTCAGTATACAAAAGCAAAACAATTTTAACCAAAAATTTGAAGACAAATATTCCATAAAAAGAGACTTTTATGTTTAACAAAATTCAGTGACAATCTTCACCTTGAGTTCTCAAAGCATACTCGATAATTTGTACTTATTATACACTATTATTAATTTTTGCACACACATACGCATAGACCGCCTTATAGTGTGGGAGTAGCATGTCTACCTCACATTCAAGAAGTCCCATGTTGGAATCTTGGTCAGGGTGAAGTATTTGGATCAAGTTCTTTTTAGGGGGGTTTCCCTTATTCTGAGCAATGAAGGTCGGGCAACTCCAAGCCTTGTAGACCCTGCTCAATTGAGCAAAACTTCACCCATTCATTCCCCTTCCGATATGACTGCGTTGGAGGACGTTAAGAAACCCAATCACCCCCCCCCTCCACAAAAGCATATCAAAACGCGCGGGCCCCAGTTTTAACATATTTGTCTAGGTTCAAAGAGCCTCCTAAACTGTATCTCCAGTGAAACTGCCACAATGTTGCTTAAATGTAAATGCTGCCTCTCTGATTTCTTTATTATTTTTTAAATATTTTTCTAATAATTCTGTAATAGTATATATATTTCAATAATTATGTGAGTAAACTACATTTACTGCATTTTCTGTTGGTACGCAGTTCTAGTTCTCTTGAAACTTCATAAACCTTGAAGTCAAGAATGGGAAAATATAGACATCCATTATTAAAATATATAATTTAACGCAACATTATTTTGAAAGGAAATCATCTTCAGATGATTCCTTTTGATACGTATAACACTTGTTCATATTTTAAGTTTTCGGTTAAGTATTTCTCCGTTTGTCATTTGGTGATAAATAAATGAAGGTTCTGTTGATGATAGTTGAGGCTATCACATATTTTGACTGTTTTCTTATCAGCTGACTGTTGTTACTTCCCGCTTGTGCAATAACATTTGGATTACATCTAAGAACTAACTATTAAAGTATTCTTAAACTTAGACCATAAGCAACACCAAGTCCGTTAATGCATAAGTAACTAAAAATATTTATTGTTCACTAAAGATTAATAACAGTTTAATGGGAGCCGTATTATTTCAGAAATATTTATTCATAACTTTAATTTTTATCATTAAGTGTTATATTTTATTATTAGGAGTGGTCATTTTTCGCAAATGCGATATAACGCGATAAAGTGCGAAATTGATTCAAAATGCGATATAAATGCGAAATCGAAGATTTTCCCAAGTAATTATCTTTCCCCAATGCTATTTTTTCTTGAAACTTCAACTAAAGAGTCTGTAGGACCTTTGCATGTTTAGAAAAATATAAAGTAAGTGTCCACTCTTCTGGAATGTGGAAAGCAACCCTTCCCGCTAAATTAGCATATTGTTACACCATTGCCCATATGAGGTATGTTTGGTACTGAAGCAAGTTCAATTGTTTTTCAAAAGAAACCCCTCTTACCACGCCTAGTGACTGTCATAAATCTATCTTCACAATCCAGTAAACAGAAAATTTCAATCCTTGTCTCTGAAAATCAATAGCAACGCTAATTTGAAGGAAGTGATAAACACATGTTAATTCTAATTGGAGCTCTTAGTCGCCAAAGTTCCGATTTTCATTGTTTTGTTCGGTTTTACGCGAAACTTACATTTATTCTATGCATAAACCACGTCAATAAGTGGAAGGATGGTGAGAGCGAAAATATCAAACAGCGGGCAGAGGTGGAATATGTGACAAAAGCTCTTTCTCCAAGACGTTGGTAAACTTTTTAACCCTGTCACTGCTGTTAGAATAACTTCAATAAATTATACGATTTTAAGTGAAAGTAAAAGTAAGATCCCAGTTTTTCGCAATGTTCAAATGTATAGTTTTGTTGAGGGATATAAATATTTTCATTCACAACTGATACAAACAATGCAGAATAATAAATATGAAGACAGAAAATGCTGTTGGCTATTAAGCTCAAATACCCAGAGTGTGCCCGAACAGTTCTGCAATGTATTTGGGATGCTACCAACAGTGTAGATGCTGAAAGATATTTCAGTAAATATAATTTGATTGTGAGTGACAGGAGGACTCAAAAGACAGAACAGAATGTTGAAATATGTTCAGTGCTTTCTTTCAACAGCATTACTGAATCATAAACTAGGCGAATTTAGTGCATTTTCTTTTTATTATGTTAGTTCTACATCAGTATAGATTTATCTTTTTTGTGTTATGCAATATGCTTTAGTCTGTATCAGATTGTTCTATATTTATGCGTATTGCTTTCACCTGTACTAATGTGAAATAAATTGACATTTGATGCACTTCTAACTCACCGTCATTAATAACCCCTCAAAATGTGTTTTAAATTTAATATAAATAATATTAATATTCATCATTTAACAAAATTAACTCAAACTTTCTTCAAAATTCTATAAAATACTAAATTGAAAATGCATATATGCTACAAAATGCTAAATTTAAAAATCAAAATGCTAAATTTCTGATTTCAAAGTGCTAAATATCACTACCCCTACTTATTATCAAAGAAGCTTAATCAAACTAAGGAGCTTATTCTTTGTTATTTTAGCCAGAAGCTCTCAAAGCACTTCTATCGGTCATGGAAGCCCGTCAGAGGAACCTGGACTGAACCTCAGTCATTCTTCGGTGGGGAGAGGGCGCTTAGTTTTGTCTCCATAGAAACACCGAAGGACCGTGCGAGGTCGATAGCTACACGCGCCTGCGAGCTGACGGAACCCTTCCTACACGCGTGCATGATGGGTTGCCTACCTTGCACTGTTTCTGCCCTCTTGCAAAATGTTACTTGCGTGGCTGCTGTAGCAAATTATTGTTTGATGTTACCAATAATACACTGCCAGGTCCCAATATTGTTAACACTGCTGCGCAGCAAAACTTTTAAATAGAAAATTTATATCTAGATTTCGTTTTAGGTAATCAGAAGAAAATTCCATAATGAACATTCGTAAGAATAAGTGCATACGGAAAAGATTTGTAACGAAAATAATAACCCAACACATTAAATCGAGAAACATGATGAGTTCAGAGAAGGATACAAATAGTCATTCATTTGAGTTTAAATATTTAATTCACCTTACTGACAACAATTTAAGCACAAAATATAGTTGCAATCTATAGTAAATATGTAAAATGTAAATAATGTTAGTGGTCTACTTTTCTGTTAATAACTATGAGTACAGGTATTTATTTTAATCTTGTTGTACCAGAGGGCCAAATTAGAAAACGGATAAATCAATCAAACAATAAATAAATGTACCAAATGAGTGCAGACATGGCGTCAGAAAGTAATAAATGTTCCCTATATTGCTCCTAAAGCCTGGAGTAAGCACCGCGAACTTAAAGCTGCGGCAGGTACATAGTTTGATCCAACAAGGACTCGAATTAGATCTCGCTGTATAACAGAAAGGAACAGTGTAATAGCCAAAGACCTCTGTTTAATACTTCTGCAAACTTAAGGAAGCCTTTAACAAATAATACCTCTTCTTTGTTTCATTTTTATAAATACTTATAAATTTTCCGTTTTAAAATCAAACGATGAATTCAATACGCAAAAATGAGCTCGAGGACTAAAGCACTAAATCTCTGTCAATAGAATATTTGAAGGTAATCGCCAAAATAGCTTAACTGATCATTTTGACTCAACCAATATGTTTTCTATGTTTTAAAATTGCCTATTTATTACTTCCTTAAGCATATGAATAAAACCAACAGAAAACCTGCTAAGCCAGAGAATGGTGTTACAGAAGATAGAATTTATAGTAATAAATTACGAAGTCACTTTACCTAAAATGTTACCTAATGTATTTGTGCAATTTTAAAGATGTTTTTGCAAATTTTATTTAAAACAATATTTAAAACATATTTACACTTCAATATATTAAATTCAAACAAATTCCGCAGGTTTTTCCATAATTAATAAAACTTAGCCATATTTCAATACATTAAGCACTCGTTTTATTTTAATGCCTTAAACATTAATCATTTACATGTATGGAAATTTCTGTTTTCTGATTGATAAGTAAAGGTTTGTAAAAAGCTTGGAATTTCGTTTGATTAAATTTGTATAGAACTTTGTTACATACGTTTGTCAGGCATTCATGAAAAATTGGAGAACTGCAACTCAAAATTGTTGGGAATCCTCTGAGCTATTCCAGATACTTTACCCTTAAGGCATAGAAACAAAATGACAGCATCGACGGTGAGACAAAGTAGGTATGTGTTGCTGGTCCGAATTGGCAACAACCAGAAGTAAACAATCTTTAGTCAACAGTGCCTTGGCCAGGAGCCGAGTACGCAGAATGTTTCTGTAATCATTTTACAAACTCACAGGGATGATGCAAGTTGGTGGATGGATCAGTTTGAGACAGAAAGCCCTGATCTGTAAACCTCTCCGTTGCAAGTTAACACACTAAATCCGTTTTTTGGGACTGTTAATTAACATGCAGTAACAATAAACAGTACAGTGTTGCTAAATCAATGCTTTATAAGATGTATTTAAAATGGCATCCGCTAACGTCAATGCGGCCTGACAACGTGATAAGATATATCACGGTATCTGACCAAAGACTCCTGGAGTCATGCGAACGGTATTATAAAAGTTTTTATTCTTGCAACGATTTCCTCTGCAAACTCTAACTCTTCTCTTATGTCTCGTAGATCAGGTATTTCACTGTACCCAAGTGGGAACAGATCAGGTGAACGAACTGCCCAGGAAAGTGGATCCTCCCTCTTCCTATCTACATTTCTGGGAAACAAAATTTAAGATGTCACATATATCACTAAATAATAATAATAATAATAATAATAATAATAATAATAATAATAATAATAATAATAATAATAATAATAATAATAATAATAATAATAATAATAATAATAATAATAATAATAATAATAATAATAATAATAATAATAATAATAATAATAATAATAATAATAATAATAATAATAATAATAATAATAGTAATAGTAATAGTAATAGTAATAGTAATAATAATAATAATAATAATAATAATAATAATAATAATAATAATAATAATAATAATAATAATAATAATAATAATAATAATAATAATAATAATAATAATAATAATAATAATAATAATAATAATAATAATAATAATAATAATAATAATAATAATAATAATAATAATAATAATAATAATAATAATAATAATAATAATAATAATAATAATAATAATAATAATAATAATAATAATGATAATATTATTATCATCATCATCATTATCATCATTATCATTATTATTATTACTACTATTTATTTATTTATTTGTCTGAGATGAGTAATGAATATGATATCGTCATGAATAATATACAATAGAATCGGCTACATATGATGTGAATTCACTGAGTGAATAAATAGATCTTAATATAAGCCAAAGACAAATTTTCATTTTAAACAAATTAAAAGGTACATTATTTCATTAAAACAAAGTCTGTTACAGAGATTAATACCATTGTTAAAACAAGTACAGACTGT